>OZ020561.1:33884046-34529046 GCA_963971465.1 Lepidochitona cinerea | reverse complement strand
GATCAATTTTACGTAATATAGCCTACTAGTGTCACTCTGAAAAACGTAAGACCCATGTTAAATTGCGATGTTTTAACATTACTGCTTAGTTTTCTGAAATAGTCCACCAATCCCATTTTTTTCTCATAAAGCCGGGGGGGGGGGGGGGGTGGGATAGAGAAGAAACCAAACATTATTTATGTGGTATTAAGGGGTTACCAAATGTTCATTGAAGCGTTATGTTACTAGTCATACAATAGCTTAAACAGTTTTATGACATGGCCATATGTGGGTGAATGACAATGCCAGACAGTAAGATATAATTATGTGATAAAATAAAATTGAATAATGACAAATTGAAATCAGTCGAGACAATCAAAATGTATGCCAGAAAGAAAGATGGAATTATCATTATGTGATATTAAGATAACATTGAATTAAATGATAAAATAACATTGAATTATGTGATAAAATAACATTGAATTAAGTGATAAAATAACATTGAATTATGTGATAAAATAACATTGATCATCATATAAGCTGAGATAACAAAATATTGAATGTTTATATTGATGAATGCATGGTCATATTGATATACACATGTACATGTAGGTATAATAGTAATAGGCTACTGGTGGGCCTATTACTATAATCATTAACTATATCATTATGATTGTTTAAAAGCACACTTGCCGCGAAAATCCAGAATACTGTTTACATTAAAAACAGTGCACGGTTTTCTGTATTTTTCAGAGACAGAAAAAGTTAGGAACTTTCTATTTTTACCAGAAATTGAAAGTTTTGACATCATTTAGTATTTTTAATTTGAAATTGAAAAATAGATTTTTCAGGTACCCGCAATGTAAACAAACTTTGAACCTGAGCGTGTGCACAAGTGCCGTAATGGTTTGAGTCGTGTGGGCGATCTAACGACACAGTATAATTTTACAAATTTATCTAAGAAATACATACTAACGATCGAGTAAGAGGGACTATAAAAGGCTGCCGCGTGCAAACCACAGACAAAAACGCTTGAATGAGGGTAATCCAACACCTAAGTTAACCAACACTTATAGGTGTTGTTGCTGTAATGGAGATTCGATTCTTCTTTTGTTTTTCAACCTCATTTATACATTCTAAACTTAATTGGACATGCTTTATGTGTGCTATGTTTGATTTTAGTGGTTTTAGCTGTAGTAAGCTCGTGCAAATTGGTTTTCTTAAATGTCAAACAGGCTACGGCGACAAGTGGGCCTTTAATTATATGCTGGTAAGAAACAAATGTATTTAAAAATGCAAACTTACGTGGTTTCCGTTTTAAAAGTCTCACTAACCCAGTCAGCCAAGCGGAAGAACTTTTAGGTTTTTCCTTTGGCGTGTCAAAATTCATAGTGGTGTTAATATATTCACAGCTTTAAGTTCATAAATCCTTGCATGGGAACAAATTACAAGTCACAGCGTTTTTTTGCGTATCAGATAAAATTAAAATCCAGCTCTAACACAGTAGCTTCATCCAGGTATAAGTAGTTCCAAAAGTACATGGTTCCATTTTGAATGAAGTTCATCAATTATCAATTTTTGGTCCAGATAATTGAAAACGAACACTTTTTCAAAAATAGTCGGAATTCACTAAAACCTCTTACTTTGAGATGAGTCCATAAAATGAAACCGCTTAAAACCAAATAAAAGTTTTAATCAAAATTTCTTCAAAATCAAAATCAAAGGATCTCTTATCCCTGAAGCAACAACAACAACTCAGGTGTAAAATTCTGAACAACACTTTCAAACAAGCCGATATGTCAGTTTAAAAGCATGAAGGCAAGCCAAAATAACTATAGCTAAACAGCTGTCTATGACTTCTTAACATAAATCTTCAAACAATCGGAAGATCTCCGAAAAAAAACAGATGATAATAAAAAAGTTTAGAAAGAGATTGTCACTGCAGTGTTTTAAAACCCTGACCACTAAAAACCAACAACAACATGACCATAAGACTTAACACCAATACAGGTAAACTAAAAGACAACCATCAAAATGCAATAAGAAAAAATTTCTCTAAAATAAATGATAAATAAAATTTGCTAAAATATCTATCATATGGAAAAAATTAAAAGAAAGTAAAACATTAACACAAGAAAAAAATAATTCAATCAAAACCTAAAATAATGAATTGTAAGTCCAATACACCCCAGAATGACAACAACAGACAAAAACATAAAATAGTAAAGAGGGGAGGGGGGGATTGCTTAATTAGTAAATTACCAAAGGAGATTAGGGGAAAGGGGGAGGGTCTATCTACAAACCAATGCAAACATGTTTTCCCTCTGAATGACCCCTATAAAACATTTTTTCTCTGTAATTATCGTCACCAATCCAAACGTTCTTTCCACAACAGCAAACTTTCACAAATTATTTCATCCACAGGTTTGTGGAGTATTTCTCATTAATTAAAAACTTTCATCTGTATAACTGTTTTTCAGACTCATCAGTCAATGTATGTGGTGAAAATCCCAAACAAAACAGTCGACCCAATAACAGAGAGATAACTCCTGAATGGAAATGAATCTATCCAACACAATAGTGCTTTATATTATGATCCCCACATCTTCCATCTGTAAAACTTTTTTCTTTCTGACTCATCCAGCAATGCTTGTGGTAAAATAAAACAAAATCACAAACAAATCCTCAATGAAAGTTCATTTCTCTGTCTAAAGGAAGCAGGGGTTTGTAATAGGGCAACAGAAAAAGGTCAAACGCCCTATAGCAGATGACTATGTACATGGTAAATAGCGCTAATTGCCCCACAATTTGGCAAAAATTCTCCAGCATATAGACTGTGATATAACTGCAGCAAGGTTGGTCAATCCCCAGTGTTATTTAACCTTATACAGTCACACAGGACCAAACATGTCCTAATAGCAGAATAATCACACAGTCCAACGGTCAAGGGACCTTAAACCCAATGGTGTTAAACACATACCTTGAATGAAGGGTTAAAATGGGCAATGCTAATACAAGAGACCTGTTCAGGGCCAGCACAATTAAAGGACCAATCTCCATACTGTAGGCCCTAATTCTCGGAAAAAGTCAAATAATCTGTGAAAAGGTCAGCAATAATTCTTTATCTGGTCCCTAGACTGATTGTTGAACATTTGGAAAATGCTGATTAAAAAAAAGCTATGCCCCAGAAATATAGTCCTCTGAAAAACTGCAACTAAATTTGGAAAATGCTAATTAAAAATGTATGTATTACAAATATAGAGCCTAGTCCTCTGAAAAACTGCAGCTGAATAATACTGAACTACAGTAAACATGCTATATATCAAAAGGACCGAATAGTTTGGGATTTACCAATTACAAGTCACTCATTGGTTTTAACGAGACAGACAAGGACAACCCAAAACATCCCTTCACAATGTGCTAGCAGGACTGACAATTACCAACTTCATTAATCATTTGATTATAAATTAAACACACTCTCGCCAAACAATACACCACATGGTACTAATGAGAGACCTGGTTATCAGAACACCTGATGGTACATTTAATACAAACATTATCAGTAGATCAGTCAATTAAAAAAAAAAAACCTCGAACATGAATTTGACAGGTAGTTTTTTTATATATGACTGTGGAAATTTAAAAAAATACTCAAAGTTCAATTTGACAGGTAAGTTAACCAGCAAGTAGGCTAGTTTTTATATATAATGACTGTGGAAATTTAAAAAATACTAAAAGTTCAAATTGACACGCCAGTTAACCAATGAGTAGTTTTGTACACAATGACTCACTGTGGAAATTAATACAAGAGATCCCTTAAAGGGATCTTAACGCCCGCGTTCATCTATTCATATTAAATTGATTGATTGTTTGGTGTTTTACGCTGCGCTCAAGATTATTTCACTTACAGCAATAACTGGATATAGGAATTGGGGCCTACATAAAAAATCTTATTACAGGGAGATAACTATTGTTGAGGAAAATTAAATTGTGAATTGCAAAATTAAGCTCCCCTTGAAATTTTGGTTGAAAACAACATTGCCACCTGGAAGCCATCTTCAATATGCTAATGAAATGATAATGTACGGTGCACAGCTAGAACTTAGAGGGATGATGTGTGTCATGTTTGGTTAAGATCAGGTCAGTAGTTTTCTTGGAATAATGATAATAAGTTTCATTTTCAAATTTGGTTAAAAAACAACATTGCTTCCTGGCGGCCATATTTAAAAAGCAAATGAGATGAAAATGTAGGGTGCACAACTAGATCAGAGGGAGATAATGTCGGCCAAGTTTGGTCAAAATCAGACCAGTATTTTCTTGGAATAGAAGTAACGAAAAAACAATATCGCCCTCCTGGCGGCCATATTGAATATGCTAATGAGATCAAAATGAACGGTGCATAACTAGACCATAGGGTGATAATGTATGTTGATTTTGATTAATGTCAGGTAGTTTTCTTGGAACAAAGATAAAGAAAAAAATCATCGCACCCTGGCGGCCATATTGAATATGCAAATGAGATGAAAATGTACAGTACACAACATGGCTATAGGGAGATAATGTGAGCCAAGTTTGGTGAAAATCGGATTGGTAGTTTTCTTGGAAAAAAGTAACAAAAAAAAATATATTGCCCCTGACAGCCATATTGAATATGCAAATGAGATGAAAATGTATGGTGCACAACTAGACCATAGGGTGATGTATGTTCAGTTTGATTAAGATTGGACTGATAGTTTTATTGGAATAAAGGTAACAAGCAAAAGTTTTCTTGCAATAAACGAAAAAAAAAACATCTCCCCCTGGCGGCCATATTGAATATGCAAATGAGATGAAAATGTACGGCGCACAACTACACCATAGGGTGAGATGATGTATGTTAAGTTTGATTAAGATTGGACAGATAGTTTTCTTGGAACAAAGATAAAGAAAAAAAAAATCGCCCCCTGGCGGCCATATTGAATATGCAAATGAGATGAAAATGTACAGTACACAACATGGCTATAGGGAGATAATGTGAGCCAAGTTTGGTGAAAATCGGATTGGTAGTTTTCTTGGAAAAAAGTAACAAAAAAAAACATCTCCCCCTGGCGGCCATATTGAATATGCAAATGAGATGAAAATGTACGGTGCACAAGTAGACCAAAGGGTGAGATGATGTATGTTAAGTTTGATTAAGATTGGACAGATAGTTTTCTTGGAACAAAGATAAAGAAAAAAAAAATCGCCCCCTGGCGGCCATATTGAATATGCAAATGAGATGAAAATGTACAGTACACAACATGGCTATAGGGAGATAATGTGAGCCAAGTTTGGTGAAAATCGGATTGGTAGTTTTCTTGGAAAAAAGTAACAAAAAAAAACATCTCCCCCTGGCGGCCATATTGAATATGCAAATGAGATGAAAATGTACGGTGCACAAGTAGACCAAAGGGTGAGATGATGTATGTTAAGTTTGATTAGGATTGGACAGGTAGTTTTCTTGGAATAAAGGTAACAAAAAAAAAACAACATCGCCCCCTGGTGGCCATATTGAATATGCAAATGAGATGAAACTGTAGGATGCACAACTAGATTATATGGAGATAATGTCAGCCAAGTTTGGCGAAAATCGGACTAGTAGTTTCCTTGAAATAAAGGTAACAAAAAAAAACAACATCGCCCCCTGGTGGCCATATTGAATATGCAAAATGAGATGAAAATGTACGGTGCACAACTAGACCGTAGGGTGATGATGTACGTTGAGTTTGATTAAGATTGGACTGATAGTTTTCTTGGAATAAAGGTAACAAGCGAAAGTTTTCTTGCAATAAACGTAACAAAGAAAAACAACATCTCCCCCTGGCGGCCATATTGATTATGCAAATGAGATGAAAATGTACGATGCACAACTAGACCACAGGGTGATGATGTATGTTAAGTTTGATTAAGATTTGACATGTAGTTTTCTTGGAATAAAGGTAACTAAGAAGAACAACATCGCCCCCTGGTGGCCATATTGAATATGCAAATGAGATGAAACTGTACGATGCACAACTAGACTATATGGAGATAATGTCAGCCAAGTTTGATGAAAATCGGACTAGTAGTTTCCTTGGAATAAAGGTAACAAAAAAAAAACAATATCACCCCCTGGTGGCCATATTGAATATGCAAATGAGATGAAAATGTACGGTGTACAACTAGACCGTAGAGTGATGATGCATGTTGAGTTTGATTAAGATTGGACTAATAGTTTTCTTGGAATAAAGGTAACTACCGAAAGTTTTCTTGCAATAAACATAACAAAGAAAAAAAACATCTCCCCCTGGCGGCCATATTGTTTATGCAAATGAGATGAAAATGTACGGTGCACAACTAGACCATAGGGTGATGATGTATGTTAAGTTTGATAAAGATTGGACAGGTAGTTTTCTTGAAATAAAGGTAACAAAGAAAAAACAACATCGCCCCCTGGCGGCCATATTGAATATGCAAATGAGATGAAAATGTAGGATGCACAACTAGACTATATGGAGATAATGTCAGCCAAGTTTGGTGAAAATCGGACAGGTAGTTTTCTTGGAATAAAGGTAACAAAAAAAAACAATATCGCCCCCTGGTGGCCACATTGAATATGCAAATGAGATGAAAACGTACGGTGCACAACTAGACCATAGGGTGATGTTGTATGTTAAGTTTGATTAGGATTGGACTGGTAGTTTTCTTGGAATAAAGGTAACAAGCAAAAAGTTAACGGACGGACGACGGACGACGGACGACGGACGACGGACGACGGACGACTGACGACGGACGACGGACCACGGAAAAGCGATTTGAATACCCCACCATCAGAATGATGGCGGGCTAAAAATACTAAAAGTTCAATTTGACAAGTTAGTTAATAAGCGAGTAGTTTTATATGCAACTGTCAGGTGGGGGGGGGGGGGGGGGGGGGGATTTAAAAAACTTAAACCTCAATTTTACAAGTTAATAAGCGAGCAGTTTTACACGCAGCGGTCGGGGGAATTTAAAAAATACTCAAACCTCAATTTAACAGGTTAGTTAATAAGCGAGTAGATTTACATGCAGCCGGCGAGAAAATTTAAAAAACTTAAACCTCAATTTTACAAGTTAATAAGCGAGCAGTTTTACATACAACGTATATGTTCTATCAATTCAACAAATAAGGACAATATAAATAGTCTTCTCGGATAACAATGACCGTTTTAAGAAACTTTTTTTTTTTTAATTTGTGAGAGGTATTGCCTGTTCCCCAGTCCTTTTAATTCTGTGGAAATAAATATTGTTTAAATCAGAAGTGGATACCTTTTTACCTATCTTTGTTTCTGTTATTTCTCTTTAAATCAAATAAATATATTCACTATCAGCTACAATAATAACATGTATATTGGAAATTGAAATATACATATATCATATCAGGTCATCAGTGATTGGATATTTTAACATGTGTACTTGACTTCTATCACCTCTTGGCTCCGATATAATTCCTACCTGTCTTCAACCTAATGAAATATCAAGGGTTATGGTTTAATACAACCTATGACAACCTGCATGTATGATATAAAAGTCTCAATGACATACCCATTTCTAGCAAAAGTGGAAACTTGTCTCCATGGTTATTTTAGTCAACAAGATTTTCCCTGTGCCCGTGTGTTTTAGTGTTCATAAATATATAACATATGCCTGTTATTTTATCCGTTTGCTAGTTTATGAACAAGAACTGCAGAAAAATCCGAAATCCTATTAGTTTAATATAAAGAAATAACTAGCCTATATAACCCTCAATCCAACAAAAATTTAACAAAATAGAATATATAAACCAGTTAAAAAAAACCTATCAATATGACTTCAAAATAACTAAATCAAATTAAAAAAAAAACCTTTTTACCAACATTTGAATAGTTTTACAGTGCAGTGAGAGTTGAACCACTATCCCAAAAACAAAAACGTTCTCGTTATTCCAGGAAATAAATCACAGTCACATTTTCAATACTGAAAAACAAATCCACATTCAATATTCAGACCGTTTTGTTGGAACACCAACAGTGCCCGCCTTCAAGTTAAATCCAAAATATGTCAAGATACTTCAACTTTACAACAAAACATCCACGTCAATGTTTGAAAAACAAGTTGAATCTTCGAAAGAGGAATTAACCACACAAGATGACACCGTGTAGGTTTCACTCTTTTGTACACTTTAACACAAAATGTCCTCCTTCGCTTCTAAGAAGTAAAAAGTTTACAAGAATTTGAAACGACATATCCACATCAACGATTTGTAAAAAAGAGCACACATGAAGGTGAAGCGATTTATGCCATATGGTCTCTACATGTCATGAGACAGATAGAAATCTTTACATTTCAATCAATATTAGAAAAGGGGTCGACTTATTATTCAAAAGACATCAGGAAAACGCCAGCAGAGCAAACAGGCCAACTTTATCATATTGATTTTCAGTTTTATGACCTAAATAGCATAATAGCAAAATATATCAAGTATAAGAGCGATAGCGAGTTGGATATACAATCAGCTTCCCTATGTCAGAGTTGATTAAAAACGTAATTTGAAGCCGCCAGAACTGTGAATACCCGTCATCAGTTGGTCAAACAGTGAACAGAATAGGGAAAACCTGAACAGGTGAATACACAGAGAAAGCAATATTATGGAGATTTTCTTGCAAAGAGTGGGTAATATGAACTAAGTAATTTCACACAGTTAAGCAGCAAGCCTTACTTCATCAGAACAAAGTAGGCCTACTACAGGTATATTAAAGTGAAACTTGGGAAATGGGGAGTATTCAACCAGTGTTTGATACCAAAAAGTGCCAACGCTCATCCAAGGCTACGGAGATTGTGGGGCGCTGGGGTTCAACGAACATTGGGGTTTTTAATTTGAAAAAATTCATTCCATCCAATTCAGCAGACTTTGAAACAGCCTTACATAACCAATGCAAGCACTTTATTAAAGTGTAACATGGAAAACAGGGAAAATTCTACAAAGGTTTTATGCTGGTATTGTAGCCTTTTTTGAGAGAACTATGAATCTCCAGACAGGCCACAAGCAGGTAAGTTATTTCATTATGAATGAAAGACAATTTTATTGCCGAGCTTAAAATGCTCATAGTTTCTGTACAAACAGAATTTATGGTCAAAAAGACAAACTTGGGCGGCAACAAGCTCAGCATTGGGCAGCAACAAGCTCAGCACAGGGCAGTAATGAGCTCAGCACAGGGCAGCTGATGGCAATTTTAAATTGGGTATAAATATAAATTACGTAAACCTCAGCAAGTGGAGTATCTTATCTTTTTTCATCTGGTATACATGTAGCTTCCATATCAATGATGTAACGGTTTGTATTACATTATTAAAACGACTTTTTAACGTCTGTAGGCCCTACTTATAATCTTATATCACTGTTCTGACGATGAGATTGTCAACAAAGTTAATTAAACCAGAATTGAATACGACCATCTGCCATATATCTAAATTGAAACTTTACAGTATCAAACAGTATCAGAACGTTGATGTAAATGGCATTTATTGGACAAGAAATTACTTTGCGATCTTTTAAGATAGGTGTAAATAGAGGTCAACAAAGGTCAATTGTCTACAGCGCAATTTGTTCAGATTTTAATAGGAAATAGTTTATATTGACCTCTTCACCAAAACCAAAAGGTTAGAACTTAGACAAATCCAGGAAAATTACTGTATGATGTTACAAATGTCATGATGTCGTTTTGCTAAATGGGACGATGTGTGTTGTTGTTGGTGGAGAGATTTTCATCCTTAAAGATTGACAAAAACATTCAACAAGCCTACCTTTTGTCTCCAAAAACAACTAAATCGACCTACATGCAATAATGGAATAGCTTGCAAATAAAAAGCCATCAAAGTTTGAAAATGGCTAAGCCTAAGCCTACGTTACAGTCAAACAATGACAAAATAACCCATGTCAGTGCTATAACTGAATTTTAACCTTCAGTTTGCATCAGTGTCTATGTGTAATCTTAAAAAACAATTCCAACCTGTTGTCACCAAAGTGTGGCATGGTTTTTGATTGACCTTCAGATTAGCCGAAAAATAAGAAGTTAATCTATCTCTGATGAAGGTTGATTTACAGTCAAAAATGTACATTTATAATGGCATAAGCTGCCATATAAAGAGAAAATTTCTGAGAAACAGATGTAGCTATTTATCTGTTATTTTAATCAAAGAGTTCATACCAAACTTGCAGAAGTATGTTTAAGTGGTTTTATAAGTGACAAAAACACCCAAAAATCTACTCATATATCCAGGGATATTAGAATTTTGTCTGTTATTAGCACTCTTTTTCAGTTTGTATGATATACTAATATTATTAATTTCAATATCAATCCTTTAGTTTTTCAAGGTAGGCCTACTTCAGATGTTGGACTTCTCTTGACAATCAGAATTTATGAAATAATTCAGAATTTCAGAAGCTCGTGTCACTTTAATGAGTTATTTAGGGAATTTCTTGATGCTAGATTATGTTGTGAGACAGTTACAACACACAGGTGAGAATGTATCATGCACTTGATCAAACCTCACACGGCACACATTTTAAAATTATTTTTTTCTCTGTCATTCTCGTCATGTCCCTTTAATATGGAACACAAGCTTTACCGGTATACTTTCAGAATGTATCATAGAATCTGTGATCTAGGGAAAGAAAATGAAAAAAGCAAAATATAATAAATGCAAGCCTGTTAACAGAATCTTGTACTGAATGAGAATCCCAAAAAATTTAGCTGAAAAAAAAAATACAAATACCTTTTTAACATACATGATTTCCTCTACTTCAAAAGAATACCACTTGAAATAGCAGAGCCTATCACAGAGCATCAACTATCTCTGTGACACTTTCATATTATCCTACACCTCACACAGAATTAATACTTTCTTCTGTTGGTTAAAAGCAGTGGTAGCTGGACACTGTATATGGACATTGTAGTAGCATTAATATTCTCACTTTATCCATGACTGCTGTCTTCCTTCATAACAACAAAATACAATTTTTATAACACTAATTGAAAAAAAAAAACACTGCTGAAAAGATCCCACCAACGTTTCGTATTGTTGAAAGATTCCACGTACACACACAGTTAAAAAAGAGCAAGAGGCACTATCCCTTTTATGCTATAACCAAAAAAAAAACACACAGACAATTTTGACCCTTTTTCAAGTACTAATGAAAAATCTCTCCAGCACTTCATTTTGTTCATAGATTCATGCAACATAAAAAATAAAAATGTCCGGAATAAGTTTTAGTCAGAGAGAGTCTGATTGGAGACCACTCAAGCCTTTCTATCCAGATGTTGATGTTGACTTGACAATCACTTTCATAGACTGATCCAGAGACATTTTGATACCTGTATACAGGTATGGGCGCCCAAACTCACAAGCAAAAAATCCACCCAAATTCTTAAAACCAACAGATTTTAATGCCAAAATAGCATTTAATGTTGAATTTTAGGTCAGAGATGTTGTTTATGTCTTATTGTTGGAACATTTTGAACCGAAATGGTATGCCCAAATTTTCCCTGGATCAGTCCCTGACTTTACTATCGAAATGGAAGTAATCTTTACAGACTGCTTTCTTGTATATAAATATTGTCCATAAAAGCTGAGTACTTCATAATCCAAACACTGATTAAGCCAGCAATGGTAACATATGTAATGTGATTACATGTAGCTTTTATTATTATAGCAACACAGATTTGAAGAAAATAGATCATATCATAATACAAAAGTACAAGGAAAAGTACATTGCAAATAACTTAAAATAAAATTGATTTAATCCACATGAGATACATGTATGTACCTGGAAAACACTAAAGGAACGCAACCAGCAATAAACCTAAACAGCTTTCTATCTTGTTTACCATCAAGTCAAAGATTCTCAAAATGATGTCATTTAACTACATGTATTACAAGCGACTTTTCTATTAGTACAGTATTAGACCATTCCTGCCTGAGTAATCTACCCCCCCCCCCCACCCACCCCCACCTTTCTCCTACTTGAGGCAATAATGTGCACACACATACATGTAAAGTTTATATCAAATCAGAAGTGGGGGTCATAACTGTCTTGAGCAAGAAGTTGATAGGACAGTTTTGTCAGTCTAAAAGCGAACTTCGATGAGTACAAACTGTCCTGAAACAGTGACAGCAGAGATTGTTTATTACGTCACCACTGTGGGTTAAGTACACAACAGAGGTTGTGTTTGACGTCAAATATCACTCAGATAATTAACTTTCATCAGCATTGTAGAGCGCAATATATAGCATTAAATTTTCTATGTTCTATGACGGAAATTTAATTTTCTAATTTGTCACAATTGTACATGTTCTACAACACACTTAACACAAATTAGAAAATATTGCCAAAAGTCCACAGGATCAAGATAGTGCTTGGTCCCAATGGGTTATGTCCCTTGAATAGCTACCAACGACTGTGCTAACAGCATAGAGAATAAACAGCTTCAGTTGATGATGTGATATCAAACAATCCTTAAAAGGGACAAATTGTGTAGAATTGTTTACATTTTTCTAAAAATTATGCTTGTAAATAGATAAATAAATAAATTAAATTCTACTGACTCTGGATGGAAGGTGAACTATCTTTTGGATATTGGCACTAACTTAAAGTGGCATGAGCTGCCAAAATGTTGATATTTTTACATTAAAACGGAATGTTGAAATTATTGGCTATTTTTCTCACGACTTATCATTCAGAAGCTTTTTAGTGCTTCTAGTCTCGAGAATGTATGATAAAGTATTCTTTTGAACTAACTTTGGCTTAGAATGAATGAATGGTCGTCCCGGTTATTTAAATCTTGTTTACTTTTCGAACACCTTTTCGATTCGTACAGGCCACTTACTGTATGGATTTTCCTCATTCTAACGCCTATCATTTGGTTTTTCAATGGCCTTCAAAGCCTCTTACTGTCGTGACGATCAGAAATTATGAAAAAGGTGTGAATTTTGGCAGCTCATGCCACTTTAGAAAAAATGTACAAAAATAGACTTCTGTGTGACTGACCAGTTCATAATCCATTTTTAGACCTATATATATGTTCTTTTTTTCTTTTAATTTTTTTTTTATTTGGAATTTTTTTTCATTTATTACATATTTCATTTATTCAGTCACAAATAACTTTCAATTATTAAGATTTATCTAGCTTTATTGCACTTTTATATTTTTTTATCCAGAATGTTCTTCAACTAAATGGGGCCTCGGTGGCTCAGTCAACAGAGTGATAGTCTCTCAGACTGACACAAACCTTCCATCAATGGATAGCATTCAGTGAAGGAAAAATTCTGAGTGAAAATTCTCAGTAAACGAATATTGGTCTTAACATGACCAGTTTGAACCAATCAAAAGGAAGTATTCATTGAGAGGTGGGATAACGGTGAGTATCAGATTACCGAGAGAACAGTGTTTGTTGAGAATAGGGTAGATAAGAAAGCTGATCAAAGAAATGTTTATCTAATCTACCTGAGTTTAATTATAATACACTCAGGTGTACCATACCTTTGGTTCTCCTAAATAACACTCGAGCAGTGTCTCTAACATTAAATATAACTCCGTTAGAGGGATCTGTATTAGCCATCCCAGGATCCATTGTTGCCACGGTAACCAGTAATTCTTAATAACAGGAAATAAAAGGTATTAAATCACAGTTTTATTTTAATACTTCAGTGATAACGTTTTGATACCACATACATGTATCATTAGCTTATGCAGATACATGTTGTATGTATCGTTTTTTTTTTCAACAAATCTCTAGCACTTGTTAAATAGGTTTTATTGTATATGTGTAAAACATAAAATAAGTAAAACATTGTAGCCAGTAAGTTGTAATTTAAAGACGATTTAGGTTGCTTATCAATTTAATATGCTAATTAAATCATACTTATGCTAATTATCACTAATTAATCATAATAAGACTACACTTTTAGTCTCATTTATTTATGTCAAAATTGTATCCCTTCATATGGTTCAACTCCACAGTAAATGATTTGCTACGTTGGTCATTTATGGCAACAAAACACAACCCAGGTTCTAATAAATATTTACCATTAAAAGAAGAGAAGGGGCATGGAACACCTTCATTAACCCTTAACTCTACACATGTATAATTAATTATATTCAAACTGCATTTTCAAATTATAATAACACTTTTTTTTTAAAATAATCAATTTATATATATATATGGATTTACCTGCACAAAATTGGGAGAGAAATCTTTCAGAAGATACACGTTTAACAGCCACCCATTAATCCATTAGACTAGTATATAACAGAATTCGTCCACAATCATCCATGGTTTTAACTTTTATATAGAGAAACTCAATGAAGCATAATTGATGTTTTCTGCATGACGTGGAATAAACAAAATCGCAAATGAAGCATCCAAACTTTCACTTGATGTTTATTGCGTGATGTTGAATAAAGACATTCACAAAAGTAGTCAACGTCAGTTAAACAACGAATTCAAACCACAATAATTTTTTCTCCAGGATGTAGAATAAGAAGTTCATAGCAAGGTCTGCATGTTATACCTGCAGTTAGCAAATCATATATCTGGGTCAAAATAATAATACTTCAGGCACCAAAACCTAATCAACTCTGAACGTCCTCATCAATAAGGTGTAGCTAAAATGTCATCAAATGTACCCACTCATGGATAATACTGTCATGTCATTCAACCTTCAACCAAACAGTATTGAGGAACTGGACTTTCCTTTAATTTGTCATCTTCCAGAGATTGAAATACACACTGTAACAAGATAGCCAGCCAAGTAAAGACCACTAAAATATTGGTTGGTTTTTGTAAACTCAGACAAACAGTATCCTAATATCAGACTTCAGATAGGCTGTGTATACCCTGTAAGGGCCTATATGTTTTAGTCTATTGTTGTTTGAAGTGCCAGCAGGTAAAGAAAAACATCATGTGACACTGGCTGTCTTTATGCTACAATCAAATCTCTACAGGTATTCTCCCAGCACAAACAGCTACCGGTTCTTTGGACAGTTATAAACAAAAAAGGTTTCTGTCATTAGCTTCATAAAATTCTGTCAAAACTGTCAACAATTTTATTTTAATCCCAGAGTTCCTGAAATATTGCTGATACTGACAATCCGATTATAATTCTCCGGAATAAGTCCATGCTTATATTGCGTTTTACACAAAATTCTTGCTGGGTGTATTTTAATGAGGTGAGGGTACCACAGGTCACTCAGCAGGATATGCTTGGTTGATTTAGAAATACCTGTCACTGGCAGCATATGAAAACAGGTGAAACCACCCTACCTGTCAGATATGTCTGTTTACAGGTAATCAGGAAGTCACCTGTATCAGACGGAACTCTGGGTAAATTTATTGAACCGCGTCTCAGGTTACGAATAGCCGCAGGTTGGCTATAGAACAGGTAGTACCATAAATACCCTAAAGCTTTGAAATTATGGCTACTATAAATTGATTGATCCACTGATGTTTTAAACTTCACTCAAGATATGTTTCCCGTTTTTGGCATCGCTGCCAGCATCATGTGGAGGAAACCAGTCTCTTCGCCCAGAGGAAACGCAGGCCATTCTAAAGGCATCTGGTAACCAATTCAAATGAATGCACTATAGGTGTAAAATTGTATGTCAAATACTTTAGTATCATTCAACAAAATGTCGTTTAATGGCAAAATCTGGATGCAAAATAAATTCCCAAGTGACAATTTCACCAACAAACATTTTCAACACAATATTTCTAAGCAAATGTCAACAAATTCCTCACTATAAAGCTTAAGATATGGGGGTTGAGGGCTTAAATGACATTTTGGAAGATGGTGAATTATGCTAATATTTAACAAGGGGCACATTGATGGTGTCCAATTATGTTTAAAATGTCTCTACGGTATCCAAAAAAAAATACAAAACAGTGAAACCCGAACACCTATCGGTTGATCAGAAATAGTTCAACTTCTGTTGAATTTCACTAATTTCAAGTCATCTTTTTTATCAGTTTAAATTCCTAAATCTATCAACATGATTGTTAGTGGCCCTCAAACTCGTAAGTCCCTAAATGAGGTTAAAGGTAAGTTCTCTAGGACGACAGAACTGTGGTTTAAATCATTCAGGTTCTTGTGCTCATGTTCGTTGTTTGTTGACATTGTGGGTATCTCATAAATCAAATTGAAAAAAACACATGACCTCGAAACTTTTAGATTTTATCAAAAAGGGTAATTTTTCTATGTGGAAAAATTGCTAAAACGGATATGTGTGCATTTTAGTGGTGAGTATACCTTTAAGGTTGCTATGGTAATACCATTTGGACAATAAAGAAACCTGTACAATTTGTCCAAAATTATTAACCCATAACATATATAAAATTTTCAAAAATTATATCCTAGCACTTGAAAGATAAATTAGCAAAAAAAACTGTAGGCAATTTGATTAAAACTTAACGAAGGTCAGTTTTGATACTAAGGTGTCTATCTAATCATATATAAAAGGTGGTGTTCCACAGGGTTCAATTTGTTGGCCCACTTGTATTAATATATATATATATTAAATACCTTGCCAATCACATTAATGTTTCATATCACAAACATTCATTATTTAAGGCATAAGTACAGTAAGTTCAGAACACTATTTCAAGATACATGTATATGTACACTCAGGTGTGAGGACTAGTGGCATTACAAAATTTCAAATTTGATGTTTTAAAAAGTTTCAATAGAAAAACGTCCAGCAAATGCCAATTTATGGGCATTTTGATCAAGAAGGGATATAACAATCTTGACAGTGAATTTTACAACGGAAAACAGGGATAGATTGCAAGCTATGGAGTATGGCACTATGGGTACTGTTTGTAAGCAGTAGATTAAACCAAATAAAAAAAAACGATTATAAAATGAAAAATATTTATTAAATTCATTTTTCTAAATTTTTCTTTAACTCAGGTTGTGGTCTTTTGATTCATGTCTTTTTTTCTTTGTCCAATATAAATAGGCTATGAAACCATGCCTAGGGCAGACTGTAATGTAGTACAGCCATAGATCTTTATATGTGAACCTATAAAGATCTATGAGTAGGCCTACAGCAGACACACAGGCGATCAAGTCAAGTAAAAAAAAAATGCAAAAAGGGAGGTAACTCTGATATATCAAGCTACAAACAAGGTATAAAACAAAATGTTTCCATAAATAAGAAATATGTTTCATTAACAAACAGAAATTAAATTATTATCAATATTTTCCCCCAAATTACAAGTATATACTGTGTAAGTCTCAAGTTAATTGCTACAATGGCTTAATTAATAACACACATTTTCAAGTACAAGGTCACAAAATAAAGCTGTCTTCCTTAACGTGTGCACTACAGAGAGGGTCAATTCAACATCTCTTCACAAGTTAACTCTGGTTTCTCTTCAAATCCACGCATAAATCTTTCGCCTTTTACTAAAGATTTCCGTGGGGAGGAACACTCAAATGAGTCTATAGACAATTTTTTGTAGGCTTGCTAAAGCAAGCTAACATACAATCCAAAAATAGAATCCCTGCCCAACATTACATACAAAAAAAATCATTTGATGGGTATTGCCAGAAGAAACAATACAGGTCATATGCTATAAATAACTCACTTTTCAAACTACATGTATTCAACAACCAGCGTCCTTATATATTTATATTCCTTAAAAATGTGACACTAACATTAAAAACCTTTTTAATTTTCCTTATTAGAAATATAAGTATTTTAACTTTAATCTGCTTATATACATCCCTTCATAACCCACAACTTAGTGATAGTTTGTCAGCAATGTTGTGAGAGATGTCTGTCATATTATATGCACAGTAATAGCAGTATATAAATAAAACAAAGCTTATTATGCATGTTACATGTACATATATATTTGTGCTAATCCTATTATATCTACCTTTAAATATAAATATACCAGAGTCCTGTCTACAGTCTCATGCCAGCTTTGTAAGACAGAAAGGCTAGCCTCGTTGTATTATTGTAACTTCACTGGATTTCAGACATAATTTAAGATAGATTATGATGAAGTATGGACCTGTTTAAAGTGGCATGAGCTGCCAAAATGTGGATATTTTGATGTTGAAACCGAATGTTGAAATTATGGGCTCTTTTTCTCAAGGACGTATAATTCAGAAGCTTTTTAGTGCCCAGTCTTGAGAATGTACGATAAAGTATTGTTTTGAACTAACTTTGGCTTAGAATGAATGAATGGTGGTCCCGGTTATTTAAATTTTGTTTACTTTTCGAACACTATTACTGTTCGTATAGGCCACATACTGTAAGGATTTTCCTCATTCCAAAGCCAATCATTTAGTTTTTCGATGGCCTTCAAAGCCTCTTACTGCCGTGGTGATCAGAAATTATGAAAAAAGTGTGAATTTTGGCAGCTCATGCCACTTTAAACATTATAAATCAACATTAAGGCCAGATTAAAGATTGAGGTCTCAGCGGGGAAGGTGGAGTGGTTACTTTTCAACCATAATGAATAGGCTAGATTTGAGATGACAGTACTAAATACCTCAAAGTAAAAAAATATACATTTACTTACAGTCTTCGTCATTTTCTAGCGGTGAATTTTTCTTCTTCCAGCGAACCCTGTATTTATCTAATTTTTCCTGTATAAAGTTTGTGTCCCCTCTCTCTGACCACGACATAATGGGGTGTTGAGTGCTATCCTTGGACTATAATGTGACTGAGATTCATCTTGGGTCAACACGAGTTCTTCGTCTTCATTCTCAGATCATTATGTCTCCTACAGCAGATATAAATACAAAAGAACTTTAAATAAACACAATAGTTATTACATACAAAGGTTTTCTATACTGTTTTCATATCTATAATCTATACACCCACAACATATATGTAGTATATTTATGATCACTAAAACACACGGGCACAGGGAAAATCTTCTTGTCTAAAATAACCACGGAGACAAGTTTCTAATTGTGTTAAAAAGAGGTATATCATGTATATAGCTTTTCTATTAAAAAAGATCATACTTGTGCCACAGAGACACTTTTTTAACATACATAAAACTCTTTCAACGAAATCATCAAGTTCAATTTGTCAACAACTTCCAAGGTCTATAGGATTTTTTTTGTTTGGGATTGGTTGATAATTGGGGGAGCCATCACGGAGAACAGTAAGTCGTATCTCGTATGGCAGAAATATTTTGGGCCGAGCCAGATCAAATCCTCATATTACTTTAATATATATATATATTTATGAACACGCTAACACACGGGCACAGGGAAAATCTTCTTGTCTAAAATAACCATGGAGACAAATATATACATGTATTATCGGCATGTTAGCTTTACCAAAAATACTGATGATTTGTTGCCAAATTATCTTTTCCAGACAATTCTACTGACTAAGGCCACACTCATGCCTCTGGTCAACCTAATGAAATATCATGGGCTGTGGTTTATTATAACAACTTACGATTGGGTATAAACGTCTTAATGATATGCCCCATTTTTAACACAATAAGAAACTTGTCTCCATGGCTATTTTAGACAAGAAGATTTTCCCTGTGCGCCCGTGTGTTATAGTGTTGAAAAATATGTATATTCTAACACATGCTTGATTTCCCAGCATGTTGTGAGATAGGACAAAGCTGGCGTATAAACTAGCATATACGCAGAGAACGTTTTCATTGTGACGTCAAACGCTCTGAAACTGAACGACGATATCATTCTTAAATTTAGGTGACGAGATAGAACACAACTTCACTGAATGACGTCATCGCCCAAACGCAAAAAGGGGATGTCAGGCTGTTGTGTTTGCCCAATCGTTTACCCGAAAGAAACTGGTGGCTGTAGAATGAAGCTAAAATGTGATGGTTAAATTTGAAATTCTATACGCTAATAATATTAATACATCCATGAAATGTGTTACTTCTAATCTATCCGTAATTCACCAAATGGAAGCACATACTACATCAATAAGGTGAAGAATTACTTATGGATAACAACTTCTTGGTTAATTGGGTGACAACGTTTCGATGTAGTTCTTACATCTTTGATAACGATGTAAGAACTACATCGAAACGTCGTCACCCAATTAACCAAGAAGTTGTTATCCATAAGTAATTCTTCACCTTATTGTTAACCTTTCAACTTCTAAATGCCATTGAAAGATTTGATACTACATCAGTTTGAATGTAGCACCCATATCATTGGCAGCTACAGATTCATCCATGGGTTAATGGGGAAGAAACTATTCATCCAAAACGTAGGGATGGCAAATTTACAGTTTCAATGGAAAAATGAGTAAACCAATAAAAGTAATTAATTGGTTTATACATGTAACAACCTATGACTGGGTATAAAGGTCAAAATGACATACCCTATTTTAACACAACTAGAAAATGTTACTTGTCTCCATGGTTATTTTAGTCAAAGAAGACTTTGTCCTCTGCCTGTGTGTTTTAGAGTCTATAAATAAAAGTAAGCTTAATAGTGAATGTGTTAGAATGGAAAAAATGGATTGCTTTTCCAGGTATACGCTGTGATAACTGCAAGAAAAAAGTTTTTAAAATATCGATACTTTCTTTTTTCTTGCAGTTATCACAGCGTATACCCGGTCAACACGAGTTCTTCGTCTCCATTCTCAAAAAAACTTTAAAAAGTTTTTAAAATATCAATACTTTCTTTTTTCTTGCACTTATTGCAGCATATAGGCATAGAATCACTCCATCACTCCTTAATATGCAGCCTTTACCATACAGTTAACCTTTATATAGGAGGAAGTAAAGGATTTTACAGACAAAATTATGGATTTGATGAACATGATATACAAGACGTATAAACATGATGTGGATATATTAGATATATTTTAGTTTTTCTAGACAAAACAAATTTAATCTGCCTGAAATCAAATCATGCCTTTTAATAATGGAAGGGGATTTCCCTTTATTAACCATGTAATCCTTAATTAGCTAGCTCAGAAGTTTTGGGTAGTTGTATTCAATTTAATGATACAGTTAAATATATATATGAGCAGAGCTCTCATTGGTGATATTCTCTTCCACATGTATTATATAAGTCGTATCCCTTCAATTAATGTCCTTTGCCCAGAAAAAATGCACATATTTATGAGTAGTTAAACCGTCCCATTAAAATATTAATGAATAACATTTGATAATAAATGAAATATCCTGCAATACAAGACTATATTTTCCTAATGATTTAAAGGTGTAATAAAATTTATCTTGAAAAATATAAAGTTACTTTGGTAAATATCTTGTTTCCATATTAATCTACAAAGAATATATAATCTAAGTGAAGAGGAAGAATTTATTTGTTTTTCTATAGATTTCTTCAGGCATAAAATTATGAAATTTGAAATGAACTTTTAAAACTCAATTTGCTTCAGGCTGCTATTAAAAGCGATGGAAATCATATCTGATTGCAATGGTTGGAACACATGAGGTGAAAATTAAATAGTGCACGGCATACTGTTTGAAACTGAATACTCCTTTCAACACTACATTAATCAACCATAAAACCGAGGAAATTGTTAGGAATCCTAGTATTAGATAAAAACTTTGTAGTTAAGAATTGGAACCTAAATGGAATATTACATTATCTAAATGGCTGCCTTATTGTGTTACAGAAAAGTCGATGAAAACTGGAGACAGAAGGACGCTCGACTCTGGAATATGTAACTAGGGACCATTTGAACATTACAGTTTAGATTATGATACAGACCCTGTTTTTCATTTTTGTATACAGATACACCAGTGCTTCTTGGAAGTCAAGTTTTGAAGTCGAATATCTGCCTCAAAATGACCACAAAATCTTAATTCACCTCGTAAAAAAACTAAATTTCACTCAATTTAGGGAAATGTTCAATTTCTGGCAACTACATACTCAATTAGACTTTGAAATAACTGAATACTTAGGGTTACGGACTCACAAAGATTTGAACTTCTATGAAACTCTAAAAATTACCTGGTTTGACTTTTAGAATTAAAAGAAAAGAACTATGTTTTTATGTTTGTATTTTAAAGTGGCATGAGCTGTCAAAATTCACGCTTTTTTCATAATTTCTGATCGTCACGACAGTAAGAGGCTTTGAAGGCCACCGAAAAACTAAATGATTGGCGTTGGAATGAGGAAAATCCATACAGTATGTGGCCTGTACGAACCGAAAACGTGTTCGAAAAGTAACAAAATTTAAATAACCGGGACGACCATTCATTCATTCTAAGTCAAAGTTTGTTGAAAACAATACTTTATCGTACATTTTCAAGACTAGAAGCACTAAAAAGTTTCTGAATTATACGTCTTGAGAAAAATAGCCAATAATTTCAACATTCTGTATTTACGTCAAAATATCAACATTTTGGCAGCTCATGCCCCTTTAAGCAATAATAAATACAAGTAATGCTGTCAAGACATTGAACTGAGCCAAGGAAAATCAGCATATTGGGGAACTGGAATTCTTAGTTTTATATAACATTAGTCTAAATAGGGTATTAGTGTATATTTGTACATTTTAATTTTTTTCCAAATTCCAAGAAAAATTATTTAGCTTTGAAAATCTACAACATCATCATGTAACAACACCTGGTTTTTTTTTTTCTTTCTATGAAATTTGGTATGAACTGAAGTTAAACTAGGCTGAGAGTGTAGAATATTAAACACAATAGAATAGAGTAGACTCACTGACATCAGCGAACAAAAGGGAACATATGTTCCACATGTAACAGTACTATCAAGCCTATTGAGTTTACCAATATAGAACAATAGCGTGTTACATACCTTTCACACAGTGAAAAAAAAAGAGATATTGAATACATGCTGTTTACTGATAACTCATCTTTTTAAATATATTCATATCAAAAAACCATTATTCATTGTGCGTAGGATTCAACATCTGGTACATTTCCCAGAACAAGAAAAATACCATTGCGTTTCATTGTGTATATGTTTGAATACAATTACGTAGTTTAGATCTGGAGTACACACTGCAAATCATCACTCGCGGGGGTAATTCATAAAACAGATTTAACCTACTAAACTTGAGCAGTTGAGAAACGTAAAATTTTAAGCATTGAATTTAAGTAGGCAAGTTGATTAAACATTTTATTTTTTACATAGGGCCCTGATTGTCTATGTGGCTCAGTGGGTAGTCGAGAAATCTGGGCTATGACGATTTTTTTTTCTGTGATGATTCGTCATAGACTAGACACATTCCCAACCATATAACACCAGTCGCCCTTAGACCGATAATCCAAAATAGCTCAGTGGATAGAGTGCCTCCCAACAGTGGGACACGGGTACAAAAAACATCCATTCCAAAAAGTCCTGACTGTTACCTAAACTCTGAGTAAAATCATGGGGCCTTGGAAGCTCTGTCAATAGAATGATAATCTGCCCCAGCCACATGTGTATTTCTTCAAGGGGTTACAGGTTCCAATTACACTCAGATCAGGGCCTCATTTCCCAAAGCAGTTGCATTGCAAAGGGCGTATAGTTGACAATGGATATCACAGTGAAGAGATATGACGTCATGGCAACTATGATTGATCGCACTTGGCGACGGCTTCGTGAAACAGCCCCAGGGAAGCACAATTGAAACATTTCGGCATGGATTTTTTCCCGAATTGCTCTATACGATCAGGTAGCCAAGATCGTTAATGAATGATTGTGTGGGTACTATTATGGGTTAAAGCAACAATTCCATTCCCCATTTAATGTGATTTGGGTTCATTCAGACACTCCTCAATAGGGTTATCTTCCTTTGCAACAGGTTGCACCAATACTTGATTAAAAAAAACCTTTCAGTGTGTGATAGCTTCAGTAGGTCATATCGGTCTGGTAAACCATTCCCTGCTGTATGACATACAAAAAGTTAACTTTCAATCTTGATCCCAGGCAGAAATTTTTATATATTTTTTTATCTATGTCCATGATGACGATGTCAAATTTCAATGGTTCTCACAAGTATACATTTTTTAAATTTTTTATAAAGGGGTATAACTTTGATAAATTCAACCGGAAAAGAATGGAAATGTTATCTCATATCTGTTTCAACTATTTAACTAAATGTTCTATCATTTCAAGGGTTTCATTTTTTTTAAATGTTGGATAGATACATGTAATCAGAAGTAGGCCAACATGAAACTGTGCATAAAAAACTACCTATAATCCCCAAATTTGGTAGCAACAGAAAACTCTTATTTTGTGCTTCTCCATTAGGATGAGGAACCAACGACACTTTCCCAGCTCATGCCACTTTAAAATCTCAGATGTGAGAACTTCTAGTTCGAGTAAAAAGGTGAAGACTTGGGTACCTAGGAAAGTGTCCAGGGGTGGGGTGGTTGGGGGGGGGGGGTAGCCGAGAAATCTTGGCTCTGCCGAATTTTTTTTTTCCGTGTTCGTCATAGCCAAGATCACTTCCATAGTAAAAAAACGATATATGTTAAGGAGGCCCGCCTAAAAAATCGGCGGCGCAAATTTCACAACAAATGAGCAAAGAATAAAATATTTACCACTGCATTCCGATAGTATAGACCACGAAGAAGGAGTTTGTCAAACTTACGCCGCTGCAAGGTGGTAAACTTTCCCTTATGCAGTCAATATTTGTTTCGAAGTCCACTGGCTTTCAACCTGACGTAACCGCCATTGTAAAACATTTAAACGACCAGTTAAACTGTGCGGGGCGTCGTAGAAATACTTCAATCATATATCTTTAGTCACTTTACAGCGGCGTAAGTTTGACAAACTCCTTCTTCGTGGTCTATACTATCGGAATGCAGTGGTAAATATTTTATTCTTTGCTCATTTGTTGTGAAATTTGCGCCGCCGATTTTTTAGGCGGGCCTCCTTAACATATATCGTTTTTTTACTATGGAAGTGATCTTGGCTATGACGAACACGGAAAAAAAAAAATCGGCAGAGCCAAGATTTCTCGGCTAGGGGGGGGGGGGGGGGGGGGGGGGTAATTTTAATTTTCATTTCTATTAGTCTAAAGTGAATTTTAACAGGTACTTGTAATAAATTATTAAATATATAATCATGCTTTTGAACACTAAAACACACGGGCACAGGGAAAACTCGTCTTGTCCTGCTATATTATTATTAACTTATGCCGTTATGGGCCTCACGTAATTGTAGAAAACAATGGTCTAACCAGCTGGGAGCGGTCACCTTCGGGCGTCACAATAGTCAATAACGCTACATACCGGAGCTAGGGCCTCACGATAGTTCAATTTTACCAAACTTATGGTTGTATTGCATATTCCTGACCGACAAGTAAGTAAAAGAGGATGAGACACATGTGTGCGGCTAATATACTTTAATTTTATAAAACTTAAAGTATAACTTAAGTTAGAAACATAACTAACAATAACACAACTTCATAAGTTCGGTAAAATTGAATTACCGTAGACAAGTATACATTGTAAATATTGAAGTAACGCATTAACCAGGTAACTATCGCTAATTTACTACACCATTACTTCTTAAGCAGTGGGTACAGTGTACAAATGTGCCGGCGAATAACCCGCTAACCGGTATGTAAATTTGTACTGTAACCGTAACTGTAAGTTGTAACAGACTGAAGTTGATGATTCTTTTCGGTGACTTTTATAGTTTTAATTTTAAGTAATTAACGTATTTAAACCCCTAAGAACACAATCATTTCCAGCTGGTGAAAGCTCTATGGCCCAGAGCAAGTTGTGGAAACAATAATGAAAGTTTACTTAACCTACAACAGAAGAAAACAATATGATGTTGACTTACCTGCTCATTTGTAAATAGACGGGTGACATCAGGCAGCAATCGAGCAGTCGTCACTTTCCGGGAGCACTTCGACAGATGACGGCTTCATGGTGACCTACTTTCTGAAATATGTCCCTTAGGGGCCGTGCTATTTATCCTTAAAATGCTAAACCTAATGATGTTTGAAAACAGATAAAATGAGTCTCTGGCTGCTTTGTGATGCAGTATATATTTTTTTTCTTGTATACTTTTTCCTGCTCTGGTTCTTAGATTTATCTTTACACAAATATCGTCTAACATTGATTAGCTTCAATGCACTTAAGATGACCCCTTTTCAAAAATTTCCAGTAGCGGAAGCAAGAATGAAACCGAGGTTCGCAAGATGTCTGCTCCCATGAAACTGCGTGCTTTTGATGCACGGCAGTTGTTATTTTTGTGTCATCGCTACTTCGGCAGGGAAACCAAACTCAAGCAATCATTAAATGGGTGCAGCTACAGCACTGTTAGTTACTCGGACAAGCTTTTAGATCCGCCATCTTCATCAAAGCCAGAACAATCTAAAAAGGACATAATCGAATTCAACGAAGCAGACGATTTTTTCGGAATAGTCGATAACACCAGCAGTCCACAGATTTCCATTTTGACTGACGATGAAAAGCATGGCGTTTCTGAAACATCTGTCAGTTTCGGGAGAAATGGCAGCAGTGAAAAGTTGGAAGCAGCTCTCTTTCCAGGACAAGAGAAAGTGTTGGAAGTACCGTTTGGATACATAAGAAAAGATTCCGATAATCCGTCAAAACTGGCGAGTGCCGACCAACGTCGAAGAGAAACGTCAAAATACCTGAACCTGAATGAACAGATTTCATTTGAATCGCCTGAATATCTGTCACAATTATTTTCTGGACAAGCTAGAAAAGAAAAAGGAGATGAAGTTACGAGCAGTAAACCAAAGAATGTATTTCGAGAAATGGAAAATCAAAAGAAATATTTGAATGCCCAAAATACTGAAAAATATGAATACAAAGATATTTCTTCTAGTGAAAACAATATTCACAAATCTGAAGATTCACACAAAATTAGTCCCAACAAATCAGAACCTCTGAGTGAAAAATTACATTTAGAATCTGATGAGAATTTCATTGATGAACAGTATTTTGACCGTTCAATTTTAAATGTAAAGAAAAATTTGCATCAAAACAGTGAAAGTGCTGTTGAAGAAGACAATATTAATCATAAAGATGTCAAAATACAAAGTAGTCACATTGAAAGTGATTTACCTTTCATTGATAAACACTATTTTGGTGAACTTTCTTCTTCAGTAACGGCATTTAACAATGAGGTTATCTCAGAAAAAGAACATATCTCCATTAAAGACATGGCTGATACAAGTAAATCTTCCAATGAACTGTTTGCAGATGAAGACATTGAAACAATAAATGATGTAAACATTTTTGATGATCAATACTTTAGGGAAATATCAAAGGATGAAAGTAACAAAGCAGAGGCTGGCTTAATTAAATCAAATGATCAAAGAGCTTCAGCAGACAGTCAAAGTAAATCCATGTTACTTGACTCTGAGAACAGGGAAACAGAAAATGTAATTGTAGAAAAACAAACGCGACAGTCCAAAAGGCTTAGGGAGAAAGTCAAACCCAACATTGAGAACCCTGAAACTGCATATGATATGGCAATGAAACATAGGCTTGAAATCCATGGGAAGTTACAAAAAAACAAATCAGAAAAACCAGGTAAAGATATTATGGTCTTGTTTGGTATTCCCTTGTCTGATTTTCCTCACTATTGAGTAAATGAACTCCACATAATGACAAATAAATCTGGTATGCTCGTTTTAAAGGAGGCACCACAACAATTGCCAGGGTATATTTTGTCCCAAATACACATGAAACTATGTATATTTTATTTTATGAACACTAAAACACACGGGAACAGTGAAAATCTTCTTGTCTAAAATAATCACGGAGACAAGTTTCTAATTGTGTTAAAAAGAGGTACATCACTATGTACATGTATTTAAACTGTTAAAACCAATAACCATTTTTAACACAATTAGAAACTTTTATTTTAGTGTTCATAAATATAAACATTGGTAAAATTGAATCTTAACTTAAAGATATGTGATTCTAGTAGTTCTAACAAACTTACTGTGTTGACCCTTTAGGAACTTATCATTTTATTTATCCTTAATCAATTTTTTTAGTGTACCATACATGTACTTCAAACACCTTCTCTTCCTAATCGTTAATCATGAGAAAAGTGCAACTTGTTTGTAAATATATATATTTATGAACACTAAAACACACAGGTATACAGAAAATCTTCTTGTCTAAAATAACCATTGTTAATAACCATTTATACATATATGTATATTATATTGTAGATGAAGGAAATAAAACATTAGGCAGAGTTGACAGTAAAGGATTCCGGATCTTAAAAGATCAAGTTCCGGACTGGACCTTTACATCTCAGGAAGTGCTGGCCAAAATATTAAAGGACAGCATCATTTATGACAATGGTAAACACCAATAGATTCTATTTATACTTTTTTTGTGAACACTTCAAATGTAAACAAAAGTTACTGATGTGAAAGAAACTTAGTATTTAAGCAAATGAAAGCATTGCTATTTTATAGTAGAATTCATTTTTTTAATAAATTGGATTGTAAATTTACCTGTGTATTAATTTTGCAATTGTTTTCCAACAGGGGACATTATAGCCATTGACAAACCATATGGACTCCCATCTCATGGTAAGTAGACTATAAGTAATTAGCGTTCTTAGCGAGTGTCGCTCGTACAAAGTTAACTATTACCAGGTAACCATGATCTCTACAATAGAGCAGACACAAGGGAGGTAAATCTCTTCATGCACAGATGTTATAATATGTTAGTGTTAAGGTAATATTAAGGTCTTACGGTCTCCCTAAGGTTATAATGTTAAGGTCTAGTGTCTAATCGCATAAAAAGTTTTGATATGTTTTGTTCTAAAAGCTCTATAAAATTTGAACTATGGAATGTACAGTGTTATCAAACACAATTCCATTGAAAAACTAAATGATTGACATTAGAATTTAAGGAAAATTCATACAGTCTGTGTCCTGAACAAATTGAAATAGGGTTGAAAAAGTCAATAAATTAAAATAATCAAGAGGAAGGTTGAATGCTCATATAGTTAGTGGTGACAGTGTTACTAATATTTATCTCTTTGATAAACTGTGAATAGCTGTCCTTCTTTACGTTAAAAATAATCCGGATAGAAAACATCAAAAGACAGTGAAACGAGTCAGGCTGCTAGCGTTTAACGCCCTCAACTCAAATTTTTTAAACTGTGAAAGTATGTGTCAGGCGCATGATACCCTTTTATGGATTTGATAGACATGATGTACTTAAAAGCGTGAAACATAATTTTACATTGTAATGGGATTTTTTTCTTTTGTCTTCAATAGGTGGGCCAGGTGTTGCCGCTAGCATTGGTCAGGTGACCCCAATTCTCGCTCAGCTATTGGGTAAGACGAGTAAGCTGGAAAAACTTCACTTGATTCATAGACTGGACAAAGAGACAACGGGGGTTATGATTCTTGCAAAGTAAGTATAAAATGTGTGATTCCAAATGCACAGATTTTGGTGGACCAAGGAATCAGCGGCTTGAATGCCAGTGAATGCCAGTTACTCCCCATCGCAAATCAGAAAGAAAATATTTCTGGCTAAGTGTCGACCTACATGTAAGTGGAAATGCTGCTTGCTATTAGCATAAATTTTCATTGAATATAACTGATGTTTAAAAGTGATTTTTATTAATAAAAAGTTTTTCCATGCCCTATTAATTTGTAGTAATTTGCTTGTGGTAGTTGTTCAAAATTGTTTTTAGAAATATTTTCAACGAGCATTGTTGGTAATAGAGCAAGTTTCATAAATATGTTTTTCAAAGGTTTTGGTGAGCCTCGATAGCTCAACCGATACGAGTGAAAGTCTCTCCGTCTGACACAGGCCTTACATCGATGTGCTGCGGGTTTGAATCCCACTCAAATAACATTTTCTGTGTGTTTTTCACTCGGTCACCCTATGTGGAAAAGTTGCTAGGTACTCGTCAAAAGTTGGGGGTTTCCTAAGGGTAAAGAGGCCTTTTTTTTCCTCACTTTGACGCAAAACATCAATCAAAGTTTTAATTTTTCACGCTCAAACAAAGGGGGCTGTCATATTGCTTATATTTAGTATTTCGCTTGTGAGCCTAACCTTATTTTCATGCGAAATTTTAATCAGGTCACCCTGAAATGAGGCACATTTAATTTAATATACCATTGGATAGATAGAAATATCCTACATATAACTTAGAGATGGCTTAAAACAACATTTCCTGACTTTATTGTGCCTTGATAACTTTATTCTGTGTAGGCTTTCCCAACTAAAAATTACTTTATTTCTTCTCAAGAACCCCTCAGATGGCATGGCGTCTTCGAGGTATGTTTCAGCGACGGGAAGTTGTGAAGAAATATTGGATGATTACCAAGGGCATACCTAATCCAACTGAAGGTAATATGTCATTCTTTGTGTTTTGATATCGACGGCAAGGGAGCGCTTTTCAAATTGACGTCTGTGCATGTTCGAATGATCTAATAGGTTTGCCAATTCTAGCATGTTGTGACATACAGTGCCATTTTGCTGAAAGTGTAACCTTTTCAAGGATTTTGCGTTGCCTAATGGCGCTGAATCAGAAGTTCTGTTTTGTTTCAGTTTAAGTCTACTTCACGCTCCTTTTGTTCAACTAGTCTCCAAGTCCTGATGAGCAAAGTGGTCTTAAAATGGCGGAACTGTTACTAAGGGCAACAGATGATACTAGAACAGGCTGTCATGGTAGTAAAAGGCACTGATTATTAATTTATTATAAATGTTAGGCTAAGTACTGAGCTTTGGCCTTCTTCATATTGACATCCGTATAAATGTAGCAGTGATATTCATTGTAAATGTATTAGTTTTCTGCCAATTTGGTAACCAAAAAATTGTGTCCTATTTTGTTCCAGGCATAATAGACATCCCAATGAGGGAAACCTCGGGTCAAGTGATTCACAAGGTAATGATATTGACTGGTTTCATATGCGGAGGTTTATATTTTTAGCTACCATTAGAGATTTACCAGGGAGAGGTTTGCCAATGTCATGCTATCTTCAGGCTTTGGTGTGTTATATTATACATTACACAAGGTTTATTATCGATTTCTGAAAGTTTCCATAGTTGTTGTGTTTATTGCCCTATGAATAGCTCTTGTGAACTATTTTATGTTACATGTACTTACCATTTCCCGGTTTACTGAATAATTTCACTTTTTGATTAAGAATATTTTTCACGCACTGATCTGTTTAAAGATTAGATACCGCATATAATTACAAATGGGTACATTAAATTGACTTGAAACGTCGGCACTGTTGTGAATATAAACCATTGTTTGACTCCTGGACAACGGTTTCATCACTGCAGTTTCTGAGGGCTTCTATTTTGTCCCCTTTATCTCTATGTAATTTCTAACGATCTTGGGGCCTCGGTGGTCCAGTGAGTTAGAGTGATCGTCCCTCAGTCCCACACAGACCTTCCTTCGACGTGGCTTGGGTTTGAATCACGCTCAGACCAAATAAAAATTGACAAATTTCTGAGTGGATTTATCACTCGGTCACCGTATATTGGAGAGTTGCCAGGTACTCACCAAAGGTTGGGGGTTTTCTCCGGGCAATAGGGAGCGCAATTATTACGAGATTTTGTGATATCTGGTGACAGATGACGCCATTAAGAATGTTTTTGGTGACGTTGCAATTCCATTTGAAGTATTTTGTTCTATAACGTCAGATTAAAACGTCATTTTGGAACGATAAACGCTCAGTCACATGGACAATGCAGTGCCGGTGATAGGAAATTTGTAGAATTCACATGTGACTTGCGCTCCCTATGAATGTGGTTTCCTCCCCCACTAAAGCTGACAACGCCACCATATGAGTGAAATAATCTTGATTGCGGCGTAAAACATCAATCTAACAATCTTATGATATCCCAATGAACGAACAAGATTGAGGTCACCACAGTGTTTTGTTATCACTCTTTATGACTTTATGAAACTAAGAAATCGTTCAGTCTGTTGCCACCATGTGAATGTCTGTGTTCATTTAAGCTTGATTTCTAACCTCAAAATACACTACCTTGTCTTTTGCTGTTCATTTACGTTTCTTATCTAACATAAAAATACACTACCTTGTCTTTTGCTGTTCATTTACGTTTCTTATCTAACATAAACATTCACTACCTTGTCTTTTGCTGTTCATTTACGTTTCTTTTCTAACATCAAAATACACTACCTTGTCTTTTGCTGTTCATTTACGTTTCTTTTCTAACATCAAAATACACTACCTTGTCTTTTGCTGTTCATTTACGTTTCTTATCTAACATAAAAATTCACTACCTTGTCTTTTGCTGTTCATTTACGTTTCTTTTCTAACATCAAAATACACTACCTTGTCTTTTGCTGTTCATTTACGTTTCTTTTCTAACATCAAAATACACTACCTTGTCTTTTGCTGTTCATTTACGTTTCTTTTCTAACATCAAAATACACTACCTTGTCTTTTGCTGTTTATTTACGTTTCTTATCTAACATAAAAATTCACTACCTTGTCTTTTGCTGTTCATTTACGTTTCTTATCTAACATAAAAATACACTACCTTGTCTTTTGCTGTTCATTTACGTTTCTTATCTAACATAAAAATACACTACCTTGTCTTTTGCTGTTCATTTACGTTTCTTATCTAACATAAAAATACACTACCTTGTCTTTTGCTGTTCATTTACGTTTCTTATCTAACATAAAAATACACTACCTTGTCTTTTGCTGTTCATTTACGTTTCTTTTCTAACATCAAAATACACTACCTTGTCTTTTGCTGTTCATTTACGTTTGTTATCTAACATAAAAATACACTACCTTGTCTTTTGCTGTTCATTTACGTTTCTTTTCTAACATCAAAATACACTACCTTGTCTTTTGCTGTTCATTTACGTTTGTTATCTAACATAAAAATACACTACCTTGTCTTTTGCTGTTCATTTACGTTTCTTATCTAACATAAAAATACACTACCTTGTCTTTTGCTGTTCATTTACGTTTCTTTTCTAACATCAAAATACACTACCTTGTCTTTTGCTGTTCATTTACGTTTCTTATCTAACATAAAAATTCACTACCTTGTCTTTTGCTGTTCATTTACGTTTCTTTTCTAACATCAAAATACACTACCTTGTCTTTTGCTGTTCATTTACGTTTCTTATCTAACATAAAAATACACTACCTTGTCTTTTGCTGTTCATTTACGTTTCTTATCTAACATAAAAATTCACTTCCTTGTCTTTTGCTGTTCATTTACGTTTCTTTTCTAACATCAAAATACACTACCTTGTATTTTGCTCTCTTTAAATTGAATATGGCTGATTTTCCAGATGTGTTTGCACCCTGAGAATACAGAGCTTCCTGCTGACTTACAGAGGAAAAGTAACCTCAAGCTCCATCAAGCTATTACCCATTATAAGGTGTTAGATTCGGGTGTACAGTGTGCCCTTGTGGAGTGTCAACCTGAAACAGGTTAGAGAATCTCATTGCTCATGTATCACAATTCATCTTTTCCCATTACCAATTGTTTTTATTACTCTTTTTGTTTTTTGTTCGATACCAAATTATTTCTTTTTTCCGTCTTTCACAATCCTTAATTAGTTTTCGTTCTTTTTTTCTGATGCAAAGTTATTCTTATTTATCTTTTCCATTGTAAAATAACGATTGAGACAAGTTTTTAGTTGTTTTAAAAAGGGACATGTCATTTATGGGATATGATTGATTGATTGTTTGGTGTTTTTCGCCGCGCTCAAGATTATTTCGCTTATATGGCGGCGTTGCCAGTTTTATTGTGGGAGGAAATCGGGCTTTATGCCTGGAGGAAACCTATGACCTTCCGTTGGTAACTGGCAACCATCCCACATAGGTCGTTGGAGTGAAAGCCCAGTCAGAAAATTTGCCAATTTTTTTTTGACTGAGTGGGATTCGAACCCCTCGAATCATTGGTGGAAGGCTGATCGGATTGAGCGTCCAACGCTCTACCTACTGAGCCACGAAGGCCCCCTTATGGGATATGTCATAGGTTGCTGTAATAAACCTTTAAGTAAGTGTGACTAAGAGCTCAGCAATGACCTATGACCTTCCAACTCTAGCCGTTCCATATAGGGATACGCTATGGAATCCTGAAAATCTGATGATTCTCTTACAGGATTTTTCATCCAATGGATTTTGTTAGATGTATCGATGTACGGTCAGGGCCCTTACAGCTTAAAGAGCCATCAACAAACCCATTAATCATGTGGGCGTGTTTAATAAAATAATCGTAGTGTGACGTAATACCATGAATCAATTTTTTAAGGGCTTTTTTAAACGAAGACTAAAAGAGAAATAATTTTGTGGTATAAAACAGCTAGCAATAAGTTATAAAACAGCTAGCAATCAGTTATAAAACAGCTAGCAATCAGTTATAAAACAGCTAGCAATCAGTCAATCAAACAGAACTACTGAGAAGATTCCAGCAGACTTATACAGGTGTTGAGGGGAATAAATCTGACATTAAGAGGCCATGATGGGACTTAACCTTCCTTCACAAACAGGTGTCAGAAACACTTAGCTGGTAAACACTGGTGATATTCAATGACAGTAGCAAATTGAATGTCTCGGTGTTACATCATCAATAACCAGTGGAGGGTCTATGTTCAGCTTCTGACAGCTGGCTACAGACCTACAATAACAAGGTGCCTGTTACATAAGCCAGGTCTTTAACTGACAGACAGGCTGTTTATCATTATAACATCTGGGGTAACCTGGCTGACATATTAGACCGCTCAATCTGGATTCTCTTATTCAATTTGCCTTTTTATGGTGCACTATTTTAATTGTAATGGAAATTTTGATTGTAGAAAATAACTCATTAGTATATAAACTTGAGATAAGCTCTGATAGTCAGATTTTATTCAACTGACTTTTGTAGAAAATAACTCAATTGTGTATATAATTAGTATATAAAGTTGAGATAAGCTCCCTCCCTGCCCTCCACTGATAGTTCAACTGACCTTTCTCATGAACCCTGGTGCTAGACTACCAAGATGGCTTAGTCGGCCTAACAAATCGCACCCTCCAACAAGAGCCCACCAAACCTGGCACCACTGATATATAACTGAAATAATATTTAGTGTGGTGTAAAACATCAATCATTCAATCGTCTGTCTTAAACACATGTATGTTGACCATCTTTATCAGAAAAAAAACAACAGAACTACTTACAATAACCAATGTCGATAATAAGCCCCTTTTGAGTTTGGCTAAAATAACCAAGTTTAGGGTATAATAACAATGACCAACCATTCATTTAACATCAGCGTTTATGGGGATTGGCAGTTACTGGGTGGTTTTGTCTTTAATTCTTTATTTCTAAATAATTTATTTTTACTCAAAGTTTTTAGTGAAACAAACGAAAGAGCTATCATTTGAACTTTTGTCAGCTGACATTCAATAAAATTATTTGTATGGCAGAGGTATGTTTCTCTGTTGTCAAAACCCAACGAGAAAAACACAACTAGGACGTCTTCTTTTTGCTCTTAAAGTTATGTTATCTTTTGTCAGCCAGAGAAAAAGTTACCTTTATGACTTTGTATATATTTTGATATCTCTCCGAAAAATACTCAGGTGAAAAGTATGGATTATAAGCTGAGAATAACAGATAAAACAACAAGCGCTGTTTATAAGCACTAATGTTAATAGATCTGCCCTGTAAACACTGGTCTCACATGATCTCTTGGGACTTCGGCCAAACTCAAAAGTGGCTTATTCACTTAAGTTCCATGTACTTCTTTGCTACAGGTAAAAAGTTCCAATTTTCTGACCAGTAAAGGTCAAAATGAAAAAGAAAGTAACCAATTTTGAGCTCCTGCAATGTAGAAAACTGTGCAGGTCTGCTTTTAAATAAATATAACCCACCTTTTATGTGTTGTCTGTTTGTAATTACAGGTGTAAAGCATCAGCTGAGAGTTCACATGGCCCATGCATTAAACACACCTATACTGGGGGACCATAAGTACTCACATTATAACAAACTAGCCCCACAGGTAAGCAGGAGGCATTTTATACACCATAGTATTAGTTTTGTAGTACATTATTTGTATCATATAGACGTCAACATTGCTTTAATGCCATTGGCAACCGTTTTTTTCTACAGGTTAATTGATATCATTCTACTAAATTGGCCATTAAAAAGGATCCCTGAATGATAAAAAAATTCGAGCCTGTGTCATATTTTAGTTATGTAGCTGTCAGCTTCATCTATAGCATTTTAGTCCTGACGACGGCCTGCTCACATCAGTAGGTATAGCATTGACAGCATAATATGAACAGTTTTCCAGGGGTTTACGAGATAAGGGTGTCAATTTGTTCTTTTCAAGATGTTTTCCTTAAAGTGGCATGAGCTGCCAAATTCATACTTTTTCATAATTTCTGATCGCCACAACTGTTGGAGGCTTTGAAGGCCATCGAAAAACTAAATGATTGGCGTTGGAATGAGGAAAATCCATACAGTATATGGCCTGTACAAACCGAAAACGTGTTCGAAAAGTAAACAAAATTTAAGTAACCGGGACGACCATTCATTCATTCTAAGCCAAAGTTAGTTGAAAACAATACTTTATCGTACATTTTCGAGACTAGAAGCACTAAAAAGCTTGTGAATTATACGTCTTGAGAAAAATAGCCAATAATTTCAAAATTCTGTTTTAACGTCAAAATATCAACATTCTGGCAGCTCATGCCACTTTAAACAAGGGGTCTTAATTTTCAATTTTCCAAAAATGCTGGAAACCGCACCCAGTTGGCTAGATGGGTACCTACATGTAATGTTTCCACTAATGTGTCACTAAATCACAAAAAGTGGAAAAGAGGCCTTTAAGTTGTGAACTATCCATCCACGGTTGAATGGTAACCCCGGACTTCAAGGAATTGATCACCAAAGTATCAATCAACCATATGTTCGGTTGGAATATTCCTCCTCATTTAAATGATGTCAAACAGAAAAATTTTTTCAATGCAGCGTAATGTTATTTTGTCATTCTATTACAAATATTTTTAATCCGTAAATTTTTAATTGAAATATCATGTTAAAACTTGTTCTGAAGCTGCTCTTTTAATCTTTCAGAAATTGTACTCTGAGATTTTGGAACGTCTTGGAATTCGTCAGAGTAAAGTTCGCCATTTAGCAATGCACCTCCACGCGAAGATGTTAATACTTCCAGAATTTCTTGATGGGAAAAATCTGATATTATCCACCAGACTTCCTAGGCATTTTGTTACAAACATGAAAAGACTAAAGTTAAAACCACCCTCATAGCTTTGTCAACCACTATCAATAGACAGATCGCATGTCATCATGATATTTTGAGGGATCAACATGATTGACAGAAAGTTGTTGCACAGAAAACTTTAGGTGTGCAGTCATACGAAGGCTTATAACAAAACATGAAGCCCGAAACAAAGATGGTTCAATGTGTGCTATTTGACTGTTGTTTTTATATAGATGAGGTTTCCAGATTGGTAACTTTCCTACATTGTAGCTCCCAAAGGCTAATGGGTGGGGAGTTTCAATTGGGGAATCCTCTGTCCTCTTTATTGACTGACTGAGAATGGACCTTAGTAAGGTGCCAAATACAAGACCGTTGTGGGTGCGCGTTTGGTGCATTTTCGGTTGACTGTCCGACAGAAATCAAAGCAACAGAGAATTCCCTAAATAACTCTTTAAAGGTATATTTTTGTCGGAAAGTCTACTTTATTCAGTCTTTCATCCGAGATTGACCAATTCTTTTTTTCTATTAATCCGATGGTCAACGAAGAATCACAACACACTTACGCTGTGTCTCCTTTTAATATGATCGTAGTAACATCATTTAGCTTCAGGCCTATGTGAGTATAAAATATTATAATCATGTATCAAAACTGATTTTATATCACAGTGATATACCCAAAAGTATTGCTACATGTACAAAAATCACTCGATCACTGTATGTGGAAGAGTTGACAGGTACTCAACTAAACCTGGCAACGCCGCCGTATAATTGAAATTATCTTGAGCGTTTAACACCAATCAATCTGTAAATCCGCCCCCACTAAACCTGGCAAGGGCACCATATAAGTTAAATAGTCAGTCAATCTGTTAATAATTGTGCCATATTTCTTAGTGACTATGTTTGGATTCTTTGCTGTATATAAGATCGCCCCTCATAATTGTTTTTGTAGGATGCAATTAGAGGATTTTGCATTAGCTAATATTTGTCTTCTTTAAGTGCTTGTAAAGATTATTTTGTACGGAGTTTTTCATTGATTGTTTAAATAATATATGTATTTCTTCAAACATCTACTGTCTTTATTTGACGATTTTCTATATTTACCCTTCATTTCATCCCCTATGTGGGATGGTTGCCAGTTACCAGCGGAAGGTTGTGGGTTTCCTCCGGGCACAGAGGCCGGTTTCCTCCCACAATAAAACTGGCAACGCCGCCATATAAGTGAAATAATCTTGTTGTAAAACACCAAACAATCAATCAATCAATCAAACGTCTACTGTCTTTATTTGACTTCTTGCTATTATGGGATTTTCTATGTTTACCCTTCATTTCATCCGAAGAGGCAAGAATGGACTTCCATTGACGTTTGAAAAAAAAAACAGATTTCATAAACACACGCACATTTTTTAATCTGTGTACAAGACCATGGGGAACGTACGATATCGAAGAAAAAACAAAAAAAAGAGTACCGCTAATAATAAATAGATAAGTGCGGGAAGGTTCGGGAATCTGATATCTAAATCAAATCTATGCGTCGTGGGTTCGTATATCCCAGTCAGAAATAAAATTGACATATTTCTGATTGGGCTTTTCACTCAATCGCTGTATTTCAATTTGGAAGAGTTGCAACGGTTTACAACGACCAAAGACTCCGATTTTCTCTCCCACTAAACCTGGTAATGCCCCGCTATAAGTGAAACAATCTAGAGTGAGGCGTAAAGCATCAACCAATCAGTCTCGTCTCGCAGCAAAATTGAATGCTATCTGCCACAGCTACATGTATGTACATCTGACGTTAGGCCTTCCCCTTCGGTATACTGCTAAACTACTTCAGCATTTCATGCGCCTATATTTCTCCAAATCTGAGACAGGCCTCCCATCGATTCCGCACGGGTTCAAATCCCACTCAGACAAAATAAAATTTGAAAAAATTCTGAGTGGATTTTTCGCTCGATCACGGTATGTTGGACAGTTGCCAGGTACTCACCAAAGGTCTACCGTATATAGTACCATTACTTTTACTAAGCTTTGTCAGTGACAAAGGTACAATAAAAATTCTTTCAGTTTTTAAGAGCGCCTCCATAGAAGTGAAATAATCATGAGTTAAACTGTGGCATAAAACACCAATCAATCCAAAACCTCAATTTTATGAATTTCCATTATCAGTTTATTCGCGGGGTCGTTTGCAGTAAATCAACTTTTGGCGTCTGTCCGTTCGTTCGTTTGTACCAAATACAGGTATTTTCGTAGTTTCAGCCTGTTCGCAAGTTGTGAATTATGGCAATATTTAAAAATTATTGGTCATCAATGTTCTTGAATGGGACACAAACAGATCATCCAATCTCGTTTTTGACCCTATATGTTTACCGATAAGTAAAAATATTATGGAAAATGGTGATGCCATTCAGAAAACGTTTACAAAACTAAACAGACAGTATAACAGCTGTACGATCGAACTGGCTAGCGTCAGAAGCATTTCAATACTCCCAGAGCGCGGTGTAAAACACCAAACAATCAATTAATACCCCCAGATCATTAGGTTAAGGACCATTTCGAAATCGACTTTCAAGATTAACAAAAAGAGTGAATTAATCCTGAGAAAAATCCAGATTCCCATAGATAGTACCTACAACTGTACAAAGCACTTGCCTTTTGACCCTAGGAGAAAGAACAATCTGCATTTTACACAATAAAATAAAAAAATCTTGCCCTAACATCCTGTATAGTAACCTAGGCTAATGCCCTGTGCTGGCTATCCGTTTGTACATACCGCGCATGCGCGAACCTTCCCTTCCGGTCTACCTCTTTCAACTCTGCAGAGAAGAGATCAACACTGCAAATTTTACTAAGTATACTTTTCTTACTAATTCTTCTCTCTGAATCGTTTTTGGTAGGAAATTTTACTGTCCCTAGCGGTTAGATACCCTCCCCTAGATTACTAGAGGGTTTCTGACCAAAAAGTGTCCTGTATTTTTTGTTTTTGGAGAGTTTTCGGACTCAACCTATCTCAACCCACATCTATGCTGTCGTCGGTCCAAAATTCGTCACCACGTGGTCGGGTTGTTGTTGCTCACCACCCTCCCATACAACACTATTACATATTTTCATAGGCGATTTTTTAAAGCGGGGTGCGTCCCTATTTCAATAAATTACGTTCCATTACTAAATCTTAAATCTTTTTCGTTTTTATTTTTAGATTAAAAATTTGTGATGGAAAATGGTGTCTAGTGCCTGTGGAGGCACTTACCCCACGAATGCCTGCCAAGAATATCATCAGCGGCGAAGCCTCAGAGGAAGAGTAGCAGGTCCCGCAGTTCTTCCTGGTCCAGTAAGGCAGGCAATTCTTCGAAATCGAGGAGGTCCTCGAAGAGGGTGGGGGGGGGGGGGGCGATCACGCGATCTCCCCAGAATCAGCGGACGAGGTTAAACGGTCCAGGCAAGTCCTAAATCAATAACTAATATTTATTGTAATAAAAATAAAAAAACGATATATAATATAACACGAATGAGTAATTAATAACGAGTTGTAAAAAAAAAAAAAAAAAAAAAAAAAAAATTCTGTGTTTTCTTGTTGATTATCTCTTCTGATTTGGCTGTCGTTGATGCTTTGTTGGGATTAGCTCTCAACATATGTTCTGTTCTTTTTGCTTATCTTCGACAGTTTGTCTCAAGCCAGCGACCGAACGTCAGTTACACCTACCCATACGAAGTCTGCGTCTCGGACGAGTTCCGCGGACGTCGGTCCCCCACCCATTAGCGTCTGGCCTTCCATGCCTATCCTATCGATGGAGCCAGTGGGGCGTTTGTCGGACGACCCAACACCCCGTCAGCCGGAACCCACGCAGAGGTCAGACGCAGAACGTTTGTGTGCCATGGAACAAACGTTAGAGGGCGTTAAATTCTCAATTGCCAAGCTGCTCGAGTAAATAAAACAACTCGAGGCTCGGCAATCGAGGGGCCCAGATCTTCATGATCTAAACAGGCTTCTGCGACCACGACTGTGCACCCAAGCGCACGAGTCGAGTTGCCTGACGTCCAGGGCGGGTTGATGAGGCAACGACCGGTAACCTTGTCCCTGGATCCGTCGAACCGCCAGGAGGCGCTCCCTGAGACCAGGAGACGGTCGGACCAGTTCTTAGAGGGCGACTACCAGACTAAAACTTGGTCAGGGAACTACCTCCAGCCGAACGTCCAGTATCCCGAACCGGAGCCCACTGGAGAGGAGTCTCCTACGGATTCGGCGGAGGATACGGATGTTCATGGTTTCTCAACTACTGAACAAGGCGGTTCGACCACGGCTCTACGCCCAGGTACACGAGTCGAGCTGCCGGACATCTGAAGTGGTTTGAGTCTTCGGGCGTCATCCCAACTTCTCGATCTGTCGAACCGCCAGGAGGCTTAAACATACAGCGGCCTCGACCACGAATGTACGCCCATGTACACAAGTCGATCCGCCCAGCAACCAGAGTGGGCGAGTCCTGCGGGCGTTACCCCAAGTCTGGATCTGTTGAGCCAACAGGATGCTTAAACATTCGGCAGCCTCGACTAGGGTTGTACGCCCAGGTCCACGACTCGACCCGCCTGACATCCGGAGTGGGTTGGTTACCCTACGGGCCTCACCCCAACTCTGGATCTGTCGAGCCGACGGGAAGCCTCAACATACGACGGCCTCGACCACGACTGTATGCACACGAGTAGATCTGCCTGACAACCGGAGTGGCTTTGTGGGCCTACGGGCGTCACCCCAGCTCTGGAATTGTCGATCCACCTGGGGGCTTAGCATACGGCGGCCTCGACCCTGACTGTACGTCCAGGTACACGAGTCGGCCACCTGACAACTAAAGTGGGCTGATTGTAATACTGGCGTCATCCCAAGCTCTGGATTTGTCAGTCCACCGGGGAGCCTCAAATTACGGCACCTTCGACCACGACACTATCCACGGGTTCATGAGTCGATCGGCCTGACAACTAGAGTGGGGGGAAAGGCTAACAGCCCTAACCCAGGTTCTGGGTTTGTCAAAACGCCAAGAGGTGTTCCAAGAGGCCTAAACCTACCATGTTTCGGCCACGGATGATCGCCCGGGTGCGAGTCGAACCGCCGGCGGTTATCATCCCAACTGTCAAAGCAACAGGAGACGGACGATCAATATTTGACTTTCTCTGAACTCCTGGACTATATCTACCAGCTGCTGCTCAATTTAGAGCGGGCCACTGGGGTGACCGGTCGACAGCGGGAAATCGCCCAAGCGTGGGAGTCTCCCCGTCCGATAAGCTAGGCCCTGGACCCCACCTGGTTGCCTTTGATTTTTTTTAAAACCTAGCTCAAAACCAAGGCCTTTCAACCAGTACACAGGCCTGGGGGGCATGTCAGTCCGGGGCCTACTTACACAAGTCATGCGGCGCGGGTTCGAATCTTACTCAGAACAAATACATTTCTGAGAGGACTCGTCACTCAGTCGCCGTATGTAGAGGGGTTACCAGGTTCTCACTGAAGGTTGGGGGCTTCCTCCAGACGATGAGCCCGGTTTCCTCCCCAACTTATCCTTGCAAAACTGCAGTATAAGTGGAATAAGCCGAAATGCAGCGTAAAGCATTAACCATGCAACCCTTTCCCCTGAGGATCGGGGATTCCCTCCCCCACTAAACCTGGCAAGTTGCCCGGTTCGTGAAATAACATGGATTGCGGCAAAAAATCAGCGATTAATACATTAATCAGATTTCCCCTCCTTGGACCTGCAGGACGACCTGCAAGTTGTGTCATAGGACATGAGGGGGGGGGGGGGGGTACGTAAACAGAAGACTATTAGCGATCATGACGACTGGTAATATCTAGGAACCCCTCAGCTTGTTTTCATGCAAAAATTTTCCCTCGTCAACGAGCAACCTTGGCGAGGACTAATCTTCTTGGATTCAGGCTCTTGGCAGTATTGTGAGCCCTCATCCATAATTTATGGGATCGGGCTTTAGGAGGTTTGGTCTTGGGGGGGTCCCCTACGACCTTCACAGCATACTACATATGAGTCTTGACACTAGTGCAGGGCGAGGTTGCACTCGTCGGGCACACATGCGTTGGCACAGCCTTCGTCAAGATGGGTATGTGGAAGACTCCCAAGGTACTTACTGGAGTTCGGGGTTTACTCCGGACGATAAGCCCGGTCTTCCTCCCCCACTAAACCTGACTACGCCACCATATAAACGGAATAGCTTTTGCGTGCAGCGTAATTCATCGATCAATCAATCGCCAGGTTGGACTGCTCACTCGGCCTGCTCGCAGATTTCAAGGCTGACCAATAAATGATATCACTACTGCGCGGTTGTAAATTAATAACAGCCCGTTCGTAGTTTAAAATGGTGCGCTGTTTGTTATTTTCTTGTGGCATTGCGTCATGACAGCTTACTATTAAAGGGGTATGAGCTGCCAAAATCTTGATATTTTGACGTCACAACGGAATGTTGAAATTATTGCATTACATCCATATCGAAAGAGGGTTGGCACATTTACCGCGAACACGACTGCCATGTTCTGTACTCTCACCTTTTCACGGAAACTCACGGAGCTCACATGACGAGGTGACCTCTTGCGGTGTTACTGGATTTTCAACCAAATTTAGTACTTTAGTTAAAACTTGGGACAGTTCTCTGGATTTAGCCACTAATTTTCGCACAGAATATCTATTATAACCTGAACGGAAGTAAAGATGGCGACGAAAATCTTGTAATTGAGGAAGTAAACCGGATAAATCGATATAACAAGACCAAATATGTTCACAAAGAAGCTACATCGGCTTATCAAGTAAGAATATGCATCCTGGTACCATTTGAAGTGGGATTCAAAGACTGGCAGTGAGTTTGTTTTTATTTTGATACATTTTTCACTCGACTTAATTCTTCGCGTTTGACAAAATGCAAACCTCCGTAGCGTTCGGACCTTCGGTCCTCACAGTAACGCTACGTACCGGAGCTACTAGTTCATTAGAATGTCGTTACCTTCTAATCTTAGACGAACTTCTTGCCAACTGGCTTTCAAGTAAATTCCTTTTTTTCCAAAACGAGCAAAAGGAAAAAGTACCGTACCGGTTCTGACTACAGATCTTAAGTTCGAACATAAACCATACTAGAGATGTTTTTCTCCCGTCAATTGCTGGAATTGTCCTCTTTCCGCCATCTTCATGATTTCCCATGCCGGGGAAAGAAAGGAGCTGTGATTGGCTAATCAGTAACGACTCGGCTGATAGGCCTGTTGGATAGTCGACTGTTACACCCTTTCGCCATAACGGGTCGACGGGATGTGAACGCCGAAGCCGACAGTACTTGTGTATATTACCGTAGTAAGCAATACACGAACAGCCGTTATGCCTAGTATGTACGGCCACTTGAGCCTGGGTGCTGACTTTGCTTGTCAAGACGCAGAAAGTCTGCAGATTTGAGCGCGGACCTTTGCGAAGACCATCGGTCTTCCATCTTCGTAGCGGACACAGGAATGTTGTTTATTCCTTTCCGAGTGAAGTTTATTTCCAAGAAATAAATAAATAAGTAAAATAAAACACATTTCTCTAATAGAGAATATTTTTCCTGTGCAATCTTCGTTTACCAAGCCGCTTGATAAACGATGATGTCCCTACACGATGTCCTCGGATTATGAGGGCTTATTCCTTGGAAGGCTGGGGTCCGTGACTCAGTAGGTATAGCGTTAGACGCTCAATCCAAACAGCCCTCGCCAATGGGTCGCGGGTTCGAATCCCACTCAGTCCTAAATTTGGAAAATTTTCTGACTGGGTTTTCACTCGAACGACCTATGTGGGATGGTTGCCAGTTACCAGCGGAGGGTCGTGGTTTTCTTCCAGGCACACCACCCGTTTTCCTCCCACAATAAAACTGGCGACGCCGCAATAAGTGAAATAATCTTGATCGCGGCGTAAAACACCAAACAACCTATCAATCTATCTGTCTTGGAAGTCACCGACGACGTTCGCGGACTATTATCTCCGCGACATGACTTTAGTACATGGTGGGTTGTATTCGCTGGGTCCGTTGGTAGCGGCCCAAAGACCAGAGAAAGATCTAATTCATCCTGACCCACTGGACACCTGAGGACGGATCCATGAGAGTTCGAGATGAGAAATACCGAGGTTACCATTCTTTACGCGGGAATCAAAAAAACTTATTTTTAATGCTCTGTACGGCGTATTAGTCCCTCCTCCGGACTGTGGCATGCGAGGCAAGTGTTTTGTACAGTTGTAGGTACTATCTATGGGAATCTGAAGAATTGGAAGAATAATTCTCATATTCCTCCAAGATATACCTACCTGTACAAACAGTTAAACCCAGTCCATCCTCCCCTCACTATTACGCCTGCAAGCGTTGAAAGAGGTAGACCGGAAGGGAAGGTTCGCGCATGCGCGGTATGTACAAACGGATAGCCAGTACAGGGCATTAGCTTAGGTTACTATACAGGATGTTAGGGCAAGATTTTTTGATTTTATTGTGTAAAATGCAGATTGTTCTTTCTCCTAGGGTCTAAAGGCAAGTGTTTTGTACAGGTAGGTATATCTTGGAGGAATATGAGAATTATTCTTCCAATTCTTCAGATTTGCACTGTATGTCTATTTTCCCATAAGAAATATCGAAAGTAATGCGTAACATTCCCAATAAAAAAATCCCTTTTCTCATTTCCGCTGCACAAATTTTTGTAAAGGGAAAATGTTTGGATTCAAACGTTACAAACTGTTTACCCTTTGAGTTTGAACTTGGACCTGGGATGATATCGTGAAAAAAAAACTAATATACCATTTAGTGTTTCAGTATATTAAGGCCAGCGGGTATAGGGCCAGATTATAACAGGTGAATATAAACTACTTTAGACGCTTGACCCCCGAGATGGTAGAGATTACCCGTCAGCCACCAGACATGTATCATGCTTTGATGTTCCAGATTGCTACGTTTGTGCGATTATGTTCCTCGTAGCAACACCACGGTTCTAACCCAATACCTTTGGGGATGCATTTATTTCGCTATGAATATTGAACCTTGACCTATCCTACCTCCACACAAAATCTCTCTCTGTAATCGAATCCGCCAAAGCACCTGGCCGAGGGGAAGGGCCGGGGGCCTAGCGTAGAGTGAACCCGAGGCCTATATCCCCGCCCAATATTCATGGGTGATAATGCTCGGCCCTGTTGTTGAAGAAATTGGACCCGCTTGATTCTGAACAATGCTATCCATAACATTCCATGGCCAGCAATGTGACCGGTTCTGAATCTCCTGGAATACGTGTTGGACATTTTGGGGCCAAGGATTCAATGTCTGGATCCTCCTAGATGAAATTGGCCTTAATTGTAACCAGCATTGCACGTGATTGCGGGATGGGGGGGGGGGGGGGGGGGGGTCTGTTGCCCATCCGAATTATTGTGAGGGGTATTTACGGCGATAGATAACCTTCAAGTCTGGATTTTCAAGACATGGAATTTATGGAATTTCTAAAAATTCGGGAAAAGCTGGGTAACTTTACTGTTCAAGGGCTAGTAGAATTCTATCACAGTATTAGCAATAGCTTGGAAGCTTTAGACATTGCTGTACTGCCGGGGCAAGGAAAGTAAGTCAAACTATATTGACCCTAATTGATAATAGGATACCTGTTCTATTCATAATGTAGTACTATTGCGTCCATTAGCATCACCACCAGTATCGTTTCAATTTCTCTGATGAAAGGATGATAAAAAGGATGCCTTGGTAACCCGGTACACCACCCCTGTTTATACTATTGACTGTTGAGTGAAAAATGTTTAATTTCCAACATAAACATGAAGCTCGCCCAACAAGCGTTTTTCCATATTCTCTCACATCGTGTGGGATAAGTCTCATCGTGAGCTATTCTTGGGCTTTAACTGAATGGACGGTTGGCATAAACTGTCGATTTGGTGTACATTCTCCCATTGCAGTCGCATCTTTTCGTCTTGAATGAACGAAAGTTGTATGCTAGCTCACATCATATGTGCCTGAGTACGGCGTAAAACACCAATCAATCATCATATGTGGTAATTAACTAGGCTCTCAAGATGTGTATCGAATCAGTTCCAGATAGTCGGTTCCACATAGATATTAATATCGAAAATCCGAATTTGGAAAGGTTATAATTATAGGTCTACTCATGCTATAGAATGTCTATTACCATCTTTACAGATTACCCCGTGACGGGCCAGTTCCTTTGCTTTCGATGGATGACCAGTACCTTCTTTAACCGCTTATCTATTTAACATTCAACTTCCCAAATAGTGGAGAGTGAAAGCTGCAATCATCATCAGGGAAATTACTGAATTCGTAAATCAACCAACACTGATTGACCCGGAAAAAATTCCGAGCCAGGGTCGTGAGTTTGCTTCTCACCCAACCACGGAATATTTAGACACTGAAACACACAAACACAGGGAAAATCTTCTTGACTAAAATAACCATGGAGACAAGTTATTGTTTGTGTTAAAATGGGGTATGCCATTTAGACCTTTATACCCAGTCATGTGTTGTTGTAATAAACCAAAACTGATTATCGTTTGGCTTTGGTCAGTTTTTTTTTCCTGAAATACGTTGTTTAATTAATATTGACAAAGTTGTACGGATCTTCAAGAAGTCGGTTAAACTGAAATTGAACAAAATACGATGTATAAAAAAGGTGAAATTATGTAATTTGTTTCCTAGGTAGAAGACAGATAAGGGAGTTTAGTGCCAACTAATATATCTTTTAAACTCTTGTTCTTTTTATAAGCAGTGGCTGGCCGTTGATTCAGAGGTCGAGACATTTTACACTGAAGCAGTTTGTATTCTTTTATAATCTGGGCCATATATTCATGATGGCCTTATTGTTCTAAAACACAAATGGTATACTTTTTTTACCACACCTTCCCGGGTCCAAGTTTAAAACCAAAGGGTAAACAGTTGGTAACACAAAGCCGGTTGCACAAAGGTGTATTAAGTTTAAGTCTGACTTATCTAGGCAACGTCACAATCAAATTTTTTTGTGACGCGACGTATTTAAGCCTGATTTAAGCTAATGACAAAATCCAAAAAAGTAAATGGGCTAAGTTTGTTGGAAAGCAAACTAATTCGGTGATTGCTGAATTTTGATGTATCGACGTACGCGAGAAGAGCTAAGGACTTATGTATAAGGAAGCATTCTATGGAAGCCGTTAGTGACTGGCTATACTCAGCATTCGGAAACATGCTGCACAGTTTAAAAGTACATGTTTGAGACGATCCGCTTTCTACCTTCAGTTCATATAGAACGTAGGCTCTATTTTGTAGGAACGCCATGCCCGGCAATCCCAACTTTGCCCAAACAAGCCTCATCGATATTATAAAGTTATTGAGCACCAGCAGTCAAACCGGAAACAAATCACATTCAGTTGGTAGAGCTATGGGACGGTAACTCTGAGTGACTCTTGGATTCTCAACCGAGCCCGGATTGTTTTCCTGGTTCATCAGTGTCCGTTTTTTTACTAATTCGGTTATTTCCCTGATGATGATAATTGATTACAAAGGAACCCAACTCAGCTCTTTAAAAATATAATAACCTGACTCGTGGTAATCTTTTGTGATCGATGGATATTGGGTCTGGGTTTATTGCAAAGCGCCGACTGAAGGTGCTGCTCCAGAATGCTGGGCCTAACTTGGTTTTCCTGGTCATCAACCCGGGATCACATCATCACCATGTAAGTGAAATGATAGATACTTCGCCATAATTTCAATCGGTCGGTCACCAAATTGTTTTTAAGTACAATTTTCGTTTGTAACAAATTAGCACTAGAACCATAAGGTGAAAATATCGATTGAAATTATGAAAATAAAATCCCAAAGTTTGAAACTTTTAACCGTCACACTGGAATCTATATATCAACATGAATTTGAGATAACAAATCACAATTTTGCTTGGATTTTTATTTTATTTTGAAAACTTCTTTGATCTAACTAAATCACTCTAAAAATCACGACTGTTTTTTTTTTCAAACATGAGTTACAGATTTACTCCTGTAACTTATAATGAATACTGCCAAATCATATAAATACATTCTCATTAAACAAAGTTCAGTAACTAATAGACTGTAAAAATAACACAGCAAAACGTTTTTTGAATCTTCTCTCATATATATAACTACATACCTCAATCTTTCTTAAAAATTTACAAAAACAACATTTTTTTTTTATTGTCAAGAATTTTGAAGCCTCGGGACAACCGTCTCAATTCAACTCTTTACAAGGGCTAGAGGGGGGGGGGGGATAACACAGAAACAAATCATAAAACGCCAACAAGCAGACCATCGAAATGTCCGATAAGTTAGGCCCTGTCTCTACATTCTCTAAATTAAGATGAATATTTTCACACTTCTTATAAGCTAATAATATAACTGAGCTTATTTCGTGAACAATGAGATTCTTTATCTAGAATGACCTACACCATGAAACGCCAATGATGCTACCAGGTTTTATTATTAGGCTATGTTTAATATTATGTAGATGTCACTCATAGACAATATACCATGGACGAATCAGTACGATGTGTTGGGTAAAGTGTAATATTCCATAACAGTTGAAAACAAAAAGTTCACAGAAACACAAATGAAATCCACACATCATCACCACGAGGCGCAATTGGCACCTGCGATCTCCGACGACTAGTTGTAGACGTCCTGTTCGCCGGCGGATCTATAGTGCTTTTTGTCGGATAACGTCTAACAAAGATGGCGAAACGTCAAACATAATATATCTTAATGTTTAAAATTAGTTGCACTGATGTGAGTTTTGTAAGATTCGGGTTGAATCTTTTCAATGTGACAAACATTGGACTATATAACTGATACCTCTGCGGATACATATTCATTCACACTCCACCTTGGGGAGGTTCGTCTGCCATTGGGTCCGACAATGCGTGCATGGTGGCAAGATATACGAATCCAAACGGGCATTATACCGGGAATCTTTATCCACATGAGCAGCTTGTAATAATCTGTCCATATTGACTGTCAACCCTTCATAGATGCATGGAATTATATTTTTGAATTTCACGACCGTTGAATATATAACATTTACATTGCTTGATATGCATGTCTTTTGCATAGGCCTTGTGAACCTTGCTCTGTGACTGTCTTGTAGTAAAGGGAGTCTGATAGCAGTAGAGCTGCATGATTTGTTTCCTGGAAGGCTCTGTTTGCATCGCTGGGTCGTATTTTGCATAGATCATATTTACTTAGACAAAGGAATACATAATCCGTGATTCTAATAATGAAATAGACAATGTTGATGAGTGAAACTAGATTACTTGTAAATGATTTAGCGTAGAGTAGGGTCTACATGCATGTTTATTGAGTATTCGTTTATTCCAACCAACGAATGTCTATTAGGTTACAAGTCTACGGTTTCATTAAAGGAAGTTTAGAATTAAGATATATAATTCAGTTCAAATTCTAGTTGCATATTCAGAATTCACGTACTACTGCATGTCACCGATAAAAAATCGACAGCAGTCTTGAGTGCGAAAATTGTGGTTGGCTGTTTTATAGTTCTATTTTAAAATCCATTATTCTTTGCATATCGTTATGAAACGTGGCAGTCCCTCGGTCCATATTACTTATTCTGACCTTTTTCATGATTAATTATATTTGTTCGTATACCTAACCCTATTGTGTATTGTGATCGTTTTGTGACTAAGGCACTATGTCCGTACATCTATTGTTTATTGTGATCGTTTTGTGACTAAGGCACTATGTCCGTACATCTATTGTTTATTGTGACCGTTTTCCTGACTAAATCGCTATGTCCGTACATCTATTGTTTAATGTGACAATTTTCCTGACTAAGGCACTATGTCCGTACATCTATTGTTCAATGTGACCGTTTTCCTGACTAAATCGCTATGTCCGTACATCTATTGTTTAATGTGACAATTTTCCTGACTAAGGTACTATGTCCGTACATCTATTGTTTATTGTGACCGTTTTCCTGACTAAGTCACTATGTCCGTACATCTATTGTTTATTGTGACCGTTTTCCTGAATAAGGCACTATGTCCGTACATCTATTGCTTATTGTGACGGTTTTCCTGACTAAGGCACTATGTCCGTACATCTATTGTTTATTGTGACGGTTTTCCTGACTAAGGCACTATGTCCGTACATCTATTGTTTATTGTGACGGTTTTCCTGACTAAGGCACTATGTCCGTACATCTATTGTTTATTGTGACGGTTTTCCTGACTAAGTCGCTATGTCCGTACATCTATTGTTTATTGTGACGGTTTTCCTGACTGAGTCACTATGTCCGTACATCTATTGTTTATTGTGGCGGTTTTCCTGACTAAGTCACTATGCCCGTACATCTATTGTTTATTCTGACGGTTTTCTTGACTAAGCCACTATGTCCGTACATCTATTGTTTATTGTGACGGTTTTCATGACTAAGGCACTATGTCCGTACATCTATGGTTTATTGTGACCGTTTTCCTGACTAAGCCACTATGTCCGTACATCTATTGTTTATTCTGACCGTTCTCCTGTACATCCTCATCTAAGCCACAAAGATGCATACTGATGTTCCAGAGTCTCTCAGCCCGGTCTTTGTCCTTCACGTAATCCTTATAGTGAACCCGTTTACAACTCTCGAACATTCGCCCGGAATCGTGCTTGATCTTCTCCGCCACGGCACAGTAGACGATCGTTTGACAAGCGTCCTCGGGACTCTTGAAGAAGAACCGAGATATCATCCGAAGAACATTCCCGTACATTCCTGGCCAGTTCCTCAACAGATCCGTGTTACTTGGACCTAGTATGCAAACGAGAAGGAAACGGTTAGCGACAAAGAAAAACAAGAAATCCTTGAATTAACAATCATAAATGATTTTTCTTAAGAATTTTATTTTACGCCTGCGTTGTCAGAGGGGAAATATTTCTCCCAAGAACAAATACAAATTCACCCATCATTTGCTTTTAAGTCAATTAATGTAGTACAGTCGGTGAGTTTCTGGTCTTGTCGTGATTTTATCTGGTTCGCCGTAACTCAGAGCATACAGAACCAGAAGCCATTATTGTCAATACCAGAAATACAGTTTTGGGAAAGCCTCCTTGATATTTAGAAATATTATAATATTCTCCCTTTATAACCTGTTTATGGATTCTAGTGTCCGGTGTCAAATCTTTCAATAGCATTTAGAAGTTGAAAGGCTGCAATAAGGTGAAGAATTACTTATGGATAACAACTTCTTGGTTTATTGGGGGCATTTTTTTTTAAATATCATTCTGCTTTCGCAAATATTCAAATCTGCTTTTGGATTTTTTGGGGGGGTGATATTCCACATAGTTTTCCATTTCTTTGCACCGTGCTAATGGGTTGACAGCGCATGTATTCGGATTGACTGTAAATTGAGGAATTCTGGGAAACTCATTAACATTGGGTACACTCACCTGGATTGACGGCGTATGAAAGAACGACATCCCGGAAGTACCTGCGATGCATCTCGATGGTATGGATGAGAAGGGCAACCTTTGACCTAGCATAGGCAGGGTAGATATTGTAGCCTTTGGACAGGGGTAGGTCGTCTAAATCCAACTTTGTCGTTAGACTAGCGTCCGAGACCACGTTGATTACGCGGCATGGGGCACATTTCTTCAGTCTCTCCGTTAACAGATATGTTAGGAGAAAATGTCCGAGATAATTAACCCCAAAGTTCCTCTCAATGCCGTTTTCAGTGGTTGACTTGGGGCCCATAAAACCTGAAACAGAAACATTTTTTTTCCTGACGTATTTCTTCTTATGTACTATCAAGTCTTAAATATATTTGCTACGGATAACTAGTGATTTTACTAGAGTCAATATTGAAATAGTTTGGATCTGTACTAAATATCTAATTCTTTATTTGAATCCATTCACATTCATAATGTTCCTGCATATGCCATCAAGGGGGAATCTACGTTAATCTTTAGTACTGTAGATCTGCCAATGAAATACTTAAGTCAAAACTTTTTATTGTGTAGATCCCTTTCCGGCATCAGAACCTGGGGCTCGTTTCCCAAAACAGTCGCACCGCAAACGAAGCCTGGTTGCCACTGGATACTATAGTGAAGAGATATGACGCCATGGTAACTCCGATTGATCGCACTTTGCAACGGCTTCGTGAAACGGCCCACTTCAAGACAAAAATAACGATTCTTCGCAACGTAACTTAAAGGAGGAGAAAACAAAAAAAACAACATGAAATTGTAACGAACAATCACCCTTAGAGTATCAATTTTTAAGCTGTAAATCTTACCTACGTTTTATGGTGATGCAGAAAATTGCACATGTTTAAATTGGGTCACAAAAACGATGGGGACCGCCATTTGTAAAGCGAGAAATTGACCGGAAACAGATGTGCCTAGCAATTAACCTAGGCTTAAATGGCAGACTAAGAAAGTTGACCAATTTCACTCGCACGTGCGCTTTGAATTGCTGGGTATGCGTCTACTGATTGGCCGAAGGAGACACACCCCTAAGCACTGTTGTGATGATGGCGGCCAAGTAAGCAAGTCGGTCTCAGTCGAAATCCAACGGTTTTTATATAACTTCACTTTAGGACTGTGCGGTGGGGAAAAATCGTAAAAATATGTCTATGGTACCATTGGAAAGGGAAATTCGCCGTCCGTTTAGTGTATATGCCAGTTTTATTTGTTTTCTCCCCCTTTAACCTAAATGCAAATGCATTTCAATGATGAACGGGCCACTGGTTCTCGTCATATACGCTGCCTGAGAGAATGACACCTCCTGAATCAATATTGGAAATAAGCTCCAATGTCAAACCAAACAATGATACAGACTAAACCATTACTGTAGTTTTACAGTAAGTGAAACTAAAGGAACAACCAAAACTACCTTGAACAAACAAACAAACAAAGTAATGTACATTGTAGTTCTACATGATAATGATTTGTAGATATAAACATGATATTTTCTACAGTAAATTTACATCAAAAAGCGCTGGTCAGCCATTTGCCAACACTTTTTGCTGTAAATTTACAAATTATTTTTTACATTGTAGGCTTATATTATAAACCGTTTTCTGTTTTGAATGTAGTCCACATGTTCACTACCATATTATAATACAGGAACCCACAAAGATTGATGGTGCCACATACGTCTGCTTTATATCTTCGCAATAAAATGACAGGTAAAACATTCTGGGAATTTTTGTACTTGAGTTAAGCGGCTCTTCTAAGAGGGCAATTAAATATGGACGTTTAGATTGCTATGCCACGTTATTTACTAAATATTTATGAGCCCTAAAACACATGGGCGCATGGAAAATCTTCTTGTCTAAAAGTAGAGTATAATGTCTGGGTTTTTTTTTGTCAAATTATTACGACTTTATTATTTTCTGTATGTCTCAAACTAAATAGAAATTTATTTCGAGTGTATTTTGTGATAGTTATGGGGCGAGCTTTTCAACGTGAAAAATCTCGAGTTCGCCAACATTGGGTGTTATCTGTTTTATTCTTTCAAATCTACAAATACCGTTTCATATCACTAAACGCCAGGTATACATTCTTATATAGAGATTCTAATAGTTTACTAAGGGCACTAATATATATCACGTCTTTTTAGATTTTTGATAAATGGCGAGTTAAGGACGGAGGTTTTGTGTATGAATTAAGTAGAATTAGGTGTGCAAAAAGCAGCCTTTATATGGGACATTCAGATACAATGCCATTGATAAACGATTTACTATTTTTGACAATGTACACAATTTAGATAATGCATGGCATAAAGCTATTCTCGATGGGTAACTATAAAGTTAAATGCTAAAAAAGCTCAAGAAAGAATCCTGGAATTTGCAGGTTTTCTGTTGTTAAATTTGATGGGACGTTCATTTATACTATCAGTAACTTTCTCATGCGTTTGTAAACGGAAAACGAAAGTTTGTCGTAAGTACATGTACGGATGTTATTACCCATCCAAAGTTCCAGAATTCAATTTCGCAGCTGTTGCTATGTTTCTCACACGTTGCTCTTCGTCCACACTGATTTATTAAAATGATCGTCAGAGGGTGGATAACAAAGAGTATATAAATTTCTACTATGGTAGCTCGAAAACCCGATGGCCAAATATAGCAATGGTATGACTGGAGAGATTGGTTGGGAGGGGAAAACATTAGCTCCTCTGTTGGGTTACCGATGATTTGTTTCTCCGTTGCGAAGGGAAGGTTTAAGCGATGAGTGTTCTTTAACGTTCTCTTAACAACTGTTCTTCAAGAGGCTGTAGCATAATTGAAAGCCGAAAAAAATCTAGCCTAATTTCTGTCATGTATAGACAGCGGGCGGTCTTTGTAGAGACACAACTACTGCCCCTAAAACATCGGAAAATCATCAACTCCGGGAAAATGATCATAGCATACAATGTCAGAAAATGTTCGCCAAAAATAGAAACGTCATAACTTGGAAACTCGAGCCCAGCCGAATTGCTGGTGAACTTTTTCTTAACATACAACATACCGTAGCTGCAGGCAGACGTCTATCGCTTGAATGTCAGATAACGCGATATTGCCAGGATACAGAACTTGACCCGCGATATACCGCGAAGATGCTTCTGCGAATGCTTGCCAGAGTATGGGTGCTAAACCCAAGTGATTAAAGACTAGGCGATAACGAAGCAGGGAGCCACCTAGATCTTAAAAACAGGAAACCGACACAACATTCTAAGCAAACAACATAGAAAATACAATATCTCTATATTTTTTTCAGAGTATTCTGGCAAACATCTGCTCTACAATCACCATAGATATAGGTTATACGATGTTAATTGAAGATCCGATTTATCAACACATCTGCCAGCGTGTGTAATGATCAAGGCTCAAATAATAGTGCATGACATCTCACTCGTCAAAAAATCAAGTTTTATCTTTAGCCCAGTTGCACGTGTCAAAGTCAATTTTCATTTTAATTGAAATAAAACAAGAATTTAAGTCCAATATCAGGGGGTAATTTTTTGTTTCCACTTGTATATTAGTCAATGGACTACTTAGCCACATTTCTAAAAGAGCAAATATCATTATACCAGAGTTTCTCCCAGAAATAGCTTCCCTAGACCGTCTTATAAAAAGAAGGAATACAGGAACATATGTCTCGACTTAATGGATGTAGTCAGACAAAATAACTTTGCAAACCAAAACTTGGCATTAACGAATTCATTCCGTCAAGAGCTTTCTGGCGAGGAAACGTTTGACTATAAACTTTACAGTGGCGGTAGACGTCAGTATTTGTTACGTTTGCTCACATATGTGGCTTTAACTTACTAATGAAGGTAATAAATTGAATTCTTGAAACTATACATGCAGACATGCCGTAACCAAAACCTTCAACCACTCATTTTCATTACTGCAAGGGTAACCCTACAACAACCGGTAAACCTGAGTAATTCAAAGCAAGTTATCATATTCACAATTCCAGAAATCAAAATTCGAGACACGAGTTTGACAAATTTTGCAATCTATAAATTAAATAAGAATTTTCCTGCTATATATATATAGGGTGCAATACCCATATGGCGTACATTCTCCAATATGAATGGACGCACCAATAGACTAAAACAACCAAACAACCCATGTTACCCGAAAGAGCACCACTTCCAGGTCAGCTTAACTTTTGACCAGAGTTGGTTGCTTTGTAAAGCCGTAGAATTCATTGTTGTTTTCAGCGTAAATAATACATTCAAATCTTGAGCTGGAGGCGCGACAATTTTTTTCCTCAGTTGCAGAATTCGTAAAAAGAAATTTGTAATTTTTGGCATTTGATTCTTTTACATATATATTTTCACGTATTATTCTACAGTATTCAGTTATAACAACGCAAACATACATAATTATCCGGACAATTTGATGTTCTCCAGTAAACTTTGTTACGGTAAAACAATTTTAAAACTTGGTCAATGTATTTTTGGAGACTGGGATATCAACGATATCAATTCGATGTCGCTGGGGATTTCAATATTATTCTCTTGGTTAACTACTATTTATTAAAGTGGCATGAGCTGCCGAAATTCACACTTTTTTCATAAATTCAGATCGCCACGACAGTAAGAGAATTTGAAGCCCATCGAAAAACTAAATGATTGGCGTTGGAATGAGGAAAATCCATACAGTATGTGGCCTGTACAGACGGAAAACGTGTTCGAAAAGTAAACAAAATTTAAATAACCGGGACGACCATTCATTCATTCTAGGCCAAAGTTTGTTCAAAACAATACTTTATCGTACATTTCCGAGACTGGAACCACTCAAAAGCTTCGGAATCATACGTCTTGAGAAAAATAGCTAATAATTTCAACATTCTGTTTTAACGTCAAAATATTAACATTTTGGCAGCTCATGCCCCTTTAATAACCATGCAGACATAAAGAAATGATAATGGACCGAGCTATATACTTACCAGCGTTATTAATAAGTATATGAAGATGACTCTCTTTTTGGTTGAAATCTTCGGCAAATTCTCGAACGGAATGCAAAGACGCCAAGTCCAATTTCATGGAATATATATTCGAATTTTTGGTCTTTTTCTTTATGACTCGCGCGACAGCTTCTCCCTTCTGTGATTCACGGCAAGCAAGAATGACACGTGCCCCTCTCTTGGCCAACTCGATGGCGGTGGCTTTTCCAAGACCAGTATTCGCACCTGTGTTAAAAAAAAAATTAAATGGAGTATCAGTGTAAATTCCCTATAAAGTATTATATACAATACAATTGGGCCATGTCGTAAACACAAAATATTCTTCCAATTCTTATAAATGACCATTGAGTGTATATATTGACAAGTTCTAGAATGACGTTTTTATGACGCTGTCCGAATTGTAAGACATTGGTGTCATTACTCTGTTGTATGCGCTGAGACAAGCCTCTTTTGCATTGCTTCATGGACGAAATGAACACGATTTCAACGTCAGATTGACCCAAAAACCCAATGTATCGTCATTTCGCCATACACCGAGGCTGCTGGGCAATCGTCAATCTTGAAGCCGAAAGGGTCTATCACACTCTGAAACTTCGGGGATTTACGTGCGTGAAATACCCTCTGATAGACTTCAGGTCATTTTGAATGTGGCGACCAAAAAGGTAGCCGTCAGTCGTACAATTTCCATATCCTCTTCAGGGCCCTTCAAAAGTGTCCCCGTGATAATGTAACGGACCGAAAGTCTTGGTTTGTTAGCTTTCAGCCTCGATCAGTTATATAATTGAAGCATTGGAGGATTCCTGATATGTACCGAAACTGCGTCTGTCTACAACATGTGGTTTACCGGGCTAAATAAAATATATAAACAAATATCCTTCTAAATGATATTAGCATTTAATAAATTATTTTTATTTCCTGTTTTCGTCTGTAGTAAAATATTTTGTTATTTACTTTCGACGCCATTTTTATTCAGCCCAAAAAAAGACTGTCCGAGGCGTGTCAACGCCGACCGGTAGGGAGCGAAGATAGCCGAAGGAAGTTCAGAGTGGGTCTATCATTGACTGTAGGCCTACATATAAATGTAATAAAAGATAATGGTTTATGAGTGACGGGATATTTTAAAATTGTTAGTAGACCTTTGTACTGTTTTCGTACAAGGCCTCTTGTTACTCCCGTTTCTGCTTGGTTTTGTGATGGCTGATACATGTATATCGTTTCTACATTGTGTTCGTAAAGCGTTCGACAAAAAGGACATCAAAGTTTAATTCCTAGAAGGGTAAGCCTATATACTCTATTCAAGATGGTGTCCAAGATGCCCGCTAAAAATAAATTTCCCCGCTTCAACTTTATTTTCAACTCTCATCTTATTAACTCAAATGATCTGAATATATACATATAATGATAGGCTTTATCAGTAGCTTATTTAACTTTCTGAATGGTATATGTATTGTCATAGTATCCGATTCAAACCAAATGCCTGGAACAGTTGTAGTTTGATTTCGGCATCAAAATCCATTTTACTTTCTTGTTCTTTTTCAAACTTTAAGAGAAATGTGTATTGTGAATCTATTAATGATAAATTACATATACTTCATCTACGATAAACTGGTCAATAAACAGAATTTCCTCTCTAGAAACACTGGATATAATTTGCCTCAAAAATAGGGCGGAACATTCGAGGATTTAAAACTGGTAGACCTTGGAGGCGATTGCATGTGAGGGAGGCTGGGAGGGAACATATGACTACAACTTGAGAAGTAAATAGATTCCCAGAGGCCAGGATAAATGAAGGTAATGCAAAGGGCGGCACTAAGGTATGAAGTTTAAGCGACCCTTGGATGAGGGCTGTCAGTATGGAAGTTCAACCTCTGCGTGCATCCTGTCTGTTTTTCATCCTCCTTCACTGTGAGAAACATATGGCGAGAAAATTACGATCGAGTCTTCTGCATGAGATAGGCCTATGCCTACAGAGCATTCTACTCATATCAATAGCTCTGATTCAAAATTTTACTAAAACAGAATAACTTATTAATTGTTTCTAATTTTTATCAAAAATAATAAAATAAGAGCCTTTGACTGACACCAATCTTATAAGCAACAAAAACCCTTAAAAGAACTCGTACATCCCGCTATTTGAATTTTGTCCGTTATCTTCGGATTGCCCGGGCCGATTACTGGCAATACTGATATTTTCTATTATTTCAGCGTAAATGTTTTCAAGGTATTTACAATCTGAATTTGCCCAAAAAGTCAGAATTTTGTCAACTCGTGCCTCTCTAATAGGCCTACATATTCTAAAAATCAAACAATATTCGAGCTGACTCAGTGATACATGTATATGTATTGTAAGTTTATGTACTAGTCGGTTGTGTTGGAAGTCAAGTTTTCGAAGATGAGCAAAAATTATTCTCGAAATTTTGGAATTTTTTAAAACTCTCCGGATACTTATTTGCCTATATATGAGAAATACACCTGCCTTGTCACTACATACATGTTTCCAATGCAGGTATTAATGAAGCCAATAGACGTTAGGTGTATACGCCTACAACTCACTGTTAATTAGTCTGACCTGGGATGAATATGAATATTCATCCCAGGTCTGACATAGCTGCATGAGCGGACCAAAGGATTAGCCAAAACTCCTTTCTCAACCAAAGCCTTCAAGAATCAAGACACTGGTCATTGGACCGTTTTATGGGATATTTTAGCCAAATTGCATTGAGCCTGTATACATCTTAGAACATCAGTTATCAGTTGGTCCAGCTCGAGAATAACGTATGCTATAAAATCCGATGCGTTTTTTTTCTTAACCACTTCTGATTTCGAACTTCTGGCGTTAAAAATTCAAAGAATAATCGAGACAAGCGATATTTAAGTTTTGTGGTTTTCATTCAACCAAGGTATATCGAACGAAGAAAAACGTGTAGTGTAAGACCTTTTTTTGTGGGGCACATGTTTGTGAAAATAAATGAATTCTTTTCTATTCAACCAAGATAACAAATGAAGAAAAACGTGTAGTGTAAGACCCTTTTTGTGGTACACATGTTTGTGAAAATATATGAGTTCATTTCCATTCAACCAAGAAATCCAAAAAAAAAAAACATGTAGTTTTAAGGTCGTTTTTGTGGGGCACATGTTTGTGATTTCATTTCCATTCAACTAAGAAATCAAAATAAGAAAAACATGTAGTTTTGAGACCCTTTTTGTGGGGCAAATGTTTGTGAAAATAAATAAATTCTTTTCTGTTCAACCAAAGAATCAAAAGAAGAAAAACATGTAGTTTTAAGGCCGTTTTGTGGGGCACATTTTTGTGAAAATAAATAAATTCTTTTCCATTCAACCAAGAAATCAAAAGAAGAAAAACATGAAGTTTTAAGACCCTTTTTGTGGGGCACATGTTTGTGAAAATATATGAGTTTATTTCAATTCAAGCAAGAAACCAAAAGAAAAAAACACGTAGTTTTAAGGTCGTTTTTGTGGGGCACATGTTTATGGATATATATAAGTTCATTTCCATTCAACCAAGGAATCAAAAGAAGAAAAAATGTAGTTTTAAGGTCGTTTTTGTGGGACACATGTTTGTGAAAATATATGAGTTCATTTCCATTCAACCAAGGGATCAAAAGAAGAAAAACGTGTAGATTTAAGGTTGTTTTTGTGGGGCAACTACAGAGGCTATGGGCAATTTGCTAAGTAAACAATCTGAGGAGATCATCACTTGAATGGAGCATCTGTTTCATAAACCAAAGTTCTCATCGGTTTATGTCAGGAGTAAACACTATACGCTCTCGGCATCCCAACCATTGATTAGGGTTTAATAGCCACAGCTGTTTTTGTCACCGGATAACTACACAAACTGCTTGTCTACTCCGGATTGCTTACCGAACAGAAACCAGTGCATGACATCCAGGTGTATACCTATATCGACTGATAAAACGGTTCCCAGTAAGTATTTTATTCCTGAAGATGGTTTGATTTAATAAACTGGGGGCTGTTTCTCAACACATTTACGCCCGTTGTAACTTTGCGCCTGGTCGTAACGTAATGTTGAAGGTATATGTTGCCATGACGTTACGACCAGGCGCAAAGCTACGTCGGTGTCGAGAAACTGAGTTAAATATCATTACTTTGCTTTGTTAAGCTAAACGTCTCGACTGGACCGATTGATTATAGTAGGGAACAAATGGCGGACAAAAACCTTTCTGAACTGAAATGTATAGGCTATAAGTATACTATAAATATAGGTCTATAAAGGCAGTCAAGCGTATCGCAAAGCGGCTACAACAAAGCCAGACCCCCACAAATATCCCCACAAAATAAGAGCTTTGTGTTGATATCTATCTGACAGGTGTATACGTTGATAGTTTTATAAGCAACAAGAAACCCCAAAATGCCCTTAGAAATCCCGGTTATTGGGATTTTGTCCGTTATTTTCGGGTATCTTCGATTCCTAAAGGTTACTTTATTGACTTTACCAGTTTATATAATGTTTTTTATTTCAAGGCACTTCAAATCCTCAACTTCACAATCAGAATTTATGAGAACACATTTTTGGCAGCTCATGCTACTTTGAAAACAATAATCCCCTTCCCAAATGGGCGAAACATTAAAAGAAACGAAACATAGTAGGCCCTTTTTAAAGTATGCCAAAAAAGAAGAAAATGTAACATGATTTTCTCAGAGAAATGTAAATTAGAACTCTTGCAATGATTGTAGAGAATGTATGTCAAGGTCGTGTTTAGAGGCTCTTTATATTCACAGAATCCATAAATGAAAGATAATCCGTGTTATTTATATTTTTTCTACTTTTTCACAATATAGTTTTGATTAGAAACCTAACCAAGCGCTAAATAGATATGTTTCATTAAACAGTTAATTATTCAGTTTCTGATGTGTCCAGCGGGCTAAAATTCTTTTGAAAATCAGGGGCCGGTTGCACAAAAGTGTATTAAGCTTAAGTCAGGCTTAAATATGTCGCATCAAAAAGGAATTTGATTGTGACGTTTTGTAGATATAAGTAAGACTTTTGTGCAAACGGATCCGGAATACAACAGAAGTGATGGTTTAAACATCTCCGGAAAATCTACAGAATGCCATGGCAGTTCAAGAAACGCCCTTTGCAATAGTTTATTCTCTACTTTAAAACACACTACCTTCTTTGCGAAAGATGTATACGAAAGGTCTACCTTACAATCGGCTAGTTTCAGTTTCAATATCAACAAATACGAGGCTTGTTCATAATTGGGATAAACGGAAGGTGGTCTTTATTCCATCGTAGTTCGTCTTCAGCGAATCGTTGCTGCACCTCCCGAGTAAATAAATACTGGTTATCGCCTTTAGAGCAGCAGCTTTCTAACAGTCATACAACCCGCAGGTCGAGATAAAGTGCACGAGAAATGAATTCAAAGATAAACGTAATGTTTTCTTATAGACCATGCACCATCAGTGAAAGACACAAAACTGCATGCCCTATGGATATATTTCAAGTGCTTTTGTTTTTCTTCTTCGATATCACTAAATTTAAACGAAAAACGTGTTACTTTTTTCATAACAATCAGAAACAACCTGTTTTCTACGTCCTTCAAACAAAGATAGTTCATCAGACCGGCAAAGGCCTCCTATCAATGCGTCACGGGTTCGAATCCCACTCAGACCTTATAATATTAAAAATTTCTGAGTGCATTTTTCACTCGACCACCATACGTGGAAGAGTTGCCAGGCATTTGGCGAGGGTTTCCACTGGACAAGGAGCCCGTCTTCGTCCCCAACTAAGCCTGGCAACGCTGCCATATAATCGCTAGTGCGGGGAAACAATGTTTGGTCAATAGAAGATTCGGAATTATTTCAATTTGAGTGATTTCCTGTTTGAGTAAATTAACCGCTCCATATCTCTTGATATAGCATTTTATGGAGAAGAATTAAAATTTGGCAAACTTTGATTGGAGACAATCAAATGGGGTTAGGCATTATCAGAAGTTATATAATCACGGGTTTTAACCCCTGTAACAAAATGATTGGAACATTTTCCGTAGGTCAAATCATATTTTCAGGAGCATGATTTACAAGAAGGTTTATACAGAACATTTGATGAACGGATAACCGTGAAGTCACCAGCCTTTAAGTATCTCGTCATGTTGAATGTTTGCCGGGAATCATTGGGAGGTTAGAAACAGCTCTCATTTCCAGAACTGTGATTGATTGACGTTATACGCCGCATTCACTTTATATACGGGCTACGATGTTTAGTATGGAAGGAAAACCGGCTCTGAGCCATGGGGAATAGAAGCAAACAAGTACCTAACAATCGTGCCACATGATGGGATCGATTGATAAACCCGTCCTTCCATTTTTGTACACCTCAAGGACCAACTGATTGAACCCATATGACCTCTAAATTGTTGAAATCTGTTGACTTCCGTGAGGAACCACCGACACTATTTGGCGAAATAATCCCAAGGGCAACGCTGAATAATACGCCAGTCAACAGAGGAAACGTCCGATAAACTCTTGACAGAAAACAGTTTAATATTGATATTTCCAGCGTGTAGATCTAACTATAATCAAAGGTAAGGGATTCTGTATTTCGCTTAATTATCAAACCAGGTTCGGGAGTGAATAATTTAGTGTTGTACCATCAGGTACGGTCAACGGATAATAGATATTGTTTTGGAACCTAGGAACTCTTATAGTCAAAACAAATATGTAGTTTACATTATGTAAGTCGAAGTCTGTTTATCATAGATTTATATTCAATTGTATGTTTACATTGGCGTCTGTGGCTGACATTACGTAGAAAACAAATGCCGGAGTAATAAAGTACCTTATAGCATCCCACGTAATGGAGAGTTGAGAAGAAGCTACTGCCTATGTAGTTTGTGTGTTTTCTGCTGTGTACAAAATCTAGAAGTACCCATCTTACCCCGAAAAAAATGAATGTCATAACATCTGGAGAGCATAGCTTATAGTTCCGATGTTGTAGTGAAAAAAAGCAGCTTGAGAGAGATGGTTTGCAGACTGTAGACTTTGAACCAGGAACATTTTTCCGCAAATTCTCTTCTTATTAAAAGTTCCAATTTACTTAGATAGAATAAAAAATCTTAAGGAACTGAATACTGGTACAAAAATTAGACGGTTATGTTAGGGATAAGAATTCTTTGTCTTGCTTAGTATGACTAACACTCACAACCATGCAAAACTTGGAGAAAATGAAGGAACACGCCATCTTCAAAGATTAAAGTGGCATGAGCTGCCAAAATTCAAACTTTTTTCATAATTTCTGATCTTCACAACAGTAGGAGGATTTGAAGGCCATTGAAAAACTAAATGATTGGCGTTGGAATGAGGATAATCCATACAGTATGTGGCCTGTACAAACCGAAAACGTGTTCGAAAAGTAACGAAATTTAAATAACCGGGACGACCATTCATTCATTCTTAGCCAAAGTTAGTTCAAATTCTACCCCTCCTGCATGTGCGTGCCGTGTGCAAATATACATGTTAAGTAGAGATGACTTTTCAAACGACATCGAGTCTGTAGTGCATCACCGTTGCACGTGACCAAAGCTTATCGTTGATTGGTTAAAAGTTCCCAATCTGTCCGTCACTTTTTCCTCATTTTTCTCAATTATCGGGGTAGAATCGACTTTAATACCTTCGTCTTGGTGTTTATTGCGTAACCCGATACCGCTGGACGTTGGTTCGCACCTCGTCAAACCCCTCGAATGCTGCGCATTCTCGTGGTTTGACTCGGTACGAACCAACGTTCAGCGGTATCGGGTTACGCAACAAACACCGCTACGGCGGTATTAAACCCTTAAACATACTAGGTCAGATGCACCGCACTTGAAGAATAGCACAGGTAATCGCTCGAAAACTAAGTGTAGTCACGTGATCTTGATAGGGAAATCGCTTTCGCTCATGGTAAAAGGCCGAGATGATAAAATCATCCATCTGAACCAGAACTCTAAATCGAGACACGATAAGGGGAGACAATCGCTCAAAATCGGAATTCCTTTTGGATGGAACCAGCATCTGTTCATGCAACTCAATATATCAGACTCTAACGATAGAATCTGGTGTTCTCTTTACTGGTTGTAGCCAGTCAGCGAAATAACTGACTTAGCTGCGAATGGATTTATGACGGTGAGTGATCCACGTAATATCCAGCAAAGCAGAGAAAGTATAATGTTCAAAGTGGAAACATTCTGCCAAAATGTTGATTTTTTGACGTTAAAACAGAATGTTGAAATTACTGGCTATTTTTCTCAAGACGTTTAATTCAGAAGCTTTTTAGTGCGTTTAGTCTGAAAAATGTACGATAAAGTATTGTTTTGAACTAACTTTGACTTAGAATGAATGAATGGTCGTCCCGGTTATTTAAATTTTGTTTACTTTTCGAACAAGTTTTCGGTTCGTACAGGCCACATACGGTATAGATTTTCCTCATTCCAACGCCAATGATTTAGTTTTTCAATGACCTTCAAAGCCTCTTACTGTCGTGACGATCAGAAATTATGAAAACAGTGTGAATTTTGGCCGCTCATGCCACTTTAAAGATTTAGGTCCTTCATCAATGCACTGAATCTTATAGACCAAATATATGGTTCCCCAGCAACAAGAACCCTTTCTATTAGCCGTACTCATGAGTTTCATCTTGTTTTACTTACTTGCCGGTCACTTGTCGGTTTCTATAACCTGTAGTGCCGACCAGACTAGTTTGTAAATCTAGCTCATATTGAGTTTTGAAGGAACTGTCGAAGAGAACTGTTGTTTAGAGATATTGTAATTCAGATTTCAAGAGTATTTTATTATCAGATTAACTGCCAACTCAATATGCAAAACGAAATGTCCAGAAAGAACAGAGAAATGAACAGAATCTTCGAAGCTGAAGGAAGCGTCAATGATGTAACTATATAAAAGTGACATGAACTCCTAAAATTCAGACATTTTACACAAATTTTGACTGTTGCAATAATAAAAGCTAAATGGTTCACGTTGAACCAAAAATAAATGTGCAAAGCGAATGTTTTACCGAAGTGTAAATTTCCGGGGTGCACATTTATTCATTCTGGGCCTACTTTATAAACCTAAACCATAGAACTAAAACACCTGTAGGCTATACAGTCTGACAGTTTCTAGTTAGGGGATCCATGTAAAATGGTGGATAATTTCGTTATTTTGATTTATTGGAGAAATATTGAAATATTTGTAGATCAAACCCCTTAAAACAAAACGATTATATTTCGACCGTGTGGATTTTTACATCATGCAGCAGAAGCATAAACATGTCGATATTCATCAATGTTCACTATGAGAGAACTTCCTGGAAATAAAAAATTGATTGATCTATTGGCTGGTCATTTCTGTAGCATTCAAGATTGTGTCAGGTGATAGTGAGTGAGGGAAACTAGATAAGTAATATTGGAAATAAGAAATTCCATGATGAGCTTTAACCATGCGAGATTCTGGCAGCTTAGAGATTTGCCAAAAACTCATCCAAGAATTATGTACATAGTTTTGTACTCTATTTAATCGTGTTAAGTTCTATATAAAGACCTTGTTCAACAGCAGGGTATACCATTTAATAACAATCTTCTTATTGGACAGAAAACAAAAAGCAATCAATCTGCAGTCAAATGTTACTTGTTAATGTCTAAGCATACCAGATTTCAGTTATGCTCAAAGAATCTTATGATACTCCTCCGAAATTACAAACCAGTTAAAGAAGTCTTTAAGAGTGAACCAAATTTGTGTGTGTGCGCGGGTGTGTGTGGTAGGGGGTGGGAGATGTAAAAAGAAATTGCATTAGAAGGTGATGGACCATCTAGCTTTGATTCGTTAAGACGTACCGGTACTATGGCAATGGATTTCTACTCATCCTTGACTAGAGAAAACATTATGATGATAAAAAGTCAACTTTATGTTCTTTACTGACAATCTTGCCAAGTGGTAACTGTTTACCAGATTCTCTGATGTCAGATGGAACTGAGGTTCTGTGAAGCCTGACAGCGGTTAAAGCAGCAGACAATATGCTAGAGACATGTGTATAAACAAACCAGTCGATTCAGCTTGACTTTTACCGGGACTATAATACTTCTCTTCCTCTATCTGGCATAAAGAGGATATAACCTTGAATAGACATGTCTACGTGGTAGACTCCAACTGTTAGCTATTTAACACGTTTAATGATGAAGATTGAAGCGAAGCTGTCCAGTGGCTGTTAGAGTGGCCACGGACATTTGGATGCTTGCTGGTTGAAACCGAATAGTTTAAAAGACAACAGTTTTTTTAAATGTTGTCTGGTTTTGTTAAGAAGAACAACTCGAACAATTATAGTTAGTCATTTATAAAACTGAACTTCAAACGACACGAAATTGAAAGTTCGTTTCGTTTAATTGAATTTTGTCCGTCAACCAAGCAAGACTTCTGAAATTTCTTATCTTTTTATTTTTACGCGAGAAATTTGGATTTTCAATGAACTTAAAAAGGAACTTTCTTGACAATCAGTATCCGTGCCAAATTCCACAGCTTTGCGGCTCATGGACCTTTAAACACTGTTAGTGTTTGAACTCAGAATTTGAGCCCCGGATTTTTTTTATTCAAACCGATTGAATAACTGATATAAATATGGAATCCATTTTTTAAGGGCGTTAGATTGTAAGGGAAAGCGGACGTTGTGTATGCTCCATTGTATTATTTCAAGTAACAATGCTCCTGGAGCCGGTTTCACAAAACAGCGCAGATGTATTTTTGGCGTAACTTTCGTAGCAATCTATCTCTACAGTATGGGTTGATATGGCAGTTACGTAAAAACTTACGCTACGGCGCTTTGTGAAACAGGCCCCAGGTGTTTAGTTTTATGAAAAATCGAGATGATTAGTTCAACAGGCTTATACGAGTTTATTGTACATTTTAAAGGTGGCAATAGTCTGCATGAAAACTTCTCTCGGTCTTTCCAATGGATGGCGCCTAAAAACTCTTCATTTGTACTTCTTGAAAATCAAATAGCATTAAGTTTAAATATTCCAATAGGCTACTTAATCAATGTATATGGTTGAGGACTTTCTATCTATTGTGCTTGTTCAATTTACGATAATACAGGTAAACTTTTAACAACTTACCTGTAATTAATACCGTCTTCCCTTCAACTCGGTTATCGCTGGGACAAGGGACAGCCCATCGGCAATACACTCGGATAATAAACATTACCAATAATAAGCCGGATAAGATAACTGTTCCGACCAAAGCCGGAAAAACGTCTTCGACAACGTCCTCCACCGATTCTAATTGTTCCTCCATCTGAGTTGCACCGGGACTCGCCATTTTGACAATCCAAACTCTAGCTCTTCTAAAGAAATCAACTTAGAAACAATCAAACAACTTTTGCACACGGAAAAAATCCAAAATTAAGAAAAGTCGAAGTGTTAAATAGTTTCCCAACAAAAAATGCGAGCCATGTAAGTCCCGAAAACGAACAGCAAAAGCAGACGACAATGTAGAATAGCAGACGATTCTCCGGCCCAGTCCACACCGCCGGCCTGCGCGGGTCGAAAAGTTTCCTAAAATTAAGTCAGCATCCGTTTCAGGTATCCACGTGCTGGAGGTTAGAGAGGTTTGCTTGTGAAATCTACCAATCAGATCACAGCAGCATTTTCATCTTGCTGCGTTGGCACCTGGCCAGAAAACCGTACCGGTTAGAGAAAGTATTCACATACAGCTGTAAAACCCCCTCCTACCAACATAGGCCTTGCCCAGCTGGAACTCATATAACAGAATCAAAGAGAGAGTTATTCGCGAAGGAGGTATATACGGAGCAAGCACGTGCTTCTGTTTGACAGAAAATGAACATCAATGTCAAAACGATGTCATTGATATTCTAACCTTGAACGCTTTTTTCTTACCTCCGCCTTAGGCGTTTTTTGGAAGACCAACAAAGTTTACTTTATTTGTACTCTAAACTGTTTAGAGGTCACGCAAGACACAAATGCAGCAGACTATGACGTGTACATATATATCAGGGAACTTGAACGTTTAATGGGGCAATATGTCAAGCAACTTTACGACCCTCATCTCGATGGGTATTAGGACATAAATCAACTATGTTTATCTTAATATCTACATTAGCTGTTTATGTCATGGCCCTCCTAAATTGGTTTGGATACGAATCAGAAATTCCGGGATTTTTTTCCCTCCAAAATTGAGAAACATAGACGCTTATTTAACCACTTCAACAAAATCAGGTTTTGTTTCAACTCTTCGTATCTCATGAAAATTGCTGTAAGTTTCTTAAGACTTTATGGTATTACAAAAGCATCTGGAGGAGGTGGGGGGGGGGGGGGGGGGGTCGGTTTGCCTGGCTTATGGAGGAGTGTTGACGGGGGAGGGGGCTTATAAATGGGAGACGTTGCATGTCACCGTGTGTATGTGTTTGGTACAGTTGGAAAGAAAAAAATAATTGATTGATTGTTTGGTGTTTTCCGCCGCGCTCAAGATTATTTCCCTTATATGGCGGCGTTGCCAGTTTTATTGTGGGAGGAAACCGGACTCTATGCCCGGAGGTAACCCACGACCTTCCGGTGGTAACTGGCAACAGGAAAAATTAAAGTGTGATGTCTACAAAAGATGCCAAATAGACAAGAGACATGGGTCAAATATGAATTCAGATAAATCGAAAGCCTAAAAAGAGCGCATCGATGGCACACGCAAGATTAAGCAAACTTCCAAATCTATGTTCTATTCCAGCACTCAAGATTCTAATTTAGAGGTTTTGTTTTTCATACACACAGAGGGATTCATTACAATGTTTTGTGTTTCTACTGTCAGGTACAAGATAACAAAAGTTGAGGAATATGTTTGGACATGGCTATCGGAGTTTCCCCTGAGGCCAACCATCGCTGTTCCTGCACAGCGTGTGCTTTAAACAGAAAACGGATCCGCGTCATTTCTTCATATTTACACACTTCCACGATAGTAGTTCTCAGCTGAATTAACATAATGTCTTAGATTTGTTTTAAGGCAGCCGATTGGATAGTCATACACAATTCAAGCTTACTATTGGCCAAAATAAACTTTCGCCTCGTTTTCAACCAGACAACCATTTCCCCCACAGTACACGATTCAGCGCCTAAGAGAAACGATAATAGCTCTGTTAGCTGTATCTATCACTCTCGATTACCTTGCTTATTTCAAACATCACATTTCTAAGATTTCAAAACAATCTGCATGGAAAAACAATAACCTTTGGCACCAGAAAAAAAAAGAAACTGTTGACCATATTTTGTTTGATAGAAAAAGAAAAGAACGCAGATATTTATGAGCCAAGGTTATACGTGTTTAGTTCACTGGACAAACTGGGAATTCATATTTCTAGCTTAATTGTTGGTGTCTTTTAGAAAATGAATATAACAGTATTCTTTAATACCGCTGTACTAGTTTTAAGTATCTACGCGTGCTGGCGATAGGCGAGGTCCAGGGGCCTGTTTCCCAAAGCGGCGTAGCGGGTTTTCACGTAAATGCCATAGCAACTCATACTGTAGAGATACGTTACTATTGCAGTGACCCAGGATTGTTTCTGGCGTAACTTTGAGCCTGGTCGTAACACAATGCTGAAGGTATATGTAGCCATGACAGTTGGGTCATGGATTGGACGGACGTCGATCGTAAATATGTTGAGAAACAGCCCCCTGGAAACCAGGCTCTATAGCTACAAGGATGTTGAGGAAACCAGGCTCTATAGATCCAAGGAGGTCGGGGAAACCAAGCTCTATAGATCCAAGGAGGTTGAGGAAACCAGGATCTATAGATCCAAGGAGGTTGAGGAAACCAGGCTCTATAGATCCAAGGAGGTCGGGGAAACCAAGCTCTATAGATCCAAGGAGGTCGGGGAAACCAAGCTCTATAGATCCAAGAAGGTATAGGAAACCAGGCTCTATAGATCCAAGGAGGTCGGGGAAACCAAGCTCTATAGATCCAAGGAGGTATAGGAAACCAGGCTCTATAGATCCAAGGAGGTCGAGGAAACCAAGCTCTATAGATCCAAGGAGGTTGAGGAAACCAAGCTCTATAGATCCAAGGAGGTCAGGGAAACCAGGCTCTATAGATCCAAGGAGGTATAGGAAACCAGGCTCTATAGATCCAAGGAGGTCGAGGAAACCAGGCTCTATAGATCCAAGGAGGTCGAGGAAACCAAGCTCTATAGATCCAAGGAGGTCAAGGAAACCAAGCTCTATAGATCCAAGGAGGTCGGGGAAACCAGGCTCTATAGATCCAAGGAGGTCAAGGAAACCAGGCTCAATAGATGTAAGGAAGTCGAGCAAAACCAGGCTCTATAGATGCAAGGAGGTCAAGGAAACCAGGCTTTATAGATGCAAGGAGGTCGGGGAAACCAGGCTCTATAAATGCAGGGAGGTTGAGGGAACCAGGCTCTATAGATGCAAGGAGGTCAAGGAAACCAGGCTTTATAGATGCAAGGAGGTCGGGGAAACCAGGCTCTATAGATGGAAGGAGGTCAAGGAAACCAGGCTTTATAGATGCAAGGAGGTCGGGGAAACCAGGCTCTATAAATGCAGGGAGGTTGAGGGAACCAGGCTCTATAGATGTAAGGTGGTCAAGGAAACCAGGTACTATAACTACAAGGTCAAGGAAACCAGGATCTATAGATGCAAGGATGTAAAGGAAACCAGGCTCTATAGATCCAAGGAGGTCAAGGAAACCAGGTTCTATATATGCGACGTCAAGGAAACCAGGCTCTTTAGATGCAAGGTAAAGGAAACCAGGATCTATAGATGGAAGGAGGTAAAGGAAACCAGGATCTATAGATGGAAGGAGGTAAAGGAAACCAGGATCTATAGATGCAAGGAGGTCAAGGAAACCAGGATCTATAGATGGAAGGAGGTCAAGGAAACCAGGATCTATAGATGGAAGGAGGTAAAGGAAACCAGGATCTATAGATGGAAGGAGGTAAAGGAAACCAGGATCTATAGATGGAAGGAGGTCAAGGAAACCAGGATCTATAGATGGAAGGAGGTCAAGGAAACCAGGATCTATAGATGGAAGGAGGTCAAGGAAACCAGGATCTATAGATGGAAGGAGGTCAAGGAAACCAGGATCTATAGATGGAAGGAGGTCAAGGAAACCAGGATCTATAGATGGAAGGAGGTCAAGGAAACCAGGATCTATAGATGCAAGGAGGTCAAGGAAACCAGGATCTATAGATGGAAGGAGGTCAAGGAAACCAGGCTTTATAGATGGAAGGAGGTCAAGGAAACCAGGATCTATAGATGGAAGGAGGTCAAGGAAACCAGGATCTATAGATGGAAGGAGGTCAAGGAAACCAGGATCTATAGATGGAAGGAGGTCAAGGAAACCAGGATCTATAGATGGAAGGAGGTCAAGGAAACCAGGATCTATAGATGGGAGGTCAAGGAAACCAGGATCTATAGATGGAAGGAGGTAAAGGAAACCAGGATCTATAGATGGAAGGAGGTAAAGGAAACCAGGATCTATAGATGGAAGGAGGTCAAGGAAACCAGGATCTATAGATGGAAGGAGGTCAAGGAAACCAGGATCTATAGATGCAAGGAGGTCAAGGAAACCAGGATCTATAGATGGACGGAGGTCAAGGAAACCAGGATCTATAGATGGAAGGAGGTCAAGGAAACCAGGATCTATAGATGGAAGGAGGTCAAGGAAACCAGGATCTATAGATGGAAGGAGGTCAAGGAAACCAGGATCTATAGATGGAAGGAGGTAAAGGAAACCAGGATCTATAGATGGAAGGAGGTCAAGGAAACCAGGATCTATAGATGGAAGGAGGTCAAGGAAACCAGGATCTATAGATGGAAGGAGGTCAAGGAAACCAGGATCTATAGATACAAGGTCGAGAAAACCAGGATCCTTAAATCAGGCTTTATAGATGCAAGGTTGAGGAAATCAGGGTCTACAGAAACTGCCTCTAAATTAAAGATAGCAATTTGGGGTAATAAAAAGTGGATGTTATGGAAGTTTTAGTTGTCCTTAAAAAAATCTAATTTTTCAAGGCCAAAATGTTCATATCTTCATTTTTACTTTTACAATAAAATTTCTGTAAGTTTGAGTAGATTCAAACTTAACAAAATAAAACAGGATATTTTTACTGTTCACTAGATAAATGAACTAATCAGATTCCCAAATATCATGACAGCATACCTTTAACATTAAATTGCAATCTATCAAGCATGAAACACAAAGTTACATCAGGTGTTAATGTTTTGAAAAACTGCTCCCAGTACCTGTGCTTAAAATTAATCAAACAACAGATCAAAACATAGGAAATCAACGAGACTTCTTAATAACAGCAGCTTGATAAATTTAATGTATTCATTTTGGCAAATATCATTAGAATGAAAATGGAGACGCCTTAAAAAAGTGAAATAACAATTTTAATGGCTTATGCTAATTTGCTAGAGTTAATTCCAAGCAAAAAAAAGTTTAATAGTTTTTGATGAAGTCTGTTTTGTTTTGAATTGAGAGTTTTAGTTGACTTGAGCATTTGTTGCTGACCAGTGTACAGATTGATAAAATAGCTGCTAGTTGCTAAAAGTTTGTTGATACAAATTTCCATGCTTTCCAAGTCCACATTCCAATATAACCAGTTTTTTTTAATTTTTACATCACTGACCCATAGGTAAAGTTATGTGTCAATCAACGTGGAGGGCATGAAATATGACTTATCAGTAATAATACACAATATTTAGGGATTTAACTTGATATATACAATAATGGCATACCCCAATTACTAGTTTTCTTAAAAGAATCGAGAAATGTTGGTTTCTTAATTCTCAAGACTCTTCCATGACATCCAACGCGTATAAATGTATATTTCATTATCCAGGCTTCATTATCTTCCCATTTTTGTCCCTCCTCAGATTAGATGGATTGATTGATTAATGCTTTACGCCGCACTCAAGATTATTTCATTTATATCGCGGCGTTGCCAGGGGACTCTTTCTCAACACATTTGAGTCTGGTCGTAACGTAATGTTGAAGGTATATGTTGCCATGATTTTACGACCAGGTGCAAAAAAAAGTCGGTGTCGAGAAACAGCCCCCAGGTTTAGTGGGGGAGGAAACCGGGGAAACCCGTGAACAGATTAGATGGATGTGATATTTTGACACAAGGAAAGAGAACATTTGCGTAGTGGAAAGCAGGTCTTCAGAAAATGCATTAAATAACTCTGAACCCTTTCAGCTTTTACATGATGCGAGTCAAGCAGCAAGAACCCCTTTCCTGGAATACCTACTCTGTACATGAACAAGGTGAGAAACTGGTTTTAAGAAAATGTTTGATATGATGACAAAGGTACCTATTTTTGAGCAGGTTTTTCATGCGACAGAATAACGTAGGATTAACTCATTAAGGTTCACAGTTTAGTGGGCCGTTTCATGTAGTCGTTGCAAAGTGCGATAAATCTCAGTTGCCATGAAGTCGTATCTCGTATCCATTGGCACAACTATGCGTCGTTTGCGATGAGACTGCTTTGTGAAACGAGCCCCAGCTTTTTATCCAGGCTTATGATTCAGATAGTCGAAGATTGGAGGTAGTCATGAAAAAGTTGAGAAAAGAGAAGTTTTAGAATTGTCTTTCGCGTCAGAGAAGTCTTCAAATCTTCACATAAAATCTTTGAAATCCAAGATTGTCTGTCCACAATCAAAGATTATAGCACAGTGTGTCCTACTTATCAGTGGTAGAAGTATGGCATTGTTGTATACGTATAAGCACTGTAAGTGAATCTGTAATTTGTCCAATATGAACAGGAATACCCAGTCTTTATATGATTATTATCACATGATACAGCCAACACTGTCCATCCTTTTATTAAGAGACTTCCCACCAAACTGTATCAGACCCTGAAACATAGAAATGACAAACAATTATGCATCAGAAAGCAAAGGGATCATGTAATACCATGTCTTTAGAAGATCTAATTCCTTTTTGTATATGGCTTGCCAGATTTCACAATATTCAATGACAGAGGACGCTGTTAATAACGTTTTAGTTATGTTGCAAATTCCATTTGATATATTTTGTTCAGATGTAAACGCCATGTTAGAAAGAAAAACGCTCCGCCACAAAACAGTGACAGCCCAATGACAGGAAATTTGTGGAATTCTTACTGGTTATAAAAACATAATGATGGAGTGGATGACACCTTTTACTGAACAGGAAATTGGTGTAAAAAGACAGTCAACAAACAAAAAATAGCATTTCCAAACATTACTGACTGGATATATCATTTAAGAAACTAGAGATTAAGTGATTGCACGCAATCACTGGAGATGGCTTCGCGAAGGAGGGGAACCGATTGACAAGGCTATTTGAACCGGCAGTGTGGTTTGAGAGGTGACATAAAGAAGAAATGAAACAATAAAGATGATGTATGATACTCTTGGCATTAATTATTTTAAAAGATGGCTGCCATCTTTAAAAATCAAGATGGCTGAAAACTTATAACAAATAATGCCTTATCACAAGTTTACTCCCGATAAAATATTGCTCATAATCTAATATGCTTCATGGCAGCCATATTGTATTGGGCACATGGCTGAAAATTGATCCCAATCGCCCTTTCCTCAATGTCAAGGCATACCCCAGGTTTGATATTGGATTGCGCAGATTGCTGAAAATCAATCCCAACCGTCCTCTCAATAATGTCAAGGCACACCCCAAGTTTGAAGTTGATCGGATCAATCATGCACAAGTTATTGCCCGGACAAGAAAATCATGCTCATAATCCAATAAGACGGATAGCGGCCATATTAGATTGCGCACATTACTGAAAATCAATCCCATCCATCCTCTCACCAATGTCAAGGCACATCCCAAGTTTGAAGTTCATCGGATGAATCATCCACAAGTTATTGCCCGGACAAGAAAATCATGCTCATAATCCAATATGATGGATAGCGACCATATTGGATTGAGCACATTGCTGAAAATCAATCCCAACCGTCCTCTGCCCGATGTCAAGGCACAACCCAAGTTTGAAGTTTTATCGAATGAATCATCCACAAGTTATTGCCCGGACCAGAAAATCATGCACATAATCCAATATGACGGATAGCGGCCATATTGGATTGCGCACATTGCTGAAAATCAATCCCAACCATCCTCTGCCCGATGTCAAGGCACACCCAAAGTTTGAAGTTGATCGGATGAATCATTTATGAGTTATTGTATGGACAAGGATGGAAAGACGGGCGGACGAACAGACGTACGGCCATATTGCATTGCGCACATTGCTGAAAATCAATCCTATCCATCCTATCACCAATCTCAAGGCACACCCCAAGTTTGAAGTTCATTGGATGAATCATCCACAAGTTATTGCCCGGACAAGAAAATCATGCTCATAATCCAATATGACGGATAGCCACCATATTGGATTGCGCACATTGCTGAAAATCAATCCCAACCGTCCTCTGCCCGATGTCAAGGCACACACCAAGTTTGAAGTAGATCGGATGAATCATTCATGAGTTATTGTACGAACAAGGATGGAAAGACAGACGGACGGAAGGACGGAAAACCCGAAAACATAATGGCTCCGCTTTCGCTTTGAGGAGCCATAAAAACATGTTGGTTCATTCCTTCATTTTATTTTGGCTTAGCTAACCAGGCCGTGGATTGATGTTTTACGCCACACTCAAGATTATTCCTTTTATATGGCAGCGTTGCCAAGATTAGTGGGGGAGGAAAGTGGGCTCATTGCCCGGAGGGAACCCCCGACCTTCGGAGAGTACCTGGTTCTTCCACATACGGCGACCGAGTCAAAAATGCACTCAGAAATTAGTACAATTTTATTTGCTCTGAGTGTGATTCAAACCCATGGCGCATTGATGGAAGGTCTGTATGGGACTGAGGGACGATCACTCTAACCCACTGAACCACCGAGGCCCCCCAGGCCATGGAAAGCGATCATTTTAATGCAGTTCTGACAGGTGAAATTTAGGGCAGTTGTACCAAAGGATATGAATTTATAAACTCAATAATGTAATTGAACCAGTTATCTTACTTTTTAACAATTTGTACAACATCTTCATCATCGAGAACATGATCTTTGCCGACTTTTTGAGGCTGATGTTTGACAGAAACTCCCCAAACCAAGGCACTGAAAACATCAATTAATCACAGGAATGTTATTAGATTGATTGATTGTTTGGTGTTTTACGCCGCGCTCAAGATTATTTCACTTATATGACGGCGTTGCCAGTTTTATTGTGGGAGGAAACTCTATGCCCGGAGGAAACCCACGACCTCCCGTTGGTAACTGGCAACCATCCCACATAGGTCGTTCGAGTGAAAACCCAGTCAGAAAATTTTCCAATTTTTTGGACTGAGTGGAATTTGAACCCGCGACCCATTGGTGGAATTGAGCGTCCAACGCTCTACCTACTGAGCCACGGAGGTCCCCTGAATGTTATTAGAGGAAATAATCAACACTTATTTTTTCACTTGGACACTAAAACTCCCACAAGAAAAGGTCCACAAGAAAAGATGCAAAAATAAATATTACAATGAATATTAAACCATTAAATGGACCCCTTCATAATGAAATAATCTTGAGCGCGGCGTAAAACACCAATCAATCAATCAATCAATCATAATGGCAGCTAACATGTTCATTCTGAACCTCTTGGTGGAGAAGAACTTTAATATTAATAGATGGATTGTTCCACATGTTAACTTGACAGTTGACACAAACAATGTAAGATGAACTACACATGTACATGTAGCCCTGCAGAGTTTTCCATGTATCCATTGTCACTTACTATTTGAACTCCTTAAGTATACTCCTGTGCAGCTTATTACAGAATTCTTCTATTGAACTTTTCCCTTCCTTTAATACAACAGGTGCTGTGTAGTCTGGTAATTGACCTTTTGGTTTGGTGTACCTGAAAATAACGGATTATCAACAGTTGACAATTCCATGTGATGTCCAGATATTTAGCAGAATCCCCATATATGATTGATTAATTGAAGTTTTACGGACGCTCTAGATTATGTTACTTATACAGCCGAAATTTTAAGAATGGGATCCTTTTATTTTCTGAATTTCGATTTACATTTTTCATTTCATTGGGCATAAATCTGGTGAGTGTTGAACAAATTGTGCTTAAGCTGGTCAACTATGAATCTAAGGATAAAAAGACACTGGTTGAGAGAGTTGTCTCTCTCATGACAGGAAGAAACAGGCTCTTTGCCCTGGTGAAACCCCTAATCTACAGCGGGTATGTGGCAAACATTTCATACAAAGCTGCAGTCACTTTAATCAATGAGAGAGTTACACTTACACTCTTGTAAGTTGTAAATATGACCACATCTTTTCCAGAAGATCATCAAAATTCCACTTGTGGTGAGCAGAGATGGGAACACAATGGGGTACTTTATAGATAATGTCCAGCTCCTGATAATGTAAATATACAGATTGTTAATGGTGTGTACTTGTGGTGAGCAGAGATGGGAACACAATGGGGTACTTTATAGATAATGTCCAGCTCCTGATAATGTAAATATACAGATTGTTAATGGTGTGTACTTGTGGTGAGCAGAGATGGGAACACAATGGGGTACTTTATAGATAATGTCCAGCTCCTGATAATGTAAATATATAGATTGTTAATGATGTGTACTTGTGGTGAGCAGAGATGGGAACACAATGGGGTACTTTATAGATAATGCCCAGCTCATGATAATGTAAATATACAGATTGTTAGTGGTGTGTACTTGTGGTGAGCAGAGATGGGAACACAATGGGGTACTTTATAGATAATGTCCAGCTCCTGATAATGTAAATATACAGATTGTTAATGGTGTGTACTTGTGGTGAGCAGAGATGGGAACACAATGGGGTACTTTATAGATAATGCCCAGCTCCTGATAATGTAAATATACAGATTGTTAATGGTGTGTACTTGTGGTGAGCAGAGATGGGAACACAATGGGGTACTTTATAGATAATGTCCAGCTCCTGATAATGTAAATATATAGATTGTTAATGATGTGTACTTGTGGTGAGCAGAGATGGGAACACAATGGGGTACTTTATGGATAATGTCCAACTCCTGATAATGTAAATATACAGATTGTTAATGGTATGTACTTGTGGTGAGCAGAGATGGGAACACAATGGGGTACTTTATAGATAATGTCCAGCTCCTGATAATGTAAATATACAGATTGTTAATGGTGTGTACTTGTGGTGAGCAGAGATGGGAACACAATGGGGTACTTTATAGATAATGTCCAGCTCCTGATAATGTAAATATACAGATTGTTAATGGTGTGTACTTGTGGTGAGCAGAGATGGGAACACAATGGGGTACTTTATAGATAATGTCCAGCTCCTGATAATGTAAATATACAGATTGTTAATGGTGTGTACTTGTGGTGAGCAGAGATGGGAACACAATGGGGTACTTTATAGATAATGTCCAGCTCCTGATAATGTAAATATACAGATTGTTAATGGTGTGTACTTGTGGTGAGCAGAGATGGGAACACAATGGGGTACTTTATAGATAATGTCCAGCTCCTGATAATGTAAATATACAGATTGTTAATGGTGTGTACTTGTGGTGAGCAGAGATGGGAACACAATGGGGTACTTTATAGATAATGTCCAGCTCCTGATAATGTAAATATACAGATTGTTAATGGTGTGTACTTGTGGTGAGCAGAGATGGGAACACAATGGGGTACTTTATAGATAATGTCCAGCTCCTGATAATGTAAATATACAGATTGTTAATGGTGTGTACTTGTGGTGAGCAGAGATGGGAACACAATGGGGTACTTTATAGATAATGTCCAGCTCCTGATAATGTAAATATACAGATTGTTAATGGTGTGTACTTGTGGTGAGCAGAGATGGGAACACAATGGGGTACTTTATAGATAATGTCCAGCTCCTGATAATGTAAATATACAGATTGTTAATGGTGTGTACTTGTGGTGAGCAGAGATGGGAACACAATGGGGTACTTTATAGATAATGTCCAGCTCCTGATAATGTAAATATACAGATTGTTAATGTGTGTACTTGTGGTGAGCAGAGATGGGAACACAATGGGGTACTTTATAGATAATGTCCAGCTCCTGATAATGTAAATATACAGAGTGTTAATGGTGTGTACTTGTGGTGAGCAGAGATGGGAACACAATGGGGTACTTTATAGATAATGTCCAGCTCCTGATAATGTAAATATACAGATTGTTAATGGTGTGCACTTGTGGTGAGCAGAGATGGGAACACAATGGGGTACTTTATAGATAATGTCCAGCTCCTGATAATGTAAATATACAGATTGTTAATGGTGTGCACTTGTGGTGAGCAGAGATGGGAACACAATGGGGTACTTTATAGATAATGTCCAGCTCCTGATAATGTAAATATACAGATTGTTAATGGTGTGCACTTGTGGTGAGCAGAGATGGGAACACAATGGGGTACTTTATAGATAATGTCCAGCTCCTGATAATGTAAATATACAGATTGTTAATGGTGTGTACTTGTGGTGAGCAGAGATGGGAATACAATGGGGTACTTTATAAATGGGGTTACTAATTTTAGGTTGATTGATAGGCTAATGATGGCAGCATAGTCAGGTTTAGTGTGGGGGGGGGGGGGACCGAGCTCTTTGATCATATTGAGATCTTCAACTGCCTGGTTCAACAGTGTAAATTGGATATAAAATCTGCAACGGTCAAATCAAACCACCATTGACTAGGTTTTTTACGTCACACCCATCCAAAATTATTGTGCTTATATGGTGGCATTCTCAGGTTTAGTTAGGATGGAAACCGGGCTAGTTGGACGCATTTGTTCACTTTTATTTCGTTTGATTGTGTTTTAGGCTGCACTCAAGATTATTTCCCTTATATGGCAGCTTCCCCAGGTTTTTTTTTTTTTTTGGGGGGGGGGGGGGGGGGGGGGGGACCGGGCCCATTGTCCGAAGGAAACCCCCGACCTGGCACTCTTCCACATCCGGTGATCAAGTGAAAAATGCACTCAGAAATTTGTACATTTTTATTTGGTCTGAGTGAGATTCAAACCCGCACCGCAACGATGGAAGGTCTGTGTGGGACCGGGATGATCACTCTAGCCCACTGAACAACCGAGGTCCCTCATTCGGTATGAGAGGCATTCTAACCACATCCAAACGATAGGTCTGTGTCAGACACTACTGACTGAGCCAGTGAGGCTCCTGTCCAACATAAAGGAAAGTAGTAAAGTACATGAAATATCACAAACATTACAAAGTCTAAACACATGTTAATCTACAGATAGATGAGTGTGTACTGGAAGATAAAAAGTTTCTTTTTTTACATGACAAATACATTTTTCTGTACCTAAATTCAGGGCATGATAAAAATAAATTACCTCAATTGAAATCTGATCAATTTTATTGAGCAAGTAGATACATGGTATGTAGATTCTGTTTCCCTCGATAACATCTATAAGATCTTCAGCGGAGGCATCATAGCGTAACGTTATATCAGCATTATGAATCTTGTACTCTCCCAATATTGTCTTCACCAGGTCCATGTCCAGTTCTGTCTGAGCACACTGTCAACAAACAAACAAAAATTTCAGCAACCAGAGCACCACTGATAATTTCTCCAACAGAAGAAAACATTTTAATTTTATCCATAGCTCAAGATGCTGGGAACCAACCAATATCAGAGTTAAGTTTTGGTCAACATAATCTGCAAGTAATAGTTTCTGTAGAACGGTACATTTTTTGCCAGTCACACAGTGTCATCACAAGATTAAATAGGAGACATGTCATAAATTCAAAGGACAAATACAAACTTATGAAATCATATGCACTTTAAACATAAATACAAGAGAGGAGTTTACATTTTCCAATACATATCTTTTCTTAACATTAACTTTCAGGCTAAATAAAGTTGTTAATTCAAAATGCTGTCAGTCATTATACAATAATAGAAAACTTTGAAGGAAAGGGGGATAATTCAGACTAAGCAAGCATCAACAAATCTGAACCCGTGCAAAGAGTATAGGAAATGACAAATGGGTGAGTGTAATCAACAATTTAGTAAAATAATGTAGATTAGTTGACCCCTCCTTGATTGTCATATGGCCAGGCCAAACATTCAAAATGTTCAACACAATATCCTACAAAAAGACTATAGCTTCAGCGTAATGCCACTAGCCCCGCTTATGGACTTGAGAGAACTTTTGGTCAGGCAGACAAAGAGGTCAATGTCATACATACTGGCATTATGTAATTTTTTTTTCACTTTAAGTCTATACAAATGTATATAGGCGTTTATTGAAGATAGTCATGAATTTACAAAATGCGGCAAATGTACTCCCAACGTGACCAGGTTGCACTAAACGGCTTGCACTAATGTTTACACTAGGACTGATACATATGCAATACAATGTACATTGAAATATAAAAAAGGCTACACAAACATTGTAACAGTAAAACATTTTGTTCATCTTCACCTTTATGTTACATTTTGCTGCTTACTAAATTGCTGATGAGAAATATTTGTCAACATTGTAAGTTATTCATTGATACAATGGACTTACTGTTGCGGTAAGATTTATCCCCCCTTTGTCTTTTCTTCTGTATCCGATCCTCGGAGGTTCCTTGTTTAAACGAATACCAAAACCTTCCAATTCATACTCTAGCAGCTGTTTATGTTGTAATGGTTTTAAAACATCCAAGACTATAAATATTAAATTGCAGGTTCTTGCAACTGGGAACAGAAATAAAAAAACACATGCAGGGAATTTATTTTGATGGAACACAATTCAATAAATACATGAAATATATAGCAATATGATTCGAATTTTGATAGAACATATACAAGTATAAGTTTTTCGTTTGATTTTCAAATTAATATAGGGCATTTATTTTGCTTTCACATAATTATATAAAGGTCATGTCACTTCACAGCACATCATTCATAGGGAATCCCGCAGCTTGTTTGAATCCCTGAAAAATTGGAATAACAGCTTGCCTGTCTTACGAAGCAGGTCTACAACATGGACCAGTTGCGTCCAGTGCGCAAGTTACTATAGTTTTAAAACTGATCTACGCTTGACGTAACTTATGCCAGCTTCGTAAGACAGGGCCCTGGGAACAATGTTGGCAACAACTATTTTATGTTTGAATGAATATTGAAATACTGCCTTAGAATACCAGCCCTCTCAATTCAGAAATTTACGTCGGCAAAAAAAATTGCCGTGGCAGAATAATTTTGCCTCGGCAGAAAGTTGTTTGCCTCGGCAAATTCAACTGATGGTAAAAAAAAACAGAAACTGTTTGTCTTGTGACCTTTATTAGGCCTTTCTATGATAAAATAACATACTTTATTGACACTTTGAGTGTCCCGCTTGCATTTCCAATGGTAGAAATCTAAATAAAAGTATAAATACTCTTTTTGACCTACGATACCCGTAAACACATGAGGAAAACAAAATGGTGATCGATCCCTCTGTATGACGTACTGTCGTTTCGTATCAAATTTGACACAATACCCATGCGCACGCACGCGCAACTGTTAAGTTTCAGAGATACGAAACGGTGACATTCTCCAAAAAATAACGGTCGCCATATTTCGTTTGACAAAACTGTTTTAATCGATATTGTGGGTCAAAATGGATCGTAGAAAGAGTATTTAGAACTTTTATTTTTATTAAATTGACAAAGGAGAATGCAGTGACAAATGTACATTTTTAATAAACATTAGCCAATCACTATAATCAGTCTACGAATTTAACCGCTTCTGAAGACCTGCCACGGCCTTTTTCTTTGCCGTGGCGAACCGGCTGTGCTACGGCAATCACCTCGGCAAGGCGAATTGAGAGGGCTGGAATACACAAACTGTTATTATATTTATGATAACTAAAATACACGGGCACAGGGAAAATCTTCTTGTCTAAAATAACTGTTATTATATATGTATTAAATGCTCAAAACTGAATTATTTTCAGATGATATCATATCTCTTCCACATCCAATGATAGTAACAGTTTGACAGACCTGCGATCACTTGTTTACCACGACCTTTTCCATCCTTAGCACCTTCAATAATACCAGGTAAATCCAGAAGCTGAGGAAAAACATTTCAGTTTTTAAATAGTTTCTATAAATCAAAACAATGAATTAAACAAATCTTAGGATTCTCAAAGTGGCATTAGCAGCCAAAATGTTGATAATTTTCAGATAAAACAAATTTTTGTAATTAGCAGCTACTGTATTTTACTCTCAAAGCACAAGAATTTTTTTTATTAATTGTAAATAAAATTGATATTTTGAAATATCTTTCACCAAAACTGAATGATATTGTCTTGGTTCCTTAAATTTTGTTGACCTTTTTAACAATATCATGGTTTGTACAGGCCACAGATTTCATGGATTTCTCTCATTCTAATGTCAATGATTTAGTTTTTTGATGAACTTGAAACCCTTACTGTCTTATCAATCAAAATAGTAAATTACTCAGCTCACGCTGGTTGACAATTATAAGCAGAATTCATAGTTGTTCATTTTCAAGAATTGGAACTGACCTGTACTTTGGCTCCTTTGTAGCGAATGACACCAGGTACAGTGGTCAATGTTGTAAACTCATAGGATGCTACTTCAGAATAGACTCCAGCCAAGTTACTCAATAATGTGGATTTACCTACAGATGGAAAACCTGGGAAAAAAAGACAGACATTTATCAAACAAGATGTTTAAATTTTGAACATCATCTGTAATATGACAGCCAAAAGAAATGATTCAAGCAAGCTTTTACTTAATAACCTTGGCCCGGTTGCACAAAGGTGTATTAGGCTTAAGTCTGACTTAACGATACAGCGTCATAAATAAATTTGTTTGTAATGCAACCTATTTAAGCCTGACTTAGGCTTATACACCTTTGTGCAAACGGCCCCTTATGTGGAATTATTGCCAGGTAGCTGCTGATGGTTGGCAGTTCCTAAGGGCAAAGAACCTGCTTCCCTCCATGACCAGACACAACAGCGCTGCCATATACAGTGTATGTGAAATAATGATAAGAGCAGTATAAAATATCAGCCAATTGATCACTATGGAACATTGAACTTAAAGTACTGTACTGGGTACAGATACAGAAGCTGCTTTGACGGGGCATGAATACGATGAATCAAAGTTAAAAATCTGAGATGTGTGAAGCACTGTCCTTCTACAAGTAACAAGTTACATTTTTGGACAAAAACTATTGTTTGAAATTTATCACATCTAGATACCAACTTGAAATTCTAAGCTTGCCATCAGCATTTTAGATCTGAAGTCAAATAATATGATTTATAAAAACTTATCGTACAAAAGAAGACAAAACTATAAATTGTTTGATGCTAATGTATTCTATAAAACAATAAACTAAAATGGCAGGTGTTTCGCAAATAAATTCATCCAGGATATGACAAAACTAAGAATGTCTAAAATTGTTATTTTGAACAGACGCGGATTTGCAAAAAAAAGTTCAGTATCCTGGTAACGAAGAAGAATTTGGACTTTCAGGAATTTCTTTTATCAAAATGTAAGCCCACCATCTTTGATCTTACGTCAAATAATATGATTTATAAAAACATATTATAAGGTGAAGAATTACTTATGGATAACAACTTCTTGGTTTATTGGGTGACGACGTGTCAATGTAGTTCTTACATCGTTATCAAAGTCAATGACAAACAACAAAATTATTCATTTATATAGCAGATGAGAGAATTGCAATCATCAACCAATAAACCAAGAAGTTGTTATCCATAAGTAATTCTTCACCTTATTGTAACCTTCCAACTTCTAAATGCCATTGAAACATATTGTACAAAAGGAGTTCCGAAACAAACCTTAAGATGTTTTTGTTTGTTGTTAATTGTATTCTCTAATACAAACTAAAATGCAAGGTGTTCAGCTTATGTAACAAAGATGATGTTGGACTCCAGGTTTTCTTTACATTTACACCATCAGGACTTTTTGATAAAAATGTAACTCACCAACAAATCCAATTCTTGAATCTCCAGTTTTAGCCACGTCAAATCCCTCCCCTGTTGCACCACCACCACCTTTAGGCTCAATAAGCTCCCTGCGAAATTTCGCCAAGCGAGCTTTGAGCATTCCTAAATGGCCACTGGTGGCTTTATTACGCTGTGTCCGAGCCATCTGAGAAAATTTAAAAATAACAGGTTAACTTTTACTAACAACGTTAAAGGGGAAGAAAAAAAGAACTTTGGTCTACAATAAGCACACTAATTTACTTTTTCTTATGGTACCAAACACATATTTTGGAAAAAAAATTTCTTGATAAACATAGTTGTTTAATCCGAAAGCAAGGCTCAGAGGTCAACGTGTTCGTACAGTTCCCAAGTTCATTTTGAAGGCAGTGGGTAATAGATTGGGGTATCCTTGGTGAAACGACGAGGATGCAACACAAATGTGAGTGTTTGAACGCTTTTTTTTTGGTGAAACAGCGAACTAAAAGATCGAATTGAATGTGTGTAAAGTTTGGGCCGAATGCGCTGCTTAAATTAGGAGAAATTGAGAGAAAATCTGCAAACAATGTGATGATTCTAGGAAGTAACATGTTTCAATATGGAGGTCCTCCAACTCTGATGGCCACCTAATTCACCGAAAGTGAAATTCTTGCCTGCCTCCTTGTTTAATAATCTGATATTCATTATGTCATCCGAGCAGAATTCACTATCCGCAATTGATCAACTGGTAATGCTACAGAACCGATTGCAGACGAACAGGTGGAAATGGGTGGTAAAAAAAGCAGCCTTCTTTGTGCATGACCTAGATCGGTTGCCATAGTTGACTTAAGCTGCCCCAATGTTCGTAGGGGGTTGAGGTTGTGTTAAAATACCGTAAAAGTAAAATTACCTGCCAATTTGATAAAAAAATAAATAAAAAAAAGTCTTAATTTGCCAGTTTCGCCTGCTTCAATGATTTATGAGATCGCCTGAAAGTGTGCAGCCATCACGAGACTGAACTAGACAATTACCTCCCTCAAAGTTCTTTTGGTTTAAAGAAGAAGAAAACTTTATGGTTCAAAACAAGCGCGCTTGTTTTTCCTTTCCAACGGTACCAAACACATATTTTTGCGATTTTTTCATGGGACATGATGCAGTTTATAAAATACTGTATTACATGTATGTTACACACACAAAACAAATTGGTCAACTTTCAAAATCTCCCATTAAAACCCAGGTTAATTTCACTCTCTTCAAAGTATGTCCAGCAAATTGCTTTCAGTTTCACGAAACTTATACTGAATTACAAAAGAAGCTTTGAGGAAAATGTGACTAGGTAAAAAGTAGTCTGCTTGCCATATTGGTGAATTACGAAGACCTTGAAGAGGATGAATTTAACCTGGGAGATTTTGAAAGTTGACAAATTTGTTTTTCTTATTGTGGAATTTTATTAACTTCACTGTTAGGAGTAAAAAAAATCGCAAAAATATGTGTTTGGTATCCTTGGAAAGGAAAAGTTAGTGCGCTTCTTCTGAACCCTAAGGTGATTTTTTGTCAGTTATCTTCCCCTTTAACGGTTCGCTGTGTGTGTGGCCATGTTTTTTTTTTTAAGAAACGACTATAAATGGCCAGTAACAAAATAACAAATATTTCCGTCATTTTAAAGATAAAGACCACTCGAACACTGTGAAACACGTTGTCATCAACACAGGAATCTAAGAAACGACAAATTCTGGCTGAAGGTAAAGTTAAATATTTGTCCAAAACAGCTGTTTAGAAAACGTGTCAGAGGCGTTAAATTTCGACGACCAGCAAATATTAGAATTCTTGATTTCGGACATCCGGGCACTGTACTACGTCTGTAGGTCACGTGGTCTCCAAAGCCCTAGCAACCACAGGATGGTGGTTGAAAACAATTTGTTACCACCCTTTTGTTCTAGCAGTTGTTTTCAACCACCTTCTGATTAACAGCCTCGTTTTCGGGACCGTGACGTCACACCGAAATCGAGAATGGAGATAACAAGTCGGATTTAACTAGTTGAATTATTGGAGTGAGTGAGTGAGTGATTTGGGTTTTACGTCCTGCAGTATTTCAGTTATATGAAGACGTTGTCTCCTTGTTGCAGGGCGGATTTCCACCGCTCTTTTCAGGTGCTGCCTCACCGAGACGACTTGCCGAAGACAACCAGCAAGCCCCCTCACAGTATAGTATACTGACACCGGGCCAACCAGTCGCTGCTCGAACTCCTATTGCTGAGCGCCAAGCGAAGCAGCAACAGCTATAGTCCGCAATATGTTGAGTGGATTGAAGGATAAATTCTGATACGCCCGCACGGGCTTCTTCAATACCACGTCAACATAGGGTACATTTGAAAAATCTAAGAGTTGCTCTCGGAATTTTTAAAAAATGATAACTCGCAATTTTTAAACATTACTCACCTAAAATTTTGTCAGAAAGCTTCTTTGATAATCCATTCGTAGAGCTAAACCATCATTTGTGATCATACACATCGCCAAACAACGAAATTCGCTAAGTTTAAATTCCCTTTGCGTTATCACCGACAGCCGTTACCGGTTGTAGTGGCGAGCATGATTTGAAAGTTCGCGGTAGATGGCGGTGTGATCGCCCGAGAAAATTTTTAGTCAACAGACGGAATTCAAACTTAGCGAAATTGGCTGCTAACAGATTTTAAGGCCACATATGATGGTTTAGCTCTACGAATGGATTATCAAAGAAGCTTTCTGACAAAATTTTAGGTGAGTAATGTTTAAAAATTGCGAGTTATCATTTTTTAAAAATTCCGAGAGCAACTCTTAGATTTTTCAAATGTACCCTATGTTGACGTGGTATCGAAGAAGCCCGTGCGGGCGTATCAGAATTTATCCTTCAATCCACTCAACATATTGCGGACTACAACAGCTACCACTGTTAAAGTCTTTGATCTGACTCAACCCAGGCTTAAACCCGGATCTCCCAGGCCTGAACTGGCTGAAGCGGATGCTCTACCCACTGAGCTATCGCCGTATCGGGGCTGGTGGTTGAATTATTGGGCACAGAGTTTGGAGATTTCGAACTATGCTTTGCCTAAATTAATCAAAATCCAGATAAAATTTCTTGCATTTGAAAAAATCTTGTTAAATATATATTCCTGGCGATAAGGCACAGCACTTCTCTGGGTAATGCATTTTTTAAGTGACTGTGATGTTGTTGTTGTAATTTCCCAAAGCGTGGTGCATCCTAATCTCACTATTTTATATATATTTGGTGCAGTTGAACTCACCTCGGCTTCGATTTCAGCTATTTTTTCTAAAATACCCATCTTTACTGTTCGCCTTTTAATAAACTACAAAGCAAATCAATCAGTAATAGAACGAAAACTGGCCCACGAGTGTACGAACGCTTATCCAGAACTTCCTTTCCGCAAGAGGGCTAAACTCGATCTCCGGATGTGAACATTTTCGGTTCACATGTGACGCATGCTCAGTGAGATAATAGAAAAACTCTATCTCAGCATGTGAACATTTTCGTTTGACATATAACGCATGCTCTTAGGAGCTGTATAGTGGGGTGTCGACTGTACGTCTCAGGCAAGAGATAAGTGTTGTATGAACCAGAATGACAGGAGTGTCACCTTGGCTCATTCACTTAAAGTTGAAAACAAAGTCAAGATTAAAATCGTGAACAGAATTTACCCAGCCAATAGTGATATATTCAAACATTAAAGTGGCATGAGCTGCCGAAATTCACACTTTTTTCATAATTTCTGATCGTCACGACAGTAAGAGGATTTGGGGGCCATCGCAAAACTAAATGATTAGCGTTGAAATGAGAAAAATCTTTGCCTCTTCAAAGTTGGTTGTTAAGAACAGACGGGATCTGACTTACTGCGTATAGTACCATTTCCCAAAAACTAATTTTCATCCCAAATCGTCGAAATCATCATAAAAAAGTCAAATCATTCCAATTCAATTAAGGGAAGTTTCAATTCGACGACATGCAAATTACAGCGTAACAGGTAGTCTATCTGGTTCCAAAATGACTCTTTTTTATACTGACGGTCGTACTTTGGAGTCCGGTCTCAATGCAATCAAACAACCAGAGAAGACCGCTTTGTGGTCAGATTTAGACAGTGAAATAAAATCATTTATCATTCATATCGAGATATAGGCTACTCAAATCGTATCAAAACGGCCATAATAATTTAGCTATCTGCCAGTGTCTGATATTGACGGGGAGGATCGTTCAGTAAATATTGTCCGTCCCGTGAATTCACTTTGGCCCCTAGAGTCTCTAAATTCCCCTCCATCGACTAGTAACATTGCTGTTTTTCAGTTTTGAAACTTTAAACTCACTTTACAAACAACTGAATCACGATTTGAGTCACTTCTTTTGTTATTTCACCTTGTAAATCTCGCCACAAACTGCCCGCGTTCAGAAGTAAGCGATCTACTCAAAACATATCGATTTTCGGGGGGTCGGGGGTTTCCTCTATAGTGAGAGAGCCCGGTTTCCTATCCCACTAAAACTTGCAATCCCGCCTTATATAAGTGAAATAATCTTGGAATGGGCGTAAAACGAGGCCCTCCCCGAACGTACTTATTGCGGTATCGTTTTTCTTGAAATTTTGAGAAGGGTTCACTACCGATATCGATATCATCCTCCAAACGACAATATAGCCCACAGGGCATAGGCCTACCCAGACCCAAGGATAGTTTCTTCAGCATGATTTTCCGACTTTGTAAACGTTCATATATATAAGTGAAGAGTACTTTTTATTTTTCATATCTGTTCAAGTATACGTAACGCTACTCAGAAACAGGGTATGAGAAGTGATTGATTGATTGATTGTTTGGTGTTTTACGCCGCGCTCAAGATTGTTTCCCTTATATGGCGGCGTTGCCAGTTTTATTGTGGGAGGAAACCGGGCTCTATGCCCGGAGGAAACCCACGGCCTTCCGTTGGTAACTGGCAAACCATCCCACATAGGTCGTTCGAGTGAAAACCCAGTCAGAATTTTTTCCAACAGAATTTTTTGGCTGAGTGAGATTCGAACCCGCGACCCATTGGTGGAAGGCTGCTCGGATTGAGCGTACCTACTGAGCCACGGAGGCCCCCTGGTATGAGAAATATTGGCGGGGAATGGGGAGGGGGAGGGGGGTGGCGGGAGTGGTCAACACTTCTTAGCTATGTACTTTATAACCAAACGGGTGCAGTCGATCCAGCGCAGCATCGATTGAATGCGACCCCCGATATATATTCAGAAGGTCTGGAACTCACGTTCATCCATTTGAAAAACAAAAGCTAACAACATTCCATTTAAATTGCTGCAAACAGGTTGGCCTAATTTTTGTAATTTCAGCTCGACGATATTGTGCTACCTAAATTTTGGGAGCGGCTCCCCGCTGGCCCTCCGGACATAGCCCCTGCTTTCCAAGGGGGAGGGCCTCAGGGAGACTTACTTACTTACTTACAATAAACAAACACACAGGAGCCTAAGTTTACTTCACAAAAAACTCAACATATCAGATTTTTATTTCATGTTTATCTTATCTTTACATAAAAGTACCACATAGAAAGATATGGACATAAACAGAAATCATTGTTTTCTTCAATGAGAGTTGTTTCATGTTTGACGCCTTTATTCCAACCTTTGATTACATTTTATACGCTCCTCGAATCTTCATCCCGCCATTGACATAAATATTTCTTTAGAAATGTGTCAGATATATTTATTAATACAAGAATAAACAAAACACACACACGAGCCTAGGCTACTGCTTTCACGGAAGGTCTAGTACCAATATCGACATCCGAAACAACATAAAAAAGTCTGCTGATGGTAGCATCTCCCTTCCGTATTACATTCATCACCATTTAAAGTTAATAATTCTCCCGCTCACAATTCTGTAAATTCTGAAATCTCCAAAACGCCCTAAATTTCATCTTCTGTGTCCAACTTCAGTTCAGCCAGACATTTGCCATTTTTTACACTGCCAATCCAGCAATCTGTAAAACAAAAATGTCATTGCTCTTTTAAATACTAAACAGATACACAGTCAATGTCGTAGGCGAGCCGACAGGTGTGAAAAGAGCGAATTTACCCTAGCTTGCTTGGAGTAAGACCACATAGGGCACATTATATCGACATTATATATTTAAGCCTTTTATCTGTAGTTTCCAATCTCAATTTAGTGACAGGCTTTAACGCGTCATTCAAACCAGCGTTCGACACAGACCCTTCATCGCAGAAGGTGCGAGTTCGAATCCCACTCAGACCATTGAATTTTTCAATCGGTCACCACATATGGAAGAGTTGCCAAATACTCGCCGAAGGTCCGGGATTTCCTTCGGGCAATCCGGTTTCCTCTCCCACTAAACCTAACAACGGCCCCATATAAAGTGACAGAATCTTGAGTGCCCCGTAAAACAAAACCATTCGTCTTTACTTCTAAAACACGTTCACCGTTTGTGGATATTCTGGGTAACAGGTTAAGGCCTATATAGTTTCAGTTGGGCGTTTGTGGACATTGTGGGTAACAGATTATATACTTTCACTTGGGCGTTTGTTGACATTGTGGGTAACAGGTTATACAGTTTCAGTTAAGGGCGTTTGTGGACATTGCGAATACAGAACAAATTTAAGTGTACCTTTAAGATCCGCCACTCCATAGAGAAAGCTTGAGGTTTGAATGTGTCCCAAAACCAAGCAGTAGGCCTAATGAAGGAAATCTACCTCAAACCATAGAAAGGCCAGGGTTCAGGGCACAAAGCAGTCTAAAAATAAAAAGAACAGAAATAGGTCGGTTATTTTAAGCATTGCAATGGTACCGAACAAATATTTGTGCGATTTTTATCATGCACTTTAATGAAGTTTATTTAGGTATCCGTGCCATATTGGTGAGTTACGTACACTTGAAGCGGGTGCAATTAACTAATGCTTGCATTGGGAAACAGTTGACCAATTTGTTTTGCTTGTGATTTTGAATTAACTTCACCTTCAGGCGTAAAAAAAATCCCAAATATGAGTGTTTGTTATCGCTGAAAAGAAAGAATTAGCACGCTTTTCCTGGACATAAAAAAGGTATTATCCCCTTTAGTTTATGGAGGACTGATAGAAAATATTCTCAACATCTAGAAAATAAACGGAGGTTAGGAGCAATCGTAAGTTCTGCGCAGGTTTCAAGTAATCATACACAACACATTACGAAGTGCTAAAGGCTAGCACGGCGTTACGCAAGTTTGCCTTTTACAAACTGATCACCACTCCCACTGCGCAATGTCACTCTAAAAGATTGTCTTTTATGCAAACCTTTGAGATAAACTTCATATTAAAAATAAAAAAATATGAGTTTGATACTGTTAAAAAAGGACGACTTAGCGCGCTTCCAAAAAAAAGAAGAAAAAAATACCGAAACTAAAAAGGGTGGTTTCGACCAATTTAATTTATGAACCGTTAAAAAATATTCAACATGCTAAAGATACCTGAAGGCTATGGACAATCGCATGTTACACTTGCTTTGTGTAAGTGTTGGGAGGAGGAGGTGGGGGGGGGGGGGGGTATACCTAACCACTCCAAAACCCAGTGAGGTTCTGTGAGGTGTCGACTTGAATGTCGAGAAGGTTCGTTCAGGCCATTTGATGTTTTTGGCTAAAATGCTGGTTCCAATTTTACTGGGGTGAAATAGATCCAGGTAGTGTTTTTGTTTTGGTGCCCCTGTGTTTGTGGTAAAATAAGACGTATTGCCCCGTTTTTCTACACAAGAACGAAGAAGGTCATTTAGTGACCAGATAATTTTGTTAATTTCTTCATGGCCTTTCGTAGGGAGAATTGAATTTCAGCATTTGGGTAGGTTTTTAAAAGTTTGTCAATAATATGGTGAATCTGCTTTGCATTAATCTTGTTAAAGCGTTTACAGTCATTGATTCCGACGTGTACAGTGACACTTTTAATGTTTCTATTTACTTTCTCCCGGCATATCCACTGCGTCAAACCAGAGAATGTTTGACCTGAGGTGGACACAACCTTGACACTCTCGGTATCACTGCGTGCCATTTTTTCTTCGTGGATATTTCTTATCACTGAATCACCTACAAATAAGGTTGTGACATTAGTAGCGATGCCTTCTTGGGAAATTATCACTGGTATGTTATTACTGTTGTGTTCTGTTTTGTTAGCCTCTGTGGGAATGTCTCTTGGTTCACTATTGGAATTCATTGTCGAGTTGCATGGTAAGGGAGGGAACTCTTCTTCGGTTAATGCCTCAAACCGATTTGAAACAGGAAGAGGACGCGTGTGAAATGATGGGTCGATAGTGGGCCCATCCATTTTCTCTACTTCTGGGTTGGAAGACAAGTTGGAGTCTGTGGGCGTTTGAGACTCTGGAACCTTGTTTTTAACCGCAACAGATTTCAGGTGAATAATTTCATTTTGTAGTCGACTGGTTATGGAATTAAACTCTTTTTTCTCTTGGGTATGTTTTGTTTTTAAAGATTCAAGTTCTTGCTTTAGATGTTTGACTGTGTCAATTAATTTTGCCATTTCCGATGTTTGGGATTCATGTTTATCTTCTTTTGCTGTGTGAAATAATTTCTCTCTATTTTTCATCTGTGTATTTATATCTTTGAAAGATGAATCACAACACTGCATGAGAATCCAGTTTTTCTTGTAGCTCAATGAGGTCATGCTGCATAGATTCAAAGTTAGTTTTAAGTATTCCTATTGATGCAGTTAGTCCGGTCAATGGTGACATTTTATTTACTGATCGTTGTTTTGTTGATTTGTTATGGCGTAACGGTGTAATGGTATTGATAGCTTTGGGAGAGGAAGGTGGTAATAGTTCAGAAATATGGGTTGAGTGATCAGTTGCAATATCCGCCATATAACTTTTTGCCGGAACATCTGGTTCAGGTAGTGTTTTGATAGTATTTTGAGGGTGATTTCCAATAGATTGATGATTTGAATTTACCTCCTGTTGATTTATATAACTTGATGCAGTCTCAATGGCCATTGGACACAGGCTTAGTCTGTCATAATCATTTGTTTTGTTATCAGCATTGTATATAGAAGGATTAACAGTCTCTGTTATAGTTGTATAATTTACAGATTGGTCGGGAACATTTAATTTGGTTTTATTGATAATCATTGGTAGCTCATTTTCCACCCAGAAGTTCACCATTTTTTCAGTACCTTGAAGCATAAATTTGTTTGTTGTGCGATATACATGCAGCATAACTATCAAATGTGGTAGAGAAAGTCGGATTTTGTCTTCAACTACACTGTTGGTTAGGTCTCGAACTTCTGTCCACTGTATTTCATCGTTCTCAGGTTGGCCAGGAAGCCAGCAGTACTGGTCATAGCCCCAGGTGACTATCCTGCCATGCTGTTGTATAGTCACAGATCGGTGCCATTTGGCTCTGTAGGACGGTTCAAAATTTTGGTCTTGTAGCTTTATTAGACCTTTCTATGAACAAACAACATACTTTATTAACTGTTTGGGTGTCCTGCTTGCATTCCCAATGGTAAAAATCGAAATAAAATTCTAAATACTCTTTTCATGGTCCATTTTGACCTACGATATCGTATAAAACAGTTTTGTCAAACAAATATGGCGACCGTTAATTTCTGGAGATTGTCACCGTTTCGTATCTCAGACTGAAATTTTACAGTCGAGCGCATGCGTGCGCATGTGTATTGTGCCAAATTTTATACGAAACAACAGTACGTCATACAGAACTAGCGGTCGCCATTTTGTTTTCCTCAGATATGTTTAGGGGTATCGTAGGTCAAAATGGACCATGAAAAGAGTATTTAGAATTTTATTTGGATTTTTTCCATTGGGAATGCAAGCAGGACACCCAAACAGTTAATAAAGTATGTTATTTGATCATAGAAAGGTCTAATAAAGCTACAAGACCAAAATTTTGAACCGTCCTACAGAGCCAAATGGCACCGATCTGTGACTATACAACAGAATGGCAGGATAGTCACCTGGGGCTATACTGGTCATTACTGCCAGACGAAAGTGTTCAAAGCGCTGGCTATCCATGGAAGCGAGAATTGTTTGACCACTGTTTTTGACATTAATTCGAATAAATTGGTCATTCCATGCTAAAAGTTTACGTCGTAATGCTTTCGACTGGTTGAGAGAATATTGTTTAGCCTCCTTCCCTTTAACTTTCATCGAAGCACAATGCATGGTGTTGTTGTTGTTGTTGTTTTCTAAGTCTAATTCCTGATTTAAAACCACAAACAAAAGAAACGTCTTTAAAAAAAAGATATAAAACAAAACTTCCCTTTCGGACACTCCATCCTCGTTGAATAGAACAGTTTTTTACATCTTTTGATTATATCAAAAAGATACCACCCAGCTTACGTTACGCGTTATAGAGCCATGACCATTGGCAGCCAATGAACAGAATGCATGGAATGGATATCACGTGCGTTTGAGTTATGGCGAGCGCCGCCATTATTATGAGATGGCACATTATGATCTGACGTTACAGAGAAAGAGAACGACGTCACTAGCCCTGACACGACGACTACTTTATTATTCTACCCCTCCTGTATGTGCGTGCCGTGTGCAAATATACATGTTAAGTAGAGATGACTTTTCAAACAACATCGAGTGTGTAGTGCAACATACCGGCCGGTAGGTTTACCTCCCCCGGAAGAAGTGATCTTTTGCTTGTCATACAAAATAAAGGATTTAAGCTGATAATGTTGTGAGTGTGGTTATATTCTGTCCTTTTGTATTGAAAACTGGGATGTCATGAACGTATAAAGTCATCAAAGGGTTGATTTCACAACATTTCTCACGATAGCGTCACCAGCAACCCAGCCTGTCAAGGCCGTAGTCATAGTGACATTATGTCATTCTGCTTCAAAATATCTGGGTCAACCGTCGCACGTGACCAAAGCTTATCGTTGATTGGTTAAAAGTTCCCGCTCTGTCCCGGGGGAGGGAAAAGGAACGGCAATTCTCAACAGGTCACTTTTTCCTCATTTTTCTCAATTATCGGGGTAGAATCGACTTTAATACCTTCGTCTTGGTGTTTATTGCGTAACCCGATTCGCACCTCGTCATGTACCCCTCGAATGCTGCGCATTCTCGTGGTTTGACTCGGTACGAACCAACGTTCAGCGGTATCGGGTTACGCAACAAACACCGCTACGGCGGTATAAAACCCTTAAACGTCACACTATTCAATGTCTTTATTGACGATTTAAACACATATTTCTCCTCCTCATGTTGCCCACAAGTAGGCTAACTAACGGCTCCAAGGTCACGCACTTGCTGACGGTTTAGTTGTATTTTCGGAAAATCTTTTTGTAGGCCTACTACAAGCCTCTCTCGACTGCATCAGTAAATATTCCTTCCCAAATGCTTTACCAGTAAACATAGGAAAGTCAAAAGTCATGATTTTCGCCAAACGATCTGGTAAGCGACTACACTCGTGTCGTTTTTACTAGGCGATGAATCGCTTGGAATCACTCGTGTTTATAAATATTTAGGCATCGTGGAAATTTCTTTGAAGCCTTGTACATAGTTTATATAAATCCGTCTTCAAACATAATCCGTCCCCGGTAATGTGCATGGAACTCTTCAATTCAACCATTAAGCCAATAATTATGTATGGGAGCAAAATTTGGGGCGGTGGCCTCCGTTCCGTCAGGACCAGCCCCGATAGCTCAGTCGGTAGAGCGTCCGCTTCAGGCCTGGGAGATCCGGGTTCAAGCCCGGGTCGAGTCAGACCAAAGACTTTAACAGTGGTAGCTGTTACTGCTTCGCTTGGCGCTCAGCAATAGGAGTTAGAGCAGCGACTGGTTGGCCTGGTGTCAGTATACTGTGACTGGGTGAGGGGGCATGCTGGTTGTCTTCGGCAAGTCGTCTCGGTGAGACAGCACCTAAAAAGAGCGGTGGAAATCCGCCCTGTCACAAGGAGACAACGTCTTCATATAACCGAAATACTGTTGAGCAGGACGTAAAACCCCAATCACTCACTCACTCACTCCGTTCCGTCAGAAAATTTTATATTCTTGCAATTGAGCAAGTCCACACGAAGTACTGTAGATATATTTTGCGCGCAGGTAAATATGCGTCAAATTGGGCCGTGCGTGCTGAACTTGATAGTTAACAATTAGCATACTAGACTTAAATCAATTTAATGAAATATTCCTCGTCATTGAGCACCGTATGCCCTGTGCGAACTCTTTATGGTGCATATATATGTAACCAGAAGTCTATGAATGTGGAAGTGTGAAGCGTTCCATTACATAGTATTGAGGGCATTGGCGCCGTTTGACCCAGAGGTCACCATACACAGAGCCCTCTCTCGGTTAGTCAGAAAGCGTGGCTTTTCTTCACTTTCTCATATGAACTATTATGGGATGCATAAAAAAAAACATGGCGAACATTTTATTTATGATACAGTACTTGATGGAGCAAAAGTTAAAGTTTCCGAAGAACTTCATAAAGTTGAAAATGAGACAAGAAGACTAGTTTGGAACGATTTGAGTCCAAATGGAGATATCAGAGTAGCATGTTCGGTAAAGCTTTTATAAAAACCAATGCATTCTCCGAACTGCGGTTACTGGAATTGCCGATAGATGCAGTAGGTGGAGAATGAATTTATTTTCTGATTTGAAATTGCGCAACCGTTGACAATTTCAAAATCTACCGCGCATAAACGTCACATAATGTAGTATAAGCCCTCTGAAAGCGCCAGTGCCCTGAATATGGGGTAATGCGACATTTCACACTTCCCTGTTCATAGACTTCTGATGTAACTTAACTATCTTACGCCGCGGAAGTCGTTTTTGGCTTCAGCAATTCCAAACCTTAAGTAAAGAGGTTAATATGTGGCATTATTGGCAACTATCCTCCGGTATTGTGTCAGACCATGCCATACCTAATATTTCGAACCACTTTCTTAATCTGTATGTAAACAGCATCAAACAAAACCCATCTTCTAAATTTACCACCTATCTTAGCTTTAAAGACAACCTTGAGTTCGAGCCCTATCTAAACTATTGTAGAAGCTGGAAACATTGACATGCATTTTGTAGGCTCAGAATCAGCAAACACCTTTTTCGCATCAAGATTGACAGACATTAAAAGCCTTATATTCAAAGAGAGGATCGTCTTTGTCGGTATTGTAATTTAAATACTGTTGAAGATGAAAGCCATTTCCTTTTGCATTGTCCACTTTATAGTACCCTGAGGATCAATCTGTACACTGAGATTTATCCATCTCTGTATTGGCCGAGATCAAGTCATATTGGCCGAGTTCAAGTCATATTGGCCGAGTTCAAGTCATATTGGCCGAGTTCACGGTGTGCGACTGAAAGACGCAATTAACATATGTGACGTCTCAGAGTTTGACAGAAACAGACGACAGTTGTTGATATCAAAATGTCTACACTAGAGCGCGTTGTACAACGTCTAATTGACAGGATATAATAGAGATGGGAGAAAAAAAAACTACTGTACGTGAATCCGATCGCCGTTTTACGACAGTGAAAGAGGAAAAAACTTCTCTTAGTTTACTTATCCAGGAACAAAAACACAGAGAGCAAAGCAAGGTCGGACGTCAATTTGTTTAAGCCACCCGGCCAACAAACGAATGGAAATAACTTCCCCAGTCCATTAATAAAAATATTATGATCGGGTGGTTGTATTGGCCCGTATTGGCGCAATACGAAAACACTCGATTAATATATAATATGGCGGCATTCGATTCGATTCCACACCACATCGATGGAAGAATGAAAGAGGATAAATATCTTACTTAAGTTTCGAAGTTAACTCGATGAACATCCCGACTTTAACTAAAGTGAACATTAAAATATAAACATATTCTAAAAAACCCCATAAAATTGGCATATTTATTAAACAGGTCTTTGGTACAATTAAAAGTTTTGGTACATCACAGCGCCTTGGAGTTGAACAAGGTAGGTTATGATCTGTAAAATATATGTATAAGTTGAAGGTCTGAAAGTTGGCTATACGCCGAATATACGCAGTATAGAAAGTCAAAATGTTGGTTTACGCCACATATATGTATCAGTTAGAAGCCTGAAAGTTGGCTATAAGTCACATCAGTTGAAGGTCAGAAAGTTGGCTACACGCCACATATATGTATCAGTTAGAAGCCTGAAAGTTGGCTATAAGTCACATCAGTTGAAGGTCAGAAAGTTGGCTACACGCCACATATATGTATCAGTTAGAAGCCTGGAAGTTGGCTATAAGTCACATCAGTTGAAGGTCAGAAAGTTGGCTACACGCCACATATATATCAGTTGGAAGTCAGAAAGTTGGCTATAAGCCACATATATGTATCAGTTCTAGGCCTGAACGTTGGCTATAAGCTACAAATATGCAAGACGAAGGTCAGAAAGTTGACTATAAGCCACACATATGCAGCAGGGAGGTCAGAAAGTTGGCTATAAGCCACACATATGCAGCAGGAAGGTCAGAAAGTTGGCTATAAGCCACACATATGCAGCAGGAAGGCCAGAAAGTTGGCTATAAGCCACACATATGCAGTAGGAAGGCCAGAATCTTGGCTATAAGCCACATATATGCAGCAGGAAGGCCAGAAAGTTGGCTATAAGCCACATATAGTACATATGCAGCAGGAAGGGCAGAAAGTTGGCAACAGGTCACATATACGTATCAGTTCTAGACCTGAAAGTTGGATATAAGCCGCACATATGCAGCAGGAAGGTCAGAAAGTTGGCTACAAGCCACATATATGCATCAGTTCTAGACCTGAAAGTTGGCTATAAGCCGCACATATGCAGCAGGATGGTCAGAAAGTTGGCTACAAGCCACATATATGCATCAGTTCTAGACCTGAAAGTTGGCTATAAGCCACATATATGCAGCAGGAAGGTCAGAAAGTTGGCTATAAGCCACACATATGCAGCAGGAAGGCCAGAAAGTTGGCTATAAGCCACATATATGCAGTAGGTGAGTAGGAAGTTAGAAAGTTGGGTACACGCCACATATATATCAGTGGGAAGTCAGAAAGTGGACTATAAGCCACACATTTGTATTAGCCGTAAGTCAGAAAGTGGGCTATCAGTTCTAGGCCTGAACGTTGGCTATAAGCTACAAATATGCAAGACGAAGGCCAGAAAGTTGACTATAAGCCACACATATGCAGCAGGAAGGTCAGAAAGTTGGCTATAAGCCACACATATGCAGCAGGAAGGCCAGAAAGTTGGCTATAAGTCACAAATATGCAGTAGAAAGGCCAGAAAGTTGACTATAAGCCACACATATGCAGCAGGAAGGTCAGAAAGTTGGCTAAAAGCCACACATATGCAACAGGAAGGTCAGAAAGTTGGCTATAAGCCACACATATGCAGCAGGAAGGTCAGAAAGTTGGCTATAAGCCACACATATGCATCAGGGAGGTCAGAAAGTTGGCTATAAGCCAGACATATGCAGCAGGAAGGCCAGAAAGTTGGCTATAAGTCACAAATATGCAGTAGAAAGGCCAGAAAGTTGGCTATAAGCCACATATATGCAGCAGGAAGGCCAGAAAGTTGGCTATAAGCGACATATACATGTATGTACATATGCAGCAGGAAGGGCAGAAAGTTGGCAACAAGTCACATATATGTATCAGTTTTAGACCTGAAAGTTGGATATAAGCCAAATATATGCAGTAGGCGAGTAGGAAGTTAGAAAGTTGGGTACACGCCACATATATATCAGTGGGAAGTCAGAAAGTGGACTATAAGCCACACATTTGTATTAGCCGTAAGTCAGAAAGTGGGCTACAAGTCACATATATGTATCCGTTAGGAGTCAGAAAGTTGGCTACAAGTCCATGCATATGCAATGCCAACCTAGTACTTTTTCAGAGAGAAAAGAGGTCTTGGTGGCTCAGTCGCGATAGTCCTGTAACCAGAGGAACGGTCTAGTCGGAGGCTAGGTCAAGGAAATAAACAAATATCGTATCTAGAATCTCCATTTCAATTTTTGTTAATTGATTGCCTAGGATACCTTTAGGTTTAGTCATGTGAACATTTGTCTATCACAGCCAGTTTAGGATTATCCATAGACCACAATTAAAATGACTACAAGTTAGAAATTATTGTTAATTGATATACTTCAATTTTACCCAGATCTCATATTACACCAAAGGGCAGCGGTTGTAGTTTAAAACCAAGATGGCGGGTTGTCAATGTGATTGACGTCAAACTTTGGCTCTCTATTGCTGGGTATGTAGGCCGTATGTTCTTTTATAAGCAAATTTGAAACGCCTTTCTACTGGTAAAATGAGACTATAAGCCACACATCTGTATTAGGCGTAAGTCAGAAAGTGGGCTTCAAGTCACATGTATCAGTTAGGAGTCAGAAAGTTGGCTACAAGTCACATAAATGTATCGGTATCAATTGGAAGTCCATGCATATGCAATGCCAACATAGTACTTTTTCAGAGTGTATTTTAAAACCAAGATGGCGGGTTGTCAATGTGATTGACGTCAAACTTTGGCTCTCTATTGCTGGGTATGTAGGCCGTATGTTCTTTTATAAGCAAATTTGAAACGCCTTTCTACTGGTAAAATGAGACTATAAGCCACACATCTGTATTAGGCGTAAGTCAGAAAGTGGGCTTCAAGTCACATGTATCAGTTAGGAGTCAGAAAGTTGGCTACAAGTCACATAAATGTATCGGTATCAATTGGAAGTCCATGCATATGCAATGCCAACATAGTACTTTTTCAGAGTGTATTTTAAAACCAAGATGGCGGGTTGTCAATGTGATTGACGTCAATCTTTGGCTCTCTATTGCTGGGAATGTAGGCCTTATGTTCTTTTATAAGCAAATTTGAAACGCCTTTCTACTGGTAAAACGAGGAGATGAGTTAAACACGTTAAGGTTTAGAATTCTATATTCATGACTTGAATGCTTGTCTCATCTCTTATAAACCATCCTGAACGCAGCAACATGATTCTGCAGTATGAATTGAATAATAACTCCTTTACTTCCAGAAGAGTGTGTATTTTTGGTAGTTTTTACAAAAGTGGGCATATGATCTAGACAAGAGTTAACATGATATTATGTTAGATATATCACACAGGTCACTCATGTATTGTCCCGGGATAAAACCCTTTTTTCTCTGATTCATTGTTTTAGTTCAGGAAAGTCCACACCATTATTAACATGACCAACAAAACCGGCTAATACAGGGTTTGGTAAATATCTACCATTCTTGGTTACTTGTTCATTGGAATCTGGTAATTTGACGTTATTTCTCTTCACTTTGATCCGCTTAATGCTTTCTTTTTTATCTTTTTCTCCGAGTCCTGTCTGGCTTGGAGGGAAAGTCGCTGTTTACTTATTAAAATCTCTTTGCATGTTGCTGCAAATGTGTCTGTGACCTGCTGACTTCCTACACGTAAACCATGGTACTTCCGTTCTGCGCGCGTCGCCCTCTTTTTCCGATGATAACGTACAAAGTCCACAGTGTAAAACAACAGGAAAAATACCAAGATAGGTAGAACAATCATCAACACATACGCTGTCTTTTGATCATGTAGACCTACAACAAAGACGTAAGTTGTAAATGAGCTATTGTAATTTAAGTTTTGTTAGTTTCAATTAAGATCTTGAATGAACTGAGTTGTCATTATATTTAAACTACGTTCTTAGCAACTGTTTATATAAATAAAGAGAAATGCAAAAATCTAAACGGGATCTTTTATGGAATAGAAGCTAAAGTGATAGGCCAACGAATTTCAATCAAGAAATATACGTAATCTTATTTTGAGGGCTACGATACAAATGCCAATTAAAATATTTGAATTTTCAGTCGATATTGATCTAATGAAAAGAAAGTTGTCTATTTATGCTTATATATTTAATGCGTGTTAATTATGTCTAGGTTATTTGACAAATCTGTAAGAGTAATTATTGAACTTTACCTTTGTACTGAGTTACTCCCCCTTCTGTTTTATTCTCCCTCATCGTCGTGGATTACGTTATGATTGTGTTAAAACGTATAATAGATATATGGGTATGAAAAATACTCCATAAAACAAATTAATTTCAGCCAAATCATTAATTTAACATTCTTACCATGTTTTCAACCTAAACGTATTCTGTCAGGGATCTACTGCGTATAATTTTGCTACACTGTAAAACAGGAGTACCTGAACACACACGTTAAGTTTATAGCATAGTAAACGTTTGTCACAATTAGACCATATTGCAAAGGTTTTTCAAGAGTAAACATAATTCGTATACAAAACCGATACACAGGTTACCCTTTGTTGTAACTGTGTCATAAAGAATGTGGGTCGGGGGTTGTAAACAGACCTAGGCCTATTGAACTTAACGGCCCACTTGCCGCCGTAGCCTGTTTGGCATTTGTTAAGAAAACCAATTTACACGAGCTTACTACAGGTAAAACCACTGAAATTAGACATAGGACACATAAAACATGCCCAATCAGGGTTTTGAATGTATAAATGGGGGCGAAAAACAAACGAAGATTCGAAGCTCGATTACAACAACACCGATCAGTGTCGGTTAATTAAAGTGTTGAATTACCCTCAGTTCAGGCGTATTTGTCTGTGGTTTGCACTCTGTAGGATTTTATAGTCCCTCTTACCCGATCGTTAGTCAGTATTTCTCAGATAAAGTTCGTAAAATTATACTGCATGTCGTTAGATCGCCTACACGACTTAAAACATTAGCGCGTCTGTGTGCACGCTCATGTTCAGAAAAATCTGTTTTTCAATTTCAAATTAAAAATACTAAATGATGCCAAAACTTTCGATTTCTGGCAAAAATAGGAAGTTCCTAACTTCTTCTGTCTGGGAAAAATACAGAAAACCGCCCACTGTTTTTAATGTAAACAGTATTCTGGATTTTCGCGGCAAGTGTGCCTTTAACTTTTCACTGTACACGTGTGGGTCGACTTAGGTTAAAGGGGCATGAGCTGCCAAAATGCTGAAATTTTGACGTTACAACAGAATGTTGAAATTATCGGCTATTTTTCTCAAGACTTATAATTCAGAAGCTTTTTAGTGCTTTTTGTCTCGAAAATGTACGATAAAGTATTGTTTTGAACTAACTTTCGCTTAGAATCAATGAATGGTCGTCCCGGTTATTTAAATTTTGTTTACTTTTCGAACACGTTTTCGGTTCGTACAGGCCATATACTGTATGGATTTTCCTAATTCCAACGCCAATCATTTAGTTTTTCGATGGCCTTCAAAGCCTCTTACTGTCGTGACGATCAGAAATTACTTTAAGTGTCACACAAATGCATATAAGCAAGTATAAGCAGGCTTATGTTATATCGGTGTGGGACAAAAAGTTACCCTCAGTTTCATTTCAAAACAATATCTAAAATTAAACAGTGCACTTTAATAAAATTTGGCACACGTCATCAACAAAACAAATTTGTGATCAAATGGTCAGATTTTCAGAGAGATAGATTTTTGAATGGCTTAAAAAGTGGGATAAATGACCCTGCTGGAAGTCAAAAGTAAACAAAATCGTGTTTGAAAGGATAAGAAACACAACTAATGGGAAGTAACTCTGCTTGTCATACTGAAAATATTTATAGAATATGCTGTAACAGAGATATATCAAAATAACAAATTTACGAAGAATTAAGGCAAAGTTGGTGTTTTGAGGTGCCTTATTTAAAACAAAAAATCAACCTACATGGTATGGTTGTCAAATGTCAACAGAAGGTCGGGATTCCCTCGGACCAAAGAGCTCGTTTTCCTCCCCCTAAATTTGGTAAGTCGGCATAAAAGGAAATAATTTTGAAGGCTGCGTTAAACGTCAATTAATCGGCTATCATGCGGCTGGTTTTGTGGCTTTGAGTGTTGGGCAATGTGTTAGTTTCATCTGATAGAGCTTATATTATCTCTCCCAAGAAGAACCATATCATTCCAAAAAAAGGCTTGGAGTACCTCCATCTCATAAATATGATCAGACGTAAAGTTCAAAACAGGTGCCACGTTGTGGGCTGTTCGAATAATGACATAGATTATCCAAGTAATTATAGTAGTACTAAAAGAAATGAATAAAGCTATTGATTCGATATGTACAATAAATCCTTTTTTAAAAAAAAATGCAAAATCCCTTATATACTTCGCTTTTTGTGAACGAACCCTAGAATTAAAGATGAAAGTTAATTTGCTCCAAAAGAAACAAACAAACAAACGACTAACCATAAAATAGCGGTTTGACAGCTAATTTTTTAATGGCCTACACATTGGAATAGACGTTTGATTATAATTATTAATGTATAATAATGAATGGTCCTCACACATGCGCAAAGGACATAATGCCCTGGGCCCAGTTTCACAAAGCGATCTTAGCTTAAGGTGATCTTAATTACCAATGGTAACGTATACCTTTAGCATTGGTTGTCATGGTAGTTAAGATCACACTTAGCTAAGATCGCTTTGTGAAACTAGGCCCTGAACTTTCCAACTCGACGCGCGACGCGGAACGCGACGTCGCACAAAAAAAAAAACACGCGACGTCGCGCTCTAAAATGCGACGTTGAGTTCACTGCCTATCTTTTAACATTGCCAAACGCGACGTGGAGGTCGACGTCGAGTACCGCATCGCGTCGCGCGTCGCGTTTGAAAACACGACGCGAGACGGACAAGTGGCCCAAATAGAACACCATATATTATAGAGTTGGGAGAAAAAAAAACTACTGTACGTGAATCCAATTGCCGTTTTAGGGCAGTGAATTAAGAAGAAACTTCTCTAAGCCTACTTATCCAGGAACAAAAACACAGAGAGCAAAACAAGGTCGGACGTCAATTTGTCTAAGGCACCCGGCCAACAAACGAATTGAAATAACTTCCAAAGTCCATTAATAAAAATATTATGATCGGGTGGTTGTATTGGCCCGAGGCCTGCGGCCAATACCAAGGCAATACGAAAACACTGGATTAATAACATATAATATGGCGGCATTCGATTCGATTGCACGCCCCATCGATGGAAGAATGAAAGAGGATAAATATCTTACTTAAGTTTCGATGTTAACTCGATGAACATCCCGACTTAAACTTAAGTGAACATTAAAATATAAACATATTGTAAAAAAGCATAAAATTGGCATGTTTATTAAACAGGTCTTTGGTACAATTAAAACGTTTTGGTACATCACAGCGCCTTGGAGTTGAACTAGGTAGGTTATGATCTGTAAAATATATGTATCAGTTGAAGGTCTGAAAGTTGGCTATAAGCTACATATATGTATCAGATCTAGGCCAGAAAGTTGGCTATAAGCCAAATATATGTATCAGATCTAGGCCTGAAAGTTGGCTATAAGCCACATATATGTATCAGATCTAGGCCTGAAAGTTGGCTATAAGCCACAAATATGCTGCAGGAAGGCCAGAAAGTTGACTATAAGCCACAAATATGTATCAGATCTAGGCCTGAAAGTTGGCTATAAGCCACAAATATGTATCAGATCTAGGCCTGAACGTTGGCCATAAGCCACAAATATGCAGCAGGAAGGCCAGAAAGTTGGCTATAAGCCACGTGTATGCAGTAGGTGAGTAGGAAGTCAGAAAGTTGGGTACACGACACATACATATATCAGTGGGAAGTCAGAAAGTGGATTATAGGCCAAACATTTGTATTAGCCGTAAGTCAGAAAGTGGGCTACAAGTCTCATATATGTATCAGTTAGGAGTCAGAAAGTGGGCTACAAGTCTCATATATGTATCAGTTAGGAGTCAGAAAGTGGGCTACAAGTCTCATATATGTATCAGTTAGGAGTCAGAAAGTGGGCTACAAGTCTCATATATGCATTATATATGGTTATGATCTGTAAAATATATGTATAAGTTGAAGGTCTGAAAGTTGGCTATAAGCCACATATACGCAGTATAGAAAGTCAAAAAGTTGGTTTACGCCACATATATGTATCAGTTAGAAGCCTGAAAGTTGGCTATAAGTCACATAAGTTTTCAGAAAGTTGGCTACACGCCACATATATATCAGTTGGAAGTCAGAAAGTTGGCTATAAGCTACATATATGTATCAGTTCTAGGCTTGAAAGTTGGCTATAAGCTACAAATATGCAGGAGGAAGGCCAGAAAGTTGACTATAAGCCATACATATGTATCAGTTCTAGACCAGAAAGTTGGCTATAAGCTACAAATATGCAGGAGGAAGGCCAGAAAGTTGGCTATAAGCCACATATATGTATCAGTTCTAGACCAGAAAGTTGACTATAAGCCATACATATGTATCAGTTCTAGACCAGAAAGTTGGCTACAAGTCACATATATGTATCACTTAGGAGTCAGAAAGTTGGCTACAAGTCACATCAGTTGAATATCAGAAAGTTGGTACACGCCACATATATATCAGTGGGAAGTCAGAAAGTGGACTATAAGCCACATATATGTATTAGCCGTAAGTCAGAAAGTAGGCTACAAGTCTCATATATGTATCAGTTAGGAGTCAGAAAGTTGGCTACAAGTCACATATATGTATCAGTTAGGAGTCAGAAAGTTGGCTACAAGTCACATATATGTATCAGTTAGGAGTCAGAAAGTTGGCTACAAGTCACATCAGTTGAATATCAGAAAGTTGGGTACACGCCACATATATATCAGTGGGAAGTCAGAAAGTGGACTATAAGCCACATATATGTATTAGCCTTAAGTCAGAAAGTGGGCTACAAGTCACATATATGTATCAATTAGCAGTCAGAAAGTTGGCTGCAAGTCACATTAATGTATCAGTATCAATTGGAAGTCCATGCATATGCAATGCCAACATAGTAATTTTTCGGAGTGAAAAGAGGTCTTGGTGGCTCAGTCGCGATAACCGGGGGAACGGTCTAATTGTTGACATTTAAGTCGGAGGCCAGGTCAAGGATATAAACAAATATCGTATCTAGAATCTCCATTTCAATTTTTGTTAATTGATTGCCTAGGATACCTTTAGGTTTAGTCATGTGAACATTTGTCTATCACAGCCAGTTTAGGATTATCCATAGACCACAATTAAAATGACTACAAGTTAGAAATTATTGTTAATCGATATACTTCAATTTTTCCCAGATCTCATATTACACCAAAGGGCAGCGGTTGTAGTTTAAAACCAAGATGGCGGGTTGTAAATGTGATTGACGTCAACCTTCGGTTATCTATTGCTGGGAATGTAGGCTTTATGTTCTTTAATAATCAAATTTGAAACGCCTTTCTGCTGGTAAAACAAGGAGATGAGTTAAACACGTTAAGGTTTAGAATTCTATATTCATGACTTGAATGCTCGTCTTATATCTTATAAACCATCCTGAACGCAGCAACATGATTCTGCTGTATGAATTGAATAACGAATCCTTTACTTCCAGAAGAGTGTGTATTTTTGGTAGTTTTTACAAAAGTGGGCATATGATCTAGACAAGAGTTAACATGATATTATGTTAGATATATCACACAGTTCACTCATGCATTGTCCTGGGATAAAACCCTTTTTTCTCTGATTCATTGTTTTAGTTCAGGAAAGTCCACACCATTATTAACATGACCATCAAAACCGGCTAATACAGGGTTTGGTAAATATCTACCATTATTGGTTACATGTTCATTGGAATCTGGTAATTTGACTTTATTTCTCTTCACTTTGATACGCTTAATGCGTTTCTTTTTTATCTTTTTCTCCGAGTCCTGTCTGGCTTGAAGGGAAAGTCGCTTTTTGCTTATTAAAATCTCTTTGCATGTTGCTGCAAATGTATCTGTGACCTGCTGACTTCCTACTCGTAAACCATGGTACTTCCGCTCTGCGCGCGTCGCCCTCTTTTTCCGATGATAACGTACAAAGTCCACAGTGTAAAACAACAGGAAAAATACCAAGATAGGTAGAACAATCATCAACACATACGCTGTCTTTTGATCATGTAGACCTACAACAAAGACGTAAGCTGTAAATGAGCTATTGTAATTTAAGTTTTGTTAGTTTAAATTAACCATGGTTTTTAAGATGTTGAATGAACTGAGTTGTCATTATATTTAAACTACGTTCTTAGCAACTGTAAATATAAATAGAGAGAAATGCAAAAGTCTAAACGGGATCTTTTATGGAATAGAAGCTAAAGTGATAGGCCAACGAATTTCAATCTAGAAATATTATAAAGCGGACGTAATCTTATTGTGAGGGCTACGATACAAATGCCAATTAAAATATTTGAATTTTCAGTCGATATTGATCTAATGAAAAGAAAGTTGTCTATTTATGTTTATATATTTAATGCGTGTTAATTATGTCTAGACAAATCTGTAACAGTAATTATTCCACTTTACCTTTGTACTGAGTTACTCCCCCTTCTGTTTTATTCTCCCTCATCGTCGTGGATTACGTTATGATTGTGTTAAAACGTATAATAGATATATAGGTATGAAAAATACTCCATAAAACAAATTCATTTCAGCCAAATCATTAATTTAACATTCTTACCATGTTTTCAACCTAAACGTATTCTAACTGTCATGGATCTACTGCGTATAATTTTGTTACACTGTATAACAGGAGTACCTGAACCATAGATCTTTATAGGTGATCTATGACCTGAACACACACGTTAAGTTTATAGCATAGTACAAGATTGTCACAATTTTCTAGACCATATTGCAAACAGTTTCTTTTCATACCATTCAAGAGTAAACATAATTCGTATACAAGACCGATACACAGGTTACCCTTTGTTGTAACTGTGCCATAAAGAATGTGGGTCGGGAGTTGTAAACAGACCTAGGCCTATTGAACTTAACTTTTCATTGTACGAGTGTGGGTTGACTTAGGTTAAGTGTCACACAAATGCATACAAGCAAGTATAAGCAGGCTTATGTTATATCGGAGTGGAACAAAAAAGTTAGCCCCAGTTTCATTTTAAAAAATATCTAAAATTAAACAGTGCACTTTTATAAAATTTGGCACACGTCATCAACAAAAAAAAGTTGTGGTCAAATGGTCCGATTTTCAGCGAGATAGATTTTTGAATGGCTAACAAAGTGGGATAAATGACCGTGCTTGAAGTCAAAAGTAAAAAAAAAATCGTGTTTGAAAGGATAAGAAACACAACGGAAGGGAAGTAACTCTGCTTATGATACTGAAAATATTTATAGAATATGCTGTAACAGAGATATATCAAAATAACAAATTTACGAAGAATTAAGGCAAAGTTGGTGTTTTGAGGTGCCTTATTTAAAACAAAAAATCAACCTACATGGTATGGTTGTCAAATGTCAACAGAAGGTCGGGATTCCCTCGGACCAAAGAGCTCGTTTTCCTCCCCATAAATTTGGTAACTCGGCATAAAAGGAAATAATTTTGAAGGCTGCGTTAAACGTCAATTAATCGGCTATCATGCGGCTGGTTTGGTGGCTTTGAGTGTTGGACAATGTGTTAGTTTCATCTAATAGAGCTTATATTATCTCTCCCAAGAAGAACCATATCATTCCAAAAAAAGGCTTGGAGTACCTCCATCTCATAAATATGATCAGACGTAAAGTTCAAAACAGGTGCCACGTTGTGGGCTGTTCGAATAATGACATAGATTATCCAAGTAATTATAGTAGTAATAAAAGAAATAAATAAAGCTATTGATTCGATAACATTTTCATTGTACAATAACGCCTTTTTTTTTCAAAAAATGCAAAATCCCTTAGCGCTGAGATAAAATAACACCCTGTCGCTTGAAGCCTGTGGGTCGATCTTTTAAGGGGTGGTGGTCTAGCAGATCGGTCGTTATACCGGATAATCTGGCTCTTCAGGCAGGAGATGATCTGGGGGCTGTTTCTCGACACCGACGTAACTTTGCGCCTGATCGTAACGTCATGGCAACATATACCTTCAACATTACGTTACGACCAGGCGCAAAGTTACAACGGGCGTAAATGTGTTGAGAAACTGCCCCCCCCCCCCTGGATTGTACTGGATGTGATGTGTGGGGTTTCTAAGATTCAATTCATAAAGAGCGTGTCTAGAACGCCATTCTAAAACGCACTCTTGGCGACAACAAACGTCACGATATATGGCGACCCGCTGACGTTAGATTTTTCAAATATTTGATTTCCATAGCAAACATATTTATTCAAAATATTCACAGATGTCATTATAGACCTTATTTTATTAAACTGACTCCGACAAAAGCTAAAAAAAGTAGCAAAAGATCAGCATATTCTATTTACAAATTGTGATTTTACAGGTAAATATTACACAAGCAATAGAAAATAAAGATAAACCAAGAATTACTTACAAAGCAAAGCTCTAACAGTTCAGAAATAGGAACTTATAGTCCGATAACTTACAAAGTTCACTGATACGGAATGAGCTGCAGATACGGTGGTCTTAGAATAAAAGTCCACAATTTGAAATCCGTGAAGCACACCGGCCAAATCACTGTCCAAATAGTGAAATTCACAGAACACACGAATGACTGTGAAAATTGCAATAGGTTAAAACTTCTCACGTTCAATAATATAGCTCTCCAAATATTAAAATGATAAAAGGATTCAACCACATTCATAACATATTGATAGCGCACTCAGGAGCAGTTGTAAAGTGACTTTGAACAATCAGGGACTAAGAGAACTGTGCATCACAACAGCGTATGGATTTGATCTTTTCAAATGCCTCTTGACAAATCTCAGTATTTTTTTCAGAAGTAATTTAGCCAAAGGCTCAGAAGGAGCCCTTTGAAAAAATAGTCTATGATATGCAAGAAGCTTGTCGGTTGTCTTTTACAATCAAACTCCCTGTCTGGCGACATTCCGAGATAAATGACAGTGGAACATTCAAATTCATTTTTGGCAGAATTTACAGTCAACTTGGCTTCACTGAGTTTGTCGAAGAGTTGAACTACTAGTATCCTGTCAAAGTGGTCTTTGCAAGTCTCCCTGTAAACCGTGTAAACCGGATATCTTTAACGGGTCTTTGGAAGGTGGCTGGTGAATTTCGCATACCAAAGGGTATAACTTTATACTAGAACCATTCTTGTGGCATGGTGGAGGCAGAAACTTCTGATGGATTTACTAAAAGCCTTTAACGAGGTCAAACAGAAATTTGGCAGTACTGAGGGCATCTTTATACCTGTTTATACATGTACATTCCATCGATATTGCACATTTATGTGCGTCGGAATCACAGTTTTGCCTTTCCGTGCACAATTCTGAATATACCATCAGGTTTAGGCACGAGGATCTTCAACGGTTCTTGCTGAGTTACTTTCATCAAATCGTTGTTTGTTTCTGAGGTATTTGGTTTTGTTCTGACCCAGCCTGTAAGAACGTTGTTTAATAGCTAAAGAGTTTTCAACACAAACATCATTTCTTGCAGGAACACCAGGAAACAAATGTGAGAAAAATCAGAGATCAAAGTTGACAAAGTTCCAAATGACAATTTTAGAGTTCTCCGATCGTATTTGGGGTTATGAATCCAAAGCTGCTGTTCCAAGATTCCAGAATGTTGACTCCCCGACGAAAGAACTGCCAGGGTCGGGTAGAAACTACATTAAATGTTAAAATATGTTCATTGTCAACTTCATTTCTATCTATTACCAGCTTAGACATGACATAATTTACATGCTTTGCGTCGATCAGTAGTCTGAACGAAATAATTAATTTCTTATCAGCGACATTAGGATTCTAGAATCTAACTTACAAGAGCAAACCTGTCCATCTATTGCAACACCACTATATGTAGGATTTTAGACACAATTATGTTGAGATTTTTTATTCATTAAAGTGACATGAGCTGCCAAAATGTTAATATTTTCACGTTAAAACAGAATGGTGAAATTATTGGCTGTTTTTCTCAAGATGTGTTATTCAGAAACTGTTTAGGGCCTCTAGTCTTGAGAATGAACGATAAAGTATTGTTTTGAACTAACTTTGGCTTAGAATGAATGAATGGTCGTCCCGGTTATTTAAATTTTGTTTACTTTTCGAACACTATTCCTGTTCGAGGATTTTCCTCATTCCAACGCCAATCATTTAGTTTTTCGACAGCCTTCAAAGCCTCTTACTGTCGTGACGATCAGAAATTATGAAAATTGTGAATTTGGGCAGCTCATGCCACTTTAATATATTACTGGATAAGGACTCTGACTTACCAAGGGGAAAACCGGTTATGGAATCCCCAGAAGTATTGACGTAAAACAACCCAGTCAATAATGTTTCCTCCAATTCAGCATAGTATAGTTATTATTGCTGTATTCAATTCCTAGAAAGAACACTTCTCACTTATAACATGCGTTACAGGAAAGAAAACTTCTCACTTATAACATGCGTTACAGGAAAGAAAACTTCTCCCTTATAACATGCGTTACAGGAAAGAAAACTTCTCACTTATAACATGCGTTACAGGAAAGAAAACTTCTCACTTATAACATGCGTTACAGGAAAGAAAACTTCTCACTTATAACATGCGTTACAGGAAAGAAAACTTCTCACTTATAACATGCGTTATAGGAAAGAAAACTTCTCACTTATAACATGCGTTACAGGAAAGAAAACTTCTCACTTATAACATGCGTTACAGGAAAGAAAACTGCTCACTTATAACATGCGCTACAGGAAAGAAAACTTCTCACTTATAACATGCGTTACAGGAAAGAAAACTTCTCACTTATAACATACGTTACTGGAAAGAAAACTTCTCCCTTATAACATACGTTACTGGAAAGAAAACTTCTCACTTATAACATGCGTTACTGGAAAGAAAACTTCTCACTTATAACATGCGTTACAGGAAAGAAAACTTCTCCCTTATAACATGCGTTACAGGAAAGAAAACTTCTCACTTATAACATGCGTTACTGGAAAGAAAACTTCTCACTTATAACATGCGTTACAGGAAAGAAAACTTCTCACTTATAACATGCGTTACAGGAAAGAAAACTTCTCACTTATAACATGCGTTACAGGAAATAAAACTTCTCACTTATAACATGCGTTACAGGAAAGAAAACTTCTCCCTTATAACATGCGTTACTGGAAAGAAAACTTCTCACTTATAACATGCGTTACAGGAAAGAAAACTTCTCACTTATAACATACGTTATAGGAAAGAAATCTTCTCACTTATAACATGCGTTACAGGAAAGAAAACTTCTCACTTATAACATGTGTTACAGGAAAGAAAACTTCTCATTTATAACATGCGTTACAGGAAAGAAAACTTCTCCCTTATAACATGCGTTACAGGAAAGAAAACTTCTCACTTATAACATGCGTTACAGGAAAGAAAACTTCTCACTTATAACATGCGTTACAGGAAAGAAAACTTCTCACTTATAACATGCGTTATAGGAAAGAAAACTTCTCCCTTATAACATGCGTTACAGGAAAGAAAACTTCTCCCTTATAACATGCGTTACAGGAAAGAAAACTTCTCACTTATAACATGCGTTACAGGAAAGAAAACTTCTCACTTATAACATGCGTTACAGGAAAGAAAACTTCTCACTTATAACATGCGTTATAGGAAAGAAAACTTCTCACTTATAACATGCGTTACAGGAAAGAAAACTTCTCACTTATAACATGCGTTACAGGAAAGAAAACTTCTCAGTTATAACATGCGTTACAGGAAAGAAAACTTCTCCCTTATAACATGCGTTACAGGAAAGAAAACTTCTCACTTATAACATACGTTACAGGAAAGAAAACTTCTCATTACAGGACATGAAGAATATTAATTATTCTGTTTGCAAGATATAGCATATTGCCAGCTTCGTCATTATGTAACAACGAGTGAATGCAATCTAACGGTAATGAAGGTGTAAAACCAACCCTAATGGAACCGTGTAACAATGTCCGACTTAGATCAACATAATGTATAGACTGGCTCATACGAAGTAGAACTTATGCCGTTAATGAAAAAACATTGCTGCCAGGTAAGAGATGGGAAACAGGGTCGAATGAATGTGGTACTTGGAAAAAAAAACGTTCTTGAATAGTTCGTGATAATCGTCCAGTTCAGACTGAAACGTGTGGTCGTAAGGCATTGCTTCTGATTTAATAACGATTGGCACGATGAATGGATCCATACCATTATTAATGATACTTTTAATAGCCGTATCACGAAAACGTGTAGGTTCCTATTATGGTTCCTTTTATTTTTATTTTTTTTAAATATTAAACTATTAAAGCCGGAAGTATGAAATCTAACGAAAGCGCTGACATTGTTATTGCTTTAGGGTTTTATACAGGGCAGTCGGTATATTTTCCTTTTGTGCATTTTTTAATTGACTCAGTTTACCTGCGGGTATCGTAATGTTAAGCCTTACAACACAAAACCAAATTAAACACACGGCTCTAATAACCGCCCTCTTCCTCGTACAGGGATTGTTCTTATTTTTATATACAAGTAAATTACATTCCTGTTAGCCACTATGTCTCAACCAACATCCCCATTAGATAAACCCTTTTAAAGGATGCGAAGTCTTTACAAATACGTACGGGTTGACTTCGATAACAAACATCTCACGTTAATTACCTCCAGTGGCCCTCAGACTAATTAAAATAAGACAGAAGCATGTCCTTTCAGTGGCTTATCTGTGTCGCCATTTTCTCCGTTTTAAGATGACGTGATGTTGCATCAGCTATTTTTAGATCAATGAGGACGTATTTTTACCACTCTCTAGTGTATGATGGTAGATCTACTTAAAGTGGGGAGAATGGTTCGGAATATGTAAGTCAGTGCTGCAACCGCACGTCATTACTTAGCAAGGCCATTGGCTAAGTTATGTCATATGCCTACTATTCGATGCATCTCGATTTTATTTACAAATGATTGGATAAAACTAATGAAAAAATGGTAGCATCCTTGTAAATAACCCATGGAGAACATTCAAATGTCAATTATTCGCTTACGAGGAGATAAAACATACATTGAAAAATTGTTATAAACTGCATGAACTCTACTCTTTCTATCTAAACTAGTCTAACGTTAAAACGTTCTTGGCTCTTAGCGTCATTTCCTCTCGCTGTCGGACAGAACGATGTTTGGTAACCATTGGATATATTCTCAGACAAAGACAAATATAATCTGGTAGCAGTAATACTAGTTGACGTTTCTTACTGTAAATCAAACATTTTACCTTTTGAAACATTTTATCGTTTTAAATTTATCAAACTGTTGAATTTAGATTTGGAACTTAAACTATCCAAACACAACAATTAAAGCACATGAGTGGCTGAAGTGTTCACATTTTGCGATTGAAACACAATTTAAAAAAAACAGCGCCTATTTCTCCAATAAGGTGAACATTAGAAACTTTTCAGTGATGCCGGTCTGGAGAATGTAGGTTAAAATGGTGCTGTGAACTAACTTGGACCTAAAACGAATGAACGTTTGTCCAGGTTATTAAAATTTTGTTGCTTTTCGAATACTGTCTCAGTTCGTGCAGGTCACATTGTGTATAGGTTTTCTTTATTTCAACGTTAATGGTTTAGTTTTTCCCTAAGACCTCTTATTGCTTTAAAAATGCGAAATTTTCCAGCTCGTATCACATGTCTCTTCTGAATTGTTAGAAACTAGAAATTGTGTTTGTTCTGAACAACACGAAAGCAGCCCCCTCTGCTCCATCTCTTTTTGGTCCCAAATTTGAACTTCTATGTGGCCTTTGAACCTTTGCACCGACGTTCGTCCAAAGTCATTCATCTAGTATCACTAGTATCACTAGTATAGTGAATCATGATATATCACAAGTTTCACGGAATTTGAAAAAAAAAACGGTTTTCTGAGAAACGTGATAAACAAGCATTTTAGCCTACGTGTGACCTCTCGACGACCTTGCCTTTTAAACCTTCAAATTATGGTCACATTGAAACCTTAGTGTAGCGATGATACATCCCAAGTTTCATGAAATTTGAAACAACGATTATGTAAACATGGTAACAAGATTTTTGGTCCAAACCAAAATTTCAACTCCTATGTAACCTTGACCTTTGTGCTGATGTTCGTCAAAAGTCATTCATCTTGCAACCTTAAAGTGGCATGAGCTGCCAAAATTCACACTTTTTTCATAATTTCTGATCGTCACAACATTAAGAGACTTTGAAGGCCATCGAAAAACTAAATGATTGGCGTTGGAATGAGGAAAATCCATACAGTATGTGGCCTGTACGAAACGAAAAAGATTTAACTAACCGGGACGACCATTCATTTATTCTACACCAAAGTTAGTTCAAAACAATACTTTATCGTACACTTTCGAGACTAGAAGCACTAAAAAGCTTCTGAATTATACGTCTTGAGAAAAATAGCCAATAATTTCAACATTCTGTTTTAATGTCCAAATACCAACATTTTGGCAGCTCATGCAACTTTAAAATTAATAAATGGCGCAGTAAGACATTTACTTTAGTGAAGTCGTTTCTTCTCAAATTGGTTCGGTACTTTAATAGACTATGATAGTAAATTAAATAACAAAGCGGTTTGAACTTTGCAGTCTTCTATTATTACATTCATTCAGCTGTCATCATGAATTTTTGTTGTTAACCTAAGCCATATGTGACAGAGGGTATGTTTTTAAGAAGCTACGTATACTAATGTGTATATAAACCTCACATTTAACTTCCATTGAATGTCAATAAAGCTGATCCTTTAAACGGGTTTGTAGGCCTACAGGTAATTTATGAGACACGGAAGTAAGGTGTAACTTGACCTGACGTTGGATCAGAGTCGTGACTTGTTTGATCTGAAGGTATTTATTTTACCCCTATTTACCGTCTTTCTTCCTGTGTTATGGACTATTGGAGCGATGGGAACTGGGTAATAGTAAATATGGGAACAGCCAATCCCTATAACTGCCCCCCCCCCACACACACACACGAAATACAATATGTTTCTATTAAAGTGGTCGGATTTTTTAAGCTGCCAACATTCGGTATGGGGCGGGGTAGTTGCTTATACAACTTCCTAAACGAACATTTAAAACATTGGTATCAACCGAAATAGTATTTTGTACTTTTTGATAAAAATGACGAACAAGTAGCTAATTCTGTTTCAACGAAATTTTCCCAGCAGCTCTTGCCACTTTTATATATTAAAATAACACGACTGTGTGTGCTTTAGTGTGTGATTTATATGGGCACTTGGTAAACACCGATCACCCAAAGCCCTATCACGAACTGTTCAAACTGTCATCTTTTGGGGGGTTTAAAGTAGGCCTATAACATATTAAATAATATATGGGTTACGATTGTGTAGTTTCAACTAAAACGTTAACTTCCGCAAGTATCTATAAATTGAGCAGTTGGGCCAGCAGCTAGTTGTGCAATTTCCTACCCGGATCATAACCCTTTCGTATGTAACCCGAGTTTAAAGCTCTTTGTGAACACTGTCCCAAATAAGCCAGAGTTAAGGTAAAGAAGAAAGGAGAGAGGATTAGATTACCGAAAAGACGTCAAATATATCCGTTCGGTGTCAATGCTACAGTCAGTGCAGGGTGAGCCGCAACGAGATTGTGCTTTACTTGCGACCATTTCCCGTCTGAATAAGGTATGTACATGTGTGAATAACTGAAGGTATTAACTCAGCAAGTCTATCTGCAGAATGTAATTGTATATAATATTCCCGGTTGGCTGAATGTATAACTGATTTAGTAAATTAACCGACACTGATTGACCCGGATAAAATTCCGGGCCAGGGTGAGAATCGAACTCACGACTTAGGTTTAACTCCCAGCTACCCGGCCCTTATTCTCTTGATACACACAGAGCTTAAATCAAGCCCATTATAACATGTATATTTAACATTTTTCATACGTGATTAAGTCAGTGTTTCAAAAGCAAGTTGCAATCATCATCAGGGAAATTACTGAATTAGGGTTACCGCCCCACCGCTCTACTTCATCACTTATGAAAAATTTAAACTATACTACACGGCCCTGCTGGGAACGGTTCGCTTGTTAGATTCTCTTATACACACGTGATGAAGTCAGTGTTTCGAAAGCAAGTTGCAATCATCATCAGGGAAATTACTGAATTAGTAAATTACTGTGTATAAGACAATCTAACAAGCGAACCGTTCCCAGCAGGGTCTAGTAGCTCAGTTGGTAGAGCGGTGGGACGGTAACTCAAAGTCGTGAGTTCGATTCTCACCGTGTCCCAGAACTTTTTCCGGGTCAATAAGGGTAGGTTAACTTACTAATTCAGTAATTTCCCTGATGATGATTGCAACTTGGTTTCGAAACACTGACTTCATCACGTATGAAAAATGTCAAATATACATTTTCTAATTGGCTTGATTTAAGCTCTGTGTGTATAAGCGAACCATTCACAGCAGGGCCGGGTAGCTCAGTTGGTAGAGCGGTGGGATGGTAACCCTAAGTTGTGAGTTCGATTCTCACCCTGGCCCGGAGTTTTTCCCGGTCAATTAGTGTCGGTTAATTTACTAATTCGGTAATTCAGATGATTGCCACTTGAATGTATAAGGCAGCCGGCATTTAGTGTTGGCGATAGGTGCCATACTATGGCACCCGGGTTCGATTACCGTTTCGGGTTTTACCAAAAATCGGTAGAATAATTTCTGCCATTTTTTCAAGAAAGTGTAATCCCCAAAAATAACGAGAATACTATAACATTATATATACCTAAAATGAATACTTGACTATAGTTGGTGTTTACTGATTTGTATCCGTCCGAAATAATGTATGGAAACAGGTGCTTGTACCGATACCTAAACATCAATCGAGATCTCGTGCCATTCTTCAACTCGAGACATTCTCAACGAATGGCAGAAGGATCAATCTCTATTTTAGATTGACCTAAACATATTACTTCTAAGTATAGCCTAGTCCTGATGGAAACATTTCAAGTCAAACTATTTTTGCAACATGTGTCACGTTGAACAACACGTCATTTTTATGAGAGCTAAGGTTTATGAGCTTCCAAAAACTTTTTTTCATAAATTATAATTGTCACGACAGTAAAAGCCTTTGAAAGTCAAAAAAGCTAAATGTTCGACGTTCTATTTCCATCAAGGGAAAGTTGTCCCCCTTGTGCTCGCTACTGAAAAGAAGAACCCATTGCCCCACTCTGACGAGATTTCTTGGACAGCCATTTTATGAATGGGAAATTGTACAGAAACCTTTAGTCAGGCCATTAGATCAGAATATTTCTTTGGATTTTACATCAGGTAATGAAAAAAAAGACGTTTAGTTAATTCACTAAAATCTAACGAAATTTTTTGTAAACAGGAGCCTGTTTCACAAAGTGGCGTAGCGTAAGTTTTTACGTAAATGCCTTAGCAACCCATACTGTAGAGCTACGTTAGTATGAAAGTTACGCAAAAAATACATCTACGCCGCTTTGTGAAACAGGCTCCAGATGTCATTTTTTGCATTCCTGTGTATTTCGATTACAATGAGGCTATTCCTCTCACAGCACCAAATGCACCTCCAATTTGAAGAGCTCTAATAATGGAAATTTAGCCTATTAAACGTCTTCAGAAAAATGGTCGATAAATTCCACATTCCTTTTTAACGAAAAAATATCATCATTTTGGGAGCTCATACCACTTAAAAAGGCATGAGCTGCCAAAATTCACACTTTTTTCATACTTTCTGATCGTCACGACAGTAAGAGGTTTTGAAGGCCATCGAAAAACTAAATGATTGTCGTTGGAATGAGGGAAATCGATAAAGTCTACGGCGTATAGATAATACGAACCGAAATAGTGTCCGAAAAGTAAACAAATTTAAATAACCGGGACGACCATTCATTCATTTTAAGCAAAAGTTAGTTCAAAACAATACTTTATCCTACATTCTCGAGACCAGTAGCACTAAAAGCCTCTGAATTATACGTCTTGAGAAAAATAGCCAATAATTTCAACGTTCTGTTTTAACCAAGATATCAACATTTTAGTAGCTTATGATTCCTGGTGCTTATTTCGCCCTACCCAGAAACTAGTTGTAAATGTCCAAACTGGCTAAAGTTTATTGATATATAATATTGTGACGATGGCATATGTAAATCAGTACCCCAGAATTTTTTTCGGTTTTTATCAAAAAATGCTTAAACACGTAAAAGTGATCTCAATATTTGACTAACTTAGACACATAGGTAAACACAAGCTTCTTCAGTTAACAAAGATTAATACTTTTCTTACGTTTTAACGTTGCCCAACTTCTTATTGTTACGAAACTGTCTGTAGATACGTAAATTCAAAGGATTTAATTGGAGGATACGTGACCAATAATGAAATATTTGAATTTATACAGCAAAATGTATAAAATTTAGTGAAATAACATCCCCGAACCTCAGGGTTAAATTCTAAACGAGTTCACTGTTACCCCCTTACAACTGGATGAAAAACGTCATTATATGACAAACGTCATTTCACTGACCGACCTATATGACATTCTGATATAGTTTGACGAACGGTACAGAACGTCAACAACAATCAGCCTGAAATGTTTGCTCACCTCCTGCATTTCCCTACCCTTTTCAAAAACAGAAAGAATTAGGGTGAGGTGAATAAAAAAAATACGTGTCTCAGCCTTTCGAAAGTTCAGAAATCGTCTTTTTAAGGGCTTCTCGCATGCAATAGAAAAGTCGCCCATCTTTGTTTCGTTTTATCATCGACATGTTAACGTAAAGAGAATCGTGATAAGTAAAAAAAAAAAACGTTATTACATGCAGATTGTTCACGGGCAACAAGTGGGCGTGAACGTGACTGTTAATCGGGAATTCCGCCGATACTGAAAGTAATGCAGTGACAAATATCCGTAACTTTTAGTTAGTCGCAAGTTTGGAAGCCGAGTAAACATTAGACTAGTGAAGTATCTTTTCCTTTGATTTGACTTCTGACCTAGGGTCAAATTTCGATTTGATACCATTAGCACGAATGTTTTGATAGTTTTTTTGTTTTCCCGTGTTAGATGTCATAAAGACTGCTTTTCAACAAGAAGGTCAATACATCGATTGATGTCAAAATGTATTCAAATCCGTAAGGTCAAATTTCAGTGGACAAGGAAAATTGACGAGATACGGCCGAAAGCCATTGCTTGTTGGATGTGATCGTCATGACGATGCAATCTAAAATAGGAATTGATCCTACTGCCATTCGCCATGTCTCGTGTTGAAGATCTCGTAGAATGGCACGAGATCTCGATTGGGAGCAATGCAAACAGACGTCGGCTAGGCCCCTCCCAATGACATTCGACCTATCGAATTTGAATAAATCGTGACGTCATTATATTGGGTATCTTTTTGAAACAGTCGATATGACATTTAGCATGGGGAAACACTAAAAGTTCTGTCGAATTATTTATGTTAATGACTTCAAGTTAAAATTTGAACCCTATATCTAACTCAGTTTGTTCAACAGCACGAGTTAAATAAAAGTAAATTTCACCTGAACACAAATTTTGAATCCGCTTTGCGTCTTATTAAATGAGTTTACTGAATTAATAAATAACCCACACTGCGTGTAGTATTGCATAATTGTTGATGTTGGTGACCCCTGTTTTTCAACTGTTTAAGCAGGGGAGGGGAGGGAGAGTGCTCAGCAGATCGAAGACCGAGGTTTTCCTCAAGCCAAAGTTCAGCTCCCTCCCAAATCTGACTACGCACCATATCAGGGAGATACATGTACTGTTGAGTGTGGCCTGAAAGACCAATCGATCAACCTATCCTCTCAAGGACCTCAGAATGACCTTTTCTCCCTATCCTCTTGCCGAGCAGCCCTAGAGCAATGATAAAAGAGTTCACGAAAATATGCAAATTACATAAATTTCTCATTGGCATTTTTAAGCAACCGGATCAGTGGTTAATTTACTAAATCAGTAATTTCCCTGATGATGATTGCAGCTAGATCAGTTGAGTCCCATGTCCTTTGTCGGCAGTTTGTCGGCAGTTCGCAGTTTTTGTTTGTTGATATTTCATTTTAAAATATAGCTGAAAAGTAAAGAAATTAATTTTATTCGTTTTTCCTATAAATCCCGAAGACGCGAGAATTTCGCACGCTTGCGTTTTTGTAACAATCTTGTGTGATGCAGTTTTGTTTTAAATTCTATTAACTAGCGTGGGATATTTATGTTAATATGATTAATTACCAGGAAAGATACTTATCACTTATTGTTAAGGCTTTGTTTTATATTACAGATCAACAACAATGCATTTCTGTACAGTAATCGTTATAGTAGTCGGCCTTGGGTCAGTGTTCCTGGCGGAAGGAGTTGGTTCAAGAACAGGACCGAGAAAGCACGGATTGGATGAAGCGCTGGCTTTGTCAGCTGTCCCCATGACAGTGTGCACGGCTCATACAACTAAACCAATCAGGTGTAAATGTGTCACGGTGAACTCCACAGATCTTCTGGTAAATTGCTCAGGTCAACAGTTGATCGCAGTACCTTCAGATATTCCGGTAGCAACAACAACACTGATTCTTAGTAACAACAGTATTGGAAATATTTCAAAATCGCCATTTTCGAACCTAGTTAACCTTAAACATTTGGATTTATCTGCCAACATCATCACAGAATTTAGAATCGGATCATTCCATGGACTAGCTAATCTATTATCCCTTGACCTTCATGACAACAATTTTAAACTCACCCCAACTTCATTCGACGACAGAGTTTTTGAACCTCTCAGAAATCTCAAAGAACTGAACATCAAATCGAATCTTTACGCTGAAGATTTGAATTACCCGGATAATTCTCTCCAGTATCTAAGTGGACTGAATACTCTGAGAATTACCGGCCTTTCAAATACGACATTTGGGCACGGTGTACGAAACATGACCTCATTAAGAACGCTGGATTTGTCGAACAGCAAAGAATTCAAATATATATACAGAGAAACGTTTACCAATTTTAAAGATATTCCTCTCCATACCTTGCTACTTAATGCGTCTACGTTAAAGTGGATTGACATGGATGCTTTTGTATATTTACCCCGCATAGACACTATAGATTTCAGTCGAAATATTTTCTTGGAAATTGGCGGGGTAGGAAAAACATTCAAGGGTCTCCAAAATACAAGTATTAGGAAAGTTATAATGCGGCATGTTCATACAAGCATTGATTATACTACTTTGACGGTAGACGACGTCAAGTACATGAATTTGACACGTCTTGAAGAAGTGTATATGGACAACAATACAATTATTCAATTTGAGACAAAGGTTATTTTCTACCTGCCCAAGCCGCTGAAAATTTTGTCTATGTCCTATAACAGCATTCAAACAACCAAGGCACAAATAATGGCTTTAATGGTTTTACAAAATTTAACACAGCTCAACATTGGCTACCAACAGTTCTATAACCCAACTGCCAACAAGGAGAAGGATGCGTCTCATCAGTTGCCTCCCTCTAGTACTAGCTCTTTAAATGGGATGGACACAAGCACATTTTTTGAATCCCCTGACGTGAATGGTATATCAATTGGATTTCCGCCTAAGTTATGGAAAATACAATGCAGTAACACTTACAAACTCCGGTATCCCATTCCTGCACTGACATTGCTGGGTGCTTCCGTAACGTACGCGGATTTCTCTAATAATTTGTTGTCCCAATGGAAAGGTCCTATACAAGGAGTAGAAACAATGAAATATTTAGATCTTTCAGGGAACGAATGTTATGACGTGTCAGACAACTTCTTTAATACAGTTCCCAATTTAGAGACGCTTTTGATTGGTAACAACAAGCTAGGATCTGACATATCTGAGAATTTGTTTTTCAACTTGACGCTTCTTAAGACTCTGGACATGTCCACGAACAACATGGAATATACAAAACCCGGTTTATTCTCGGATCTACGATCTTTGAGGACACTTGATATGTCCAATAATTACTTGGCTTCGTGGGAAGCAAATGTGTCTGGTCTTGTGAATCTAAGGATGCTAAACTTGGCATCGAACAAATTTACCAGTTTACCCGAGAACCTTCGCACAGACCTGGATACATTAAACACAATAACTCACCTCCAGGTTGACATCAGTTCCAATCCGTTCTTATGCGATTGCAACACAGGTGACTTTGTAAGTTGGATGGCGAAAAGTAAGATTCAGTTTCTGAATATAAACTCGACCCTGTGTAAACTAGATAATGGTACTCGTTTGTCTTTGATATATGGTGACCATATTAACCAATATCTCCAAACACATTGTCGTTCGTATACTGTTATAATTAGTGTGTTGTCTTCTGTATTTGGCCTCTCAATCGTTGTCCTCACTGGTGTTCTCATACGAAAGAATAGATGGCGAATTCGGTATTGGTTTTACATGAAGTTTAACAGACGTGAACGAACTGGTTACCAGAGACTTGAAGGGAATGATGTAGAGAATGCATTTTTCTTTGATGCCTTTATATCGTATGAGGAGAATAGTCGTGAGTTTTTACTACGAGAGATCATCCCTCGTTTGGAGACTGAGGCCAATCTTAACTTGTGTATTGACAAACGAAACTTTGTTCCCGGTCTATATGTAGAAGACAACATTATGAATGCTATACAGAACAGTCGGAAGACGGTTGTCCTGCTGACCAATGAATTCTTGAAGAGTAAATGGTGTATGTATGAACTGAATATGGCGAGGATGGAAGGTATTCATACTGACAGACAAAACCTTATTGTCGTATTGATGGAGGAGATATGTACGGAGAACTATTCACGGGAAGTTTTGGATGTTTTTCGTCGACATACATATATCGAACGAACGGAAGACGGATATGGCTCACAATTATATTGGAAACGTCTGATAGATTCGATAAATGAAGACAGACCATACCCTCTATGTATTAACTGATTGCACGGGTAAAGAGAGTTAAAAAGAAATACTTACTTTATAATATCCATGTTAAATTTCTATTTTCACGCTTCACAATGTACATAGAATCAAGCACTTACAAACATAACATTTTTGAAAAAACTGATTGAGAAAGTATTCGTACAAATGTTGCATAAAGCTGTAGGATCACCAATCAGGGCTGACATAATCGTGAAATTCTACCAGCTGTTCCAACTGAGAGATAACTATTTGGAATGTTTGATTTGTACACAAAAGTATTAATGGTATAGGTTTTTGGACAGGGTTTGTTCGTGACCGATATAAAAAATAAAAAAAGTATTTCTCTCTGTTTTTTAAATAACTTTGTTATTTCACCAGGTATGAAAGTGGAAATGCACAGTGTAATACATTAATTGACTCTAAATAACTGAATTTTTAGAAAATAGTGAGCAAGAATTTCTTTATATATAACATTGTCTATTGTAAAATTCTCATCAAGAAGATTTTTCCAGTTATTTAATAAAGGGTTATTTAGCTTCAACATTTACACCTTATCGTCTCGTAAAAGTTTACACGTATAATAATATCCGTTACACAGATTGTTTGTGACCTAATATGGAAATATATAGGGTTAGTTAAAATCCAAATTGGGCAAAGCGTAACTATGATTGATTGATTGCTTGGTGTTTTACGTCGCGCTCAAGATTATTTCCATTATATGGCAGCGTTGATATCGATTAACCAAATGAACGCAGTTAAAGGCGAATATATATCGATTAACCAAATGAACACAGCTAAAGGCGAATAGATATCGATTAACCAAATGATTGCAGTTAAAGACGAATAGATATCGATTAACCAAATGATTGCAGCCAAAGAATAGATATCGATTAACCAAATGAACACAGCTAAAGGCGAATAGATATCGATTAACCAAATGATTGCAGTTAAAGGCGAATATATATCGATTAATCAAATGAACACAGCGAATGGCGAATGGATATCGATTAATCAAATGATTGCAGTTAAAGGCGAATAGATATCGATTAACCAAGTGATGGCAGTTAAAGGCGAATAGATATCGATTAATCAAATGAACGCAGTTAAAGACGGATAGATATCAATAAACCAAATGTACACAGTTAAAGGCGAATAGCTATCGACTAACCAAATGAACGCAGTTAAAGGCGAATATATATCGATTAACCAAATGAACACAGCTAATGGCGAATGGATGTCGATTAACTAATCGATTGCAGTTAAAGGCGAATAGATATCGATTAACCAAATGAACGCAGTTAAAGAATAGATATCAATTAACCAAATGAACACAGTTAAAGGCGAATAGATATCAATAAACCAAATGATTGCAGTTAAAGGCGAATAGATATCGATTAACCAAATGAACACAGCTAAAGGCGAATAGATATCGTTTAACCAAGTGATTGCAGTTAAAGGCGAACAGATATCAATAAACAAAATGATTGCAGTTAAAGGCGAATAGATATCGATTAACCAAATGAACACAGCTAAAGGCAAATAGATATCGATTAATCAAATGAACGCAGTTAAAGGCGAATATATATCGATTAACCAAATGAACACAGCTAAAGGCGAATAGATATCGATTAACCAAATGATTGCAACTAAAGGCGAATAGCTATCGATTAACCAAATGATTGCAGTTAAAGACGAATAGATATCGATTAACCAAATGATTGCAGTTAAAGGCGAATAGATATCGATTAACCAAATGATTGCAACTAAAGGCGAATAGCTATCGATTAACCAAATGATTGCAGTTAAAGACGAATAGATATCGATTAACCAAATGATTGCAGTTAAAGGCGAATAGATATCGATTAACCAAGTGAACACAGCTAAAGGCGAATAGATATCGATTAACCAAATGATTGCAGTTAAAGACGAATAGATATCGATTAACCAAATGATTGCAGTTAAAGGCGAATAGATATCGATTAACCAAATGAACGCAGTTAAAGGCGAATAGATATCGATTAACCAAATGATTACAGTTAAAGACGAATAGATATCGATTAATCAAATGAACGCAGTTAAAGGCGAATAGATATCGATTAACCAAGTGATGGCAGTTAAAGGCGAATAGATATCGATTAATCAAATGAACGCAGTTAAAGACGGATAGATATCGATTAACCAAATGTACACAGTTAAAGGCGAATAGCTATCGACTAACCAAATGAACGCAGTTAAAGGCGAATATATATCGATTAACCAAATGAACACAGCTAAGGGCGAATGGATGTCGATTAACTAATCGATTGCAGTTAAAGGCGAATAGATATCGATTAACCAAATGATTGCAACTAAAGGCGAATAGCTATCGATTAACCAAATGATTGCAGTTAAAGACGAATAGATATCGATTAACCAAATGATTGCAGTTAAAGGCGAATATATATCGATTAACCAAATGATTGCAGTTAAAGACGAATAGATATCGATTAACCAAATGATTGCAGCCAAAGAATAGATATCGATTAACCAAATGAACACAGCTAAAGGCGAATAGATATCGATTAACCAAATGATTGCAGTTAAAGGCGAATATATATCGATTAATCAAATGAACACAGCTAATGGCGAATGGATATCGATTAATCAAATGATTGCAGTTAAAGGCGAATAGATATCGATTAACCAAGTGATGGCAGTTAAATTCGAATAGATATCGATTAATCAAATGAACGCAGTTAAAGACGGATAGATATCGATTAACCAAATGTACACAGTTAAAGGCGAATAGCTATCGACTAACCAAATGAACGCAGTTAAAGGCGAATATATATCTATTGACCAAATGAACACAGCTAATGGCGAATGGATGTCGATTAACTAATCGATTGCAGTTAAAGGCGAATATATATCGATTAACCAAATGAACGCAGTTAAAGAATAGATATCAATTAACCAAATGAACACAGTTAAAGGCGAATAGATATCAATAAACCAAATGATTGCAGTTAAAGGCGAATAGATATCGATTAACCAAATGAACACAGCTAAAGGCGAATAGATATCGTTTAACCAAGTGATTGCAGTTAAAGGCGAACAGATATCAATAAACCAAATGATTGCAGTTAAAGGCGAATAGATATCGATTAACCAAATGAACACAGCTAAAGGCGAATAGATATCGATTAATCAAATGAACGCAGTTAAAGGCGAATATATATCGATTAACCAAATGAACACAGCTAAAGGCGAATAGCTATCGATTAACCAAATGATTGCAGTTAAAGACGAATAGATATCGATTAACCAAATGATTGCAACTAAAGGCGAATAGCTATCGATTAACCAAATGATTGCAGTTAAAGACGAATATATATCGATTAACCAAATGATTGCAGTTAAAGGCGAATATATATCGATTAATCAAATGAACACAGCTAATGGCGAATGGATATCGATTAATCAAATGATTGCAGTTAAAGGCGAATAGATATCGATTAACCAAGTGATGGCAGTTAAAGGCGAATAGATATCGATTAATCAAATGAACGCAGTTAAAGACGGATAGATATCGATTAACCAAATGCATACAGTTAAAGGCGAATAGCTATCGACTAACCAAATGAACGCAGTTAAAGGCGAATATATATCGATTAAACAAATGAACACAGCTAACGGCGAATGGATGTCGATTAACTAATCGATTGCAGTTAAAGGCGAATAGATATCGATTAACCAAATGAACGCAGTTAAAGAATAGATATCAATTAACCAAATGAACACAGTTAAAGGCGAATAGATATCAATAAACCAAATGATTGCAGTTAAAGGCGAATAGATATCGATTAACCAAATGAACACAGCTAAAGGCGAATAGATATCGTTTAACCAAGTGATTGCAGTTAAAGGCGAACAGATATCAATAAACCAAATGATTGCAGTTAAAGGCGAATAGATATCGATTAACCAAATGAACACAGCTAAAGGCGAATAGATATCGATTAATCAAATAAACGCAGTTAAAGGCGAATATATATCGATTAACCAAATGAACACAGCTAAAGGCGAATAGCTATCGATTAACCAAATGATTGCAACTAAAGGCGAATAGCTATCGATTAACCATATGATTGCAGTTAAAGACGAATAGATATCGATTAACCAAATGAATGCAGTTAAAGGCGAATAGATATCGATTAACCAAATGATTGCAACTAAAGGCGAATAGCTATCGATTAACCAAATGATTGCAGTTAAAGACGAATAGATATCGATTAATCAAATGATTGCAGTTAAAGGCGAATAGATATCGATTAACCAAATGAACACAGCTAAAGGCGAATAGATATCGATTAACCAAATGATTGCAGTTAAAGACGAATAGATATCGATTAACCAAATGATTGCAGTTAAAGGCGAATAGATATCGATTAACCAAATGAACGCAGTTAAAGGCGAATAGATATCGATTAACCAAATGATTACAGTTAAAGCCGAATAGATATCGATTAATCAAATGAACGCAGTTAAAGGCGAATAGATATCGATTAACCAAATGAACACAGTTAAAGGCGAATAGATATCGATTAACCAAATGAATGCAGTTAAAGGCGAATAGATATCGATTAACCAAATGAACGCAGCTAAAGGCGAATAGATATCGATTAACCAAATGAACACAGCTAAAAGCGAATAGATATCGATTAACCAAATGAACACAGTTAAAGACGAATAGATATCGATTAACCAAATGATTGCAGTTAAAGGCGAATATATATCGATTAACCAAATGATTGCAGTTAAAGGCGAATAGATATCGATTAACCAAATGAACGCAGCTAAAGAATAGATATCGATTAACCAAATGAACGCAGTTAAAGGTGAATAGATATCGATTAACCAAATGAACACAGCTAAAGGCGAATAGATATCGATTAACCAAATGATTGCAGTTAAAGACGAATAGATATCGAATAACCAAATGATTGCAGTTAAAGGCGAATATATATCGATTAACCAAATGAACGCAGCTAAAGAATAGATATCGATTAATCAAATGAACGCAGTTAAAGGCGAATATATATCGATTAACCAAATGAACACAGCTAAAGGCGAATAGATATCGATTAACCAAATGATTGCAACTAAAGGCGAATAGCTATCGATTAACCAAATGATTGCAGTTAAAGACGAATAGATATCGATTAACCAAATGATTGCAGTTAAAGGCGAATAGATATCGATTAACCAAATGAACACAGCTAAAGGCGAATAGATATCGATTAACCAAATGATTGCAGTTAAAGACGAATAGATATCGATTAACCAAATGGTTGCAGTTAAAGGCGAATAGATATCGATTAACCAAATGAACGCAGTTAAAGGCGAATAGATATCGATTAACCAAATGATTGCAGTTAAAGACGGATAGATATCGATTAACCAAATGATTGCAGCTAAAGAATAGATATGGATTAACCAAATGAACACAGCTAAAGGGGAATAGATATGGATTAACCAAATGATTGCAGTTAAAGGCGAATAGATATCGATTAACCAAATGAACGCAGCTAAAGAATTTATATCGATTAACCAAGTGATGGCAGTTAAAGGCGAATATATATCGATTAACCAAATGTACACAGTTAAAGGCGAATAGCTATCGATTAACCAAATGAACACAGCTAATGGCGAATGGATGTCGATTAACTAATCGATTGCAGTTAAAGGCGAATAGATATCGATTAACCAAATGATTGCAACTAAAGGCGAATAGCTATCGATTAACCAAATGATTGCAGTTAAAGACGAATAGATATCGATCAACCAAATGATTGCAGTTAAAGGCGAATAGATATCGATTAACCAAATGATTGCAGTTAAAGACGAATAGATATCGATTAACCAAATGATTGCAGCCAAAGAATAGATATCGATTAACCAAATGAACACAGCTAAAGGCGAATAGATATCGATTAACCAAATGATTGCAGTTAAAGGCGAATATATATCGATTAATCAAATGAACACAGCTAATGGCGAATGGATATCGATTAATCAAATGATTGCAGTTAAAAGCGAATAGATATCGATTAACCAAATGATTACAGTTAAAGACGAATAGATATCGATTAATCAAATGAACGCAGTTAAAGGCGAATAGATATCGATTAACCAAATGAACACAGTTAAAGGCGAATAGATATCGATTAACCAAATGAATGCAGTTAAAGGCGAATAGATATCGATTAACCAAATGAACGCAGCTAAAGGCGAATAGATATCGATTAACCAAATGAACACAGCTAAAGGCGAATAGATATCGATTAACCAAATGAACATAGTTAAAGACGAATAGATATCGATTAACCAAATGATTGCAGTTAAAGGCGAATATATATCGATTAACCAAATGATTGCAGTTAAAGGCGAATAGATATCGATTAACCAAATGAACGCAGCTAAAGAATAGATATCGATTACCCAAATGAACGCAGTTAAAGGTGAATAGATATCGATTAACCAAATGAACACAGCTAAAGGCGAATAGATATCGATTAACCAAATGATTGCAGTTAAAGACGAATAGATATCGAATAACCAAATGATTGCAGTTAAAGGCGAATATATATCGATTAACCAAATGAACGCAGCTAAAGAATAGATATCGATTAATCAAATGAACGCAGTTAAAGGCGAATATATATCGATTAACCAAATGAACACAGCTAAAGGCGAAGAGATATCGATTAACCAAATAATTGCAACTAAAGGCGAATAGCTATCGATTAACCAAATGATTGCAGTTAAAGATGAATAGATATCGATTAACCAAATGATTGCAGTTAAAGGCGAATAGATATCGATTAACCAAATGATTGCAACTAAAGGCGAATAGCTATCGATTAACCAAATGATTGCAGTTAAAGACGAATAGATATCGATTAACCAAATGATTGCAGGTAAAGGCGAATAGATATCGATTAACCAAATGAACACAGCTAAAGGCGAATAGATATCGATTAACCAAATGATTTCAGTTAAAGACGAATAGATATCGATTAGCCAAATGATTGCAGTTAAAGGCGAATAGATATCGATTAACCAAATGAACGCAGTTAAAGGCGAATAGATATCGATTAACCAAATGATTGCAGTTAAAGACGGATAGATATCGATTAACCAAATGATTGCAGCTAAAGAATAGATATGGATTAACCAAATGAACACAGCTAAAGGGGAATAGATATGGATTAACCAAATGATTGCAGTTAAAGGCGAATAGATATCGATTAACCAAATGAACGCAGCTAAAGAATTTATATCGATTAACCAAGTGATGGCAGTTAAAGGCGAATAGATATCGATTAACCAAATGTACACAGTTAAAGGCGAATAGCTATCGATTAACCAAATGAACACAGCTAATGGCGAATGGATGTCGATTAACTAATCGATTGCAGTTAAAGGCGAATAGATATCGATTAACCAAATGATTGCAACTAAAGGCGAATAGCTATCGATTAACCAAATGATTGCAGTTAAAGACGAATAGATATCGATCAACCAAATGATTGCAGTTAAAGGCGAATAGATATCGATTAACCAAATGATTGCAGTTAAAGACGAATAGATATCGATTAACCAAATGATTGCAGCCAAAGAATAGATATCGATTAACCAAATGAACACAGCTAAAGGCGAATAGATATCGATTAACCAAATGATTGCAGTTAAAGGCGAATATATATCGATTAATCAAATGAACACAGCTAATGGCGAATGGATATCGATTAATCAAATGATTGCAGTTAAAGGCGAATAGATATCGATTAACCAAGTGATGGCAGTTAAAGGCGAATAGATATCGATTAATCAAATGAACGCAGTTAAAGACGATTAACCAAATGTACACCAAATTAACCAAATGTACACAGTTAAAGGCGAATAGCTATCGACTAACCAAATGAACGCAGTTAAAGGCGAATATATATCGATTAACCAAATGAACACAGCTAATGGCGAATGGATGTCGATTAACTAATCGATTGCAGTTAAAGGCGAATAGATATCGATTAACCAAATGAACGCAGTTAAAGAATAGATATCAATTAACCAAATGAACACAGTTAAAGGCGAATAGATATCAATAAACCAAATGATTGCAGTTAAAGGCGAATAGATATCGATTAACCAAATGAACACAGCTCAAGGCGAATAGATATCGATTAACCAAATGAACACAGCTAAAGGCGAATAGATATCAATTAACCAAATGAACACAGTTAAAGGCGAATAGATATCAATAAACCAAATGATTGCAGTTAAAGGCGAATAGATATCGATTAACCAAATGAACACAGCTCAAGGCGAATAGATATCGTTTAACCAAGTGATTGCAGTTAAAGGCGAACAGATATCAATAAACCAAATGATTGCAGTTAAAGGCGAATAGATATCGATTAACCAAATGAACACAGCTAAAGGCGAATAGATATCGATTAATCAAATGAACGCAGTTAAAGGCGAATATATATCGATTAACCAAATGAACACAGCTAAAGGCGAATAGCTATCGATTAACCAAATGATTGCAGTTAAAGACGAATAGATATCGATTAACCAAATGATTGCAACTAAAGGCGAATAGCTATCGATTAACCAAATGATTGCAGTTAAAGACGAATATATATCGATTAACCAAATGATTGCAGTTAAAGGCGAATATATATCGATTAATCAAATGAACACAGCTAATGGCGAATGGATATCGATTAATCAAATGATTGCAGTTAAAGGCGAATAGATATCGATTAACCAAGTGATGGCAGTTAAAGGCGAATAGATATCGATTAATCAAATGAACGCAGTTAAAGACGGATAGATATCGATTAACCAAATGCATACAGTTAAAGGCGAATAGCTATCGACTAACCAAATGAACGCAGTTAAAGGCGAATATATATCGATTAAACAAATGAACACAGCTAACGGCGAATGGATGTCGATTAACTAATCGATTGCAGTTAAAGGCGAATAGATATCGATTAACCAAATGAACGCAGTTAAAGAATAGATATCAATTAACCAAATGAACACAGTTAAAGGCGAATAGATATCAATAAACCAAATGATTGCAGTTAAAGGCGAATAGATATCGATTAACCAAATGAACACAGCTAAAGGCGAATAGATATCGTTTAACCAAGTGATTGCAGTTAAAGGCGAACAGATATCAATAAACCAAATGATTGCAGTTAAAGGCGAATAGATATCGATTAACCAAATGAACACAGCTAAAGGCGAATAGATATCGATTAATCAAATAAACGCAGTTAAAGGCGAATATATATCGATTAACCAAATGAACACAGCTAAAGGCGAATAGCTATCGATTAACCAAATGATTGCAACTAAAGGCGAATAGCTATCGATTAACCATATGATTGCAGTTAAAGACGAATAGATATCGATTAACCAAATGAATGCAGTTAAAGGCGAATAGATATCGATTAACCAAATGATTGCAACTAAAGGCGAATAGCTATCGATTAACCAAATGATTGCAGTTAAAGACGAATAGATATCGATTAATCAAATGATTGCAGTTAAAGGCGAATAGATATCGATTAACCAAATGAACACAGCTAAAGGCGAATAGATATCGATTAACCAAATGATTGCAGTTAAAGACGAATAGATATCGATTAACCAAATGATTGCAGTTAAAGGCGAATAGATATCGATTAACCAAATGAACGCAGTTAAAGGCGAATAGATATCGATTAACCAAATGATTACAGTTAAAGCCGAATAGATATCGATTAATCAAATGAACGCAGTTAAAGGCGAATAGATATCGATTAACCAAATGAACACAGTTAAAGGCGAATAGATATCGATTAACCAAATGAATGCAGTTAAAGGCGAATAGATATCGATTAACCAAATGAACGCAGCTAAAGGCGAATAGATATCGATTAACCAAATGAACACAGCTAAAAGCGAATAGATATCGATTAACCAAATGAACACAGTTAAAGACGAATAGATATCGATTAACCAAATGATTGCAGTTAAAGGCGAATATATATCGATTAACCAAATGATTGCAGTTAAAGGCGAATAGATATCGATTAACCAAATGAACGCAGCTAAAGAATAGATATCGATTAACCAAATGAACGCAGTTAAAGGTGAATAGATATCGATTAACCAAATGAACACAGCTAAAGGCGAATAGATATCGATTAACCAAATGATTGCAGTTAAAGACGAATAGATATCGAATAACCAAATGATTGCAGTTAAAGGCGAATATATATCGATTAACCAAATGAACGCAGCTAAAGAATAGATATCGATTAATCAAATGAACGCAGTTAAAGGCGAATATATATCGATTAACCAAATGAACACAGCTAAAGGCGAATAGATATCGATTAACCAAATGATTGCAACTAAAGGCGAATAGCTATCGATTAACCAAATGATTGCAGTTAAAGACGAATAGATATCGATTAACCAAATGATTGCAGTTAAAGGCGAATAGATATCGATTAACCAAATGAACACAGCTAAAGGCGAATAGATATCGATTAACCAAATGATTGCAGTTAAAGACGAATAGATATCGATTAACCAAATGGTTGCAGTTAAAGGCGAATAGATATCGATTAACCAAATGAACGCAGTTAAAGGCGAATAGATATCGATTAACCAAATGATTGCAGTTAAAGACGGATAGATATCGATTAACCAAATGATTGCAGCTAAAGAATAGATATGGATTAACCAAATGAACACAGCTAAAGGGGAATAGATATGGATTAACCAAATGATTGCAGTTAAAGGCGAATAGATATCGATTAACCAAATGAACGCAGCTAAAGAATTTATATCGATTAACCAAGTGATGGCAGTTAAAGGCGAATATATATCGATTAACCAAATGTACACAGTTAAAGGCGAATAGCTATCGATTAACCAAATGAACACAGCTAATGGCGAATGGATGTCGATTAACTAATCGATTGCAGTTAAAGGCGAATAGATATCGATTAACCAAATGATTGCAACTAAAGGCGAATAGCTATCGATTAACCAAATGATTGCAGTTAAAGACGAATAGATATCGATCAACCAAATGATTGCAGTTAAAGGCGAATAGATATCGATTAACCAAATGATTGCAGTTAAAGACGAATAGATATCGATTAACCAAATGATTGCAGCCAAAGAATAGATATCGATTAACCAAATGAACACAGCTAAAGGCGAATAGATATCGATTAACCAAATGATTGCAGTTAAAGGCGAATATATATCGATTAATCAAATGAACACAGCTAATGGCGAATGGATATCGATTAATCAAATGATTGCAGTTAAAAGCGAATAGATATCGATTAACCAAATGATTACAGTTAAAGACGAATAGATATCGATTAATCAAATGAACGCAGTTAAAGGCGAATAGATATCGATTAACCAAATGAACACAGTTAAAGGCGAATAGATATCGATTAACCAAATGAATGCAGTTAAAGGCGAATAGATATCGATTAACCAAATGAACGCAGCTAAAGGCGAATAGATATCGATTAACCAAATGAACACAGCTAAAGGCGAATAGATATCGATTAACCAAATGAACATAGTTAAAGACGAATAGATATCGATTAACCAAATGATTGCAGTTAAAGGCGAATATATATCGATTAACCAAATGATTGCAGTTAAAGGCGAATAGATATCGATTAACCAAATGAACGCAGCTAAAGAATAGATATCGATTACCCAAATGAACGCAGTTAAAGGTGAATAGATATCGATTAACCAAATGAACACAGCTAAAGGCGAATAGATATCGATTAACCAAATGATTGCAGTTAAAGACGAATAGATATCGAATAACCAAATGATTGCAGTTAAAGGCGAATATATATCGATTAACCAAATGAACGCAGCTAAAGAATAGATATCGATTAATCAAATGAACGCAGTTAAAGGCGAATATATATCGATTAACCAAATGAACACAGCTAAAGGCGAAGAGATATCGATTAACCAAATAATTGCAACTAAAGGCGAATAGCTATCGATTAACCAAATGATTGCAGTTAAAGATGAATAGATATCGACTAACCAAATGATTGCAGTTAAAGGCGAATAGATATCGATTAACCAAATGATTGCAACTAAAGGCGAATAGCTATCGATTAACCAAATGATTGCAGTTAAAGACGAATAGATATCGATTAACCAAATGATTGCAGGTAAAGGCGAATAGATATCGATTAACCAAATGAACACAGCTAAAGGCGAATAGATATCGATTAACCAAATGATTTCAGTTAAAGACGAATAGATATCGATTAGCCAAATGATTGCAGTTAAAGGCGAATAGATATCGATTAACCAAATGAACGCAGTTAAAGGCGAATAGATATCGATTAACCAAATGATTGCAGTTAAAGACGGATAGATATCGATTAACCAAATGATTGCAGCTAAAGAATAGATATGGATTAACCAAATGAACACAGCTAAAGGGGAATAGATATGGATTAACCAAATGATTGCAGTTAAAGGCGAATAGATATCGATTAACCAAATGAACGCAGCTAAAGAATTTATATCGATTAACCAAGTGATGGCAGTTAAAGGCGAATAGATATCGATTAACCAAATGTACACAGTTAAAGGCGAATAGCTATCGATTAACCAAATGAACACAGCTAATGGCGAATGGATGTCGATTAACTAATCGATTGCAGTTAAAGGCGAATAGATATCGATTAACCAAATGATTGCAACTAAAGGCGAATAGCTATCGATTAACCAAATGATTGCAGTTAAAGACGAATAGATATCGATCAACCAAATGATTGCAGTTAAAGGCGAATAGATATCGATTAACCAAATGATTGCAGTTAAAGACGAATAGATATCGATTAACCAAATGATTGCAGCCAAAGAATAGATATCGATTAACCAAATGAACACAGCTAAAGGCGAATAGATATCGATTAACCAAATGATTGCAGTTAAAGGCGAATATATATCGATTAATCAAATGAACACAGCTAATGGCGAATGGATATCGATTAATCAAATGATTGCAGTTAAAGGCGAATAGATATCGATTAACCAAGTGATGGCAGTTAAAGGCGAATAGATATCGATTAATCAAATGAACGCAGTTAAAGACGATTAACCAAATGTACACCAAATTAACCAAATGTACACAGTTAAAGGCGAATAGCTATCGACTAACCAAATGAACGCAGTTAAAGGCGAATATATATCGATTAACCAAATGAACACAGCTAATGGCGAATGGATGTCGATTAACTAATCGATTGCAGTTAAAGGCGAATAGATATCGATTAACCAAATGAACGCAGTTAAAGAATAGATATCAATTAACCAAATGAACACAGTTAAAGGCGAATAGATATCAATAAACCAAATGATTGCAGTTAAAGGCGAATAGATATCGATTAACCAAATGAACACAGCTCAAGGCGAATAGATATCGTTTAACCAAGTGATTGCAGTTAAAGGCGAACAGATATCAATAAACCAAATGATTGCAGTTAAAGGCGAATAGATATCGATTAACCAAATGAACACAGCTAAAGGCGAACAGATATCGATTAATCAAATGAACGCAGTTAAAGGCGAATATATATCGATTAACCAAATGAACACAGCTAAAGGCGAATAGCTATCGATTAACCAAATGATTGCAACTAAAGGCGAATAGCTATCGATTAACCAAATGATTGCAGTTAAAGACGAATAGATATCGATTAACCAAATGATTGCAGTTAAAGGCGAATAGATATCGATTAACCAAATGATTGCAACTAAAGGCGAATAGCTATCGATTAACCAAATGATTGCAGTTAAAGACGAATAGATATCGATTAATCAAATGATTGCAGTTAAAGGCGAATAGATATCGATTAACCAAATGAACACAGCTAAAGGCGAATAGATATCCATTAACCAAATGATTGCAGTTAAAGACGAATAGATATCGATTAACCAAATGATTGCAGTTAAAGGCGAATAGATATCGATTAACCAAATGAACGCAGTTAAAGGCGAATAGATATCGATTAACCAAATGATTACAGTTAAAGACGAATAGATATCGATTAATCAAATGAACACAGTTAAAGGCGAATAGATATCGATTAACCAAATGAACACAGTTAAAGGCGAATAAATATCGATTAACCAAATGAACGCAGTTAAAGGCGAATAGATATCGAATAATCAAATGAACACAGCTAAAGGCGAATAGATATCGATTAACCAAATGAACACAGCTAAAGGCGAATAGATATCGATTAACCAAATGAACACAGTTAAAGACGAATAGATATCGATTAACCAAATGATCGCAGTTAAAGGCGAATATATATCGATTAACCAAATGATTGCAGTTAAAGGCGAATAGATATCGATTAACCAAATGAACGCAGCTAAAGATTAGATATCGATTAACCAAATGAACACAGCTAAAGGCGAATAGATATCGATTAACCAAATGATTGCAGTTAAAGACGAATAGATATCGAATAACCAAATGATTGCAGTTAAAGGCGAATATATATCGATTAACCAAATGAACGCAGCTAAAGAATAGATATCGATTAATCAAATGAACGCAGTTAAAGGCGAATATATATCGATTAACCAAATGAACACAGCTAAAGGCGAATAGATATCGATTAACCAAATGATTGCAGTTAAAGACGAATAGATATCGATTAACCAAATGATTGCAGTTAAAGGCGAATAGATATCGATTAACCAAATGATTGCAACTAAATGCGAATAGCTATCGATTAACCAAATGATTGCAGTTAAAGATGAATAGATATCGATTAACCAAATGATTGCAGTTAAAGGCGAATAGATATCGATTAACCAAATGATTGCAACTAAAGGCGAATAGCTATCGATTAACCAAATGATTGCAGTTAAAGACGAATAGATATCGATTAACCAAATGATTGCAGTTAAAGGCGAATAGATATCGATTAACCAAATGAACACAGCTAAAGGCGAATAGATATCGATTAACCAAATGATTGCAGTTAAAGACGAATAGATATCGATTAACCAAATGATTGCAGTTAAAGGCGAATAGATATCGATTAACCAAATGAACGCAATTAAAGGCGAATAGATATCGATTAACCAAATGATTACAGTTAAAGACGAATAGATATCGATTAATCAAATGAACTCAGTTAAAGACGAATAGATATGGATTAACCAAATGAACACAGTTAAAGACGAAAAGATATCGATTAACCAAATGAACGCAGTTAAAGGCGAATAGATATCGATTAACCAAATGATTGCAGTTAAAGGCAAATAGATATCGATTAACCAAATGAACGCAGTTAAAGGCGAATAGATATCGATTAACCAAATGATAGCAGTTAAAGACGAATAGATATCGATTAATCAAATGAACGCAGTTAAAGGCGAATAGATATCGATTAACCAAATGATTGCAACTAAAGGCGAATAGCTATCGATTAACCAAATGATTGCAGTTAAAGACGAATAGATATCGATTAACCAAATGATTGCAGGTAAAGGCGAATAGATATCGATTAACCAAATGAACACAGCTAAAGGCGAATAGATATCGATTAACCAAATGATTTCAGTTAAAGACGAATAGATATCGATTAACCAAATGATTGCAGTTAAAGACGAATAGATATCGATTAACCAAATGATTGCAGTTAAAGGCGAATAGATATCGATTAACCAAATGATTGCAGTTAAAGACGAATAGATATCGATTAACCAAATGATTGCAGCCAAAGAATAGATATCGATTAACCAAATGAACACAGCTAAAGGCGAATAGATATCGATTAACCAAATGATTGCAGTTAAAGGCGAATATATATCGATTAATCAAATGAACACAGCTAATGGCGAATGGATATCGATTAATCAAATGATTGCAGTTAAAGGCGAATAGATATCGATTAACCAAGTGATGGCAGTTAAATTCGAATAGATATCGATTAATCAAATGAACGCAGTTAAAGACGGATAGATATCGATTAACCAAATGTACACAGTTAAAGGCGAATAGCTATCGACTAACCAAATGAACGCAGTTAAAGGCGAATATATATCTATTGACCAAATGAACACAGCTAATGGCGAATGGATGTCGATTAACTAATCGATTGCAGTTAAAGGCGAATATATATCGATTAACCAAATGAACGCAGTTAAAGAATAGATATCAATTAACCAAATGAACACAGTTAAAGGCGAATAGATATCAATAAACCAAATGATTGCAGTTAAAGGCGAATAGATATCGATTAACCAAATGAACACAGCTAAAGGCGAATAGATATCGTTTAACCAAATGATTGCAGTTAAAGGCGAACAGATATCAATAAACCAAATGATTGCAGTTAAAGGCGAATAGATATCGATTAACCAAATGAACACAGCTAAAGGCGAATAGATATCGATTAATCAAATGAACGCAGTTAAAGGCGAATATATATCGATTAACCAAATGAACACAGCTAAAGGCGAATAGCTATCGATTAACCAAATGATTGCAGTTAAAGGCGAATAGATATCGATTAACCAAATGAACACAGTTAAAGGCGAATAAATATCGATTAACCAAATGAACGCAGTTAAAGGCGAATAGATATCGAATAATCAAATGAACACAGCTAAAGGCGAATAGATATCGATTAACCAAATGAACACAGCTAAAGGCGAATAGATATCGATTAACCAAATGAACACAGTTAAAGACGAATAGATATCGATTAACCAAATGATTGCAGTTAAAGGCGAATATATATCGATTAACCAAATGATTGCAGTTAAAGGCGAATAGATATCGATTAACCAAATGAACGCAGCTAAAGATTAGATATCGATTAACCAAATAAACACAGCTAAAGGCGAATAGATATCGATTAACCAAATGATTGCAGTTAAAGACGAATAGATATCGAATAACCAAATGATTGCAGTTAAAGGCGAATATATATCGATTAACCAAATGAACGCAGCTAAAGAATAGATATCGATTAATCAAATGAACGCAGTTAAAGGCGAATATATATCGATTAACCAAATGAACACAGCTAAAGGCGAATAGATATCGATTAACCAAATGATTGCAGTTAAAGACGAATAGATATCGATTAACCAAATGATTGCAGTTAAAGGCGAATAGATATCGATTAACCAAATGATTGCAACTAAATGCGAATAGCTATCGATTAACCAAATGATTGCAGTTAAAGATGAATAGATATCGATTAACCAAATGATTGCAGTTAAAGGCGAATAGATATCGATTAACCAAATGATTGCAACTAAAGGCGAATAGCTATCGATTAACCAAATGATTGCAGTTAAAGACGAATAGATATCGATTAACCAAATGATTGCAGTTAAAGGCGAATAGATATCGATTAACCAAATGAACACAGCTAAAGGCGAATAGATATCGATTAACCAAATGATTGCAGTTAAAGACGAATAGATATCGATTAACCAAATGATTGCAGTTAAAGGCGAATAGATATCGATTAACCAAATGAACGCAATTAAAGGCGAATAGATATCGATTAACCAAATGATTACAGTTAAAGACGAATAGATATCGATTAATCAAATGAACTCAGTTAAAGACGAATAGATATGGATTAACCAAATGAACACAGTTAAAGACGAAAAGATATCGATTAACCAAATGAACGCAGTTAAAGGCGAATAGATATCGATTAACCAAATGATTGCAGTTAAAGGCAAATAGATATCGATTAACCAAATGAACGCAGTTAAAGGCGAATAGATATCGATTAACCAAATGATAACAGTTAAAGACGAATAGATATCGATTAATCAAATGAACGCAGTTAAAGGCGAATAGATATCGATTAACCAAATGATTGCAACTAAAGGCGAATAGCTATCGATTAACCAAATGATTGCAGTTAAAGACGAATAGATATCGATTAACCAAATGATTGCAGGTAAAGGCGAATAGATATCGATTAACCAAATGAACACAGCTAAAGGCGAATAGATATCGATTAACCAAATGATTTCAGTTAAAGACGAATAGATATCGATTAACCAAATGATTGCAGTTAAAGACGAATAGATATCGATTAACCAAATGATTGCAGTTAAAGGCGAATAGATATCGATTAACCAAATGATTGCAGTTAAAGACGAATAGATATCGATTAACCAAATGATTGCAGCCAAAGAATAGATATCGATTAACCAAATGAACACAGCTAAAGGCGAATAGATATCGATTAACCAAATGATTGCAGTTAAAGGCGAATATATATCGATTAATCAAATGAACACAGCTAATGGCGAATGGATATCGATTAATCAAATGATTGCAGTTAAAGGCGAATAGATATCGATTAACCAAGTGATGGCAGTTAAATTCGAATAGATATCGATTAATCAAATGAACGCAGTTAAAGACGGATAGATATCGATTAACCAAATGTACACAGTTAAAGGCGAATAGCTATCGACTAACCAAATGAACGCAGTTAAAGGCGAATATATATCTATTGACCAAATGAACACAGCTAATGGCGAATGGATGTCGATTAACTAATCGATTGCAGTTAAAGGCGAATATATATCGATTAACCAAATGAACGCAGTTAAAGAATAGATATCAATTAACCAAATGAACACAGTTAAAGGCGAATAGATATCAATAAACCAAATGATTGCAGTTAAAGGCGAATAGATATCGATTAACCAAATGAACACAGCTAAAGGCGAATAGATATCGTTTAACCAAATGATTGCAGTTAAAGGCGAACAGATATCAATAAACCAAATGATTGCAGTTAAAGGCGAATAGATATCGATTAACCAAATGAACACAGCTAAAGGCGAATAGATATCGATTAATCAAATGAACGCAGTTAAAGGCGAATATATATCGATTAACCAAATGAACACAGCTAAAGGCGAATAGCTATCGATTAACCAAATGATTGCAGTTAAAGACGAATAGATATCGATTAAGCAAATGATTGCAGTTAAAGGCGAATAGATATCGATTAACCAAATGAACACAGCTAAAGGCGAATAGCTATCGATTAACCAAATGATTGCAACTAAAGGCGAATAGCTATCGATTAACCAAATGATTGCAGTTAAAGACGAATAGATATCGATTAACCAAATGATTGCAGTTAAAGGCGAATATATATCGATTAATCAAATGAACACAGCTAATGGCGAATGGATATCGATTAATCAAATGATTGCAGTTAAAGGCGAATAGATATCGATTAACCAAGTGATGGCAGTTAAAGGCGAATAGATATCGATTAATCAAAAAATTGCAGTTAAAGGCGAATAGATATCGATTAACCAAATGAACACAGCTAAAGGCGAATAGATATCGATTAATCAAATAAACGCAGTTAAAGGCGAATATATATCGATTAACCAAATGAACACAGCTAAAGGCGAATAGCTATCGATTAACCAAATGATTGCAACTAAAGGCGAATAGCTATCGATTAACCAAATGATTGCAGTTAAAGACGAATAGATATCGATTAACCAAATGAATGCAGTTAAAGGCGAATAGATATCGATTAACCAAATGATTGCAACTAAAGGCGAATAGCTATCGATTAACCAAATGATTGCAGTTAAAGACGAATAGATATCGATTAATCAAATGATTGCAGTTAAAGGCGAATAGATATCGATTAACCAAATGAACACAGCTAAAGGCGAATAGATATCGATTAACCAAATGATTGCAGTTAAAGACGAATAGATATCGATTAACCAAATGATTGCAGTTAAAGGCGAATAGATATCGATTAACCAAATGAACGCAGTTAAAGGCGAATAGATATCGATTAACCAAATGATTACAGTTAAAGACGAATAGATATCGATTAATCAAATGAACGCAGTTAAAGGCGAATAGATATCGATTAACCAAATGAACACAGTTAAAGGCGAATAGATATCGATTAACCAAATGAATGCAGTTAAAGGCGAATAGATATCGATTAACCAAATGAACGCAGCTAAAGGCGAATAGATATCGATTAACCAAATGAACACAGCTAAAAGCGAATAGATATCGATTAACCAAATGAACACAGTTAAAGACGAATAGATATCGATTAACCAAATGATTGCAGTTAAAGGCGAATATATATCGATTAACCAAATGATTGCAGTTAAAGGCGAATAGATATCGATTAACCAAATGAACGCAGCTAAAGAATAGATATCGATTAACCAAATGAACGCAGTTAAAGGTGAATAGATATCGATTAACCAAATGAACACAGCTAAAGGCGAATAGATATCGATTAACCAAATGATTGCAGTTAAAGACGAATAGATATCGAATAACCAAATGATTGCAGTTAAAGGCGAATATATATCGATTAACCAAATGAACGCAGCTAAAGAATAGATATCGATTAATCAAATGAACGCAGTTAAAGGCGAACATATATCGATTAACCAAATGAACACAGCTAAAGGCGAATAGATATCGATTAACCAAATGATTGCAACTAAAGGCGAATAGCTATCGATTAACCAAATGATTGCAGTTAAAGACGAATAGATATCGATTAACCAAATGATTGCAGTTAAAGGCGAAAAGATATCGATTAACCAAATGATTGCAACTAAAGGCGAATAGCTATCGATTAACCAAATGATTGCAGTTAAAGACGAATAGATATCGATTAACCAAATGATTGCAGTTAAAGGCGAATAGATATCGATTAACCAAATGAACACAGCTAAAGGCGAATAGATATCGATTAACCAAATGATTGCAGTTAAAGACGAATAGATATCGATTAACCAAATGATTGCAGTTAAAGGCGAATAGATATCGATTAACCAAATGAACGCAGTTAAAGGCGAATAGATATCGATTAACCAAATGATTGCAGTTAAAGACGAATAGATATCGATTAACCAAATGATTGCAGCTAAAGAATAGATATGGATTAACCAAATGAACACAGCTAAAGGGGAATAGATATGGATTAACCAAATGATTGCAGTTAAAGGCGAATAGATATCGATTAACCAAATGAACGCAGCTAAAGAATTTATATCGATTAACCAAGTGATGGCAGTTAAAGGCGAATATATATCGATTAACCAAATGTACACAGTTAAAGGCGAATAGCTATCGATTAACCAAATGAACACAGCTAATGGCGAATGGATGTCGATTAACTAATCGATTGCAGTTAAAGGCGAATAGATATCGATTAACCAAATGATTGCAACTAAAGGCGAATAGCTATCGATTAACCAAATGATTGCAGTTAAAGACGAATAGATATCGATCAACCAAATGATTGCAGTTAAAGGCGAATAGATATCGATTAACCAAATGATTGCAGTTAAAGACGAATAGATATCGATTAACCAAATGATTGCAGCCAAAGAATAGATATCGATTAACCAAATGAACACAGCTAAAGGCGAATAGATATCGATTAACCAAATGATTGCAGTTAAAGGCGAATATATATCGATTAATCAAATGAACACAGCTAATGGCGAATGGATATCGATTAATCAAATGATTGCAGTTAAAGGCGAATATATATCGATTAACCAAATGATTACAGTTAAAGACGAATAGATATCGATTAATCAAATGAACGCAGTTAAAGGCGAATAGATATCGATTAACCAAATGAACACAGTTAAAGGCGAATAGATATCGATTAACCAAATGAATGCAGTTAAAGGCGAATAGATATCGATTAACCAATTGAACGCAGCTAAAGGCGAATAGATATCGATTAACCAAATGAACACAGCTAAAGGCGAATAGATATCGATTAACCAAATGAACACAGTTAAAGACGAATAGATATCGATTAACCAAATGATTGCAGTTAAAGGCGAATATATATCGATTAACCAAATGATTGCAGTTAAAGGCGAATAGATATCGATTAACCAAATGAACGCAGCTAAAGAATAGATATCGATTAACCAAATGAACGCAGTTAAAGGTGAATAGATATCGATTAACCAAATGAACACAGCTAAAGGCGAATAGATATCGATTAACCAAATGATTGCAGTTAAAGACGAATAGATATCGAATAACCAAATGATTGCAGTTAAAGGCGAATATATATCGATTAACCAAATGAACGCAGCTAAAGAATAGATATCGATTAATCAAATGAACGCAGTTAAAGGCGAATATATATCGATTAACCAAATGAACACAGCTAAAGGCGAATAGATATCGATTAACCAAATAATTGCAACTAAAGGCGAATAGCTATCGATTAACCAAATGATTGCAGTTAAAGATGAATAGATATCGATTAACCAAATGATTGCAGTTAAAGGCGAATAGATATCGATTAACCAAATGATTGCAACTAAAGGCGAATAGCTATCGATTAACCAAATGATTGCAGTTAAAGACGAATAGATATCGATTAACCAAATGATTGCAGGTAAAGGCGAATAGATATCGATTAACCAAATGAACACAGCTAAAGGCGAATAGATATCGATTAACCAAATGATTTCAGTTAAAGACGAATAGATATCGATTAACCAAATGATTGCAGTTAAAGGCGAATAGATATCGATTAACCAAATGAACGCAGTTAAAGGCGAATAGATATCGATTAACCAAATGATTGCAGTTAAAGACGGATAGATATCGATTAACCAAATGATTGCAGCTAAAGAATAGATATGGATTAACCAAATGAACACAGCTAAAGGGGAATAGATATGGATTAACCAAATGATTGCAGTTAAAGGCAAATAGATATCGATTAACCAAATGAACGCAGCTAAAGAATTTATATCGATTAACCAAGTGATGGCAGTTAAAGGCGAATAGATATCGATTAACCAAATGTACACAGTTAAAGGCGAATAGCTATCGATTAACCAAATGAACACAGCTAATGGCGAATGGATGTCGATTAACTAATCGATTGCAGTTAAAGGCGAATAGATATCGATTAACCAAATGATTGCAACTAAAGGCGAATAGCTATCGATTAACCAAATGATTGCAGTTAAAGACGAATAGATATCGATCAACCAAATGATTGCATTTAAAGGCGAATAGATATCGATTAACCAAATGATTGCAGTTAAAGACGAATAGATATCGATTAACCAAATGATTGCAGCCAAAGAATAGATATCGATTAACCAAATGAACACAGCTAAAGGCGAATAGATATCGATTAACCAAATGATTGCAGTTAAAGGCGAATATATATCGATTAATCAAATGAACACAGCTAATGGCGAATGGATATCGATTAATCAAATGATTGCAGTTAAAGGCGAATATATATCGATTAACCAAGTGATGGCAGTTAAAGGCGAATAGATATCGATTAATCAAATGAACGCAGTTAAAGACGGATAGATATCGATTAACCAAATGTACACAGTTAAAGGCGAATAGCTATCGACTAACCAAATGAACGCAGTTAAAGGCGAATATATATCGATTAACCAAATGAACACAGCTAATGGCGAATGGATGTCGATTAACTAATCGATTGCAGTTAAAGGCGAATAGATATCGATTAACCAAATGAACGCAGTTAAAGAATAGATATCAATTAACCAAATGAACACAGTTAAAGGCGAATAGATATCAATAAACCAAATGATTGCAGTTAAAGGCGAATAGATATCGATTAACCAAATGAACACAGCTAAAGGCGAATAGATATCGTTTAACCAAGTGATTGCAGTTAAAGGCGAACAGATATCAATAAACCAAATGATTGCAGTTAAAGGCGAATAGATATCGATTAACCAAATGAACACAGCTAAAGGCGAACAGATATCGATTAATCAAATGAACGCAGTTAAAGGCGAATATATATCGATTAACCAAATGAACACAGCTAAAGGCGAATAGCTATCGATTAACCAAATGATTGCAACTAAAGGCGAATAGCTATCGATTAACCAAATGATTGCAGTTAAAGACGAATAGATATCGATTAACCAAATGATTGCAGTTAAAGGCGAATAGATATCGATTAACCAAATGATTGCAACTAAAGGCGAATAGCTATCGATTAACCAAATGATTGCAGTTAAAGACGAATAGATATCGATTAATCAAATGATTGCAGTTAAAGGCGAATAGATATCGATTAACCAAATGATTGCAGTTAAAGACGAATAGATATCGATTAACCAAATGATTGCAGTTAAAGGCGAATAGATATCGATTAACCAAATGAACGCAGTTAAAGGCGAATAGATATCGATTAACCAAATGATTACAGTTAAAGACGAATAGATATCGATTAATCAAATGAACGCAGTTAAAGGCGAATATATATCGATTAACCAAATGAACACAGTTAAAGGCGAATAGATATCGATTAACCAAATGAACGCAGTTAAAGGCGAATAGATATCGAATAATCAAATGAACACAGCTAAAGGCGAATAGATATCGATTAACCAAATGAACACAGCTAAAGGCGAATAGATATCGATTAACCAAATGAACACAGTTAAAGACGAATAGATATCGATTAACCAAATGATTGCAGTTAAAGGCGAATATATATCGATTAACCAAATGATTGCATTTAAAGGCGAATAGATATCGATTAACCAAATGAACGCAGCTAAAGATTAGATATCGATTAACCAAATGAACACAGCTAAAGGCGAATAGATATCGATTAACCAAATGATTGCAGTTAAAGACGAATAGATATCGAATAACCAAATGATTGCAGTTAAAGGCGAATATATATCGATTAACCAAATGAACGCAGCTAAAGAATAGATATCGATTAATCAAATGAACGCAGTTAAAGGCGAATATATATCGATTAACCAAATGAACACAGCTAAAGGCGAATAGATATCGATTAACCAAATGATTGCAGTTAAAGACGAATAGATATCGATTAACCAAATGATTGCAGTTAAAGGCGAATAGATATCGATTAACCAAATGATTGCAACTAAATGCGAATAGCTATCGATTAACCAAATGATTGCAGTTAAAGATGAATAGATATCGATTAACCAAATGATTGCAGTTAAAGGCGAATAGATATCGATTAACCAAATGATTGCAACTAAAGGCGAATAGCTATCGATTAACCAAATGATTGCAGTTAAAGACGAATAGATATCGATTAACCAAATGATTGCAGTTAAAGGCGAATAGATATCGATTAACCAAATGAACACAGCTAAAGGCGAATAGATATCGATTAACCAAATGATTGCAGTTAAAGACGAATAGATATCGATTAACCAAATGATTGCAGTTAAAGGCGAATAGATATCGATTAACCAAATGAACGCAATTAAAGGCGAATAGATATCGATTAACCAAATGATTACAGTTAAAGACGAATAGATATCGATTAATCAAATGAACTCAGTTAAAGACGAATAGATATGGATTAACCAAATGAACACAGTTAAAGACGAAAAGATATCGATTAACCAAATGAACGCAGTTAAAGGCGAATAGATATCGATTATTCAAATGAACACAGCTAAAGGCGAATAGATATCGATTAACCAAATGAACACAGTTAAAGACGAATAGATATCGATTAACCAAATGAACGCAGTTAAAGGCGAATAGATATCGATTAACCAAATGATTGCAGTTAAAGGCGAATAGATATCGATTAACCAAATGAACGCAGCTAAAGAATAGATATCGATTAACCAAATGTACACAGTTAAAGACGAATAGATATCGATTAACCAAATGAACTCAGCTAAAGGCGAATAGATATCGATTAATCAAATGAACGCAGTTAAAGGCGAATAGATATCAATTAACCAAATGAACGCAGCTAAAGAATAGATAAAGATTAACCAAATGTACACAGTTAAAGGCGAATAGATGTCGATTAAAGTGGCATGAGCTGCCGAATTCGGACTATTTTCATAGATACTGATTGCCACGACTGTAAACAAAATTGAAATAACCGGGACGACCATTCAATCATTCTAAGACAAAGTTAGTTCAAAACAATACTTTAAGCCCCTTTCACAATTGAGATACGGCGGGTTTACGGCTCTTGCGGTCATGAATTTTGGCCTTCCGTACGATGGACCGCAGCCTTCCTTGCGGGCAACCGCACCTTACCGCGCGGAATTTTTGTGCCGCAAGAGCCGCAGAAAAGTTCGGTGTGCACATGGAATCCAATTTTCGACCGTGCGAATTTTTTATTACCTCTGATCCGTGCGGGCGCCAGTACGTTCACCGTAAACCGTTGTATCTTGACCCCCGGTTGTTGCACGATTTTTTTGTGTCGTAAGATGCTCCGTACGGTGAAATTTCTTGTTTCGCCAACCTTGCGGCAGTCGTAAACCGTTGAACGATTCGCCGTCTCGGTCTTGCACCGCCTTGCGTTCACCGTGCGAAAAATACCCTCAGGTGTCCTACAGGTATATGTTTTTGGGTGCTTCATTTTATCTCACTACAGTTGAAGCTTTTGCCTTGGTCTGCTTCTTGGCGGACATCGTGGTGATCTTCCTCAATGGATTGACGTTCTTTTTCTAACGGTTTTTGGAACTATGCGCCTTTTTATACTGCAATCACGTCTGCGGAGCCCAAAATCGCCGCATGATTTGACAAAACGCCGTAAGGCGCCCGCTCATTGGCGCACGGCGAAAAACAATGACGCACGATGCATCATGCGGCACGCCGCACGTTCCAACAAATCACGTAGCACCTCCGCGCAACTGTCTCACGGATCACGTGCGCTAGACGTGCGTTGCTTGCGTCACTCGCGCGGTTCGCCGCAAGAGATTCGTGGATTAAAACGCAAGGGAACCTTGCCACGCCCTTACGATGCCCCGGCCAATCGTAAAATGGATTATTTTCTTGCGGTAATTTTTCCGATTCTACTGCGGCCCGAAAAATTTTATCTCCACCGTGCGGTCCATTTCAGTATTTTGACCGTGCGGCGAAAGTCTAAATTGTGAAAGCCCCTTTATCGTACTTTTTCGAGACTAGAAGCACCTAAACGCTTTTGAATTATACGTCTTGAGAAAAATAGCCGATAATTTCAACATTCTGTTTTTATGTCAAAATATCAACATTTTGGCAGCTCATGCCACTTTAGTCAAGTTTTATCACTTCGTTTGCATCTTTTCCCTTTCAACGTATTTAAAAACTTTCACTCGTGCATGATGAGTCGGAAATCCTACAGAAAGGAAATATTCAGTCGGCTTATTCACTTCTTTTTGATTAACTGAATAACTTAGAACAATGCAAAAGCAAAGTAACTCCGACAAACGTATATTGGCAATCTAAATATTTCGACAAAGGTATATTTGTCATCTTCAGGAACATTTAAATGAATTTCGTATTTTCCTGAAGATGACAAATATACCTTGATATTTAGATTGTAGATATGCGTCTGTTGAATTTATTCGGAGTTACTTTGCTATTTCATTATTCATTTCTTTTCTCTTTGTTTCTGAAAACCAGACTACTTGAGATCAGGTTTAGTTTATTTGACATGTTTGAGATTTGACCCTGTGACAAAGTGGGTTCTCTTCAGTCAATAATCTACATGATTATCTTCCTCAAATATAAAAATCAAATTAAGTTATCTCAGTGCAAACACATCTGTAAGTGTATAAATGAATTATGTAAACTATTCTGTCCCCTTGTCTCGTGGTAGAAGAGCTACACTCTCCCAAGTGATAACATTGACCTTGTTTTAAAGACTATCTTCTGCAATGTCAATATTAGGTTGTACCTTATTATTTTTCATGTAAACAAAATCTGTGTCGGTTTGCCAGATTAGCAGTCTGTTTATCCCTTGATCTGCTTTGCGACATACACTTGTTGTGCTCTACACATATTTCTTCACAATTGTTTATAGATTGAGAATATTGGATTTATCGAAATTTCCAATACATTGAATTTTGTATAAGACTACGGATCACGTCTTTTTCTAATTGTATTGATTGATTGATTGCTGTTTTACGTCGCACTCAAGATTATTTCACTTATATGGCGGCGATGGCAGGATTTGTAGAGGAGGAAATCGTGCTTTTTGTCACGACATTAGAGGAGTACCTGACTCTTGAATGAAGGTGAATGCTTCTTCAATTGGAAATTGGGGGATTTCCGTGGCTCAGTAGCCTTCCACCAATGGGTCTCGGGTTCGAATCCCACTCCGTCCAAAAAAATTAGAAAATTTTTCTGATTGGGTTTTCACTCGAACGTTGGATTCCTCCCACAAATACAACTGGCAACGCCGCCAGAAAAGTGAAATAATCTTAAGCGCGACGTAAAAGAGCAAACAATCAATCAATTGAAAACGCACATTCTCAAGGCCAGTACCAATTAAAAGGAACCGAAATTCTAATTCTGTAAGATCAGAAAACAGGTTTGGTTTAGTATTTTCAATGTTGTTTCGGGATACGTCTAATGTTTTGAGTACAGTCAGATTATAGAACAAAGCTTCGGGAATCTCTGATCCTAACTTATTATTGGAAATAAGAAGTGTCTCTATATAGGGAACTGTATTAAAGAAGTTGTCTGACACGTAATGACATTCGTTGCCAGATAGGTCCAAATATTTCAGAGATTCTACTCCTTTAACTGGGCCTTCCCAGCTGGAAAGTAAATTGTTAGAAAAATCTGCGTACAATACAGAAGCACGAAGCAAAGTGATCGCTGGAATTTCAAATCTCAGTTTGTACGTATTACTACATTGGATTTTCCACAGTTTAGGAGGAAAAGACGAGGGAATGGGGCGGTCGCTTTTGTCCATAACAGGTAGATGACGGCTTTTCGTCACAGCTCCCTTGGAGAAGTTCTTCCCTTCTTTTAATAAATGGGGGGTCATATGTTTGTTGATAACTAAGATTAATTTGGGTCAAGTTTCGTAAACTAAATAAAGCCCTTATGTGATTCATTTTAGTCTGAAGGCTATTATATGACACGGACAATATTTTGAGAGTTTTGGGAAGAAAATAAACAGCCTTAATATCAAATTGAATAATCGAGTTTGAATCAGCATAAATTTCCTCAAGGCACGTCAGATTCATATATTTCACATCTTCTACCGTTATGGATGTAGATTCAGTCATGCTATGAACTTGTCGCATGAAAACCTTCCTTATTGTAGTGTTTTGGAGACCCTTGAATGTTTCTCCAACTCCACCAAGTCCCAAATGGATATTCCGGCTGAAGTCTATAGTGTCTATGTGTGGTAAATGTACGAAAGCCTCTGGGGCAATCCACTTCAAACTGCAGTTGTTTAATAACAATGTACGAATTGGAATATTATTAAAATTGCTAAATGTTTCTCGGGACACATTATTGAAAATCTCGCTGTTCGATAGGTCTAGAATTCTCAATGACGTCATATTTCGAACGCCAGCCCCAAATGTTCGATATGAAAGACCGTCAATCCTCAATATCTCCAAAGAAGACAGATACTGAAGAGCATTGTCAGGGTATCTCAAATCACCAGTGTTTATATTCCATTTGATGTTCAGCTCTTTCAGATTTTTGAGAGGTTCAAAAACTCTGTCGCCAAATGAAGTTGGAGAGGGTTTGAAATTGTTGTTATGGAGGTCAAGGGTCACAAGGTTAGCTAATCCATCGAATGCTCCAGTTGGGAATGCTGGGATTCTGTTCGTGGATAAATCCAAATGTCTAAGATCAGTCAAGTTAGAAAATGGCGAATCTGTAATATTCTCAATACTATTGTTACTAAGAATCAGTTTTGTTGTTGTTACTGGAATGCCCGAAGGTACCGCGATCAACTGTTGACCAGAGCAGTTTACCAGAAGATCTGTGGAGTTAACCGTGACACATTTACACCTGCCCAGTTCAGAATGACTCGGAGCACAGGCGTACTTGGGGAGAACTTGCAAAAACTGTCTGTTCGACGCCAATACGCTATCAGAACCATGGTTGTTATTGCTTGTTAGTAGTGTTATACTATCTAGGTTCCTTGGCAATACGGAAGCCTGGGAGAAGACCAGAGTGATGACGATAGCACAGAAAAACATAGTTGGCCTCCTACAATAGCAAGAAAATGAAAATATAATAAATGAATATAGATTGATTACGGTTATGCCCTATATACAGAAAATACAATCAGTGCAAAAAATCCCATGGGTTAAGATACGTATGAGAAATATTGTTATATTTACATAAAATACCTGTAGTGCATATTACTTAAGAGTTTGTTTGGCTTGCATTTACAAACAATGACGAAAATAAAGTAATGTAGAGCATCTGCTCTTTGGTATAATGATGTAAGCTTATTTAAAGCAAGAAAATGTGGCGAACATCATTCGACAGAATGGAGCCGCCAAAAAATATATTTAAAGCAAACGTGAAACAAGGGGCTGACATGTTGTCTGTTTTCACTAGCCATGGTCAAATATTAATTGAGGCCATAACTACAAACACGGAGACAAGAAGTACCAGCTACAACTTGGAAATAAAGCCGATGAGCTGACATATCAAATGTGTCTTTGTTTCTACTGGTTGTCTTTCTATAGATAATATAACTTGCTTACTACGACGAAAACGAAAAAAAAATACAGATTATAAACTTCCAATCAATGGCAAACAGATAGCTTTATGATGACGATCAAATATACAGATTATAAACTACATTATGGATCAGACCTTTTTGTCTGCGGCTTACTCTCTAAAATTTATCGACGGGCTTTATTTTTACTCAAACCAGATCCTCTGTCTGTATTTCTCAAAAAAAGTTCGTAAAATTAGACTGTACCCTACTGCCAGATCGATCACGGTTAAGATCATCATTACGCTTGTGTGCATGCCCGGGCTCGGACATTGCGGGTACAAAACAAACCAAATGTTCAATTTCAAATTAAAAATACAAACTGATGTCATAAATTTCATATTTGAGGAAAAAAGAAAGTTTCTAACTTCGTATGTCTTGGAAAAAATACAGAAAACCAGACACGGTTTTTATTGTAAACAGTATTCTGGAGTTTTGCCGCGAGTATGGCTTTGAAAAAGTAAAGGATTGACGTTGAAATAAGACATATTAATAAAGTCATCAGCCCATACGAACCGAAGACGGTAATTGCCAATAACGAAGAAATTTCAAATAGCCAGGATATATGAGGGGAGGGTTTTTTGGGGGAGAATTGGGTTGCTTATAAAACTATCTAAACATACGTCTGCAAGATTGTTATCAATGGAGGGCTCTTATTTTGTACTTTTGGATAGCACTATTAAACCAACGATACACGGAGACTTCCGGGAAGTAAAACATATGTATAGTTTTACATTCTTTGTTTTAGTAACAACGCAGCAAAATTATCTTAATAGGCCTCCATGCGCTATTTTTGTTACGCGTCAGTTAAATATACAAGTGTAATTTTGACATAGATGGGATGGAGGTTAAGTGTTCTGTCAATGAATCCAAAGCAGTTAATACGAACACGAGGGTCTGACTAACCTTAGCAGGGTGTCGTTGCATTTTTATTTCCTTTTAGTTTCACTTCAGGCTTTCTATGCGACACATTGTCACAATAGGGCCTTGTAAAACCCACGCTTTTGTTGTGGAAGAAATCACAGCACCTAGTTTCATTTCCCAGCAGTGACAAATTTAACCTTCTGTGGCGAGTCAGCTAAATTTAGTTCAGGCTTTTCCTACCAATTTGAAACAGAAATGCATGGAAAAACTTTGGTAAAACTGTGACATCTAAGGGAGGTAATGTAAAGGCTAAAGTTAAGTCCCCTTGGTTTACTTCAGAATGTGAATCTGCCAAACGAAAGTTTAATCGAGCCAGAAGTAAACTAGACAAGCATGGGGAAAGGTTTAGATTAGATCTAGTTAATGCTAAGAGAGAATATAACAGAGTTAAAAAAAGGCTAGATCTCTTTATTCTTATAAGGAAGGTCAGTCATTGATTGACTCGTCTATTGAATCTCCATCTAAATTCTGGCAAAAGATTAATAAACTAATTAAAGGTGGAGGACAGGGATTAGACTTGCCTATGGATGAAGTTTATTTATATTTTAAAAACCTTCTTAATGATGACATATCGACTGTAAATGATAGAACTTTACCTGATGGTATCCTCAATGATAATTTGTATAATGATATGTTGGATCGTCCAATTACCGAAGACGATGTTAAATCGGCATTGAGTAAGCTAAGGAGGAAAAAGGCATGTGGTTTTGACAATTTGTGTTCTGAAATATTTATTGCTGGCGAATCTATTTTGTTACCTTATTTAGTAAAAATATTTAATTTTTTATTTGATAATGGTTTGTATCCAGACACGTGGTGTAATGGCATAATATTCCCTATACATAAGAAAGGAGACAAAACAGACGTTAATAACTACCGAGGCATTACTTTAATCAGTGTATTTGCAAAATTGTATTCCTTAGTTCTGTGCAACAGATTGTATGCTTGGTCGGAATGCTATGAAAAAATAAGTGAATGCCAGTTTGGGTTTAGACAAGGAAGAAGTACGATCGATTGTGCATTTTGTCTATACAATATTGTATTTAATACAATACAGTCTAAGGAAAAACTCTATTGTGCTTTTGTTGACTTCCAGAAAGCCTTCGATTCTATTAGCCGATCTAAGCTATGGTCACAGTTGCAAAAATTGGTTGTAATTCTAAGTTATTCATAGCCATTCAGTCAATATATAAATGTGTCAGAACTTGTGTAAAAATGTATGGAAATTTGTCATCATTCTTTCAGCAGGGTAAAGGGTTAAAACAAGGGGAGCCCTTGTCACCCATCCTTTTCTCATTGTATATAAATGATATATGTAATGTGTTGCCAAGTAATGAGTCAGCGGATGAATTATTGACTGAGTTTCAAATTTTTGTTTTAATGTTTGCTGATGACGCAGTTGTATTTTCAAAAACAGCCGAAGGGTTAGACATACTCTTAAAGCAGTTAAAAAGTTACTGTGATGAACTTGATCTCACTGTAAATACAAGCAAAACCAAGGTGTTAGTTTTTGGATCTACTAAGTATAAGAGAGACTTTCAGTGGACTTACGATGACGTCATATTGGAAGTAGTAGATCATTTTTGTTATTTGGGTGTTAAATTAAAATTCAATCTTTCAATGAATGAAGCCCCGAAGCTACTTGCTGAAAAAGCAAAAAAAGCTGTATACGTATTGAAACAATGTTTTAAAAAAGTTACGTTGAGTTTGAAACTGAAACTGCATCTATTTGATACTATTGTCAAGCCTATTTTATTGTACGGCTGCGAAATATGGGGATTTTGTAATATCAGTGTAATTGAGATTGTACATACCCAATTTCTAAAGTTTTTGTTAGGCGTTCCTTTCAATGCACCTAATATGCTTGTTTATGGTGAATTTGGTAGATTTCCACTAGTAGTTGATTGCAAGACCAGACTTTTTAAATACTGGATGAATGTAAAGCTCCAGCATGATAGTGTAGTATCAAAGCTATCCATCCTTCAATCAAATACACAAGTTAGAAGTAGTATAAAAATGCAATTTCTGCATCAGCTACTATGGCTATCATCCATTTCTGAATCAGCTACATATACCCGTATGTAAGGTTGTATTGAAAGGGGGATAACTCTGACGGTACTAAACATAGTGTTGTCTCCCTTGTCCCATATGTTGGTTGAAGGTGAACTAGGTTAAATTCCAGCGCGCGTTATTGTTTACTTAACCTGATGTGACTTTAATACAGCTTAGTTTGACCCCATCTGAAGTGTTGCTATCAGTGGTATGTTTATTCTAGTCCAACCCCCAGCTATTGACACAATCCAGCTTCTGTTAGCCCCCCACTGATATAAATATGTTTTCTAAAAGACACATCCCTTAAAGTAATCGCCTTAAGAGCATTATAGATCACTGCCAATGAATAAAATCACTTACTTGTTTGAACAATGCTTTTCATTCTTACATTTCATTTATCATCGTGAACAAAGTATAGGCGTCTTCGAGTTGGTGTTCAACTACCATCGACACAGCAGGATTTAGTTTCAGTTTTAGGATTTTTAGATAAATTTCTTCAACAACAATCTTATATATTTTTTTGATCTTCTTTTAACATCAGATAAAATTCTGGTTGACTGGTCTTACAGAAAACCACTCACATGTTTGTACACGTTTTTGTAAATTCTTAACCCTGAATAATCAAGTTAGACAACTCTGAATGAACACGGAGTGTTAAGTAAATCTTCAGCTTTATTACAGATAAGATAAAATTTCTAACAGGTCATGGATTAAGTAACTGTAACTAGCATGTGTATCGTTCTAATTGCCTGGCACCCCGACAAGTCTGGGAGGATAATTACAGTTATTACAGCCGGTAAAATTGTTTCGAATACAGAAAATTAAACATCGCGATTAAACTTTATATGCTATGAACAAACTTTTAGAAATGCTCTCACTACCCAATAGGGAAAATTGTGTAGGTTAAAATATACATGAGCCAAACAGAAACACATATAGAAACATAGTCACACAGGGGCATAATTATTCCAGATTTAGAAAGTAAGGAAATGAAACATCTGAGATGACAACTGTCAGTGTCCATTCGCTGCTCGGATAGAAAATGAAATGTTCTTAAAGTAAAAATATACATGAGCCAAACAGAAAAACATATAGAAACATAGTCACACAGTCATATCAGATTTAGAAAGTAAGGAAATGAAACATCTGAGATGACAACTGTCAGCGTCCATTCGCTGCTCGGATAGAAAATGACCTGTGAAATGTTCTTAAAGTATGTAACCTTACTACCACTAACAGACACCCGGCGGGCGTTAAGCGGACGCCGGGCGTTAAGCGGGTGCCGGACGTTAAGTGGCCGTGTCCGGACGTTCATTCAAGACGAAAGGCAGTATGTAAATGACCAAAGACATGACTAACTTGACATTTTTTTTTTCGACATCTTTATTGAGTTAGGTTATGTAAAGTCAAAACTATATTAACAAATGTAAAACATATATATATATATAAATTGTGTGTTAAGGTTAGATTTAGTCACTGTCCTCATTTTCTTGAGTATCAGGATATGTGGTTGGTAAAAGATCGTTAAATAAGGTTTTCCTCATTTTTATAGCATTATACAGGGCCTCTCTCGGTGATAAATCAAAAGTGTCTTGAAGTGAATGTTTCGTGGCCATAATTTTTTTATGGATTGGATCTTTTTTAATAGACTCTAAAAGCAAACTCTCTTCGTTGTATAAAGACATCAGAGTATTTCTTATTTTTGGCCTCAAAGTTTCGTAGTCACCATTTTCTTCATAGATAGAGTCAGTTGTTTCAGGGATGTGCTGTTCGATCGCCTTTGTTACAAGATTATCCCACATCGTTGAGGACGCCTTTTCGTTTTCCTGTGACTCTTCCTCAGCCGAGGAAACGCTTTCATCTCCCTGTGATTCTTCATCCGTTGACGACAGAGTGTTTTCATCTAGGGTCTCTTGACTTGCACAACTATCCGCAGAATCATTGTTTTCTGACTCTGTGATTTTCGCTACATTGTCGTTCCCATATTCTGAGGAAGTGTTTTGATCTTCATTGTGACTTTGAAGTGATGTTGTATGATGGTTATACCTATCCTGATGACGTCGCATATCATGATCCCGAGTAAAAGTTTGGCCACATTCGGTGCATGTAAACAGTCCAATGTCTAATGTACGGCACTCGACTGACTAATAATATTGGTATAGTGAGATGTACTTTTATATAGCATATAATTTCCCCCAAGGCGGCGCTGTGGGCGCTTAAAACAGACGCCCGGCGGGCGCTAAGCGGACGCCGGGCGTAAAGCGGGCGTAGGTAATGCTTAAGGTAATGGTACGAATAACCTTTCGTCTTGAATGAACGCCCGGGTACGGCCGCTTTACGCCCGGCGCCCGCTTAACGCCCGCCGGGCGTCTGTTTTAAGCGCCCACAGCGCCACCTGGGGGGAATTATATGATATATAGAAGTAGATCTCACTATACCAATATTATTAGTCAGTCGAGTGCCGTACATTAGACATGGGACTGTTTACATGCACCGAATGTGGTCAAACTTTTACTCGGGATCATGATATGCGACGTCATCAGGATAGGTATAACCATCATACAACATCACTTCAAAGTCACAATGAAGATCAAAACACTTCCTCAGAATATGGGAACGACAATGTAGCGAAAATCACAGAGTCAGAAAACAATGATTCTGCGGATAGTTGTGCAAGTCAAGAGACCCTAGATGAAAACACTCTGTCGTCAACGGATGAAGAATCACAAGGAGATGAAAGCATTTCCTCGGCTGAGGAAGAGTCACAGGAAAACGAAAAGGCGTCCTCAACGATGTGGGATAATCTTGTAACAAAGGCGATCGAACAGCACATCCCTGAAACAACTGACTCTATCGATGAAGAAAATGGTGACTACGAAACTTTGAGGCCAAAAATAAGAAATACTCTGATGTCTTTATACAACGAAGAGAGTTTGCTTTTAGAGTCTATGAAAAAAGATCCAATCCATAAAAACATTATGGCCACGAAACATTCACTTCAAGACACTTTTGATTTATCACCGAGAGAGGCCCTGTATAATGCTATAAAAATGAGGAAAACCTTATTTAACGATCTTTTACCAACCACATATCCTGATACTCAAGAAAATGAGGACAGTGACTAAATCTAACCTTAACACACAATTTATATATATATATATGTTTTACATTTGTTAATATAGTTTTGACTTTACACAACCTAACTCAATAAAGATGTCGAAAAAAAAATGTCAAGTTAGTCATGTCTTTGGTCATTTACATACTGCCTTTCGTCTTGAATGAACGTCCGGACACGGCCACTTAACGTCCGGCGCCCGCTTAACGCCCGCCGGGTGTCTGTTAGTGGTAGTAAGGTTACATACTTTAAGAACATTTCACAGGTCATTTTCTATCCGAGCAGCGAATGGACGCTGACAGTTGTCATCTCAGATGTTTCATTTCCTTACTTTCTAAATCTGATATAATTATTTCCCTGTGTGACTATGTTTCTATATGTTTTTCTGTTTGGCTCATGTATATTTTTACTTTAAGAACATTTCATTTTCTATCCGAGCAGCGAATGGACACTGACAGTTGTCATCTCAGATGTTTCATTTCCTTACTTTCTAAATCTGGAATAATTATGCCCCTGTGTGACTATGTTTCTATATGTGTTTCTGTTTGGCTCATGTATATTTTAACCTACACAATTTTCCCTATTGGGTAGTGAGAGCATTTCTAAAAGTTTGTTCATAGCATATAAAGTTTAATCGCGATGTTTAATTTTCTGTATTCGAAACAATTATACCGGCTGTAATAACTGTAATTATCCTCCCAGACTTGTCGGGGTGCCAGGCAATTAGAACGATACACATGCTAGTTACAGTTACTTAATCCATGACCTGTTAGAAATTTTATCTTATCTGTAATAAAGCTGAAGATTTACTTAACACTCCGTGTTCATTCAGAGTTGTCTAACTTGATTATTCAGGGTTAAGAATTTACAAAAACGTGTACAAACATGTGAGTGGTTTTCTGTAAGACCAGTCAACCAGAATTTTATCTGATGTTAAAAGAAGATCAAAAAAATATATAAGATTGTTGTTGAAGAAATTTATCTAAAAATCCTAAAACTGAAACTAAATCCTGCTGTGTCGATGGTAGTTGAACACCAACTCGAAGACGCCTATACTTTGTTCACGATGATAAATGAAATGTAAGAATGAAAAGCATTGTTCAAACAAGTAAGTGATTTAATTCATTGGCAGTGATCTATAATGCTCTTAAGGCGATTACTTTAAGGGATGTGTCTTTTAGAAAACATATTTATATCAGTGGGGGGCTAACAGAAGCTGGATTGTGTCAATAGCTGGGGGTTGGACTAGAATAAACATACCACTGATAGCAACACTTCAGATGGGGTCAAACTAAGCTGTATTAAAGTCACATCAGGTTAAGTAAACAATAACGCGCGCTGGAATTTAACCTAGTTCACCTTCAACCAACATATGGGACAAGGGAGACAACACTATGTTTAGTACCGTCAGAGTTATCCCCCTTTCAATACAACCTTACATACGGGTATATGTAGCTGATTCAGAAATGGATGATAGCCATAGTAGCTGATGCAGAAATTGCATTTTTATACTACTGTTAGACTAAAGTCTCTTTATAATTGGAACGGTGGAGTCAAAGCTATGCTTGACAATTATGGTTACAGTAATTTGTATATAGATAGATCGGTGGAATGTTCTCACTTATTATTTAAGCAAACTGTACAGGATTGTTTTATACAAAATTTTGACGTAAACATGACGGTTTCGTCAAGGTTTGATAGTTATGTTTCTTTTAAAAATGATGACTTTGATGAGGCAAAATACTTAAGTCTCTGTCACCTAGTTAATTGAAAATTGTTTAAGACTGTATCAAAGTTTCGATTAGGTTACCACGGTCTTAAGATCGAAAAGGGTCGGTACCTTAAAATTCCAAAAGAACAAAGGATATGTGGAAAATGTAGTATGCGTGCCATAGAAGATGAGTACCATGCACTGCTTTGCTGTCCAGCTAACCTAACTCTTAAGCAAATTTATTTACCAAAATTATACCGTTCTTGGCCTAATATGTTTAAGTTCAGGAAGCTTATGAATCCTCAGAGCATAAAATCATCCACGTCTCTTTCTAAATATATTATTGCTATCACCGAAAACAGAGATGTCTTGCCAAATATTTGATAAAAATATAACTCATGATTTGTATATTATGTATACATGTATTTTGGGAGAGAAGCCTTTAGGCTTATCCTGTAAATAAACTCACTCACTCACTCACTCACTCACTAATTTGAAATGCGTCGTCTGAAGAAGCATGTTTGACAACCGTAAAGTAGAGATAATGCTATCCTGCGTAAGGCACACTTGCCGCGAAAATCCGGAATATTGTTTACATTAAAAAAAAACGACCGTTTTCTATATTTTTCCCAGACAATATAAGTTAGGAACTTTCTATTTTTACCAAAATTTAAAAGTTTGGGCGTCATTTTGTATTTTTAATTTGAATTTGAAAATTTGGATTGTTAGGTACCCGGAATGTAAACAAAGCGGAGCTTCCCGATTTTCTATATCGCGCACGCGCACCAAGTTCGTTTACTAATATGGTCATTGAAACAATGGCGACTAAACGAGGAAGACCTATATCGGGTTCAGCGAGTGAGAAAAAGAGGTAAAGGCAAGGGTAAAGAATAGCAGGTAATCGAAAAAGGTCAGTTGGCAAACAATAGGCTAACCCTAAGCTCCACGGGGGTCGCAATGTTGAAGAGATAGGCCATCACCGAGCGACCCACGTGATACCTGCTATTCTTTACTCTACCCGGAAGGAATAATCTAAAATTGAACATAGAGTAGCAATGTCGGGCATAAAAAATCAGTTGGGTTTAAAGTTTAAACAACATGAAATAAAGTTAGATGAAATGAAAGGGATTCGTTTCACATACATGAGATCTTTGAAGAAAGTCTGTGTTTTTCATCAGACGCCTGTAACGTTCTTCACATGAGCATTCCTGAATAAACCTCTACCTATGGCGAGATATGTACACTTCCGGAATGTTGGACTTTAAACATACCGGAAATGACATCACTGAGAATCTCCTGGTATGTGGTTGTGGTTGACAAGGAGGTTGACGTCGGCAGTGGAGAGCAGACTGACATTACCCAAACGGAAAAGCGAGGGTCCAAAGTGTGGGAAAATATAGCAAAATAACTCAAAATATCATCCCAAAATGTAGACTTCAAACTTTTAATCTTAATTATGGAATTCACTCATTTTTTTGTAAAAAAAATATTTTGCGCTTTTTAAGGTTAATTGCTATTGTCCAGACAAAAAGCGTTTTTCTATTTCAAGAAAAAAATCAAACGGTTGATGCTGAAATAAGGAATTCAATGGTGTTCTGTAGGCCTATCCCAATCAGAATAGTCCACGAATAATTACCAACATTTTAAATATGGCGACGAGCGTTCTTTTGCTTTATTTTAAACATTACTTTTAAGTTCTTACGTTTCACGTATTCCTAGATGTTTTGAGGTTTCATCGGCTATAGTTGAAATTTGAGACTCGTTTTAACTTGTCCCGTTTTTAAGCGGCATTGGAATTGAAAAACGTTCAAAATCCCGGCGATATTATACAATTAGAAGAGCAAAAAATCATTCGTAGGAATTTCCATCCCGATTATTCAGAATTTGTCAAAAAATTTCCAAACACCTTTCATTTTGTACCTATTACAATCTTGAGATCGGAATACTTTTATTTTTTCCCGCGATCGGCAATATGAACTTAAATTCTTACTACATGTGTGTTTGCACTGAAAATTCGTAAAGAAAAGTCCGAAATTCGGCAGCTCTGAGGCCGATTGTTGAAAAGAAAATTAGCTTAACGATCTGTTAAATCATGGAGCGTAACAAAATAATTCCTTTTTTGGCGGGCTGTCATCTAACCTGCCGTTAGATTGGCAAAATTCGAACTTATTCATAAATTCTGATTCTGCCAACAGTTATGGGCTTTCAGAGTCAGCGAATAAATAAATGATTGACGTGGCAGGGCGGAAAATCTATACAATCTATACAAAAAGTGTCCGAAAAGTAAAGAAAATTTAAATAACCGGGACGAACGTTCATTTATTCAATTTAGTGTACATTAGTTCAAACCACTACTTTCACGTACATTATCCAGACTTGTAGCACTAAAAAGCTTCTGAATTACACCTCTTGATAAAAAAAGCCGATAATTTCCATATATTCTGTTTTAACGGAAAGATTTCAACGTTTTGGCATCCGTGCCACTTAAGCTAATTTTTTTTTAACAAATGTTTAGTAGTCTATTTCTTACACAATGAAAATAGGCACCTTTGTAATAATTGGAGGTTTGATTTATAAGCTAAAGATGGATCATATATACAATATACATACACTATGTATATTCACATCGATCAGTCACATATCTTGGTAGGAAACCTCCTCTTGCCACCGGTAGGTGGCGCTTCGGTCGACGAATTTAATCTTGTACAAAAAGCAAGTCTCTGTTAGCAAAAGTGCAAGTAAGTGCAAACCTTTTAAAACCTTTTAGAACAACTACTATACATTGCGATTATTACAAAGGTGCTTATTTTCATTGTGTAAGAAATAGACTACTAAACATTTGTTAAAAAATTTTTAGCTTAAGTGGCACGGATGCCAAAAGGTTGAAATCTTTCCGTTAAAACAGAATATATGGAAATTATCGGCTTTTTTATCAAGAGGTGTAATTCAGAAGCTTTTTAGTGCTACAAGTCTGGATAATGTACGTTAAAGTAGTGGTTGAACTAATGTACACTAAATTGAATAAATGAACGTTCGTCCCGGTTATTTAAATTTTCTTTACTTTTCGGACACTTTTTGTATAGAGAATCAGAATTTATGAATAAGTTCGAATTTTGCCAATCTAACGGCAGGTTAGATGACAGCCCGCCAAAAAAGGAATTATTTTGTTACGCTCCATGATTTAACAGATCGTTAAGCTTATTTTCTTTTCAACAATCGGCCTCAGAGCTGCCGAATTTCGGACTTTTCTTTACGAATTTTCAGTGCAAACACACATGTAGTAAGAATTTAAGTTCATATTGCCGATCGCGGGAAAAAATAAAAGTATTCCGATCTCAAGATTGTAATAGGTACAAAATGAAAGGTGTTTGGAAATTATTTGACAAATTCTGAATAATCGGGATGGAAATTCCTACGAATGATTTTTTGCTCTTCTTATTGTATAATATCGCAGGGATTTTGAACGTTTTTCAATTCCAACGCCGCTTAAAAACGGGACAAGTTAAAACGACTCTCAAATTTCAACTATAGCCGATGAAACCTCAAAACATCTAGGAATACGTGAAACGTAAGAACTTAAAAGTAATGTTTAAAATAAAGCAAAAGAACGCTCGTCGCCATATTTAAAATGTTGGTAATTATTCGTGGACTATTCTGATTGGGATAGGCCTACATAACACCATTGAATTCCTTATTTCAGCATCAACCGTTTGATTTTTTTCTTGAAATAGAAAAGCGCTTTTTGTCTGGACAATAGCAATTAACCTTAAAAAGCGCAAAATATCTTTTTTACAAAAAAATGAGTGAATTCCATAATTAAGATTAAAAGTTTGAAGTCTACATTTTGGGATGATATTTTGAGTTATTTTGCTATATTTTCCCACACTTTGGACCCTCGCTTTTCCGTTTGGGTAATGTCAGTCTGCTCTCCACTGCCGACGTCAACCTCCTTGTCAACCACAACCACATACCAGGAGATTCTCAGTGATGTCATTTCCGGTATGTTTAAAGTCCAACATTCCGGAAGTGTACATATCTCGCCATAGGTAGAGGTTTATTCAGGAATGCTCATGTGAAAAACGTTACAGGCGTCTGATGAAAAACGCAGACTTTCTTCAAAGATCTCATGTATGTGAAACGAATCACTTTCATTTCATCTAACTTTATATCATGTTGTTTAAACTTTAAACCCAACTGATTTTTTATGCCCGACATCGCTACTATATTCGATTTTACATTATCCCTTCCGGGTAGAGTAAAGAATAGCAGGTATCGTGGGTCGCTCGGTGATGGCCTATCTCTTCAACATTGCGACCCCCCGTGGAACTTAGGGTTAGCCTATTGTTTGCCAACTGACCTTTTTCGATTACCTGCTATTCTTTACCCTTACCCATTCTTTACCTCTTTTTCTCACTCGCTGAACCCGATATAGGTCTTCCTCGTTTAGTCGCCATTGTTTCAATGACCACATTAGTAAACGAAGTTGGTGCGCGTGCGCGATATAGAAAGTCGGGAAGCTCCGCTTTGTTTACATTCCGGGTACCTAACAATCCAAATTTTCAAATTTAAATTAAAAATACAAAATGACGCCCAAACTTTTAAATTTTGGTAAAAATAGAAAGTTCCTAACTTATATTGTCTGGGAAAAATACAGAAAACGGTCGTTTTTTTTAATGTAAACAATATTCCGGATTTTCGCGGCAAGTGTGCCTTACGCAGGATAGCATTATCTCTACTTTACGGTTGTCAAACATGCTTCTTTAGACGACGCATTTCAAATTGGTAGGAAAAGGCTGAACTAAATTTAGCTGACTCGCCACAGAAGGTTAAATTTGTCACTGCTGGGAAATGAAACTAGGTGCTGTGATTTCTTTCACAACAAAAGTGTGGGTTTTACAAGGCCCTATTGTGACAATGTGTCGCATAGAAAGCTTAAAGTGAAACTAAAAGGAAATAAAAATGCAACGACACCCTGCTAAGGTTAGTCAGACCCTCGTGTTCGTATTAACTGCTTTGGATTCATTGACAGAACACTTAACCGCCATGCCATCTATGTCAAAATTACACTTGTATATTTAACTGACGCGTAACAAAAATAGCGCATGGAGGCCTATTAAGATAATTTTGCTGCGTTGTTACTAAAACAAAGAATGTAAAACTATACATATGTTTTACTTCCCGGAAGTCTCCGTGTATCGTTGGTTTAATAGTGCTATCCAAAAGTACAAAATAAGAGCCCTCCATTGATAACAATCTTGCAGACGTATGTTTAGATAGTTTTATAAGCAACACAATCCTCCCCAAAAAACCCCTCCCCTCATATATCCTGGCTATTTGAATTTTCTTCGTTATTGGCAATTACCCTCTTCGGTTCGTATGGGCTGATGACTTTATTAATATGTCTTATTTCAACGTCAATCCTTTAGTTTTTCAAAGCCATACTCGCGGCAAAACTCCAGAATACTGTTTACAATAAAAACCGTGTCTGGTTTTCTGTATTTTTTCCAAGACATACGAAGTTAGAAACTTTCTTTTTTCCTCAAATATGAAATTTATGACATCAGTTTGTATTTTTAATTTGAAATTGAACATTTGGTTTGTTTTGTACCCGCAATGTCCGAGCCCGGGCATGCACACAAGCGTAATGATGATCTTAACCGTGAGCGATCTGGCAGTAGGGTACAGTCTAATTTTACGAACTTTTTTTGAGAAATACAAACAGAGGATTTGGTTTGAGTAAAAATAAAGCCCGTCGATAAATTTTAGAGAGTAAGCCGCAGACAAAAAGGTCTGATCCATAATGTAGTTTATAATCTGTATATTTGATCGTCCTCATAAAGCTATCTGTTTGCCATTGATTGGAAGTTTATAATCGGTATTTTTTTTTCGTTTTCGTCGTAGTAAGCGAGTTATATTATCTATAGAAAGACAACCAGTATAAACAAAGACACATTTGATATGTCAGCTCATCGGCTTTATTTCCAAGTTGTAGCTGGTACTTCTTGTCTCCGTGTTTGTAGTTATGGCCTCCATTAATATTTGACCATGGTTAGTGAAAACAGACAACATGTCAGGTCCAGCCCCTTGTTTCACGTTTGCTTTAAATATATTTTTTGGCGGCTCCATTCTGTCGAATGATGTTCGCCACATTTTCTTGCTTTAAATGAGCTTACATCATTATACCAAAGAGCAGATGCTCTACATTACTTTATTTCCGCCATTGTTTGTAAATGCAAGCCAAACAAACTACAAATATTGTATGTAAATATAACAATATTTTTCATACGTATCTTAACCCATGGGAGCACTGATTGTACTTTCTGTATATAGGGCATAACCGTAATCAATCTATATTCATTTATTATATTTTCATTTTCTTGCTATTGTAGGAGGCCAACTATGTTTTTCTGTGCTATCGTCATCACTCTGGTCTTCTCCCAGGCTTCCGTATTGCCAAGGAACCTCGATAGTATAACACTACTAACAAGCAATAACAACCATGGTTCTGATAGCGTATTGACGTCGAACAGACAGCTTTTGCAAGTTCTCCCCATGTACGCCTGTGCTCCGAGTCATTCTGAACTGGGCAGGCGTAAATGTGTCACGGTTAACTCCACAGATCTTCTGGTAAATTGCTCAGGTCAACAGCTGACAACGATCCCTTCGGGCATTCCAGTAACAACAACAACACTGATTCTTAGTAACAATTGTATTGAGAATATTACAGATTCGCCATTTTCTAACTTGACTGATCTTAGACATTTGGATTTATCCACGAACAGAATCCCAGCATTCCCAACTGGAACATTCGATGGATTAGCTAACCTTGTGACCCTTGACCTCCATAACAACAATTTCAAACCCTCTCCAACTTCATTTGGCGACAGAGTTTTTGAACCTCTCAAAAATCTGAAAGAGCTGAACATCAAATCGAATATAAACACTGGTGATTTGAGATACCCTGACAATGCTCTTCAGTATCTGTCTTCTTTGGAGATATTGAGGATTGACGGTCTTTCATATCGAACATTTGGGGCTGGCGTTCGAAATATGACGTCATTGAGAACTCTAGACCTATCGAACAGCGAGAATTTCCATAATGTGTCCCGAGAAACATTTAGCAATTTTAATAATATTCCAATTCGTACATTGTTATTAAACAACTGCAGTTTGAAGTGGATTGCCCCAGAGGCTTTCGTATATTTACCACAAATAGACACTATAGACTTCAGCCGGAATATCTATTTGGGACTTGGTGGAGTTGGAGAAACATTCAAGGGTCTCCAAAACACTACAATAAGGAAGGTTTTCATGCGACAAGTTCATAGCATGACTGAATTTACATCCCTAACGGTAGAAGATGTGAAATATATGAATCTGACGTGCCTTGAGGAAATGTATGTTGATTCAAACTCGATTACTCAATTTGATACCGAAGCTGTTTATTTTCTTCCCAAAACTCTAAAAATTTTGTCCGTGTCATATAATAGCCTTCAGACTAAAATGAATCACATAAGGGCTTTATTTAGTTTACGAAACTTGACCCAAATTAATCTTAGTTATCAACAAACATATGACCCCCATTTATTAAAAGAAGGGAAGAACTTCTCCAAGGGAGCTGTGACGAAAAGCCGTCATCTACCTGTTATGGACAAAAGCGACCGCCCCATTCCCTCGTCTTTTCCTCCTAAACTGTGGAAAATCCAATGTAGTAATACGTACAAACTGAGATTTGAAATTCCAGCGATCACTTTGCTTCGTGCTTCTGTATTGTACGCAGATTTTTCTAACAATTTACTTTCCAGCTGGGAAGGCCCAGTTAAAGGATTAGAATCTCTGAAATATTTGGACCTATCTGGCAACGAATGTCATTACGTGTCAGACAACTTCTTTAATACAGTTCCCTATATAGAGACACTTCTTATTTCCAATAATAAGTTAGGATCAGAGATTCACGAAGCTTTGTTCTATAATCTGACTGTACTCAAAACATTAGACGTATCCCGAAACAACATTGAAAATACTAAACCAAACCTGTTTTCTGATCTGACAGAATTAGAAACCCTTGACATGTCTTCGAATTATTTGAATTCATGGAAGGCAAATATTTCTAACCTTGTTAAACTAAGACTTTTAAATTTGACGTCCAACAGATTTACCAGTTTACCCGAGAACCTTCGCACAGACCTAGATACATTACACACAATAACTCACCTCCAGGTTGACATCAGTTCCAATCCGTTCTTATGCGATTGCAATACAGGCGATTTTGTAAGTTGGATGGCGAAAAGTAAGATTCAGTTTCTGAATATAAACTCGACCATGTGTAAACTAGATAATGGTACTCGTTTGTCTTTGATATATGGTGGCCATATTAACCAATATCTCCAAACACATTGTCGTTCGTATACTGTTCTAATTAGTGTGTTGTCTTCTGTATTTGGCCTCTCAATCGTTGTCTTCACTGGTATTCTCATACGAAAGAATAGATGGCGAATTCGGTATTGGTTTTACAGACGTTTTAACAGACGTGAACGAACTGGTTACCAGAGACTTGAAGGGAATGATGAAGAGAATCCATATTTCTTTCATGCCTTTATATCGTACGAGGAGAATAGCCGTGGGTTTTTACTAGGAGAGATCATCCCTCGTTTGGAGACAGAAGCCAACCTTAACTTATGTATTGACAAACGAAACTTTGTTCCCGGTCTATATGTAGAAGACAACATTATGAATGCTATACAGAACAGTCGGAAGACGGTTGTCCTGCTGACCAATGCATTCTTGAAGAGTAGATGGTGTATGTATGAACTGAATATGGCGAGGATGGAAGGTATTCATACTGACAGACAAAACCTTATTGTCGTATTGATGGAGGAGATATGTACGGAGAACTATTCACGGGAAGTTTTGGATGTTTTTCGTCGACATACATATATCGAACGAACGGAAGACGGACATGGCTCACAACTATTTTGGAAACGTCTGATAGATTCGATAAATGAAGACAAACCATACCCTCTATGTATTACATGTAACTGATTACACGGGTAAAGAGAGTTAAAAAGAAATACTCACTTTATAATATCCATGTTAAATTTCTATTTTCACGTTTCACAATGTACATAGAATCAAGCACTTACAAACATAACATTTTTGAAAAACTGATTGAGAAAGTATTCGTACAAATGTTGCATAAAGCTGTAGGATCACCAATCAGGGCTGACATAATCGTGAAATTCTACCAGCTGTTCCAACTGAGAGATAACTATTTGGAATGTTTGATTTGTACACAAAAGTATTAATGGTATAGGTTTTTGGACATGGTTTGTTCGTGACCGATACAAAAAAAAAAAAAAAAAAGTATTTCTCTCTGGGTTTTTAGACCACCATGAGATCATGGTGGTCTAAAAACCCTGAAAGAAATACTTTTTTTAATTTTTTTTTGTCAAATCGAATTTTGTCCGTGGTCCGTCGTCTGTCGTCCGGTGTCTGTAAACTTTTCTTGTGATCGCGATTTCAAGAGACCTACTGGTCGGATCTTCATCAAATTTCATAGACATGTTCCCATTATGCTCTAGTTGTGCAACATCTATTTTGTTTGCTCATTTGCATTTTGTGATTTTTACCTACATAGTTTGTGATCGCGGAATCTAGAAAACCACCAAGCCGATTTAGATGAAATGTTTTTGTGTTGGTTCCTCATATGGTCTAGTTGTGCAACATTTATTTTTCTGGGCTCATTTGCATATTAAAATGGCCGCTAGGCGACCATTTTGTTTTTCTATTTTTTATAACTTTTCTCTCTTGTGATCGCGATTCCAAGAGAACTGCTAGTTGGATCTTCTTTAAATTTCACACGCACGTTCCTCCTATGGTCCAGTTGTGCAACCTGTATTTTTTTTGCTCATTTGCACATCAAAATGGCCACTGGCCATTTTTTTCTTTCATCACTTTTCTCCTAAAGTAGTGAGAGGATCTTCGTAAAACTTTGTACGCAGGTTAACCCTATGGCCTCGTTGCATACTATGTACTTTTTTGGCTCAATTGCATATTAAAATGGCCGCTGGGCGACCATTTTGTTTTTCTTGTTTTTGTCACTTTTCTACTAAAGTAACGAAAGTTTATGATTTTCGTAAACAGATTTACGCATGTTAGCCCTATGCACTTTTTTGCTCATTTGCATATTCAAAATGGCGGCCACTGGCCATTTTTTAAATTTTTTATCACTGTTCTCTTAAATTAATGAAAGGATCTTCGTAAAATGTTATACGCAGGTTAACCCTATGGCCTCGTTGCGCACTATGCACTCGCTGCTCATTTGCATATTCAAAATGGCGGCCGGTAACTATTTCTGTGATTTCTACCTGCATAGTTTGTGATCGCGGAATCAAGAAAACTACCAGGCGGATCTTGATGAATATTTTTTTGTGTTGCTTCCTCGTATGGTCAAGTTATGCAACATGTGTTTTTTTCGTCGTTGATGTTTTCATTTAACCCATTCGGTACTGCTGTGCTAGCCTGCTTCATTACCGAAGACATCGTTTGGCGACAGCAGAAAAATCGACTAAAACCCCACTGACGCCGTAGGCCTATATTTTTTCTTACAACTTCAACTAATTTTGAAAATGAACAAATGAAATCACATGTTGCATCTGTTGGTTGATTTGTGTTTTGTTTTTTCAATCTTCGAATACGGTAAAAGAGGTTTAATTTACTTCAACGTACGCGTAAGTCACTGATAACTTCCAACTTTGTCCAAGTTAGATCGGACCTCTTTCACCTGCCTAATAGACTTGATAACTTATGCCCTTCCTTCCTCCCACAGTTTGTTCTAAATAACACCAAAATAATAGACAGTTCTAATCACTGGTATGAACTTCTCTATAAGGAAGCTTTAGCAATACGTCGGAACTCTCCCCAGCTAAACACAGGTGTTAAAGCCTCTAAAGAATTGACACGTTTTAGATAGATTTTTGTCTTCTGCTTGTTTAATAGTTGTTTTTTCCCCCTCAATACAGTTTATTACTATTATTAGCATTAGTCCAATTCATCTTAACCCCCTACAGATACTTTTAGATATATTTGTCCATTTTGCTTGTTTATTAAGTCTGTTTATTCCTATCATTGTCTGATCTGTGCTACCCACTCCCCTCTTAGAATTTTATTATGTTTACAATTTTGTTTATTCCTAAGCCTGATCTGTCTTAACCACCTACTGATGTTATATATATATTAGTCTACTGCCATTCTCTCTTTGTTCTCTAGAAATCACATCTTATTCTTGTATATATATCTGTATCTGTATTTACCTCATCACATTTTCCTGAAGATGACAAATATATCTTTGTCGAAATATTGAAATCGTCAATATGCGTTTGTTAAATTTATTCGGAGTTACCTTGCTACTGCATTATGCGAAGCTATTCAGTGGATCAACAAGTTATAGAACGGACACTTCAAGCATATTTATATAACAAGAAAATGTTAAATTTGACAATAACAGCTCGTGGAATACCTTATATTTATAGTTTCAGATCTTAATATATATTTTCTTTGTCTCCAATATACTGACAGTGAGTGAGATATTTAGATATCTATGATTAAAAAGTACTAAAATCGGGTGGTGAAATTAGTTTGCTAGTGCAAGTTGCCGCTGTCAATCAAGCGGCCCCTACCAGGCATATTGAAAGGCTTCTCAAGCATGACCCAGTAAAGACAAATACCCGGTAAGCTATTATTGGCACTGAGGACATTATTTGGAATTTCCGAGTCCAGAGTTATGAAAAAAATACATTTATCGGAGCTTTTTCAAACCTCAGAGTGAAATTGCAAACTCGGGTCATTTTAAAACGTATAAAAATCGACTCCTTTCAGATTTCCAAGGGCGACTATAAGTATAAGAAATAGTTTAAAGTGTTTAAGTGTTGCCGGCTTGTTCGAAGTCGGTAAAACGGCCTATATGTAACAATAAAAAATATTTTTAAAAGGAGAGTGTTCCCTCAGACACTTAAGAAGATCCATATTGTATTTTTCCGAGTTTGAAAGGAAGGAATATTACAAAATGAAATGAAATACACGGCAACGTACAATCGCTATTTTGCCGATCGAATTTGCATTCAGGCAGCTATGTACAGCAACTGACTTCGCAATTGTAAATGCTATTTACCAATAAAGTAACTTAAATGTTTTTATTCAATCATATATTTATATCAAATCGTGCATGAAGATTTTTGGAGCCGCCGTGAAGCGCAGCGAAATAAGGTTCCTTTAGGGGCATGTGGAGAGAAAAAGTCTGACTCGAAGTTATATGAGAATAGTAGCGAATTCACGATGTCACCAACTTACTGCCAACGTTATTATGTACAAATTTTCTTTATCCCTCCGCCAGTGAACGTGATGGCATAGCGATAATTTGGTCTATGTTTTCATCAAAAAGCATGAAGAAGTCGTTCAATATAGATCTAAGTGTTTGTAATTTGTCCCGTAGCATTGTTTAAATATAAATCACATGTTATTTTGTACACAATGGATGTATTTTTTTTATTTAAATGTCTTTTTCTCGAGTGAGAACCACATTTTGGCACATGGAAAGTTCGGCAATAGGAACATCTTTTTACACTAGAGTTCGGAAGTGTGAACCTCGTATATGACCGGGCGAGGCTCATATTCCTGTGATATTGACCGTGGAAACTTTTAGACAGACTGAAATCACACGAACCGAAAGTGTAGCCATATTCGGCGCCAAAATGTTGGGGGTTGTATATGTTACGGTGTTGGATGTGTTTAGAACTATATAGGTTAACGTCAAACGTGGCGACAACTCCTTTCGAGTAAAAGACGTAGGCCTATACAATTTTCGATTCAATGAAGTCGCTAGAATGGTTTTGACAAACTGAGTTGTAGCCTGCTAGACTGGCGCGGTTTTGATGTTAGCATGTATGGGCAGTACTTTCGAAGGGGAAGCCGGGCGAAAACGCTCGAGAGAGGTTCATAATTTTTACAGCTATTTATTAGATTTTATTGCACCCATCCCATAGTCCCATACTGAATTAAACTTCGCAAAGTGACCAACACGCTAGATTTAAAGTGGCATGAGCTGCCGAAATGTTGATATTTTGACGTTAAAATAGAAAGTTGAAATTATTGGCTAATTTTATCAAGACGTATAATTCAGAAGCTTTTTAGTGCTTGTAGTCTCGAAAATATACGATAAAGTATTGTTTTGAACTAACCTTGGCTGAGAATGAATGAATGGTCGTCCCGGTTATTCAAATTTTGTTTACTTTTCGAACACGTTTTCGGTTAGTACAGGCCACATATTGTATGGATTTTCCTGATTCCAACGCAAATCATTTAGTTTTTCGATGCCCTTCAAAGTTTAAGCCTCCTACTGTCGTGATGATCAGACATTGTGAAAAAGTGTGAATTTTGGCAGCTCATGCCACTTTAAACGGAAACGCGTTGTGCTGAGGCGAACATTTCGTAAAAACGGTAAATAAGTACCGTGGGCCTACGTCTTTCGCCAAACAAAATTGATAACCAACTACTATATGTATTTGAATATTAACAATATGCAAAGTCGTGTTCCGCCGTGTACATTTACGTGACGCAATGTTTTTTTCACCGCTCTCATCCTGCAGGAGGCCAGCGAAATGGTAATTACGGTAGAATGTACGAATGCACTCTCTTCTTGACGATGTTCTTCGATTATGTATTTGCCTTTTACAAACTAAAAAAGTGAATTTTAATTGCAATAGTGCTACGGCGTAGTTGCAATTTTCACACTCGAAGCGTCAACTCCATGAACATCTCCATGGGTTGACGGTTTTCAGGTAGATAAATCTAAAATGACTTTTAAAACTAAACGAGGATTCTTTAACATTTTATGGTTGATTTGCACAAAATCTGGACATTTGGTAAATGTTATCTAAAATTGGAAATAACTTTAAAAACCGTTTCACTGATTAAATCAATCCTGACGTTAGTCAGATCCTGATTAACATAGACGTTTTTATTGTGATTTGATCAGCAGACAGTTGTCAGACACTCTATTCATTTTCATGTTCAAAACAACAATTAAGTAAAACTGTGTTTTACCAGTAGGCGGCTCCTCAGAGGCTTATAAGCCTAGTTTTATAAGAGTTCACTAATTTCTGAACGAATCGGGAAATTTTTGCCATTCATTTTTAAACTGACTTTCGTCATGTTAAAATTTTTACTCATCAGACGAGTGATTTGTCGCCCATTCTTCACTTTTCACGGTCTATTTTTGACAGATATGTAGTGTAATGCTATTTATAGTCACTATACTTATATTGTATGTATTCGCAATGTATCATGGGATATGCGATCCCGACCAAGATGGCTTACCATTAAAGTAATCTACGTTCCTAGTCCAGTACGTCATGTGCCTTTATTCTAATACAGTCGTTATAAACACAACCCGGTGATCCAATATGGTGTCAGAATGTTTCAACAACCCAGTGGCGTACTTTACGGACATTGACACTCCTGCAAACAAACTGTAAGTGTTATCAGTAAATGCAGAGGTACACACACAAAACTTTTCAACAACAACGTGTACAAGTGGAATTAATTCAAGGGGCATAACTCCAGTGACCATAAAACAGCAGTTGCTTCCCCTGAAGTGCCGTCCTCGAAAAACAAGTGTAAAGGGACGTAACTCCAACAGCCTCAATACAGAATTGTCTCCCCTGGACCGTAAAAATCTAAAAACCATGGCAGAAGGCGAACAGGACGTACCAGCACCTCCAGCACGAGGATTTCACGCAAATATTCCTGTTCCAGCTAAATTAAACATTCTTGATGGACATTTAGAGACAGCTTGGCGTATATTTAACAGACAATGGAGAAATTATGAAATAGCTTCAAGACTAGATAAAGAATCTTCACAATATAGATGTGCTGTATTTCTTGCAATCGTTGGCGAAGATGCGATGGACGTATATGACGGGCTGCCATTTTCGGACAACGAAGACCGCAATGACATTTTCACAGTTATTCAAAAGTCCGAAGAATTTTGTATTGGTGAAGCTAGTGAAGCCTATGAATCTCATCTGTTTATTCAGCGTCGCCAGGAACCGTCAGAATCAATAGACGCTTACGTTGCCTCACTCAGAAAACTTGCTTAAACGTGCAATTTCGGAGAATTGGAGGACCGCTTAATCCGGGATAGGATTTTCGTCGGGGTAAATGACGAGATACTCCGTCATAAATTATTGGAGGACAGAAAATTGACACTTTCACGCAGCCTAGAAATCTGTAGGGCTTATGAATCTTCCAGGAGTAGGGCGAGAAATATCGCTAATGAACAGTCAGATAATTCACTGAATAGGGTTAAAACTCAACACCAGAAAACACCACACCAACAGAAAACACCACCACAGCAACAAAATCACCGACAACAACAGAACAGATTCCAAAGGCAACAAAAATTTAAGCCAACCTTTCCTTCCAGAAAGAACTGTTCACGTTGCGGTAGAGGGCAGCATAGTTTCAATAAGTGCCCGGCCCGTAATGCAATTTGTCATGATTGTGACCGCAAGGGACATTACTCTTCAATGTGTCAAAGCTCACAGTCCGTGAGGGCTGTGGAAGATTGCGATACTGATATTGCTTTTCTTGGACCAATTTCAGATAAAAGTAACGATCCTTGGCGTATTAATATTTCTGTTCAGGATGGTGGAACTATTCTTTTCAAAGTAGATACGGGTGCGGATGTGACAGTAACTGGGCCACAATGTGTTCCAAAATCTAAGCAACCTCTTTGTAAAACCACAAAGAAACTTTTTGGGCCACAAGGAAAACAATTAAAAGTTTTAGGGTGTTTTACAGCTAAACTTTCAACCAAACATACTTCCAGTGTGCAGCAAGTGTATGTTGTACCAGGCCTGAAAGAGCCGCTTCTTGGTAGACCAGCAATCAATGCACTTAAATTGATTAACGTGATTGAAAGTATACAAATGTCTGATGTTCAGCTGAAATACAAAGAACACTATCCTAAACTATTCACCGGTCTAGGTAAAATGGCTGACACGTACACAATACGACTCAAAGGAGACTTTGTTCCATATGCAATAACTGCTCCCCGTAGACTTGCTTTGCCACTAATGCCCAAAGCCTATACAAGAACCAACTGAATGGTGCGCACCCATTGTAGTGGTACCTAAACAAAATGGGAAAGTAAGAATTTGTGTGGATTTCACAAAGCTCAACGAAAGTGTGTTAAGGGAAAATTTTCCATTACCCAGCATGGACCAATTACTTGCTCAGCTATCTGGAGCTACAGTATTTACTAAACTGGACTGTAACAGTGGGTTTTATCAAATACCACTTGCTGAAAAGTCACAGCCTTTAACATGCTTCATTACCCCGTTCGGAAGGTTTTGCTCCCGACGTCTCCCATTTGGAATTTCTTCTGGGCCTGAAATATTTCATAGAACCTTATCCCAGCTTCTCCATGACCAAAGTAATGTGATTTGTGACATTGACGACATTCTTATTTGGGGTAAAGACCAGAAGGAACATGACACACAGCCTAAAAGAGTTCTTGACATTTTAAACTCAGCTGGTGTCACACTTAATGAAAAGTGTGAATTTTCCAAATCAGAAATTCGATTTCTAGGACATATTCTCTCTTCTAAAGGAGTGGCTGTCGACCCCCAAAAAGTCAAAGCCATCTGTAATATGGACAGACCAACCAATATCTCAGAACTCAGACGATTTCTGGGAATGGTCAACCACGTTGGGAAATTCGCACCAAACTTGTCTGACGTGACAAGACCCTTACGTGATTTGCTTCACAAGGATGCTTTATGGACATGGACTGAACTACAGGAAACTGCTTTCACAGAAATTAAACACATTTTGACTAGTGCGCCTGTACTTGGGCACTACAGTTCAAAATTACCAACACAAGTCTCAGCAGATTCATCCTCTTATGGTCTTGGATCAGTCTTACTTCAGAAACATGGAGAATTCTGGAGACCGGTTTTCTATGCTTCCCGCTCACTGTCATCCACAGAACAACGTTATTCACAAGTGGAAAAAGAATCATTAGCCATGAGAAATTTTCAGATTTTCTGATCGGACTACAACGATTTATTATTGAGACTGACCACAAGCCTCTTCTTGCTCTCATGAAAAGAAAATATCTGGATGAATTGCCCCCGCGTATTCAAAGGTTTCGAATGAGAATGATGAGATTTTCTTACGATGTAGAATACACGGCTGGTAAAAATCTGGCCACAGCCGACGTTTTGTCGCGTGCCCCAGTGTCTTCTCCATCGGACTCTGATAATCTTCAGGAGATTGAAACAAATTTGTATGTATTTTCAGTGATTGAAAACCTGCCAGCTACAGAGAAAAGGCTGGAGGAAATAAGAACCAAACTTATGTCTGATAATGTATGTTACAAAGTGATGACATATTGTCAAGACACCTGGCCTGATTCTGCCAAACTTGACAAGAACATTCGTCCTTATTGGTCAGTTCGACATGATTTGTCTGTTGAAAACGGATTGCTACTGTTCCAAAGCAGATTGGTCATTCCAGAAGTTTTGCACAGAGACATCCTCAACCGCTTGCACATCGGGCACCAAGGCATTGTCAAGTGCCGTGCATTGGCGAAAACTTCCGTTTGGTGGTCAGGACTTTCCAAACAATTACAGACTCTAGTGGAAAATTGTTCTGTATGTGAGAAAGAACGTATTCATCACCCAGAACCATTGTTAACTTCAAAAAACCCAGATTTTCCGTGGCAAAAGGTTGGAATGGATTTATTTGAGTTCAAGGGACAAACTTGCCTTATTGTCATTGATTACTTTTCTAGATACATTGAACTAGCCTTCCTTACTTCTACTAGTTCAAGTTCTGTGATTGCTCATCTCAAATCAATATTTGCCAGGCATGGCATTCCAGAGACTGTTATTTCAGATAATGGGCCGCAATTCGCCGCTCATGAGTTGCTAGATTTGCTAATTTATACGGATTTACTCATGGAACCAGCAGTCCGTATTACCCTCAAAGCAACGGTGAAGCAGAGAGAGGAGTTCGCACAGTTAAAACCCTTCTTAAGAAGACAGACGATCCATATCTGGCTATCTTAGCCTATAGAGCAACTCCGCTACAGTCTGGATATAGCCCTGCTGAATTATTGATGGGAAGAAAACTAAGAACCAAAGTTCCAATCCTATCTTCATCTCTTAAACCTGTTTGTCCTAATCTTGAACAAGTGATTGAAGCGGATTCTCAAAAGAAAGAAAAAATGAAAATGCAATTTGACAAGGCTCATAAAACCCAAACTTTGTCAATTCTAAACCCAGGTCAAAAAGTATGGATTAAGAAACCTGTGGAAATCGAAGCTACAGTGATTCGTCCAACGGGTTCCTACATCCTACGCAAACCTAGAGGTGTTACACGTAGAAACCGTTCACAGTTGTCTCTCAGAGGAAACAGTTCACCGCTTAAGAGTGATATGCCTAGAAACCTCTCAACGTTACTTCCAAAAGACATTTCACACAGTGAAGCTCCGAGCTACGACCTTAGCGAAGAAGCCACCAACTTACCTTGTAATACCAACAATAACTCTTTTAGTGCTTCAGAAACCCAAGTGACAACAAGATCTGGACGTGTCGTAAAGAAACCATTCAAGTTAAATTTGTGAACTTTAACTATCAGTTTTATTCTGACTATCGTTAATACGTAATCGTTTATTAGAATTGTTTGACTCAAAGACTTTAAGTTGTTTTCTTTACAGGTTGTGTTCAGAGACTTTATTTTAAGATGTTGTTCAAAAACAATTTATTTGGTTTAACATTTAAATGCTTTAACGTTCTTTTAAAAGTTTCCTTTATATCTGAGAAAGGGGGATGTAGTGTAATGCTATTTATAGTCACCATACTTGTATTGTATGTATTCGCAATGTATCATGGGATATGCGATCCCGACCAAGATGGCTTACCATTAAAGTAATCTACGTTCCTAGTCCAGTACGTCATGTGCCTTTATTCTAATACAGTCGTTATAAACACAACCCGGTGATCCAATAAGATATACATTATCTTTTGATTTGTAAACAAACACTAAATGCATCTTAGTAACATGTGTACAATCGTTTTGGATTTTGTAAATTTTAATTGTGTACAGAACTCAAACAAGCGATATCACTGACTGGCCTGTGTGCATACAATGTGCATGTACTATGTAGCTCCGGTAAGTAGCGTTTATGTGCGGCCTCCTTGAAGAAAGATGGTTTTGAGTTTTCAGATAACAGCCACTATCTACTGAAGAAACTTTGTTCTTGTCCAGCCAGCCACCAACCGAAGAAATAAATTTCACATATCAAATTTGCGATCCGTTTACAAGCAGCCTCACTTTCTGATAGTGTTCTATGGTGGTCGCCAGATCAGTTTATCTGATCTCTTGTTTTAATAACTTTGTTATTTCACCAGGTATGACAGTGGAAATGCACAGTGTAATAAATTAATTCACTCTGAATAACTGAATTTTTTTAGAAAATAGTGAGCAAGAATTTCTTTATATTTAACATTGTCTATTGTAAAATTCTCATCAAGAAGATTTTTCCAGTTATTTAATAATGGGTTATTTAGCTTCAACATTTACACCTTATCGTCTCGTAAAAGTTTACAGGTATAATAATATCCGTTACACGGATTGTTTGTGACCTAATACGGAAATATATAGGGTTAGTTAAAATCCAAATTGGGCAAAGCGTAACTATGATTGATTGATTGCTTGGTGTTTTACGTCGCGCTCAAGATTATTTCCATTATATGGCAGCGTTGCCAGTTTAATTGTGGGAGAAAACCAGGCTCTATGCCCGGAGGAAACCCACGACCCTTCGTTGGTATCTGGCAACCATCCACATAGGTCGTTCGAGTGAAAACCCAGTCATCAAATTTTCCAATCGTAACTAAGACACTGTATATGATGCAGAAGGCCTTCCTTTTAGCGAAAGCCCGCCTGGGGCCGATTGTCAAAAAATATTTGGCTAAAAGGAAGGACGAATTCTTTACACTGTCTCTTCGGAACCCCTCTTCCAATATAACAACCGGCCCCTCTGTACAAGCCCTAAATGTCACCCCTGTGCTAAACATTTAGTGCTGGCACTGCGGATAGATGGTTCCGTGATCACAGAATTGAAATTCTAATCACCCAAATGATTGCAGTTTAAGGCGAATAGATATCGACTAACCGGTTGGCCGAATGGATAAAGCAGCCGGCATTTAGTGCTGGCGATAGGTACCGTACTCTGGGACCCGGGTTCGATTCCCGCTTCGGGTTTCACCCAAAATCAGCAGCAGAATTTCTGCCATTTTTCAAGAAAGTGTAATCCCAAATGAACGCAGTTATGGTCGAATATATATCGATTAACCAAATGATTGCATTTAAGGCTAATAGATATCGATTAAAAATGAACGCATTTAAAGGCGAATAGATATCGATTAATCAAATGAACGCAGCTAAAGGCGAATATATATCGATTAACAAAATTAACGTAGCTAAAGGCGAATATATATCGATTAACCATATGAACATAGTTAAAGGCGAATATATATCGATTAACCATATGAACACAGCTAAAGGCGAATATATATGGATTAACCATATGAACACAGCTAAAGGCGAATATATATCGATTAACCAAATGATTACAGTTAAAGGCGAATAGATATCTATTAACCATATGAACACAGTTAAAGGCGAATATATATCGATTAACCATATGAACACAGTTAAAGGCGAATATATATCGATTAACCATATGAACACAGTTAAAGGCGAATATATATCGATTAACCATATGAACACAGCTAAAGGCGAATATATATCGATTAACCATATGAACACAGTTAAAGGCGAATATATATCGATTAACCATATGAACACAGTTAAAGGCGAATATATATCGATTAACCATATGAACATAGTTAAAGGCGAATATATATCGATTAACCAAATGAACACAGTTAAAGACGAATAGATATCGATTAACCAAATGATTACAGTTAAAGGCGAATAGCTATCGATTAACCAAATGATTGCAGCTAAAGGCGAATATATATCAATTAACCAAATGATTGCAGTTAAAGGCGAATAGATATCAATTAACCAAATGATTGCAGCTAAAGACGAATATATATCAATTAACCAAATGATTGCAGCTAAAGGCGAATATATATCAATTAACCAAATGATTGCAGTTAAAGGCGAATATATATCAATTAACCAAATGATTGCAGCTAAAGGCGAATAGATATCAATTAACCAAATGATTGCAGCTAAAGGCGAATATATATCAATTAACCAAATGATTGCAGCTAAAGACGAATAGATATCGATTAACCAAATGATTGCAGTTAAAGACGAATAGATATCAATTAACCAAATGATTGCAGCTAAACGCGAATAGATATCAATTAACCAAATGATTGCAGCTAAAGACGAATAGATATCGATTAACCAATTACTTGCAGCTAAAGGCGAATATATATCGATTAACCAAATGATTGCAGTTAAAGACGAATAGATATCAATTAACCAAATGATTGCAGCTAAAGGCGAATAGATATCAATAAACCAAACTATTGCAGCTAAAGGCGAATAGATATCGATTAACCAAATGATTGCAGCTAAAGACGAATAGATATCAATTAACCAAATGATTGCAGCTAAAGACGAATAGATATCAATTAACCAAATGATTGCAGCTAAAGGCGAATAGATATCAATTAACCAAATGATTGCAGCTAAAGGCGAATAGATATCGATTAACCAAATGAACATAGTTAAAGACGAATAGATATCGATTAACCAAAAGATTGCAGCTAAAGGCGAATATATATCGATTAACCAAATGATTGCAGTTAAAGGCGAATATGTATCGATTAACCAAATGATTGCAGCTAAAGACGAATAGATATCAATTAACCAAATGATTGCAGCTAGAGGCGATTACATATCAATTAATCAAATGATTACAGTTAAAGGCGAATAGATATCAATTAACCAAATGATTGCAGCTAAAGACGAATAGATATCGATTAACCAAATGATTGCAGCTAAAGGCGAATAGATATCGATTGACCAAATGATTGCAGTTAAAGACGAATAGATATCAATTAACCAAATGATTGCAGCTAAAGGCGAATAGATATCAATTAACCAAATGATTGCAGCTAAAGACGAATAGATATCAATTAACAAAATGATTGCAGCTAAAGGCGAATATATATCAATTAACCAAATGATTGCAGTTAAAGGCGAATAGATATCAATTAACCAAATGATTGCAGTTAAAGGCGAATAGATATCGATTAACCAAATGATTGCAGTTAAAGGCGAATAGATATCAATTAACCAAATGAACACAGTTACAGACGAATAGATATCGATTAACCAAATGAACACAGTTAAAGGCGAATAGATATCGATTAACCAAATGATTGCAGTTAAAGACGAATAGATATCGATTAACCAAATGATTGCAGCTAAAGACGAATATATATCAATTAACCAAATGATTGCAGCTAAAGGCGAATAGATATCAATTAACCAAATGATTGCAGCTAAAGGCGAATATATATCAATTAACCAAATGATTGCAGTTAAAGGCGAATAGATATCAATTAACCAAATGATTGCAGCTAAAGGCGAATATATATCAATTAACCAAATGATTGCAGTTAAAGGCGAATATATATCAATTAACCAAATGACTGCAGTTAAAGGCGAATAGATATCAATTAACCAAATGATTGCAGCTAAAGGCGAATATATATCAATTAACCAAATGATTGCAGTTAAAGGCGAATATATATCAATTAACCAAATGATTGCAGCTAAAGGCGAATAGATATCAATTAACCAAATGATTGCAGCTAAAGGCGAATATATATCAATTAACCAAATGATTGCAGTTAAAGGCGAATAGATATCAATTAACCAAATGATTGCAGCTAAAGACGAATATATATCAATTAACCAAAAGATTGCAGCTAAAGGCGAATAGATATTATTTAACCAAATAATGGCAGCTAAAGGCTAATATATATCAATTAACCAAATGATTGCAGTAAAAGGCGAATAGATATCAATTAACCAAATGATTGCAGGTAAAGGCGAATATATATCAAATAACCAAATGATTGCAGTTAAAGGCGAATATATATCAATTAACCAAATGATTGCAGTTAAAGGCGAATATATATCAACTAACCAAATGATTGCAGTTAAAGGCGAATATATATTAATAAACTAAATGAACACAGTTAAAGGCGAATATATATTAATTAACAAAATGAACACAGTTAAAGGCGAATATATATCAATAAACCAAATGAACACAGTTAAAGGCGAATAGATATCGATTAACCAAATGATTGCAGTTAAAGGCGAATATATATGGATTAACCAAATGATTGCAGTTAAAGGCGAATATATATCAATTAACCAAATGATTGCAGCTAAAGGCGAATAGATATCGATTAACCAAATGAACATAGTTAAAGACGAATAGATATCGATTAACCAAATGATTGCAGCTAAAGGCGAATATATATCGATTAACCAAATGATTGCAGTTAAAGGCGAATATGTATCGATTAACCAAATGATTGCAGCTAAAGACGAATAGATATCGATTAACCAAATGATTGCAGCTAAAGGCGAATATATATCAATTAACCAAATGATTGCAGTTAAAGGCGAATATATATCAATTAACCAAATGATTGCAGCTAAAGGCGAATAGATATCAATTAACCAAATGATTGCAGCTAAAGGCGAATATATATCAATTAACCAAATGATTGCAGTTAAAGGCGAATAGATATCAATTAACCAAATGATTGCAGCTAAAGACGAATAGATATCAATTAACCAAATGATTGTAGTTAAAGGCGAATATATATCGATTAACCAAATGATTGCATCTAAGGGCTAATAGATATCGATTAACCGAATGATTGCAGTTAAAGGCGAATATATATGGATTAACCAAATGATTGCAGTTAAAGGCGAATATATATCAATTAACCAAATGATTGCAGCTAAAGGCGAATAGATATCGATTAACCAAATGAACATAGTTAAAGACGAATAGATATCGATTAACCTAATGATTGTAGCTAAAGGCGAATATATATCGATTAACCAAATGATTGCAATTAAAGGCGAATATGTATCGATTAACCAAATGATTGCAGCTAAAGACGAATAGATATCGATTAACCAAATGATTGCCGTTAAAGACGAATATATATCGATTAACCAAATGATTGCAGCTAAAGACGAATAGATATCAATTAACCAAATGATTGCAGCTAGAGGCGATTACATATCAATTAATCAAATGATTACAGTTAAAGGCGAATAGATATCAATTAACCAAATGATTGCAGCTAAAGACGAATAGATATCGATTAACCAAATGATTGCAGCTAAAGGCGAATAGATATCGATTAACCAAATGATTGCAATTAAAGACGAATAGATATCAATTAACCAAATGATTGCAGCTAAAGGCGAATAGATATCAATTAACCAAATGATTGCAGCTAAAGACGAATAGATATCAATTAACCAAATGATTGCAGCTAAAGGCGAATATATATCAATTAACCAAATGATTGCAGTTAAAGGCGAATAGATATCTATTAACCAAATGATTGCAGTTAAAGGCGAATAGATATCGATTAACCAAATGATTGCAGTTAAAGGCGAATAGATATCAATTAACCAAATGAACACAGTTACAGACGATTAGATATCGATTAACCAAATGAACACAGTTAAAGGCGAATAGATATCGATTAACCAAATGATTGCAGTTAAAGACGAATAGATATCGATTAACCAAATGATTGCAGCTAAAGACGAAAATATATCAATTAACCAAATGATTGCAGCTAAAGGCAAATAGATATCAATTAACCAAATGATTGCAGCTAAAGGCGAATATATATCAATTAACCAAATGATTACAGTTTAAGGCGAATAGATATCAATTAACCAAATGATTGCAGCTAAAGGCGAATATATATCAATTAACCAAATGATTGCAGTTAAAGGCCAATATATATCAATTAACCAAATGATTGCAGCTAAAGGCGAATAGATATCAATTAACCAAATGATTGCAGCTAAAGGCGAATATATATCAATTAACCAAATGATTGCAGTTAAAGGCGAATATATATCAATTAACCAAATGATTGCAGCTAAAGGCGAATATATATCAATTAACCAAATGATTGCAGTTAAAGGCGAATATATATCAATTAATCAAATGATTGCAGCTAAAGGCGAATAGATATCAATTAACCAAATGATTGCAGCTAAAGGCGAATATATATCAATTAACCAAATGATTGCAGTTAAAGGCGAATAGATATCAATTAACCAAATGATTGCAGCTAAAGACGAATAGATATCAATTAACCAAAAGATTGCAGCTAAAGGCGAATAGATATTATTTAACCAAATAATGGCAGCTAAAGGCGAATATATATCAATTAACCAAATGATTGCAGTAAAAGGCGAATAGATATCAATTAACCAAACGATTGCAGGTAAAGGCGAATATATATCAATTAACCAAATGATTGCAGTTAAAGGCGAATATATATCAATTAACCAAATGATTGCAGTTAAAGGCGAATATATATCAACTAACCAAATGATTGCAGTTAAAGGCGAATATATATTAATAAACCAAATGAACACAGTTAAAGGCGAATATATATTAATTAACTAAATGAACACAGTTAAAGGCGAATATACATCAATTAACCAAATGATTGCAGTAAAAGGCGAATAGATATCAGTTAACCAAATGATTGCAGGTAAAGGCGAATATATATTAATTAACCAAATGATTGCAGTTAAAGGCGAATATATATCAATTAACCAAATGATTGCAGTTAAAGGCGAATATATATCAACTAACCAAATGATTGCAGTTAAAGGCGAATATATATTAATAAACCAAATGAACACAGCTAAAGACGAATATATATCAATTAACCAAATGATTGCAGTTAAAGGCGAATATATATCAATTAACCAAATGATTGCAGTAAAAGGCGAATAGATATCAATTAACCAAACGATTGCAGGTAAAGGCGAATATATATCAATTAACCAAATGATTGCAGTTAAAGGCGAATATATATCAATTAACCAAATGATTGCAGTTAAAGGCGAATATATATCAACTAACCAAATGATTGCAGTTAAAGGCGAATATATATTAATAAACCAAATGAACACAGTTAAAGGCGAATATATATTAATTAACTAAATGAACACAGTTAAAGGCGAATATACATCAATTAACCAAATGATTGCAGTAAAAGGCGAATAGATATCAGTTAACCAAATGATTGCAGGTAAAGGCGAATATATATTAATTAACCAAATGATTGCAGTTAAAGGCGAATATATATCAATTAACCAAATGATTGCAGTTAAAGGCGAATATATATCAACTAACCAAATGATTGCAGTTAAAGGCGAATATATATTAATAAACCAAATGAACACAGCTAAAGACGAATATATATCAATAAACCAAAATGAACACAGTTAAAGGCGAATAGATAACGATTAACCAAATGATTGCAGTTAAAGGCGAATATATACCAATACACCAAATGATTGCAGTCAAAGGCGAATAGATATCGACTAACCGGTTGGCCGAATGGATAAAGCAGCCGGCATTTAGTGCTGGCGATAGGTACCGTACTCTGGGACCCGGGTTCGATTCCCGCTTCGGGTTTCACCCAAAATCAGCAGCAGAATTTCTGCCATTTTTCAAGAAAGTGTAATCCCAAATGAACGCAGTTATGGTCGAATATATATCGATTAACCAAATGATTGCATTTAAGGGCTAATAGATATCGATTAAAAATGAACGCATTTAAAGGCGAATAGATATCGATTAATCAAATGAACGCAGCTAAAGGCGAATATATATCGATTAACAAAATTAACGTAGCTAAAGGCGAATATATATCGATTAACCATATGAACATAGTTAAAGGCGAATATATATCGATTAACCATATGAACACAGCTAAAGGCGAATATATATGGATTAACCATATGAACACAGCTAAAGGCGAATATATATCGATTAACCAAATGATTACAGTTAAAGGCGAATAGATATCTATTAACCATATGAACACAGTTAAAGGCGAATATATATCGATTAACCATATGAACACAGTTAAAGGCGAATATATATCGATTAACCATATGAACACAGTTAAAGGCGAATATATATCGATTAACCATATGAACACAGCTAAAGGCGAATATATATCGATTAACCATATGAACACAGTTAAAGGCGAATATATATCGATTAACCATATGAACACAGTTAAAGGCGAATATATATCGATTAACCATATGAACATAGTTAAAGGCGAATATATATCGATTAACCAAATGAACACAGTTAAAGACGAATAGATATCGATTAACCAAATGATTACAGTTAAAGGCGAATAGCTATCGATTAACCAAATGATTGCAGCTAAAGGCGAATATATATCAATTAACCAAATGATTGCAGTTAAAGGCGAATAGATATCAATTAACCAAATGATTGCAGCTAAAGACGAATATATATCAATTAACCAAATGATTGCAGCTAAAGGCGAATAGATATCAATTAACCAAATGATTGCAGCTAAAGGCGAATATATATCAATTAACCAAATGATTGCAGTTAAAGGCGAATATATATCAATTAACCAAATGATTGCAGCTAAAGGCGAATAGATATCAATTAACCAAATGATTGCAGCTAAAGGCGAATATATATCAATTAACCAAATGATTGCAGCTAAAGACGAATAGATATCGATTAACCAAATGATTGCAGTTAAAGACGAATAGATATCAATTAACCAAATGATTGCAGCTAAACGCGAATAGATATCAATTAACCAAATGATTGCAGCTAAAGACGAATAGATATCGATTAACCAATTAATTGCAGCTAAAGGCGAATATATATCGATTAACCAAATGATTGCAGTTAAAGACGAATAGATATCAATTAACCAAATGATTGCAGCTAAAGGCGAATAGATATCAATTAACCAAATTATTGCAGCTAAAGGCGAATAGATATCGATTAACCAAATGATTGCAGCTAAAGACGAATAGATATCAATTAACCAAATGATTGCAGCTAAAGACGAATAGATATCAATTAACCAAATGATTGCAGCTAAAGGCGAATAGATATCAATTAACCAAATGATTGCAGCTAAAGGCGAATAGATATCGATTAACCAAATGAACATAGTTAAAGACGAATAGATATCGATTAACCAAATGATTGCAGCTAAAGGCGAATATATATCGATTAACCAAATGATTGCAGTTAAAGGCGAATATGTATCGATTAACCAAATGATTGCAGCTAAAGACGAATAGATATCAATTAACCAAATGATTGCAGCTAGAGGCGATTACATATCAATTAATCAAATGATTACAGTTAGAGGCGAATAGATATCAATTAACCAAATGATTGCAGCTAAAGACGAATAGATATCGATTAACCAAATGATTGCAGCTAAAGGCGAATAGATATCGATTGACCAAATGATTGCAGTTAAAAACGAATAGATATCAATTAACCAAATGATTGCAGCTAAAGGCGAATAGATATCAATTAACCAAATGATTGCAGCTAAAGACGAATAGATATCAATTAACCAAATGATTGCAGCTAAAGGCGAATATATATCAATTAACAAAATGATTGCAGTTAAAGGCGAATAGATATCAATTAACCAAATGATTGCAGTTAAAGGCGAATAGATATCGATTAACCAAATGATTGCAGTTAAAGGCGAATAGATATCAATTAACCAAATGAACACAGTTACAGACGAATAGATATCGATTAACCAAATGAACACAGTTAAAGGCGAATAGATATCGATTAACCAAATGATTGCAGTTAAAGACGAATAGATATCGATTAACCAAATGATTGCAGCTAAAGACGAATATATATCAATTAACCAAATGATTGCAGCTAAAGGCGAATAGATATCAATTAACCAAATGATTGCAGCTAAAGGCGAATATATATCAATTAACCAAATGATTGCAGTTAAAGGCGAATAGATATCAATTAACCAAATGATTGCAGTTAAAGGCGAATAGATATCGATTAACCAAATGATTGCAGTTAAAGGCGAATAGATATCAATTAACCAAATGATTGCAGTTAAAGGCGAATAGATATCAATTAACCAAATGAACACAGTTACAGACGAATAGATATCGATTAACCAAATGAACACAGTTAAAGGCGAATAGATATCGATTAACCAAATGATTGCAGTTAAAGACGAATAGATATCGATTAACCAAATGATTGCAGCTAAAGACGAATATATATCAATTAACCAAATGATTGCAGCTAAAGGCGAATAGATATCAATTAACCAAATGATTGCAGCTAAAGGCGAATATATATCAATTAACCAAATGATTGCAGTTAAAGGCGAATAGATATCAATTAACCAAATGATTGCAGCTAAAGGCGAATATATATCAATTAACCAAATGATTGCAGTTAAAGGCGAATATATATCAATTAACCAAATGACTGCAGTTAAAGGCGAATAGATATCAATTAACCAAATGATTGCAGCTAAAGGCGAATATATATCAATTAACCAAATGATTGCAGTTAAAGGCGAATATATATCAATTAACCAAATGATTGCAGCTAAAGGCGAATAGATATCAATTAACCAAATGATTGCAGCTAAAGGCGAATATATATCAATTAACCAAATGATTGCAGTTAAAGGCGAATAGATATCAATTAACCAAATGATTGCAGCTAAAGACGAATATATATCAATTAACCAAAAGATTGCAGCTAAAGGCGAATAGATATTATTTAACCAAATAATGGCAGCTAAAGGCTAATATATATCAATTAACCAAATGATTGCAGTAAAAGGCGAATAGATATCAATTAACCAAATGATTGCAGGTAAAGGCGAATATATATCAAATAACCAAATGATTGCAGTTAAAGGCGAATATATATCAATTAACCAAATGATTGCAGTTAAAGGCGAATATATATCAACTAACCAAATGATTGCAGTTAAAGGCGAATATATATTAATAAACCAAATGAACACAGTTAAAGGCGAATATATATTAATTAACTAAATGAACACAGTTAAAGGCGAATATATATCAATAAACCAAATGAACACAGTTAAAGGCGAATAGATATCGATTAACCAAATGATTGCAGTTAAAGGCGAATATATATGGATTAACCAAATGATTGCAGTTAAAGGCGAATATATATCAATTAACCAAATGATTGCAGCTAAAGGCGAATAGATATCGATTAACCAAATGAACATAGTTAAAGACGAATAGATATCGATTAACCAAATGATTGCAGCTAAAGGCGAATATATATCGATTAACCAAATGATTGCAGTTAAAGGCGAATATGTATCGATTAACCAAATGATTGCAGCTAAAGACGAATAGATATCGATTAACCAAATGATTGCAGCTAAAGGCGAATATATATCAATTAACCAAATGATTGCAGTTAAAGGCGAATATATATCAATTAACCAAATGATTGCAGCTAAAGGCGAATAGATATCAATTAACCAAATGATTGCAGCTAAAGGCGAATATATATCAATTAACCAAATGATTGCAGTTAAAGGCGAATAGATATCAATTAACCAAATGATTGCAGCTAAAGACGAATAGATATCAATTAACCAAATGATTGTAGTTAAAGGCGAATATATATCAATTAACCAAATGATTGCATCTAAGGGCTAATAGATATCGATTAACCGAATGATTGCAGTTAAAGGCGAATATATATGGATTAACCAAATGATTGCAGTTAAAGGCGAATATATATCAATTAACCAAATGATTGCAGTTAAAGGCGAATAGATATCAATTAACCAAATGATTGCAGCTAAAGGCGAATAGATATCAATTAACCAAATGATTGCAGTTAAAGGCGAATATATATCAATTAACCAAATGACTGCAGTTAAAGGCGAATAGATATCAATTAACCAAATGATTGCAGCTAAAGGCGAATATATATCAATTAACCAAATGATTGCAGTTAAAGGCGAATATATATCAATTAACCAAATGATTGCAGCTAAAGGCGAATAGATATCAATTAACCAAATGATTGCAGCTAAAGGCGAATATATATCAATTAACCAAATGATTGCAGTTAAAGGCGAATAGATATCAATTAACCAAATGATTGCAGCTAAAGACGAATATATATCAATTAACCAAAAGATTGCAGCTAAAGGCGAATAGATATTATTTAACCAAATAATGGCAGCTAAAGGCTAATATATATCAATTAACCAAATGATTGCAGTAAAAGGCGAATAGATATCAATTAACCAAATGATTGCAGGTAAAGGCGAATATATATCAAATAACCAAATGATTGCAGTTAAAGGCGAATATATATCAATTAACCAAATGATTGCAGTTAAAGGCGAATATATATCAACTAACCAAATGATTGCAGTTAAAGGCGAATATATATTAATAAACCAAATGAACACAGTTAAAGGCGAATATATATTAATTAACTAAATGAACACAGTTAAAGGCGAATATATATCAATAAACCAAATGAACACAGTTAAAGGCGAATAGATATCGATTAACCAAATGATTGCAGTTAAAGGCGAATATATATGGATTAACCAAATGATTGCAGTTAAAGGCGAATATATATCAATTAACCAAATGATTGCAGCTAAAGGCGAATAGATATCGATTAACCAAATGAACATAGTTAAAGACGAATAGATATCGATTAACCAAATGATTGCAGCTAAAGGCGAATATATATCGATTAACCAAATGATTGCAGTTAAAGGCGAATATGTATCGATTAACCAAATGATTGCAGCTAAAGACGAATAGATATCGATTAACCAAATGATTGCAGCTGAAGGCGAATATATATCAATTAACCAAATGATTGCAGTTAAAGGCGAATATATATCAATTAACCAAATGATTGCAGCTAAAGGCGAATAGATATCAATTAACCAAATGATTGCAGCTAAAGGCGAATATATATCAATTAACCAAATGATTGCAGTTAAAGGCGAATAGATATCAATTAACCAAATGATTGCAGCTAAAGACGAATAGATATCAATTAACCAAATGATTGTAGTTAAAGGCGAATATATATCGATTAACCAAATGATTGCATCTAAGGGCTAATAGATATCGATTAACCGAATGATTGCAGTTAAAGGCGAATATATATGGATTAACCAAATGATTGCAGTTAAAGGCGAATATATATCAAATAACCAAATGATTGCAGCTAAAGGCGAATAGATATCGATTAACCAAATGAACATAGTTAAAGACGAATAGATATCGATTAACCAAATGATTGCAGCTAAAGGCGAATAAATATCGATTAACCAAATGATTGCAATTAAAGGCGAATATGTATCGATTAACCAAATGATTGCAGCTAAAGACGAATAGATATCGATTAACCAAATGATTGCCGTTAAAGACGAATAGATATCGATTAACCAAATGATTGCAGCTAAAGACGAATAGATATCAATTAACCAAATGATTGCAGCTAGAGGCGATTACATATCAATTAATCAAATGATTACAGTTAAAGGCGAATAGATATCAATTAACCAAATGATTGCAGCTAAAGACGAATAGATATCGATTAACCAAATGATTGCAGCTAAAGGCGAATATATATCGATTAACCAAATGATTGCAGTTAAAGACGAATAGATATCAATTAACCAAATGATTGCAGCTAAAGGCGAATAGATATCAATTAACCAAATGATTGCAGCTAAAGACGAATAGATATCAATTAACCAAATGATTGCAGCTAAAGGCGAATATATATCAATTAACCAAATGATTGCAGTTAAAGGCGAATAGATATCAATTAACCAAATGATTGCAGTTAAAGGCGAATAGATATCGATTAACCAAATGATTGCAGTTAAAGGCGAATAGATATCAATTAACCAAATGAACACAGTTACAGACGAATAGATATCGATTAACCAAATGAACACAGTTAAAGGCGAATAGATATCGATTAACCAAATGATTGCAGTTTAAGACGAATAGATATCGATTAACCAAATGATTGCAGCTAAAGACGAAAATATATCAATTAACCAAATGATTGCAGCTAAAGGCGAATATATATCAATTAACCAAATGATTGCAGCTAAAGGCGAATATATATCAATTAACCAAATGATTGCAGTTAAAGGCGAATAGATATCAATTAACCAAATGATTGCAGCTAAAGGCGAATATATATCAATTAACCAAATGATTGCAGTTAAAGGCCAATATATATCAATTAACCAAATGATTGCAGCTAAAGGCGAATAGATATCAATTAACCAAATGATTGCAGCTAAAGGCGAATATATATCAATTAACCAAATGATTGCAGTTAAAGGCGAATAGATATCAATTAACCAAATGATTGCAGCTAAAGGCGAATATATATCAATTAACCAAATGATTGCAGTTAAAGGCGAATATATATCAATTAATCAAATGATTGCAGCTAAAGGCGAATAGATATCAATTAACCAAATGATTGCAGCTAAAGGCGAATATATATCAACTAAATAAATGATTGCAGTTAAAGGCGAATAGATATCAATTAACCAAATGATTGCAGCTAAAGACGAATAGATATCAATTAACCAAAAGATTGCAGCTAAAGGCGAATAGATATCGATTAACCAAATGAACATAGTTAAAGACGAATAGATATCGATTAACCAAATGATTGCAGCTAAAGGCGAATATATATCGATTAACCAAATGATTGCAGTTAAAGGCGAATATGTATCGATTAACCAAATGATTGCAGCTAAAGACGAATAGATATCGATTAACCAAATGATTGCAGCTAAAGGCGAATATATATCAATTAACCAAATGATTGCAGTTAAAGGCGAATATATATCAATTAACCAAATGATTGCAGCTAAAGGCGAATATATATCAATTAACCAAATGATTGCAGCTAAAGGCGAATATATATCAATTAACCAAATGATTGCAGTTAAAGGCGAATAGATATCAATTAACCAAATGATTGCAGCTAAAGACGAATAGATATCAATTAACCAAATGATTGTAGTTAAAGGCGAATATATATCGATTAACCAAATGATTGCATCTAAGGGCTAATAGATATCGATTAACCGAATGATTGCAGTTAAAGGCGAATATATATGGATTAACCAAATGATTGCAGTTAAAGGCGAATATATATCAATTAACCAAATGATTGCAGCTAAAGGCGAATAGATATCGATTAACCAAATGAACATAGTTAAAGACGAATAGATATCGATTAACCAAATGATTGCAGCTAAAGGCGAATAAATATCGATTAACCAAATGATTGCAATTAAAGGCGAATATGTATCGATTAACCAAATGATTGCAGCTAAAGACGAATAGATATCGATTAACCAAATGATTGCCGTTAAAGACGAATAGATATCGATTAACCAAATGATTGCAGCTAAAGACGAATAGATATCAATTAACCAAATGATTGCAGCTAGAGGCGATTACATATCAATTAATCAAATGATTACAGTTAAAGGCGAATAGATATCAATTAACCAAATGATTGCAGCTAAAGACGAATAGATATCGATTAACCAAATGATTGCAGCTAAAGGCGAATAGATATCGATTAACCAAATGATTGCAGTTAAAGACGAATAGATATCAATTAACCAAATGATTGCAGCTAAAGGCGAATAGATATCAATTAACCAAATGATTGCAGCTAAAGACGAATAGATATCAATTAACCAAATGATTGCAGCTAAAGGCGAATATATATCAATTAACCAAATGATTGCAGTTAAAGGCGAATAGATATCAATTAACCAAATGATTGCAGTTAAAGGCGAATAGATATCGATTAACCAAATGATTGCAGTTAAAGGCGAATAGATATCAATTAACCAAATGAACACAGTTACAGACGAATAGATATCGATTAACCAAATGAACACAGTTAAAGGCGAATAGATATCGATTAACCAAATGATTGCAGTTTAAGACGAATAGATATCGATTAACCAAATGATTGCAGCTAAAGACGAAAATATATCAATTAACCAAATGATTGCAGCTAAAGGCGAATATATATCAATTAACCAAATGATTGCAGCTAAAGGCGAATATATATCAATTAACCAAATGATTGCAGTTAAAGGCGAATAGATATCAATTAACCAAATGATTGCAGCTAAAGGCGAATATATATCAATTAACCAAATGATTGCAGTTAAAGGCCAATATATATCAATTAACCAAATGATTGCAGCTAAAGGCGAATAGATATCAATTAACCAAATGATTGCAGCTAAAGGCGAATATATATCAATTAACCAAATGATTGCAGTTAAAGGCGAATAGATATCAATTAACCAAATGATTGCAGCTAAAGGCGAATATATATCAATTAACCAAATGATTGCAGTTAAAGGCGAATATATATCAATTAATCAAATGATTGCAGCTAAAGGCGAATAGATATCAATTAACCAAATGATTGCAGCTAAAGGCGAATATATATCAACTAAATAAATGATTGCAGTTAAAGGCGAATAGATATCAATTAACCAAATGATTGCAGCTAAAGACGAATAGATATCAATTAACCAAAAGATTGCAGCTAAAGGCGAATAGATATTATTTAACCAAATAATGGCAGCTAAAGGCGAATATATATCAATTAACCAAATGATTGCAGTAAAAGGCGAATAGATATCAATTAACCAAACGATTGCAGGTAAAGGCGAATATATATCAATTAACCAAATGATTGCAGTTAAAGGCGAATATATATCAATTAACCAAATGATTGCAGTTAAAGGCGAATAGATATCGATTAACCAAATGATTGCAGTTAAAGGCGAATAGATATCAATTAACCAAATGAACACAGTTACAGACGAATAGATATCGATTAACCAAATGAACACAGTTAAAGGCGAATAGATATCGATTAACCAAATGATTGCAGTTTAAGACGAATAGATATCGATTAACCAAATGATTGCAGCTAAAGACGAAAATATATCAATTAACCAAATGATTGCAGCTAAAGGCGAATATATATCAATTAACCAAATGATTGCAGCTAAAGGCGAATATATATCAATTAACCAAATGATTGCAGTTAAAGGCGAATAGATATCAATTAACCAAATGATTGCAGCTAAAGGCGAATATATATCAATTAACCAAATGATTGCAGTTAAAGGCCAATATATATCAATTAACCAAATGATTGCAGCTAAAGGCGAATAGATATCAATTAACCAAATGATTGCAGCTAAAGGCGAATATATATCAATTAACCAAATGATTGCAGTTAAAGGCGAATAGATATCAATTAACCAAATGATTGCAGCTAAAGGCGAATATATATCAATTAACCAAATGATTGCAGTTAAAGGCGAATATATATCAATTAATCAAATGATTGCAGCTAAAGGCGAATAGATATCAATTAACCAAATGATTGCAGCTAAAGGCGAATATATATCAACTAAATAAATGATTGCAGTTAAAGGCGAATAGATATCAATTAACCAAATGATTGCAGCTAAAGACGAATAGATATCAATTAACCAAAAGATTGCAGCTAAAGGCGAATAGATATTATTTAACCAAATAATGGCAGCTAAAGGCGAATATATATCAATTAACCAAATGATTGCAGTAAAAGGCGAATAGATATCAATTAACCAAACGATTGCAGGTAAAGGCGAATATATATCAATTAACCAAATGATTGCAGTTAAAGGCGAATATATATCAATTAACCAAATGATTGCAGTTAAAGGCGAATATATATCAACTAACCAAATGATTGCAGTTAAAGGCGAATATATATTAATAAACCAAATGAACACAGTTAAAGGCGAATATATATTAATTAACTAAATGAACACAGTTAAAGGCGAATATACATCAATTAACCAAATGATTGCAGTAAAAGGCGAATAGATATCAGTTAACCAAATGATTGCAGGTAAAGGCGAATATATATTAATTAACCAAATGATTGCAGTTAAAGGCGAATATATATCAATTAACCAAATGATTGCAGTTAAAGGCGAATATATATCAACTAACCAAATGATTGCAGTTAAAGGCGAATATATATTAATAAACCAAATGAACACAGCTAAAGACGAATATATATCAATAAACCAAATTGAACACAGTTAAAGGCGAATAGATAACGATTAACCAAATGATTGCAGTTAAAGGCGAATATACACCAATAAACCAAATGATTGCAGTCAAAGGCGAATAGATATCAATTAACCAAATGATTGTAGTTAAAGGCGAATATATATCGATTAACCAAATGATTGCATCTAAGGGCTAATAGATATCGATTAACCGAATGATTGCAGTTAAAGGCGAATATATATCGATTAACCAAATGATTGCAGTTAAAGGCGAATATATATCGATTAACCAAACGATTGCAGTTAAAGGCGAATAGATATCAATAAACCAAATGTACACAGTTAAAGGCGAATAGATATCAATTAACCAAATGAACACAGTTAAAGGCGAATATATATCAATTAACCAAATGTACACAGCTAAAGGCGAATAGATATCAATTAACCAAATGAACACAGTTAAAGGCGAATATATATTAATTAACCAAATGAACACAGTTAAAGGCGAATATATATCAATAAACCAAATGAACACAGTTAAAGGCGAATATATATTAATGAACCAAATGAAGACAGTTAAAGGCGAATATATATTAATGAACCAAATGAACACAGTTAAAGGCGAATATATATTAATTAACCAAATGAACACAGTTAAAGACGAATAGATATCAATTAACCAAATGATTGCAGCTAAAGGCGAATATATATCAATTAACCAAATGTACACAGCTAAAGGCGAATAGATATCAATTAACCAAATGAACACAGTTAAAGGCGAATATATATTAATTAACCAAATGAACACAGTTAAAGGCGAATATATATCAATAAACCAAATGAACACAGGTAAAGGCGAATATATATTAATGAACCAAATGAACACAGTTAAAGGCGAATATATATTAATGAACCAAATGAACACAGTTAAAGGCGAATATATATTAATTAACCAAATGAACACAGTTAAAGTCGAATAGATATCAATTAACCAAATGAACACAGTTAAAGGCGAATATATATTAATTAACCAAATGAACACAGTTAAAGGTGAATTTATATATCAATAAACCAAATGAACACAGTTAAAGGCGAATATATATTAATGAACCAAATGAACACAGTTAAAGGCGAATAGATATCGATTAACTAAATGAACACAGTTAAAGCGAATAGATATCAATAAACCAAATGAACACAGTTAAAGACGAATAGATATCAATTAACCAAATGATTGCAGCTAAAGGCGAATAGATATCAATTAACCAAATGATTGCAGCTAAAGACGAATAGATATCAATTAACCAAATGATTGCAGCTAAAGGCGAATAGATATCAATAAACCAAATGATTGCAGTTAAAGGCGAATAGATATCGATTAACCAAATGATTGCAGCTAAAGACGAATAGATATCAATTAACCAAATGAACACAGTTAAAGACGAATAGATATCAATAAACCAAATGATTGCAGCTAAAGACGAATAGATATCGATTAACCAAATGAACACAGTTAAAGACGAATAGATATCGATTAACCAAATGATTGCAGCTAAAGACGAATAGATATCGATTAACCAAATGATTGCAGCTAAAGACGAATAGATATCGATTAACCAAATGATTGCAGCTAAAGGCGAATAGATATCGATTAACCAAATGATTGCAGCTAAAGAAGAATAGATATCAATAAACCAAATGATTGCAGCTAAAGACGAATAGATATCAATTAACCAAATGATTGCAGCTAAAGACGAATAGATATCGATTAACAAAATGATTGCAGCTAAAGACGAATATATATCGATTAACCAAATGATTGCAGCTAAAGGCGAATATATATCAATTAACCAAATGATTGCAGCTAAAGACGAATAGATATCGATTAACCAAATGATTGCAGTTAAAGACGAATAGATATCGATTAACCAAATGATTGCAGTTAAAGACGAATATATATCGATTAACCAAATGATTGCAGTTAAAGACGAATAGATATCGATTAACCAAATGTATACAGTTAAAGGCGAATAGATATCAATAAACCAAATGATTGCAGCTAAAGGCGAATAGATATCGATTAACTAAATGATTGCAGCTAAAGGCGAAAAGATATCGATTAACCAAATGAACACAGTTAAAGACGAATATATATCAATTAACCAAATGATTGCAGTAAAAGGCCAATAGATATCAATTAACCAAACGATTGCAGGTAAAGGCGAGTATATATCAATTAACCAAATGATTGCAGTTAAAGGCGAATATATATCAATTAACCAAATGATTGCAGTTAAAGGCGAATATATATCAACTAACCAAATGATTGCAGTTAAAGGCGAATATATATTAATAAACCAAATGAACACAGTTAAAGGCGAATATATATTAATTAACTAAATGAACACAGTTAAAGGCGAATATATATCAAATAACCAAATGATTGCAGTAAAAGGCGAATAGATATCAATTAACCAAATGATTGCAGCTAAAGACGAATAGATATCGATTAACCAAATGATTGCAGTTAAAGACGAATAGATATCAATTAACCAAATGATTGCAGCTAAACGCGAATAGATATCAATTAACCAAATGATTGCAGCTAAAGACGAATATATATCGATTAACCAATTAATTGCAGCTAAAGGCGAATATATATCGATTAACCAAATGATTGCAGTTAAAGACGAATAGATATCAATTAACCAAATGATTGCAGCTAAAGGCGAATAGATATCAATTAACCAAATTATTGCAGCTAAAGGCGAATAGATATCGATTAACCAAATGATTGCAGCTAAAGACGAATAGATATCAATTAACCAAATGATTGCAGCTAAAGACGAATAGATATCAATTAACCAAATGATTGCAGCTAAAGGCGAATAGATATCAATTAACCAAATGATTGCAGCTAAAGGCGAATAGATATCGATTAACCAAATGAACATAGTTAAAGACGAATAGATATCGATTAACCAAATGATTGCAGCTAAAGGCGAATATATATCAATTAACCAAATGATTGCAGTTAAAGGCGAATATGTATCGATTAACCAAATGATTGCAGCTAAAGACGAATAGATATCAATTAACCAAATGATTGCAGCTAGAGGCGATTACATATCAATTAATCAAATGATTACAGTTAAAGGCGAATAGATATCAATTAACCAAACGATTGCAGCTAAAGACGAATAGATATCGATTAACCAAATGATTGCAGCTAAAGGCGAATAGATATCGATTGACCAAATGATTGCAGTTAAAGACGAATAGATATCAATTAACCAAATGATTGCAGCTAAAGGCGAATAGATATCAATTAACCAAATGATTGCAGCTAAAGACGAATAGATATCAGTTAACCAAATGATTGCAGCTAAAGATTTGATTGATTTGATTTTTGTTTATTCACCATAAACGATATATACAAATGAAGAAGTATTTACGAAGCTATACAATGGCGGGAATAAAGCTCAGAAGAGCTTGTTATATCCCATTTGAGACAGATATAATTACAAGAACGAAGGCGGTGATTAATCTTTTTCTGAAAAATATATACATAATATTACAATAATAATAATAATATGATTTTTACTACAGACAATTTACTTTTGAATTGGGTTTTAAGGTTACTGATTTTGTAATGGCAACAATAGGTATGCAGATAGTTTGGATTTGAAAAGAGATATTGATGGTATACATTTCGATTCAGTGGGTAGTTTATTCCATTCTCTGGGAGCAATTGAGTACAGATAGTAAAAAGAAATATTTGAATAATACAGAGGTGTGCGTAAGTTTAGAGCGTCGTTTCTTAATTGGTATTGTTGTGTGGTACTTTTTTTGTTGAGGTATTGTTGAAAATTGACTGGACACTTGTCAGCGTGGTAAAAAAGCTTATGAGTAAGACATAGAGTACTATATAATACGAGAGAAGATAATGGCAGTATTTTTAGAGATAGGAATAATGGAGAAGTATGCTCCAAGCGATGAGCTAGTGATATGGTTCTAATGGCTCGTTTCTGTAAATTAAAAAGTGGTAGTAAGTGAGTTTTATAGGTATTACCCCAAAGGGAAATACCGTATGTTAGATATGGATATATTATGGAGTAATAAAGAATATAGAGCGTTTTTTTATTTAATGAGCTACGTAAGTGTCCTAAGATTCCAGTATTCCTTGAAAGTTTGTCACACAGTGAACTAATATGGGGTATCCAATTGAGTTTACAATTAATTACAATACCAAGAAAGGTGTATTGTTGAACATTCTCTATAACGGTGTTTGCAATCGTAACATTTGGACAGTTTTGTATTTTACTTTTGTTTGGTAAGATTATCATGGATTTAGATTTAGTAATATTTAGGGATAAGCGATTTGCAGATAACCAGTCATGCACTTTACTTAGTTCGAATAAAGGCGAATATATATCAATTAACCAAATGATTGCAGTTAAAGGCGAATAGATATCAATTAACCAAATGATTGCAGCTAAAGGCGAATAGATATCGATTAACCAAATGATTGCAGTTAAAGGCGAATAGATATCAATTAACCAAATGAACACAGTTACAGACGAATATATATCGATTAACCAAATGAACACAGTTAAAGGCGAATAGATATCGATTAACCAAATGATTGCAGTTAAAGACGAATAGATATCGATTAACCAAATGATTGCAGCTAAAGACGAATATATATCAATTAACCAAATGATTGCAGCTAAAGGCGAATAGATATCAATTAACCAAATGATTGCAGCTAAAGGCGAATATATATCAATTAACCAAATGATTGCAGTTAAAGGCGAATAGATATCAATTAACCAAATGATTGCAGCTAAAGGCGAATATATATCAATTAACCAAATGATTGCAGTTAAAGGCGAATATATATCAATTAACCAAATGACTGCAGCTAAAGGCGAATAGATATCAATTAACCAAATGATTGCAGCTAAAGGCGAATTTATATCAATTAACCAAATGATTGCAGTTAAAGGCGAATAGATATCAATTAACCAAATGATTGCAGCTAAAGGCGAATATATATCAATTAACCAAATGATTGCAGTTAAAGGCGAATATATATCAATTAACCAAATGATTGCAGCTAAAGGCGAATAGATATCAATTAACCAAATGATTGCAGCTAAAGGCGAATATATATCAATTAACCAAATGATTGCAGTTAAAGGCGAATAGATATCAATTAACCAAATGATTGCAGCTAAAGACGAATATATATCAATTAACCAAAAGATTGCAGCTAAAGGCGAATAGATATTATTTAACCAAATAATGGCAGCTAAAGGCTAATATATATCAATTAACCAAATGATTGCAGTAAAAGGCGAATAGATATCAATTAACCAAATGATTGCAGGTAAAGGCGAATATATATCAAATAACCAAATGATTGCAGTTAAAGGCGAATTTATATCAATTAACCAAATGATTGCAGTTAAAGGCGAATATATATCAACTAACCAAATGATTGCAGTTAAAGGCGAATATATATTAATAAACCAAATGAACAAAGTTAAAGGCGAATATATATTAATTAACTAAATGAACACAGTTAAAGGCGAATATATATCAATAAACCAAATGAACACAGTTAAAGGCGAATAGATATCGATTAACCAAATGATTGCAGTTAAAGGCGAATATATATGGATGAACCAAATGATTGCAGTTAAAGGCGAATATATATCAATTAACCAAATGATTGCAGCTAAAGGCGAATAGATATCGATTAACCAAATGAACATAGTTAAAGACGAATAGATATCGATTAACCAAATGATTGCAGCTAAAGGCGAATATATATCGATTAACCAAATGATTGCAGTTAAAGGCGAATATGTATCGATTAACCAAATGATTGCAGCTAAAGACGAATAGATATCGATTAACCAAATGATTGCAGCTAAAGGCGAATATATATCAATTAACCAAATGATTGCAGTTAAAGGCGAATATATATCAATTAACCAAATGATTGCAGCTAAAAGCGAATAGATATCAATTAACCAAATGATTGCAGCTAAAGGCGAATATATATCAATTAACCAAATGATTGCAGTGAAAGGCGAATAGATATCAATTAACCAAATGATTGCAGCTAAAGACGAATAGATATCAATTAACCAAATGATTGTAGTTAAAGGCGAATAGATATCGATTAACCAAATGAACATAGTTAAAGACGAATAGATATCGATTAACCAAATGATTGCATCTAAGGGCTAATAGATATCGATTAACCGAATGATTGCAGTTAAAGGCGAATATATATGGATTAACCAAATGATTGCAGTTAAAGGCGAATATATATCAATTAACCAAATGATTGCAGCTAAAGCCGAATAGATATCGATTAACCAAATGAACATAGTTAAAGACGAATAGATATCGATTAACCAAATGATTGCAGCTAAAGGCGAATATATATCGATTAACTAAATGATTGCAGTTAAAGGGGAATATGTATCGATTAACCAAATGATTGCAGCTAAAGACGAATAGATATCGATTAACCAAATGATTGCCGTTAAAGACGAATAGATATCGATTAACCAAATGATTGCAGCTAAAGGCAAATATATATTAATTAACTAAATGAACACAGTTAAAGGCGAATATATATCAATAAACCAAATGAACACAGTTAAAGGCGAATAGATATCGATTAACCAAATGATTGCAGTTAAAGGCGAATATATATGGATTAACCAAATGATTGCAGTTAAAGGCGAATATATATCAATTAACCAAATGATTGCAGCTAAAGGCGAATAGATATCGATTAACCAAATGAACATAGTTAAAGACGAATAGATATCGATTAACCAAATGATTGCAGCTAAAGGCGAATATATATCGATTAACCAAATGATTGCAGTTAAAGGCGAATATGTATCGATTAACCAAATGATTGCAGCTAAAGACGAATAGATATCGATTAACCAAATGATTGCAGCTAAAGGCGAATATATATCAATTAACCAAATGATTGCAGTTAAAGGCGAATATATATCAATTAACCAAATGATTGCAGCTAAAAGCGAATAGATATCAATTAACCAAATGATTGCAGCTAAAGGCGAATATATATCAATTAACCAAATGATTGCAGTGAAAGGCGAATAGATATCAATTAACCAAATGATTGCAGCTAAAGACGAATAGATATCAATTAACCAAATGATTGTAGTTAAAGGCGAATATATATCGATTAACCAAATGATTGCATCTAAGGGCTAATAGATATCGATTAACCGAATGATTGCAGTTAAAGGCGAATATATATGGATTAACCAAATGATTGCAGTTAAAGGCGAATATATATCAATTAACCAAATGATTGCAGCTAAAGGCGAATAGATATCGATTAACCAAATGAACATAGTTAAAGACGAATAGATATCGATTAACCAAATGATTGCAGCTAAAGGCGAATATATATCGATTAACCAAATGATTGCAGTTAAAGGGGAATATGTATCGATTAACCAAATGATTGCAGCTAAAGACAAATAGATATCGATTAACCAAATGATTGCCGTTAAAGACGAATATATATCGATTAACCAAATGATTGCAGCTAAAGACGAATAGATATCAATTAACCAAATGATTGCAGCTAGAGGCGATTACATATCAATTAATCAAATGATTACAGTTAAAGGCGAATAGATATCAATTAACCAAATGATTGCAGCTAAAGGCGAATAGATATCGATTAACCAAATGATTGCAGTTAAAGACGAATAGATATCAATTAACCAAATGATTGCAGCTAAAGGCGAATAGATATCAATTAACCAAATGATTGCAGCTAAAGACGAATAGATATCAATTAACCAAATGATTCCAGCTAAAGGCGAATATATATGAATTAACCAAATGATTGCAGTTAAAAGGCGAATAGATATCAATTAACCAAATGATTGCAGTTAAAGGCGAATAGATATCGATTAACCAAATGATTGCAGTTAAAGGCGAATAGATATCAATTAACCAAATGAACACAGTTACAGACGAATAGATATCGATTAACCAAATGAACACAGTTAAAGGCGAATAGATATCGATTAACCAAATGATTGCAGTTAAAGACGAATAGATATCGATTAACCAAATGATTGCAGCTAAAGACGAAAATATATCAATTAACCAAATGATTGCAGCTAAAGGCGAATAGATATCAATTAACCAAATGATTGCAGCTAAAGGCGAATATAATTCAATTAACCAAATGATTGCAGTTAAAGGCGAATAGATATCAATTAACCAAATGATTGCAGCTAAAGGCGAATATATATCAATTAACCAAATGATTGCAGTTAAAGGCGAATATATATCAATTAACCAAATGATTGCAGCTAAAGGCGAATAGATATCAATTAACCAAATGATTGCAGCTAAAGGCGAATATATATCAATTAACCAAATGATTGCAGTTAAAGGCGAATAGATATCAATTAACCAAATGATTGCAGCTAAAGGCGAATATATATCAATTAACCAAATGATTGCAGTTAAAGGCGAATATATATCAATTAATCAAATGATTGCAGCTAAAGGCGAATAGATATCAATTAACCAAATGATTGCAGCTAAAGGCGAATATATATCAATTAACCAAATGATTGCAGTTAAAGGCGAATAGATATCAATTAACCAAATGATTGCAGCTAAAGACGAATAGATATCAATTAACCAAAAGATTGCAGCTAAAGGCGAATAGATATTATTTAACCAAATAATGGCAGCTAAAGGCGAATATATATCAATTAAGCAAATGATTGCAGTAAAAGGCGAATAGATATCAATTAACCAAACGATTGCAGGTAAAGGCGAATATATATCAATTAACCAAATGATTGCAGTTAAAGGCGAATATATATCAATTAACCAAATGATTGCAGTTAAAGGCGAATATATATCAACTAACCAAATGATTGCAGTTAAAGGCGAATATATATTAATAAACCAAATGAACACAGTTAAAGGCGAATATATATTAATTAACTAAATGAACACAGTTAAAGGCGAATATACATCAATTAACCAAATGATTGCAGTAAAAGGCGAATAGATATCAATTAACCAAATGATTGCAGTTAAAGGCGAATATATATCAACTAACCAAATGATTACAGTTAAAGGCGAATATATATTAATACACCAAAATGAACACAGCTAAAGACGAATATATATCAATAAACCAAAATGAACACAGTTAAAGGCGAATAGATAACGATTAACCAAATGATTGTAGTTAAAGGCGAATATATATCGATTAACCAAATGATTGCATCTAAGGGCTAATAGATATCGATTAACCGAATGATTGCAGTTAAAGGCGAATATATATCGATTAACCAAATGATTGCAGTTAAAGGCGAATATATATCGATTAACCAAACGATTGCAGTTAAAGGCGAATAGATATCAATAAACCAAATGTACACAGTTAAAGGCGAATAGATATCAATTAACCAAATGAACACAGTTAAAGGCGAATATATATCAATTAACCAGATGTACACAGCTAAAGGCGAATAGATATCAATTAACCAAATGAACACAGTTAAAGGCGAATATATATTAATTAACCAAATGAACACAGTTAAAGGCGAATATATATCAATAAACCAAATGAACACAGTTAAAGGCGAATATATATTAATGAACCAAATGAACACAGTTAAAGGCGAATATATATTCATGAACCAAATGAACACAGTTAAAGGCGAATATATATTAATTAACCAAATGAACACAGTTAAAGACGAATAGATATCAATTAACCAAATGATTGCAGCTAAAGGCGAATATAAATCAATTAACCAAATGTACACAGCTAAAGGCGAATAGATATCAATTAACCAAATGAACACAGTTAAAGGCGAATATATATTAATTAACCAAATGAACACAGTTAAAGGCGAATATATATCAATAAACCAAATGAACACAGTTAAAGGCGAATATATATTAATGAACCAAATGAACACAGTTAAAGGCGAATATATATTAATGAACCAAATGAACACAGTTAAAGGCGAATATATATTAATTAACCAAATGAACACAGTTAAAGTCGAATAGATATCAATTAACCAAATGAACACAGTTAAAGGCGAATATATATATCAATAAACCAAATGAACACAGTTAAAGGCGAATATATATTAATGAACCAAATGAACACAGTTAAAGGCGAATAGATATCGATTAACCAAATGAACACAGTTAAAGGCGAATAGATATCAATAAACCAAATGAACACAGTTAAAGACGAATAGATATCAATTAACCAAATGATTGCAGCTAAAGGCGAATAGATATCAATTAACCAAATGATTGCAGCTAAAGACGAAAAGATATCAATTAACCAAATGATTGCAGCTAAAGACGAATAGATATCAATTAACCAAATGATTGCAGCTAAAGGCGAATAGATATCAATAAACCAAATGATTGCAGTTAAAGGCGAATAGATATCGATTAACCAAATGATTGCAGCTAAAGAAGAATAGATATCAATTAACCAAATGAACACAGTTAAAGACGAATAGATATCAATAAACCAAATGATTGCAGCTAAAGACGAATAGATATCGATTAACCAAATGAACACAGTTAAAGACGAATAGATATCGATTAACCAAATGATTGCAGCTAAAGACGAATAGATATCGATTAACCAAATGATTGCAGCTAAAGACGAATAGATATCGATTAACCAAATGATTGCAGCTAAAGGCGAATAGATATCGATTAACCAAATGATTGCAGCTAAAGACGAATAGATATCAATAAACCAAATGATTGCAGCTAAAGACGAATAGATATCAATTAACCAAATGATTGCAGCTAAAGACGAATAGATATCGATTAACAAAATGATTGCAGCTAAAGACGAATATATATCGATTAACCAAATGATTACAGCTAAAGGCGAATATATATCAATTAACCAAATGATTGCAGCTAAAGACGAATAGATATCGATTAACCAAATGATTGCAGTTAAAGACGAATAGATATCGATTAACCAAATGATTGCAGTTAAAGACGAATATATATCGATTAACCAAATGATTGCAGTTAAAGACGAATAGATATCGATTAACCAAATGTATACAGTTAAAGGCGAATAGATATCAATAAACCAAATGATTGCAGCTAAAGGCGAATAGATATCGATTAACTAAATGATTGCAGCTAAAGGCGAAAAGATATCGATTAACCAAATGAACACAGTTAAAGACGAATATATATCAATTAACCAAATGATTGCAGTAAAAGGCGAATAGATATCAATTAACCAAACGATTGCAGGTAAAGGCGAATATATATCAATTAACCAAATGATTGCAGTTAAAGGCGAATATATATCAATTAACCAAATGATTGCAGTTAAAGGCGAATATATATCAACTAACCAAATGATTGCAGTTAAAGGCGAATATATATTAATAAACCAAATGAACACAGTTAAAGGCGAATATATATTAATTAACTAAATGAACACAGTTAAAGGCGAATATATATCAAATAACCAAATGATTGCAGTAAAAGGCGAATAGATATCAATTAACCAAATGATTGCAGGTAAAGGCGAATATATATTAATTAACCAAATGATTGCAGTTAAAGGCGAATATATATCAATTAACCAAATGATTGCAGTTAAAGGCGAATATATATCAACTAACCAAATGATTGCAGTTAAAGGCGAATATATATTAATAAACCAAATGAACACAGCTAAAGACGAATATATATCAATAAACCAAAATGAACACAGTTAAAGGCGAATAGATAACGATTAACCAAATGATTGCAGTTAAAGGCGAATATATATCAATAAACCAAATGATTGCAGTCAAAGGCGAATAGATATCAATTAACCAAATGATTGTAGTTAAAGGCGAATATATATCGATTAACCAAATGATTGCATCTAAGGGCTAATAGATATCGATTAACCGAATGATTGCAGTTAAAGGCGAATATATATCGATTAACCAAACGATTGCAGTTAAAGGCGAATAGATATCAATAAACCAAATGTACACAGTTAAAGGCGAATAGATATCAATTAACCAAATGAACACAGTTAAAGGCGAATATATATCAATTAACCAAATGTACACAGCTAAAGGCGAATAGATATCAATTAACCAAATGAACACAGTTAAAGGCGAATATATATTAATTAACCAAATGAACACAGTTGAAGGCGAATATATATCAATAAACCAAATGAACACAGTTAAAGGCGAATATATATTAATGAACCAAATGAACACAGTTAAAGGCGAATATATATTAATGAACCAAATGAACACAGTTAAAGGCGAATATATATTAATTAACCAAATGAACACAGTTAAAGACGAATAGATATCAATTAACCAAATGATTGCAGCTAAAGGCGAATATACATCAATTAACCAAATGTACACAGCTAAAGGCGAATAGATATCAATTAACCAAATGAACACAGTTAAAGGCGAATATATATTAATTAACCAAATGAACACAGTTAAAGACGAATAGATATCAATTAACCAAATGAACACAGTTAAAGGCGAATATATATTAATTAACCAAATGAACACAGTTAAAGGCGAATATATATCAATAAACCAAATGAACACAGTTAAAGGCGAATATATATTAATGAACCAAATGAACACAGTTAAAGGCGAATAGATATCGATTAACCAAATGAACACAGTTAAAGGCGAATAGATATCAATAAACCAAATGAACACAGTTAAAGACGAATAGATATCAATTAACCAAATGATTGCAGCTAAAGGCGAATAGATATCAATTAACCAAATGATTGCAGCTAAAGACGAATAGATATCAATTAACCAAATGATTGCAGCTAAAGACGAATAGATATCAATTAACCAAATGATTGCAGCTAAAGGCGAATAGATATCAATAAACCAAATGATTGCAGTTAAAGGCGAATAGATATCGATTAACCAAATGATTGCAGCTAAAGACGAATAGATATCAATTAACCGAATGAACACAGTTAAAGACGAATAGATATCGATTAACCAAATGATTGCAGCTAAAGACGAATAGATATCGATTAACCAAATGATTGCAGCTAAAGACGAATAGATATCGATTAACCAAATGATTGCAGCTAAAGGCGAATAAATATCGATTAACCAAATGATTGCAGCTAAAGACGAATAGATATCAATAAACCAAATGATTGCAGCTAGAGACGAATAGATATCAATTAACCAAATGATTGCAGCTAAAGGCGAATAGATATCAATAAACCAAATGAACACAGTTAAAGACGAATAGATATCAATAAACCAAATGATTGCAGCTAAAGACGAATAGATATCGATTAACCAAATGAACACAGTTAAAGACGAATAGATATCGATTAACCAAATGATTGCAGCTAAAGACGAATAGATATCGATTAACCAAATGATTGCAGCTAAAGACGAATAGATATCGATTAACCAAATGATTGCAGCTAAAGGCGAATAAATATCGATTAACCAAATGATTGCAGCTAAAGACGAATAGATATCAATAAACCAAATGATTGCAGCTAGAGACGAATAGATATCAATTAACCAAATGATTGCAGCTAAAGACGAATAGATATCGATTAACAAAATGATTGCAGCTAAAGACGAATATATATCGATTAACCAAATGATTGCAGCTAAAGGCGAATATATATCAATTAACCAAATGATTGCAGCTAAAGACGAATAGATATCGATTAACCAAATGATTGCAGTTAAAGACGAATAGATATCGATTAACCAAATGATGCAGTTAAAGACGAATAGATATCGATTAACCAAATGATTGCAGTTAAAGACGAATAGATATCGATTAACCAAATGTACACAGTTAAAGGCGAATAGATATCAATAAATCAAATGATTGCAGCTAAAGGCGAATAGATATCGATTAACTAAATGATTGCAGCTAAAGGCGAATAGATATCGATTAACCAAATAAACACAGTTAAAGACGAAAAGATATCAATAAACCAAATGATTGCAGCTAAAGGCGAATATATATCGATTAACCAAATGATTGCAGCTAAAGGCGAATAGATATCGATTAACCAAATGATTGCAGCTAAAGGCGAATAGATATCGATTAACCAAATGACTGCAGTTAAAGGCGAATATATATCGATTAACCAAATGATTGCAGCTAAAGGCGAATAGATATCGTTTAACAAAATGATTGCAGCTAAAGGCGAATAGATATCGATTAACCAAATGAACACAGTTAAAGACGAATAGATATCAATTAACCAAATGATTGCAGCTAAAGACGAATATATATCAATTAACCAAATGATTGCAGCTAAAGGCGAATAGATATCAATTAACCAAATGATTGCAGCTAAAGGCGAATATATATCAATTAACCAAATGATTGCAGCTAAAGACGAATATATATCAATTAACCAAATGATTGCAGCTAAAGGCGAATAGATATAAATTAACCAAATGATTGCAGCTAAAGGCGAATATATATCAATTAACCAAATGATTGCAGCTAAAGGCGAATAGATATCAATTAACCAAATGAATGCAGCTAAAGGCGAATATATATCAATTAACCAAATGATTGCAGCTAAAGACGAAAAGATATCGATTAACCAAATGAACACAGTTAAAGACGAATAGATATCAATTAACCAAATGATTGCAGCTAGAGGCGAATAGATATCAATTAATCAAATGATTGCAGTTCAAGGCGAATAGATATCAATTAACCAAATGATTGCAGCTAAAGACGAATAGATATCAATAAACCAAATGATTGCAGTTAAAGGCGAATAGATATCAATAAACCAAATGATTGCAGCTAAAGACGAATAGATATCGATTAACCAAATGAAAACAGTTAAAGACGAATATATATCGATTAACAAAATGATTGCAGCTAAAGGCGAATAGATATCGATTAACCAAATGATTGCAGCTAAAGACGAATAGATATCGATTAACCAAATGATTGCAGCTAAAGACGAATAGATATCGATTAACCAAATGAACACAGTTAAAGACGAATATATATCGATTAACAAAATAATTGCAGCTAAAGGCGAATAGATATCAATTAACCAAATGATTGCAGCTAAAGACGAATAGATATCGATTAACCAAATGATTGCAGCTAAAGACGAATAGATATCGATTAACCAAATGATTGCAGCTAAAGGCGAATAGATATCGATTAACCAAATGATTGCATCTAAAGGCGAATAGATATCAATTAACCAAATGAACACAGTTAAAGACGAATATATATCGATTAACAAAATGATTGCAGCTAAAGGCGAATAGATATCAATTAACCAAATGATTACAGCTAAAGACGAATAGATATCAATAAACCAAATGAACACAGCTAAAGGCGAATAGATATCAATTAACCAAATGTACACAGCTAAAGGCGAATAGATATCAATTAACCAAATGAACACAGCTAAAGGCGAATATATATCAATTAACCAAATGAACACTGTTAAAGACGAATATATATATCGATTAACAAAATGATTGCAGCTAAAGGCGAATAGATATCGATTAACAAAATGATTGCAGCTAAAGGCGAATAGATATCAATTAACCAAATGATTGCAGCTAAAGACGAATAGATATCAATTAACCAAATGAACACAGCTAAAGGCGAATATATATCAATTAACCAAATGTACACAGCTAAAGGCGAATAGATATTAATTAATCAAATGATTACAGTTAAAGGCGAATAGATGTCAATTAACCAAATGATTGCAGCTAAAGACGAAGAGATATCGATTAACCCAATGATTGCAGCTAAAGGCGAATAGAGATGGATTAACCAAATGATTGCAGTTATAGACGAATAGATATCAATTAACCAAATGATTACAGCTAAAAGTGAATAGATATCAATTAACCAAATGATTGCAGCTAAAGGCGAATAGATAACAATTAACCAAATGATTGCAGCTAAAGGCGAATATATATCAATTAACCAAATGATTGCAGTTAAAGGCGAATAGATATCAATTAACCAAATGATTGCAGCTAAAGACGAATATATATCAATTAGCCAAATGATTGCAGCTAAAGGCGTATAGATATCAATTAACCAAATGATTGCAGCTAAAGGCGAATATATATCAACTAACCAAATGATTGCAGTTAAAGGCAAATAGATATCAATTAACCAAATGATTGCAGCTAAAGGCGAATATATATCAATTAACCAAATGATTGCAGTTAAAGGCGAATATATATCAATTAACCAAATGATTGCAGTTAAAGACGAATATATATCAATTAACCAAATGATTGCAGCTAAATGCAAATAGATATCAATTAACCAGATGATTGCAGCTAAAGACGAATAGATATCGATTAACCAAATAATTGCAGCTAAAGGCGAATATATATCGATTAACCAAATGATTGCAGTTAAAGACGAATAGATATCAATTAACCAAATGATTGCAGCTAAAGGCGAAGAGATATCAATTAACCAAATGATTGCAGCTAAAGGCGAATAGATATCGATTAACCAAATCATTGCAGCTAAAGACGAATACATATCAATTAACCAAATGATTGCAGCTAAAGACGAATAGATATCAATAAACCAATTGATTGCAGCTAAAGGCGAATACATATCAATAAACCAAATGATTGCAGCTAAAGGCGAATAGATATCGATTAACCAAATAATTGCATTTAAAGACGAATAGATATCGATTAACCAAATGATTGCAGCTAAAGGCGAATATATATCGATTAACCAAATGAACACAGTTAAAGACGAATAGATGTCGATTAACCAAATGATTACCGTTAAAGACGATTAGATATCGATTAACCAAATGATTGCAGCTAAAGACGAATAGATATCAATTAACCAAATGATTGCAGCTAGAGGCGATTACATATCAATTAATCAAATGATTACAGTTAAAGGCGAATAGATATCAATTAACCAAATGATTGCAGCTGAAGACGAATAGATATCGATTAACCAAATGATTGCAGCTAAAGGCGAATAGATATCGATTAACCAAATGATTGCAGGTAAAGACGAATAGATATCAATTAACCAAATGATTGCAGCTAAAGGCGAATAGATATCAATTAACCAAATGATTTCAGCTAAAGATGAAAAGATATCAATTAACCAAATGATTGCAGCTAAAGGCGAATATATATCAATAAACCAAATGATTGCAGGTAAAGGCGAATAGATATCAATTAACCAAATGATTGCAGTTAAAGGCGAATAGATATCAATTAACCAAATGATTGCAGTTAAAGGCGAATAGATATCAATCAACCAAATGAACACAGTTAAAGACGAATAGATATCGATTAACCAAATGAACACAGTTAAAGGCGAATAGATATCGATTAACCAAATGATTGCAGTTAAAGACGAATAGATATCGATTAACCAAATGATTGCAGCTAAAGACGAATATATATCAATTAACCAAATGATTGCAGCTAAAGGCGAATAGATATCAATTAACCAAATGATTGCAGCTAAAGGCGAATATAGATCAATTAACCAAATGATTGCAGTTAAAGGCGAATAGATATCAATTAACCAAATGATTGCAGCTAAAGGCGAATATATATCAATTAACCAAATGATTGCAGTTAAAGGCGAATATATATCAATTAACCAAATGATTGCAGCTAAAGGCGAATAGATATCAATTAACCAAATGATTGCAGCTAAAGGCGAATATATATCAATTAACCAAATGATTGAAGTTAAAGGCGAATAGATATCAATTAACCAAATGATTGCAGCTAAAGACGAATATATATCAATTAACCAAAAGATTGCAGCTAAAGGCGAATAGATATTAATGAACCAAATAATGGCAGCTAAAGGCGAATATATATCAATTAACCAAATGATTGAAATAAAAGGCGAATAGATATCAATTAACCAAATGATTGCAGGCAAAGGCGAATATATATCAATTAACCAAATGATTGCAGTTAAAGGCGAATATATATCAATTAACCAAATGATTGCAGTTAAAGGCGAATATATATCAACTAACCAAATGATTGCAGTTAAAGGCGAATATATATTAATGAACCAAATGAACACAGTTAAAGGCGAATATATATTAATTAACTAAATGAACACAGTTAAAGGCGAATATATATAAATTAACCAAATGAACACAGCTAAAGGCGAATAGATATCAATAAACCAAATGAACACAGTTAAAGGCGAATAGATATCAATAAACCAAATGAACACAGTTAGAGGCGAATATATATTAATTAACCAAATGATTACAGTTAAAGGCGAATATATATTAATTAACCAAATGATTGCAGTTAAAGGCGAATAGATATCAGTAAACCAAATGAACGCAGCTAAAGACGAATAGATATCGATTAACCAAATGAACTCAGTTAAAGGCGAATAGATATCGATTAACCAAATGATTGCAGCTAAAGACCAATAGATATCGATTAACCAAATGATTGCAGTTAAAGACGAATAGATATCAATTAACCAAATGATTGCAGCTAAAGACGAATAGATATCGATTAACCAAATGATTGCAGTTAAAGGCGAATATATATCGATTAACCAAATGATTGCAGTTAAAGGCGAATAGATATCGATTAACCAAATGAACTCAGTTTAAGACGATTAGATATCGATTAACCAAATGATTGCAGCTAAAGAGAATAGATATCAATTAACCAAATGATTGCAGCTAGAGGCGATTACATATCAATTAATCAAATGATTACAGTTAAAGGCGAATAGATATCAATTAACCAAATGATTGCAGCTAAAGACGAATAGATATCGATTAACCAAATGATTGCAGCTAAAGGCGAATAGATATCGATTAACCAAATGATTGCAGGTAAAGACGAATAGATATCAATTAACCAAATGATTGCAGCTAAAGGCGAATAGATATCAATTAACCAAATGATTTCAGCTAAAGATGAAAAGATATCAATTAACCAAATGATTGCAGCTAAAGGCGAATATATATCAATAAACCAAATGATTGCAGTTAAAGGCGAATAGATATCAATTAACCAAATGATTGCAGTTAAAGGCGAATAGATATCAATTAACCAAATGATTGCAGTTAAAGGCGAATAGATATCAATCAACCAAATGAACACAGTTAAAGACGAATAGATATCGATTAACCAAATGAACACAGTTAAAGGCGAATAGATATCGATTAACCAAATGATTGCAGTTAAAGACGAATAGATATCGATTAACCAAATGATTGCAGCTAAAGACGAATATATATCAATTAACCAAATGATTGCAGCTAAAGGCGAATAGATATCAATTAACCAAATGATTGCAGCTAAAGGCGAATATATATCAATTAACCAAATGATTGCAGCTAAAGACGAATATATATCAATTAACCAAATGATTGCAGCTAAAGGCGAATAGATATAAATTAACCAAATGATTGCAGCTAAAGGCGAATATATATCAATTAACCAAATGATTGCAGCTAAAGGCGAATAGATATCAATTAACCAAATGAATGCAGCTGAAGGCGAATATATATCAATTAACCAAATGATTGCAGCTAAAGACGAAAAGATATCGATTAACCAAATGAACACAGTTAAAGACGAATAGATATCAATTAACCAAATGATTGCAGCTAGAGGCGAATAGATATCAATTAATCAAATGATTGCAGTTCAAGGCGAATAGATATCAATTAACCAAATGATTGCAGCTAAAGACGAATAGATATCAATAAACTAAATGATTGCAGTTAAAGGTGAATAGATATCAATAAACCAAATGATTGCAGCTAAAGACGAATAGATATCGATTAACCAAATGAAAACAGTTAAAGACGAATATATATCGATTAACAAAATGATTGCAGCTAAAGGCGAATAGATATCGATTAACCAAATGATTGCAGCTAAAGACGAATAGATATCGATTAACCAAATGATTGCAGCTAAAGACGAATAGATATCGATTAACCAAATGAACACAGTTAAAGACGAATATATATCGATTAACAAAATAATTGCAGCTAAAGGCGAATAGATATCAATTAACCAAATGATTGCAGCTAAAGACGAATAGATATCGATTAACCAAATGATTGCAGCTAAAGACGAATAGATATCGATTAACCAAATGATTGCAGCTAAAGGCGAATAGATATCGATTAACCAAATGATTGCATCTAAAGGCGAATAGATATCAATTAACCAAATGAACACAGTTAAAGACGAATATATATCGATTAACAAAATGATTGCAGCTAAAGGCGAATAGATATCAATTAACCAAATGATTACAGCTAAAGACGAATAGATATCAATAAACCAAATGAACACAGCTAAAGGCGAATAGATATCAATTAACCAAATGTACACAGCTAAAGGCGAATAGATATCAATTAACCAAATGAACACAGCTAAAGGCGAATATATATCAATTAACCAAATGAACACTGTTAAAGACGAATATATATATCGATTAACAAAATGATTGCAGCTAAAGGCGAATAGATATCGATTAACAAAATGATTGCAGCTAAAGGCGAATAGATATCAATTAACCAAATGATTGCAGCTAAAGACGAATAGATATCAATTAACCAAATGAACACAGCTAAAGGCGAATATATATCAATTAACCAAATGTACACAGCTAAAGGCGAATAGATATTAATTAATCAAATGATTACAGTTAAAGGCGAATAGATGTCAATTAACCAAATGATTGCAGCTAAAGACGAATAGATATCGATTAACCCAATGATTGCAGCTAAAGGCGAATAGAGATGGATTAACCAAATGATTGCAGTTATAGACGAATAGATATCAATTAACCAAATGATTACAGCTAAAAGTGAATAGATATCAATTAACCAAATGATTGCAGCTAAAGGCGAATAGATAACAATTAACCAAATGATTGCAGCTAAAGGCGAATATATATCAATTAACCAAATGATTGCAGTTAAAGGCGAATAGATATCAATTAACCAAATGATTGCAGCTAAAGACGAATATATATCAATTAGCCAAATGATTGCAGCTAAAGGCGTATAGATATCAATTAACCAAATGATTGCAGCTAAAGGCGAATATATATCAACTAACCAAATGATTGCAGTTAAAGGCAAATAGATATCAATTAACCAAATGATTGCAGCTAAAGGCGAATATATATCAATTAACCAAATGATTGCAGTTAAAGGCGAATATATATCAATTAACCAAATGATTGCAGTTAAAGACGAATATATATCAATTAACCAAATGATTGCAGCTAAATGCAAATAGATATCAATTAACCAGATGATTGCAGCTAAAGACGAATAGATATCGATTAACCAAATAATTGCAGCTAAAGGCGAATATATATCGATTAACCAAATGATTGCAGTTAAAGACGAATAGATATCAATTAACCAAATGATTGCAGCTAAAGGCGAAGAGATATCAATTAACCAAATGATTGCAGCTAAAGGCGAATAGATATCGATTAACCAAATCATTGCAGCTAAAGACGAATAGATATCAATTAACCAAATGATTGCAGCTAAAGACGAATAGATATCAATAAACCAATTGATTGCAGCTAAAGGCGAATACATATCAATAAACCAAATGATTGCAGCTAAAGGCGAATAGATATCGATTAACCAAATAATTGCATTTAAAGACGAATAGATATCGATTAACCAAATGATTGCAGCTAAAGGCGAATATATATCGATTAACCAAATGAACACAGTTAAAGACGAATAGATGTCGATTAACCAAATGATTACCGTTAAAGACGATTAGATATCGATTAACCAAATGATTGCAGCTAAAGACGAATAGATATCAATTAACCAAATGATTGCAGCTAGAGGCGATTACATATCAATTAATCAAATGATTACAGTTAAAGGCGAATAGATATCAATTAACCAAATGATTGCAGCTAAAGACGAATAGATATCGATTAACCAAATGATTGCAGCTAAAGGCGAATAGATATCGATTAACCAAATGATTGCAGGTAAAGACGAATAGATATCAATTAACCAAATGATTGCAGCTAAAGGCGAATAGATATCAATTAACCAAATGATTTCAGCTAAAGATGAAAAGATATCAATTAACCAAATGATTGCAGCTAAAGGCGAATATATATCAATAAACCAAATGATTGCAGGTAAAGGCGAATAGATATCAATTAACCAAATGATTGCAGTTAAAGGCGAATAGATATCAATTAACCAAATGATTGCAGTTAAAGGCGAATAGATATCAATCAACCAAATGAACACAGTTAAAGACGAATAGATATCGATTAACCAAATGAACACAGTTAAAGGCGAATAGATATCGATTAACCAAATGATTGCAGTTAAAGACGAATAGATATCGATTAACCAAATGATTGCAGCTAAAGACGAATATATATCAATTAACCAAATGATTGCAGCTAAAGCCGAATAGATATCAATTAACCAAATGATTGCAGCTAAAGGCGAATATAGATCAATTAACCAAATGATTGCAGTTAAAGGCGAATAGATATCAATTAACCAAATGATTGCAGCTAAAGGCGAATATATATCAATTAACCAAATGATTGCAGTTAAAGGCGAATATATATCAATTAACCAAATGATTGCAGCTAAAGGCGAATAGATATCAATTAACCAAATGATTGCAGCTAAAGGCGAATATATATCAATTAACCAAATGATTGCAGTTAAAGGCGAATAGATATCGATTAACCAAATGAACACAGCTAAAGGCGAATAGATATCGTTTAACCAAATGATTGCAGTTAAAGGCGAACAGATATCAATAAACCAAATGATTGCAGCTAAAGGCGAATATATATCAATTAACCAAATGATTGCAGTTAAAGGCGAATAGATATCGATTAACCAAATGAACACAGCTAAAGGCGAATAGATATCGTTTAACCAAATGATTGCAGTTAAAGGCGAACAGATATCAATAAACCAAATGATTGAAGTTAAAGGCGAATAGATATCAATTAACCAAATGATTGCAGCTATCGACGAATATATATCAATTAACCAAAAGATTGCAGCTAAAGGCGAATAGATATTAATTAACCAAATAATGGCAGCTAAAGGCGAATATATATCAATTAACCAAATGATTGAAATAAAAGGCGAATAGATATCAATTAACCAAATGATTGCAGGCAAAGGCGAATATATATCAATTAACCAAATGATTGCAGTTAAAGGCGAATATATATCAATTAACCAAATGATTGCAGTTAAAGGCGAATATATATCAACTAACCAAATGATTGCAGTTAAAGGCGAATATATATTAATGAACCAAATGAACACAGTTAAAGGCGAATATATATTAATTAACTAAATGAACACAGTTAAAGGCGAATATATATAAATTAACCAAATGAACACAGCTAAAGGCGAATAGATATCAATAAACCAAATGAACACAGTTAAAGGCGAATAGATATCAATAAACCAAATGAACACAGTTAGAGGCGAATATATATTAATTAACCAAATGATTACAGTTAAAGGCGAATATATATTAATTAACCAAATGATTGCAGTTAAAGGCGAATAGATATCAGTAAACCAAATGAACGCAGCTAAAGACGAATAGATATCGATTAACCAAATGAACTCAGTTAAAGGCGAATAGATATCGATTAACCAAATGATTGCAGCTAAAGACCAATAGATATCGATTAACCAAATGATTGCAGTTAAAGGCGAATAGATATCAATTAACCAAATGATTGCAGCTAAAGACGAATAGATATCGATTAACCAAATGATTGCAGTTAAAGGCGAATATATATCGATTAACCAAATGATTGCAGTTAAAGGCGAATAGATATCGATTAACCAAATGAACTCAGTTAAAGACGATTAGATATCGATTAACCAAATGATTGCAGCTAAAGAGAATAGATATCAATTAACCAAATGATTGCAGCTAGAGGCGATTACATATCAATTAATCAAATGATTACAGTTAAAGGCGAATAGATATCAATTAACCAAATGATTGCAGCTAAAGACGAATAGATATCGATTAACCAAATGATTGCAGCTAAAGGCGAATAGATATCGATTAACCAAATGATTGCAGGTAAAGACGAATAGATATCAATTAACCAAATGATTGCAGCTAAAGGCGAATAGATATCAATTAACCAAATGATTTCAGCTAAAGATGAAAAGATATCAATTAACCAAATGATTGCAGCTAAAGGCGAATATATATCAATAAACCAAATGATTGCAGTTAAAGGCGAATAGATATCAATTAACCAAATGATTGCAGTTAAAGGCGAATAGATATCAATTAACCAAATGATTGCAGTTAAAGGCGAATAGATATCAATCAACCAAATGAACACAGTTAAAGACGAATAGATATCGATTAACCAAATGAACACAGTTAAAGGCGAATAGATATCGATTAACCAAATGATTGCAGTTAAAGACGAATAGATATCGATTAACCAAATGATTGCAGCTAAAGACGAATATATATCAATTAACCAAATGATTGCAGCTAAAGGCGAATAGATATCAATTAACCAAATGGTTGCAGCTAAAGGCGAATATAGATCAATTAACCAAATGATTGCAGTTAAGGCGAATAGATATCAATTAACCAAATGATTGCAGCTAAAGGCGAATATATATCAATTAACCAAATGATTGCAGTTAAAGGCGAATATATATCAATTAACCAAATGATTGCAGCTAAAGGCGAATAGATATCAATTAACCAAATGATTGCAGCTAAAGGCGAATATATATCAATTAACCAAATGATTGAAGTTAAAGGCGAATAGATATCAATTAACCAAATGATTGCAGCTAAAGACGAATATATATCAATTAACCAAAAGATTGCAGCTAAAGGCGAATAGATATTAATTAACCAAATAATGGCAGCTAAAGGCGAATATATATCAATTAACCAAATGATTGAAATAAAAGGCGAATAGATATCAATTAACCAAATGATTGCAGGTAAAGGCGAATATATATCAATTAACCAAATGATTGCAGTTAAAGGCGAATATATATCAATTAACCAAATGATTGCAGTTAAAGGCGAATATATATCAACTAACCAAATGATTGCAGTTAAAGGCGAATATATATTAATGAACCAAATGAACACAGTTAAAGGCGAATATATATTAATTAACTAAATGAACACAGTTAAAGGCGAATATATATCAATTAACCAAATGAACACAGCTAAAGGCGAATAGATATCAATAAACCAAATGAACACAGTTAAAGGCGAATATATATTAATTAACCAAATGATTACAGTTAAAGGCGAATATATATTAATTAACCAAATGATTGCAGTTAAAGGCGAATAGATATCAGTAAACCAAATGAACGCAGCTAAAGACGAATAGATATCGATTAACCAAATGAACTCAGTTAAAGGCGAATAGATATCGATTAACCAAATGATTGCAGCTCAAGACCAATAGATATCGATTAACCAAATGATTGCAGTTAAAGGCGAATAGATATCAATTAACCAAATGATTGCAGCTAAAGACGAATAGATATCGATTAACCAAATCATTGCAGTTAAAGGCGAATATATATCGATTAACCAAATGATTGCAGTTAAAGGCGAATAGATATCGATTAACCAAATGAACTCAGTTAAAGGCGAATAGATATCGATTAACCAAATGATTGCAGTTAAAGGCGAATAGATATCGATTAACCAAATGAACTCAGTTAAAGGCGAATAGATATCGATTAACCAAATGATTGCAATTAAAGACGAATAGATATCGATTAACCAAATGATTGCAGTTAAAGGCGAATAGATATCGATTAACCAAATGATTGCAGTTAAAGGCGAATAGATATCGATTAACCAAATGATTGCAGTTAAAGGCGAATATATATCAATAAACCAAATGATTGCAGTCAAAGGCGAATAGATATCAATTAACCAAATGATTGTAGTTAAAGGCGAATATATATCGATTTTCCAAATGATTGCATCTAAGGGCTAATAGATATCGATTAACCAAATGATTGCAGTTAAAGGCGAATATGTATCGATTAACCAAATGAACGCAGTTAAAAGCGAATATATATCGATTAACCAAATGATTGCAGTTAAAGGCGAATATATATCGATTAACCAAATGATTGCAGTTAAAGGCGATTATGTATCGATTAACCAAATGAACGCAGTTAAAAGCGAATAGATATCGATTAACCAAATGATTGCAGTTAAAGGCGAATAGATATCAATAAACCCATTGATTGCAGTCAAAGACGAATAGATATCAATAAACCAAATGATTACAGTTAAAGGCGAATAGATATCAATAAACCAAATGATTGCAGTCAAAGGCGAATAGATATCAATTAACCGAATGATTGTAGTTAAAGGCGAATATATATCGATTAACCAAATTATTGCATCTAAGGGCTAATAGATATCGATTAACCGAATGATTGCAGTTTAAGGCGAATATATATCGATTAACCAAATGATTGCAGTTAAAGGCGAATATATATCGATTAACCAAATGAACGCAGTTAAAGGCGAATAGATATCGATTAACCAAATGATTGCAGTTTAAGGCGAATATATATCAATAAACCAAATGATTGCAGTTAAAGGCGAATAGATATCAATAAATCAAATGATTGCAGTTAAAGACGAATAGATATCAATAAACCAAATGATTACAGTTAAGGTCGAATAGATATCAATAATCCAAATGATTGCAGTTAAAGGCAATTAAATATCGATTAGCCAAATGACTATATTTTAATGTTCAATGAAAATTAAATTACTCAAATGGAATCACTCAAATGAATTACCCCAAAACCCTTTTGAAGGGTAAATAAATAGAAAATATTGTACAGTTCGAGAGAAAGACGGAGAATAACCCATGGGACTCGAAGCGTCGAGTGGGTTATCCCTCCGCCTTTTAAGAGAAAAATTAAAATGCTATTCAAACACAACTGCACAATATTCTGTTTATTATTTATACTATCATGTTTTAGGCTGGGGATTGTTTATTGAGTAAAACTTTATCAATTATAAAAAAGAAAATATGAACAAATTTATGACGGATTAGGTTTTCAGCAAACGTAGGAATATATATCGTTGACCATCAGATAGATAATGATGGCCTATCTGTCAGAAAATGTCTTACATCATCATCGCAGATATTTCGGACTATAAGAAGCCATGATACAGGTCACACAATGCTGTCAACAGACGATCGATAATGAAGTTTTGTTTTATCGCTTTTTGTTTAAAGTGGTATTGAATCAAACTAGTGTTTTCAGTTGTAAATTATTTATCTTAATGCAAAAATGGCTGAAAAGGCTTCATATTCCTATCCAAATCCTATTAACTGTTGTTGTTGAACAGCAGACGTCAGTAGGCCTACACAAGAAAGAAGTAGGCCCGACGACGCCATCGGCTTCGTCTCGTGCATTAAATAATAAAAGTGTTATGGCACTGTAGTGAATTATGACATTTCTGAGTGAAAGAAATCCCTAGTTTTCACTTATGTATACTTAGCGCCATTAAAAACGCACGGCCCAAAGAATGTAAAATATTTTGAGAAATGTAAAGTGTAAAACATTGTAAGTACTCTTAAATTGAAGAACAAGGCATTGGTCACAATGAGACAAAGAATTGACAATATGTGAAACCCTGGTGACTTTCATTCCTTGCAAACAAAACGTTGATACAGAAATTGAAGGTGTCGTCATTCAATAATGGGTATATCCACCTCGGGCATCAACGCAAGCAGTACATCTGCGACGCAAGAACCCGACGAGTGTGGCTATTCTGTGCTGTGGGATCCAGTCCCACTCTTCCTGCACTACCTGGATCAATTCACGTCGGTTGCGTGGCCTGGGTTGACGTTGTGCAACGGCATTCTTAAGCTGATCCCACAAGTGCTCTATGGGCGATAGATCGGGGGAGTAAGCTGGCCATTCCATGATGTTCACATTATTCTGTTGCAAGAAGTCTAACGTCGTGACGCCAGCATTGGCTGGAGCAATGGAAGCAGCACAGGTCGAAGGATGTTGCAACAAACCGATGTCTTGGCTGACCAGGGCGTGGTCGGTCGGCAACATTGCCAGTTTCATGTTCCCTGATTCTGAGGCGACTAATTGTGGAGGGGTGACACTGCATGTGACGTCCTACGGCGGCACAACTGAGACCCGCCTGTAACATGCCAATGGCACGTTCCCTTTGTTGTGTCGTAAGTCGGGGCATGGTAACGTTTTCTGATTTTTTTTCGTCTTTATGCTGAGCTTCGTGTGAAATGTTGAACCCACGACAAATGAGCCCTGAAAGCTGTTCTCAGTGACGGTGAAACACTCAATGGACGTTATTAGGAAATGTTGCGTAATGTTCACGTCGGGAACACCACAGGTTATCCAGTTATTGCAACTCAACTAGAACTAACAATAAACAACAAAACTTAAATGGCCAATAGCCTTACTGGGGTAGAAACATAAAATTTAACCGTGCGTTTTTAATGGCGCTAAGCCTATAAATAATAACCAAAAGTAACCCATAATAAGTCGAATTACTCAACGGAACTTCATTGCTCAGTCGAAGTACCCAAACGAACCTTTATTCAAGTCGAGTAACCAAACTTTACATCAAATTGTCCAAAGGAAGCGAAATGAAAAGTGGAACTACCAAAATCGAAAACAAATTATGACAACTCTGTTCTGATGAAAGTCGAAGTTATTGAGTACAATAATTTCCTATTCGACAGTATCAGCCAAGTGGCCACAGTGGACAATTAGGATTAGCCCATTTTCGGGAATTAAGTGCCTAGATTTCGGTCGATATGTTTGGACATTGTTTAGTGGGACTTCTCATAAGCTAGGAATATATCTTTGAGTATTGATGTGACTCAAAGAAGTAGTAGTTTGCCCCCAAAAATATATGAAAGGTGAAGATTGAATAAAAGTGGAGGATTGAGCTGTCTGACGTGGGGGTGATTTGGTCCATGATAACAATGTGACTCGTGTCGTCTGCACCCATGTCCCCTTCGGAAGTGAAAATCTTGAGATTTCTCCCTTATTGGTCGTCAAGATTTAAACTGCAGACTTTTCTAGGGTGGTTCAGGGTTTTCACCAAGGCTTTTAGCTGGGCGAATGTTTCTAACCGAGTGACAGAGCCAAACGTTAACATTACGGCAAATGGAAAATTAATTGTCTACTGATGCCTGATATGTGAATAGCTCTGAGAAACTGACCTCTGCTTGCATTAAATCTAGCTTTACAAATTCTGCCTAAATGTGGATAATTTATAAGAAATCATCGGAATGTGTGGAATTATTTTTTTTAAGGATACTTTCACTTTTTTGGACATAAATGTATAAAAAATCATCTAAGACAAATTTTTTTTAACAAGCCTTCCATTGTGTGCAGTTTGCAATGTGTATGAATGTTAGGTTGTTGTCGGCTGAACTATTTTGACCTGTTTCACTCAAACATGTGATTGAAGACTAAGTAAGCTTACTTTTGTTTTGTTTGGAAATTCTAATTTGAAGAGAAACAGATATACATATACTCTCCCAAAAAAGAAACGCAACATCCAATTTTTTTTTCAAACATGAATTTTTTCAAAAATGTGCGTGCTTGACACATGACGACAGGATCATGTTATAGTGTAAATGTCCGATAATTGAATTTAAGCCCCTGATAGTGGCTGTTGATCACACGTGACTTTCGGGTCAGCCTTTGTGTAACGCTACACGAGGAAGGCGTAGGGAAAAACGTAGGGCAGTTGCACGTGCGAATCACGTCTTATCTTTATGCAGGTTTAATGGGTATAAAAGACAAACAACCGTTCAATTGAATTCAGTCGTTAAATTGTTTCACGAAGCTGCTACAATATGCCAAGACTAGACGCAGCTACCCGGAACGTCGTCATTGGTCGTCTCCTGGCCGGCGAATCACAGAATGCAGTCGCTAGACTTTATAATGTTCACCGGAGCACGATTTCCAGACTGTTGCAACGGCACCAGCAATCCGGTTCAACAGCTGATCGTCAACGTTCTGGCCGACCTAGGATCACATCAGCAGCCCAAGATCGGTTCATCCGCTTACTTCACCTGCGAAACCGGACCAAAACAGAAACAGAAACAGCATCAAATATCCCAGGTCTCCGTCGAATATCGACACAGAGAGTCAGAAACCGTCTCCGTCAAAACGGCTTACGCGCCAGACGTCCTTTACTTTGGCGTAGCACCGAGACGCCAGCATCGACTTGCAAGGGTCCGATGGTGCAACAGGTTAAGGGACTGGAACCTGCGAAACTGGAGACGAGTCTTGTTCAGCCATGAATCAAGATTCCAGCTGCAGAGAAGAGATGGTCGTACACGAGTTTACAGACGCCGGAATGAGAGGTTCGCAAGGAACTGCGTCCTTGAGGTCGACAATTTCGGCGGAGGAAGTGTGATGGTGTGGGGTGCCATATCCTGTGCCCGAAAAGCTCAACTGGTGCACATTCCCGGCAACCTTAACGCCGTTCGATACACAGATGAGGGTTTGACACCACATATGCTGCCCGTAATGTACCTCCGTAGGGAAATTTTTCAGCACGACAACGCTCGGCCGCACACGGCTCGTGCTACTGTTGAATTTCTAGCCAACCAGAACGTAACAGTGCTCCCCTGGCCGTCCAAATTACCAGATTTGAACCCAATAGAACATTTGTGGGATGATTTGGATAGACGCGTGCGCAGTCGTCATCCAGCGCCGGAAACTCTGCAAGAACTGCAGCAGGCTCTTGAGCAAGAATGGAGGAGAATCTCGCAAAACCGTATTCGTCGATTGATTGTGTCTATGCCGCGACGGGTCCGTGCTGTGTTACAGGTTAATTAATGGTGGGCACAACATATATTGACGTTGGAGTGACGTCATCTGAGCGTTCTTAACTTTAATGTGATAAATTTTTACATGTGAATAAAACTTTAAAGTCTGAACAACCAGTCTGCCAAATTTCAGTGTAATGTGATGCTTATTTCTGTATTAAAAATAATGTTGAAAATTCATATTTTGAAGAACAAAAATTGGATGTTTTTTTGGGAGAGTATATATGAAAGGTGAAGATTGGATAAAAGTGGCGGATTAAACTCTCTGACGTGGGGTGATTTGGCCCATGACAAAATGTGACTTGTGTCGTCTGCACCCCTACCCCTGTCACCCTTCGGAAGTGAAAATCTTGAGATTTCTCCCTTATTGGTCGTCAAGATTTAAACTGCAGACTTGCCTAGGGTGGTTCTGGGTTTCCACCAAGGCTTTTAGCTGGGTGAATGTTTCTAACTGAGTGACAGAGCCAAACGTTAACATTACGCCAAACATAAAATTAGTTGTCCACTGGTGCCAAGTTATAGCTACTAAATATTACACGAAAATGTCCCAGTCAAGTCGCAGTACATTAGTGATATATAAAAGCTTTGGGCTTATTATTTACAACGTTACAATTTTGATAACAATTTGTAAAACAATATAAGGAATTCTGATTTATAGATAACTAAAATCTGAAATGTGTGTAAATCGGAATTTTGTGTAAATGACAAATGTGTGTAAATATGAATTTGTTTAAAATCTGAAATGAGCTAAAACCTGAAATGTGTGTAAATCTGAAATGTGTTTAAATCTGAAATGTGTATAAATCTGAATTTTTAAAATCTGAAATGTGTATAAATCTGAAATGTGTATACATCTGAAATGTGTATAAATATGAAATGTGTATACATCTGAAATGTGTATACCTCTGAAATGTGTATAAATATGAAATGTGTGTAAATCTGAAGTGTGTGGAAATCTGAAATGTGTGTAAATCTGAAATGTGTTTAAATCTAAAATGTGTATGAATCTGAAATCTGAGTAAATCTGAAATGTGTTTAAATCTGAAATGTGTTTAAATCTGAAATGTGTATACATCTGAAATGTGTATACATCTGAAATGTGCTTAAAACTGAAATGTGTGTAAATCTGAAATGTTTGCAAATATGAAATGCGTGTACATATGAAATGTGTGTAAATATGAAATGTGTGCGAATATGAAATGTGTGTAAATATGAAATGTGTGTAAATATGAAATGTGTGTAAATATGAAATGTGTGCGAATATGAAATGTGTGTAAACCTAAAATGTATGTAAATATGAAATATGTGTAAATCTATGGCTTTGGTTGCATTGTTGAGAAGGTTGATTCTGTTTCTTATAAATAGATGTTCTCGATGTGTTTTATAGGGATTGCATATTTATTCTTGCTGTGTTAGGTCAAAGCTACATGTATAAGACTGTTGAAATAACTCGTAAAATAGTAATTTTGGAGTCAGAAACCCGGACTAGTCACACTCCATCAAGAAAAGTTGAAGTTGTGTCAAGTCACACTCCATCAAAAAAAAGTTGAAGTTGTGTCAAGTCACACTCCATCCTTTTTCCCATTAGAAGTGCAAGGTTTTATTTACACAAACTATATATTTATTTCCGACAATCAAACAAGATTCAAGGACGTGTTTTTAAACAAAAGGCTTAATTATAGATTACCAAATCAAATGTGGAAAATTCGCGAATATAACAAATATTTTTACAGCCGTAGGCCTATATTGCAGATTTTATGATGGTTTTATGATGACGATCAAATATACAAATTATGAACTTCCAATCAATGGCAAACTGATAATTTTATGTGTCTTTTTTTCTTCACTTTTAACCAAATTTAAAGAAAAATCAAGTAGGATGGCTGCTATGTCGTAGAAATTTGTCTGTTATAATGCGTGGGGTCTTGTATTTATATAAAGTATTTACTTAAACGCAGGATAGCATTATCTCTACTTTACGGTTGTCAAACATGCTTCTTCAGACGACGCATTTCAAATTGGTAGGAAAAGCCTTAACTAAATTTAGCTGACTCGCCACAGAAGGTTAAATTTGTCACTGCTGGGAAATGAAACTAGATGCTGTGATCTCTTTCACAACAAAAGCGTGGGTTTTACAAGGCCCTAATGTGACAATGTGTCGCATAGAACTAAAGCCTAAATTGAAACTAAAAGGAAATAATACCCTGCTAAGGTTAGTCAGACCCTCGTGTTCGTATTAACTGCTTTGGATTCATTGACCCAACACTTAACCTCCATCCCATCTATGTCAAAATTACACTTGTATATTTAACTGACGTGTAACAAAAATAGCACATGGAGGCCTATTTAGATAATTTTTCTGCGTTGTTACTAAAACAAAGAATGTAAAACTGTACATATGTTTTACTTCCCGGAAGTCTCCGTGTAAGTGTTCAGGGAATTGAGGTTTAACTTTAAATTGGGATACATGTAGTAGGTTATGTTGATTTCTTCCTCGTCTGTTGTTCAGCGTACTCGATGCTGTTTGTACCAAATATAATGCAGTAAGCCTATGCTTCTGGGATTGAACGAACTCCCCTGTTGACTTGTGGGTAAAGGGTAGGTCCATTTGTTTATTTTTAACTTGTGTCTTTTTGTTCTGACCTTATGGATCATGTAAGCGATATGTAAACACAAAGTTACCATTATTAACACATACATGTATACGAATTACAGTTAAATCGCCCGCTGGCCAGATGGCCCGCTACAAAATGGCCCGATAGAAAAGTCATATAGCCCCTGTGTGTAGATCTATGTTTTAACAGTAGACAAGAAGATGCTTGCAGAGTGGACAGTATTATCCGCTTCTTGAAGTTGCACGTTGATCAATTATTAAATTAAATTTGAGATTTACTTGGAGTAATATATAATTTATTTACCTCAAACCACATATGGTGAAACTCAATACAAGGGTTACAAAATCTGTTTTAGAGCGCATAATCTGCAAATACATAAAGTTTATAAATCATTTTGCAAATACAGCCATATTTGGCAGGGAAGATCGACTCAATAGGCTATTTGGCCCTACTCCAGTACTAACAAGTGTCAAGCTGTGATTCTCCTGTGGCTGAATCGAAACCCTTCGTGTACGGTAGCGAACTGACTGAACGTAACTTAAAGCCCCCAAATACTGGGAAAATTAGCTAATCGTTGGTTTAATAGTGCTATCCAAAAGTACAAAATAAGAGCCCTCCATTGATAACAATCTTGCAGACGTATGTTTAGATAGTTTTATAAGCAACACAATCCTCCCCAAAAAAACCCTCCCCTCATATATCCTGGCTATTTGAATTTTCTTCGTTATTGGCAATTACCGTCTTTGGTTCGTATGGGCTGATGACTTTATTAATATGTCTTATTTCAACGTCAATCCTTTAGTTTTTCAAAGCCATACTCGCGGCAAAACTCCAGAATACTGTTTACAATAAAAACCGTGTCTGGTTTTCTGTATTTTTTCCAAGACATACGAAGTTAGAAACTTTCTTTTTTCCTCAAATATGAAAGTTATGACATCAGTTTGTATTTTTAATTTGAAATTGAACATTTGGTTTGTTTTGGACCCGCAATGTCCGAGCCCGGGCATGCACACAAGCGCAATGATGATCTTAACCGTATCATTGAACTTTTTTTGAGAAATACAGACAGAGGATCTGGTTTGTGTAAAAATAAAGTCCGTCGATAAATTTTAGAGAGTAAGCCGCAGACAAAAAGGTCTGATCCATAATGTAGTTTATAATCTGTATATTTGATAGTCATCATCAAGCTATCTGTTTGCCATTGGTCGGAAGTTTATAATCTGCATATTTTTACGTTTTCGTCGTAGCAAGCGAGTTATATTACTTATAGAAAGACAACCAGTATAAACAAAGACACATTTGATATGTCAGCTCATCGGCTTTATTTCCAAGTTGTAGCTGGTACTTCTTGACTCCGTGTTTGTAGTTATGGCCTCAATTAATATTTGACCATGGTTAGTGAAAACCGACAACATGTCAGCCCCTTGTTTCACGTTTGCTTTAAATACATTTTTTGGCGGCTCCATTCTGTCGAATGATGTTCGTCACATTTTCTTGCTTTAAATAACCTTACATCATTATACCAAAGAGCAGATGCTCTACATTACTTTATTTTCGCCATTGTTTGTAAATGCAAGCCAAACAAACTCTTAAGTAATATGCACTACAGGTATTTTATGTAAATATAACAATATTTCTCATACATATCTTAACCCATGGGATTTTTTGCACTGATTGTACTTTCTGTATATAGGGCATAACCGTAATCAATCTATATTCATTTATTATATTTTCATTTTTTTGCTATTGTAGGATGCCAACTATGTTTTTCTGTGCTATCGTCACCACTCTAGTCTTCTCTCAGGCTTCCGTATTGCCAGGGAACCTCGATAGTATAACACTACTAACAAGCAATAACAGCCATAGTTCTGATAGCGTATTGGCGTCGAACAGACAGCTTTTGCAAGTTCTCCCCAAGTACGCCTGTGCTCCGAGTCATTCTGAACTGGGCAGGTGTAAATGTGTCACGGTAAACTCCACAGATCTTGTGGTAAATTGCTCTGGTCAACAGCTGACAACGATCCCTTCGGACATTCCAGTAACAACAACAACACTGATTCTTAGTAACAATAGTATTGAGAATATTACAGATTCGCCATTTTCTAACTTGACTGATCTTAGACATTTGGATTTATCCACGAACAGAATCCCAGAATTCCCAACTGGAACATTCGATGGATTAGCTAATCTTGTGACCCTTGACCTCCATAACAACAATTTCAAACCCTCTCCAACTTCATTTGGCGACAGAGTTTTTGAACCTCTAAAAAATCTGAAAGAACTGAACATCAAATGGAATATAAACACTGGTGATTTGAGATACCCTGACAATGCTCTTCAGTATCTGTCTTCTTTGGAGATATTGAGGATTGACGGTCTTTCATATCGAACATTTGGGGCTGGCGTTCGAAATATGACGTCATTGAGAACTCTAGACCTATCGAACAGCGAGAATTTCCAATATGTGTCCCGAGAAACATTTAGCAATTTTAATAATATTCCAATTCGTACATTGTTATTGAACAACTGCAGTTTGCAGTGGATTGCCCCAGAGGCTTTCGTATATTTACCACAAATAGACACTATAGACTTCAGCCGGAATATCTATTTGGGAATTATTGGAGTCGGAAGAACATTCAAGGGTCTCCAAAACACTACAATAAGGAAGGTTGTCATGCGACAAGTTCATAGCATTACCGAATTTACATCCATAAGGGTAGAAGATGTGAAATATATGAATCTGACGTGCCTTGAGGAAATTTATGTTGATTCAAACTCGATTATTCAATTTGATACTGAAGCTGTTTATTTCCTTCCCAAGACTCTCAAAATATTGTCCGTGTCATATAATTCCCTTCAGACTAAAAGAAGTCAAATATTGGCTTTATTTATTTTACAGAACTTAACCCAGATTAATCTTAGTTATCAACAAACATATGACCCCCATTTATTAAAAGAAGGGAAGAACTTCTCCAAGGGAGCTGTGACGAAAAGCCGTCATCTACCTGTTATGGACAACAGCGACCGCCCCGTTCTCCTGCCTTTTCTCCCTAAACTGTGGAAAATCCAATGTAGTAATACGTACAAACTGAGATTTGGAATTCCAGCTATCACTTTGCTTCGTGCTTCTGTATTGTACGCAGATTTTTCTAACAATTTACTTTCCAGCTGGGAAGGCCCTGTTAAAGGAGTAGAATCTCTGAAATATTTGGACCTATCTGGCAACGAATGTCATTACGTGTCAGACAACTTCTTTAATACAGTTCCCTATATAGAGACACTTCTTATTTCCAATAATAAGTTAGGATCAGAGATTCCCGAAGCTTTGTTCTATAATCTGACTGTACTCAAAACATTAGACATATCCCGAAACAACATTGAAAATACTAAACCACACCTGTTTTCTGATCTGACAGAATTAGAAACCCTTGACATGTCTTCGAATTATTTGAATTCATGGAAGGCAAATATTTCTAACCTTGTTAAACTAAGACTTTTAAATTTGACGTCCAACAGATTTACCAGTTTACCCGAGAACCTTCGCACAGAGCTGGATACATTACACACAATAACTCACCTCCAGGTTGACATCAGTTCCAATCCCTTCTTATGCGATTGCAACACAGGTGACTTTGTAAATTGGATGGCGAAAAGTAAGATTCAGTTTCTGAATATAAACTCGACCCTGTGTAAACTAGATAATGGTACTCGTTTGTCTTTGATATATGGTGCCTATATTAACCAATATCTCCAAACACATTGTCGTTCGTATACTGTTCTAATTAGTGTGTTGACTTCTGTATTTGGCCTCTCAGTCGTTGTTCTCACTGGTGTTCTCATACGAAAGAATAGATGGCGAATTAGGTATTGGTTTTACAGACGTTTTAACAGACGTGAACGAACTGGTTACCAGAGACTTGAAGGGAATGATGTAGAGAATGCATTTTTCTTTGATGCCTTTATATCGTATGAGGAGAATAGCCGTGGGTTTTTACTACGAGAGATCATCCCTCGTTTGGAGACAGAAGCCAACCTTAACTTATGTATTGACAAACGAAACTTTGTTCCCGGTCTATATGTAGAAGACAACATTATGAATGCTATACAGAACAGTCGGAAGACGGTTGTCTTGTTGACCAATGAATTCTTGAAGAGTAAATGGTGTATGTATGAACTGAATATGGCGAGGATGGAAGGTATTCATACTGACAGACAAAACCTTATTGTCGTATTGATGGAGGAGATATGTACGGAGAACTATTCACGGGAAGTTTTGGATGTTTTTCGTCGACATACATATATCGAACAAACGGAAGACGGATATGGCTCACAACTATATTGGAAACGTCTGATAGATTCGATAAATGAAGACAGACCGTATACTGTCTGTATCAACTGAACTTGAGATCAAGTCGATTTTAATGTGAAAATGTGATGTGAAACTTTCGGAACATACATGAAAAGCAAAAACTACAAAATACCAGACATTTCTTTGTAAAGACGCTCTTTTCGCTTGGACTTTATTTTTTGTTTGGCTTTAAAGGCTTTCCTTAATATGGCATGCATGGTCTGTCCAAATGTTGATATTTTCTCCTAATAATTACAAATTAGAAACTTTTTATTGGTACTAGTCTTGAGAATGTGCATTTATGCTATAGCATCAATAAAGCGATGTGTTCATTTAAAAAGTAGTGTAACTTTTTATGGTTGCCAGTTAACATATGGGATGGTTGCCAGTTACCATTGGAAGGTCGTGATTTTTCTCTGGGCAAAAAAAAAAACGGTTTTCTCCCACAATAAAACTGACAACGCCGCCATATATAAAGTGAAATAATTTTTAGCGCGACGTAAAACACCAAACAATCAATCATTCAAATTGTGTTTACTTCTTCGAGCAATTTTTACGCCAAACAGTCCACAGATTGTATGGATTGTCTTTACTTCAACGCTTTTTATCATCTTTCACACCTATATTAAAATTGGCTAAGTCGTTAGTCTTAGAGTGTTAGTCCCTCAGTCTAACACAGGCCTTCCATCAGTGATTCACAGGTTCGAATCCCGCTCAGACCAAATGAAAATTGACAAATTTCTAAGTGTGTGTTTTTTACACGATCCTGTATGTGAAAGAGTTGCCAGTTACTCGTCTAATGTCGTGACAAAAAGCACGATTTCCTCCTCTACAAAACCTGGCATCGCCGCCATATAAGTGAAATAATCTTGAGTGCGGCGTAAAACAGCCATCAATCAATCCACAAAATTAGCAAACGACGTGATTCGTAGGCTTATACAAAGTTCAGTGTATTGGAAATTTCGATAAATCCAATATTCTCAATCTATAAACAATTGTGAAGAAATATGTGTATAGCACAACAAGTGTATGTCGCAAAGCAGATCAAGGGATAAACAGACTGCTAATCTGGCAAACCGACACAGATTTTGTTTACATGAAAAATAATAAGGTACAACCTAATATTGACATTGCAGAAGATAGTCTTTAAAACAAGGTCAGTGTAGCTCTTCTACCACGAGAGAAGGGGACAGAATAGTTTACATAATTCATTTATACACTTACAGATGTGTTTACACTGAGATAACTTAATTTGATTTCTATATTTGAGGAAGATAATCATGTAGATTATTGACTGAAGAGAGCCCACTTTGTCACAGGGTCAACTCTCAAACATGTCAAATAAACTAAACCTGATCTCAAGTAGTATGGTTTTCAGAAACAAAGAGAAAAGAAATGAATAATGAAATAGCAAAGTAACTCCGAATAAATTCAACAGACGCATATCTACAATCTAAATATTTCGACAAAGGTATATTTGTCATCTTCAGGAAAACTCAGAATTCATTACATTTTCCTGAAGATGACAAATATACCTTTGTCGAAATATTGAGAATGTCAATATAGGTTTGTCGGAGTTACTTTGCTCTTGCATTGTGCTAAGCTATTCAGTGGATCAACAAGAAGTGAATAAGCTGACTGAATATTTCCTTTCTGTAGGATTTCCGACTCATCATGCACGAGTGAAAGCTGGTAACCATGCTATATTTTATTTTATACCAATGGCTTCGTTTTTAAATACGTTGAAAGGGAAAAGATGCAAACGAAGTGATAAAACTTGACCAAAGTGGCATGAGCTGCCAAAATGTTGATATTTAGACGTAAAAACAGAATGTTGAAATTATCGGCTATTTTTCTCAAGACGTATAATTCAGAAGCGTTTTAGTGCTTCTAGTCTCGAGAAAGTACGATAAAGTATTGTTTTGAACTAACTTTGGCTTAGAATGAATGAATGGTCGTCCCGGTTATTCAAATTTTGTTTACTTTTCGAACACTTTTCCGGTTTGTATAGGCCACCTAGTGTATGTCACTTTAATAAAATATTGTGATTGGTTTCTTTTACAAAGAAATCAATAACGGCCGACTCACAGAAAATAGTTTTGAATTGTAAATTATCTTGATGGAGTTGTCTCCCATTGGTTAAAATGTGTAGTTATTCTATATTGTGTTGGTGTATTTTGAAAAACAAATAAAACAGTATCCTTGTTGCATTTGGGATAAACTGTGTCGAAAAATGGGAGGTCTGTTGACTGAATGTATAGCACAGCCATAAGTATACCCACTTTCTAGTACTTGTAGCCCGAGTTCGACCAAGACACCTTTTCCAATTTCCTCATTCTAATAACTTTTCCAAAGGTAAATTCAGGGGCCTCCATGGCTCAGTAGGTAGAACGTTGGACGCTCAATCCGAACAGCCTTCCACCAATGGGTCGCGGGTTCGAATCCCACTCAGTCCAAAACAAATTGGAAATTTGACTGGGTTTTCACTCAAACGACCTATGTGGGAAGGTCGTGGGTTTCCTCCGGGCATAGAGCCCGGTTTCCTCCCACAATAAAACTGGCAACGCCGCCATATAAGTGAAATAATCTTGAGCGCGGCGTAAAACATCAAGCAATCAATCAATCAACCAAAGGTAAATTCGACACAAAATTCCTGAGATATTTGAAGATAAGGTTAAGAAAAAAGCATCGATGTAGTTCGATGTCGAATCTTGATTCGTCTTCCACTAAAAGTAAGAGTTGAATGTCTTACATCTCATTTAAAATACATGTATGGAATGAAGATATTAAGTTGAGGAACTATATGACAGAAATCTCCAAGATATGTACATCTCAGAGAAGGCTCACGGATATATTGAAGATGTAAGAAATGTTTGAAACTCTCTTTAAACGTGGGTTGAATGATTAAGACATCACCACGAAGCCAGTTGTTTGAAGACACCGGTATAGGTGTCGAAAGTTCGTGTTGTTCACAAACAGCTAACTACGCTATGATGCCTTAATTATTTTTCATTCTATTGAGGATTTCAAGCAAGGTCAGTTGTTACTTACAAAACCAGAATATTCTCTCAAAATGGAATAACTTAACTGTAATATTTACTTAATAAGTAAACAGCTGTTAGATGGCCTGTTGACCGCATAGGATGTTGCCATGGCCGTGGTAGGGCGGCCCAACGGAGTTTGCTATGTTCTCGTGGGAAAACAACTTGCCAGTATTAGCCTTTTGACCAGTAGTCACCCTGTAAGGCGGTATAACACATTCCGCTGACCGATACGAATACTTAGATGTAAATTTACCTCGGCTTATTTTACTTTCAGATTACGGTTCAGGCACTGTTCGGGTTTGACTACAATAAGGCATTTCATTAGTGGGTGTTTCCATCAATACGTATCATCAATGATGAATCCGCTTGGACAACCAGACCATGCGCCAAAATGTGTACACTGTTGATGAAATAAATTACATCAAATGTTTGATAAATTGTTTAGATATAATGGTCGAAAGGTTGGTTACCGAGGGAATATTAAAATATGCAATAAAAATTATTTTCCTTTGGTTCGCGTTTTTGTGTGTGCAAAATTCAGGGCTGTATTTAATAGTGTTCAAAAGAGGAACTTGGATATCCCAGATGTAGTGTTATATTATCACTGTAAGGCTTTACCAGGTTAGCAGCCTGTTTATCCCTTGATCTACATTGCAACAAAGATTTCTTGTGACGTACATATACTGAACCGCAAAAAGTGTATTTCAAATAGATGTAAACAACACACTTATCAACGGGATGATTCCAAATTTTACATGATCAATCATCATCATTGGCGGACAAATGTTAGAGAATTTCAAGTGAAAGTGATGTCAATAATGTATATGGCCACCACGGGCGTTGATTACAGCGTTGCATCGTCGGGACATTGAGTAGATGAGACGGTGGATAAAGATAAAAGGAACTTGGGCCCAAACTCTGGGAGACGCCTTCAGAGTGAGTTCAGCTGCAGTTGTCGGCCTTGGTCGCACGAGATTGGGCCTCCTCTGAATCTCGTCCCACAAGTGTTCTATCAGATTAAAGCCTAGACTGAGAGCCGGCCATTGAAGAGTCTGTATGCTGTTTTGACGGAGGAAGTCTCTCGTTGCTCTGGCATGTGGTCTTGCTGGAAGACATGATTTCCATGACGAGCAAAATGGGGCACGATGAAGGTCTCAGCGTCTGATCGATCCTCTACCAAGACCAACATTCTGGAACACCAAAGGGCCTAGTTTTTGATTCAGTGCTATAGCACCCATACCATAATGCTGGGGCCTCCCCAAGCGTCTCCTTCCAGAACACACTCATCTGCAAAACGCTACCCTCGTATACACCACACTCTCATTCGCCCATCAACTGTCGAGATGCAATACCGGCTTTCATCTGAGAAGACTACAGTTCTCCACTCCCGGTGACGCCAATTCCGATGCTGTGTCGCCCAATGCAGACGAGCGCGGCGATGTCGAGCAGTGAGGATCGGACCCCTGTAAGGCCGAGGCCACACTACGAGCCGCGCTTTGGAGAAGCTTTGGCCAAACTGTAGCCGAGCTACGAGCGACAAGCTTTGGGTGGCCACACTACGAGCTGTAACAATAAGCTGTCAGCTAGCGGCCAGCTAGCTAAAAGCTCCTAAAAGCTGGTATGGCCACATTGTAAGCGGTTATTGCTTGATAGGCTGCTAGCGTACAGCTAGCTCGAACATGTATCTCATATCCTATTCATACAGATAAGTTTAAATAAGATGTAAAACTAATTACATGACGATATCATGGTTACTTGAACTGGTGCCACATTATCGTTGAAAGATTATTAAACACTCAAAAATTGACAATGTTGTAAACCGACAAATACTTCTGATCAACATGTTTGCATGGAAGAATGGTCCTAGCGGTGCAATTTTTGGCCTATGTCTGTTCTACTATTTCAATTTGTAACAACGCTAATTAAGATTGAAATTGAAATAAAAAAATAGTGGTAAAGCCAGTAGCCTGTGCGAACCGAAGACGTGTGATAATAACGTACAAAATTCAAATAGTCGGGATAATTTAAAATCGTATGAGCTGCCCAAATTCGGACTTTTTGTCGTAAATTTCGATTGCCAAGAGAATTCCAACGTTTGTATGAACAGTATTGGTAAAGTCAGTAACACGAACGAACCGATGAAGAGTGCAAATGACTGACAAAATTAAAACAGCCGGGGTGTATGAGTACATTTTGGTATTTGTCGTTCCTTATAAAACTACCTTAACATACATCTGCAAGATTGGCATCAACGGATTGCCTCTATCTTAAACTTTTTGATAAAAATAACGAAATAACGAATAAATCTGTTTCTACGAAATTTTCTCCATATCTCATGCCTCGATAAATATATTTTTCTTCATAGTAAAATTGTATATTCGGAATAATTGTGTCGCCTTTGAGACCCAAAGGATTGTCCCTTCTTGTTATTCAATCCCAGGGCTTCATACTTTTTCTCAATGGAGACTGGTTGAATTTAAAACTGCATGAATACTATTTAGGAAGTATAATAAAGCAAGGTTAGGTGCAGGGTGGAGATCTAAAAAAAATATGGGATTCGGTCTGTTGACAAAAGACCGATACATGTAAGATGTTTTTGTCTGGGGGACAAAATTTGTCCAGTGATCAAATTCTGTTCGAGACCCCCACAACGGCAGCGGAAAGCATGAGTTTATTGATGTTTTAGGTACCCCTGATCTTCCTATGGCAACGAGTTCATGTTCAAGGGCTAGCAAATGAAAATCGAGTCAGAATTTATTTATTGGATTGAACGACATTTGAACCCATTTACCGATCGATGTAAGGCGTCATAAAATGTCACCTCAAACAACTAACAGCAGGAAGCCACGAAATATAATTGAAGACAATAGAATAATTCAATGTCGATCCGAACTTGTACCTGTCTACATATATAACATATATACAAGCTGCAATTTGCAGGAACAAGAAAGTTATTGTATCATGAATAATTCTAGTGCTTTGATTAATAAATTAATAACATTTCACTCCAAAATACGATGATTAAAACATTTCTTGAAGCCGATCGTAGCAATCCAAACCCCCCACCCACCAATGGTCTTTCTGATTAAAGAAAGGCACCTTGGTTCGTTCGCAAATATTCGTGAATTATCGTTGCTTTCCGCCAGATTTCTAAAAATAACCTTTAAAAGTACGGCTCGAGCTTTGAGTGGCGATAAATGTAGGGAAGTAAAGCGCCGCTCAATGCTCGCCTGCTGCTAGCACCCACTGCTAGGCTACTGCCCACAGTATGGCCGGTTCAGTGTAAATCTATACAATGTTTTTCACGGCGCGGCTACAGCGCGGCTACGGCGCGGCTCAACGCTCATAGTGTGGCCTCGGCCTAAGGCCTGTGACATCGGACATTTGTCTGCCTCAACGCCTGCGCACCGTGTCGTTGCTGATTGGTCTCGGGTGATTGCCAATGGTTGTTACGGGCGGTCTTCCACTGCGATTACGGTCTGCTGTGCTTCCAGTGGCTTGAACCCGTTGCTGCAGGCGGCATATTGTTCGGACATGAACATTGAAGTGGTTTGTCACAGCTCTTGCAGTCTGGCCAGTATGAAGTCTTCCCAAGGCTTGGTCTCTCTGCTCTCGTGACATGTCGCTACTGTCAAACTGAGAATAATTCGGTGCATTCTTGGTGGCTTTATTATAGGGATGACTTTTTGCAACACACGTGCATTTTTACCTTCATGCAAAACGAAACGAAAAAGCACTACATCATTACTTTAGTAACTGTGTTTTGATGACGTGTTTTGCATATTAGTAACATTCCCAGAAATCCAACTTTCCTGACCACTGGCTTCAAATCAGGTCTAAAAATTCTTGATAATTATGATAATATATGCATATAGCAACATTTGAATAGGGTGACGTTTCTTTTGCGTTTCAGTATATATTTCTTCACCATTGTGAGATGGAGCATATTGGATGTAATGTTTTATTATTTGATTATAACAGTTTGTAAAGAAATATATTCAGGGTTTGCTACAAAGTATACTTACGTATGTAAGTCAAAACGCAAATTAGTTAAAGGGGCATGAGCTGCCAAAATGTTGATATTTTGACGTAAATACAGAATGTTGAAATTATCGGCTATTTTTCTCAAGACGTATAATTCAGAAGCTTTTTAGTGCTTCTAGTCTCGAAAATGTACGATAAAGTATTGTTTTGAACTAGCTTTGGCTTAGAATGAATGAATGGTCGTCCCGGTTATTTAAATTTTGCTACTTTTCGAACACGTTTTCGGTTCGTACAGGGCACATACTGTATGGATTTTCCTCATTCCAACGCCAATCATTTAGTTTATCGATGGCCTTCAAAGCCTCTTACTGTCGTGACGATCAGAAATTATGAAAACGTGGGAATTTCGGCAGCTCATGCCCCTTTAACAGACGAGCAGAAATGGCTCTTTTACAACTTTGAATGTAAACTTAGCACTAAATTGTGTGTAACTCAAAAGAGAACTCAATGTTCGCAAACGAGAGAAAATCCTGTTGGCACGATTGACGTGTAACTGACATATTTATCATAATTTTTACAGTCGATCGGCTGGTCTGGTGTTTTACAGTCATTCTGTCGTGTTTCTCCATGACATGCATCTGGTGACAATGTTAAGGGTTCAACGCTTTTCCATTATCCATCGATTAAATACCAATTTTCCTGGAAGAATTAAAGAATCATGGAGTAGAATTTTTACTGTATTTCTGTAAATAATTATATCCAAATGTTTATGCGATGGCAATCTACAAATGACAATTCATCTTCCAATACAAGGTGATTCTTTGGTTATCCTGTTTTAGTATTATATTGCTATAATGCGGTATTGTTGCTGTGGTAATAAAACAAAAATACTATGATCGATTTACCTCAAATAGATAAACAACTCATCACTTGTCTTTGAGATTGGATAAGAAGCAGATATTAGAATTGGAACCAATAAGAGTAGAACCATTTCCCATGTGACTCGCCTGACTGAAGAACTGAATAGCTTAATAAACACCTACGGCTTAAATAGTTTTTCAGCTACCCGTGAATGTACTCTGGAGGTTTGGGTGCCACCTGATCTTCGTCTCGAGGTGTCAGCGTAGCGATAATTAGCTAACACCAACTCAGCACACGAGGCCTTCATAGCTTGAGAAAGTCACTATTAAATTAGAATGGAGTTTTTAAAGAGCGTTAGGCAACTGGGTAGTAAATCATCTTATTAACGTGTGTCCGAGAAACTACACACACCATAACAGGGATAAATAACTCGTGTTTTAAGATAAAGATACGCCTAATATAGCAGCTAACAGTGCACTCAATAACCTTTGGTTCAATATTCACCAATGGATTACGAGATTCCGTTAAAGTGCACACTAGATTAATTGAACATTCGCCACAATCGGGTTCGAATCCAGGTATACATTCCTGACCAGGTTACATGCACAATCATGAGTTTTTTCTCCAAAAACCTGACACCCCCTTGACGTCAAGCAAATAATTTTAGGTACACATACGACGTAAAACTGAGCAACGAATAATAAATGTAAGCTAAAACTCGGAAATTTAGATAATATAAATTCTGTTCTCAATTTGATACCCAGTATGCCACCAAACGAACATTTGGATTTTTTCTTTTCAATAAAGTGCTATAGTGATTATTTCTGCGCCATACTGTTTTAAAATGAAGTATTGAGATGAGATTAGAGAGGCTCGGCTTATATGCGCACTGTTCGTTCATTCAGGATTGATTGATTGTTTGGTGTTTTACGCCGCGCTCAAGATTATTTCACTTATTTGGCGGAGTTGCCAGTTTTATTGTGGGAGGAAACCCACGACCTTCCGGTGGTAACTGGCAACCATCACACATAGGTCGTTTGAGTGAAAACCCATTCAGAAAATTTTCCAATTTATTTTTGGAGTGAGTGGGATTTGAACCCGCGACCCATTGGTGGAAGGCTGTTCGGATTGAGCGTCCAAGGTTCTACCTACTGAGCCACTGAGACCCCTTGTCAATCAGGACCAACATGGCCAACTTCGCCAAAGCGGTCTTAACTAGCATATCTCTATAACATAGACGGTTTAAGAGCCCTATTTAGTCGCTTGTTGTAGACATACGTTTTACTGACTTTAACGCTTTGTGCAAGTAGTTACAGGTTTTCAGCCATAAATGCCCTTTTTGGCCGGCCCTGTAAATGCCAACCCTACTATAAATATTGCCCCTGTCCTAAATGTTGTCACTGCCTTAAATGTTGCCCCTTCCTCTTAATATTGCCCCTCCAATTCAGCTGATCTTAGTTTCTAAACACAGATGAGGTTCGAATGATCGAAATTAAAGATGACAGCTTTACCCAAATAAAGGTCAAAGTACCCAAATAAAAATCGGCAAAAGTTTTGCAAACGAAGTTCCAGATATTTTTGTGTGTTTTTTATCATTTCTTCCTGCCCTGTGGATGGAGACCTGCTTGTAAGGCGTGCTTTGGTCTGTTTACATCCGGCGGACTATGTGCAAAGTGACCCCTATCAGCTGTTTCTGGTAATAATGAAAAATGTCCAACCTATGAATACATTGTGCTCAAAATACTCCCAAAGGACTGTTTAAGGCGCCTACCGAAGGATTTTGTTCAATGAAAGGTAGGGAAGGTGTTGTGAGTGCAGACATAAACATTACCGCATATAGGAAATAAAATTGTGACCTACTGCCAAATGGATAGACAATCACCCAAAACAAACCCAAACAAAGGTTGTATTTATACCCAGATGAAATCCTAATCACCCAAAACGAAACCAAATGAAAGTTGAATAATTAAATCGCGCTCAAATGAATTGTCGAATTACCCAAATGATGACAGCTTGACCCTAAACACATTTGCAGATGACACTAGCGTATGCTACTCTTCTGACACAATAAATACAATGAACAAAGAACTCAAAAACATTAAATTCTGGCTAGAAGCAAACCAACTTTCTCTAAATATTGCTAAAACGAAATACATGATCACATACCCGAACCGAAAACCACCCATTGCACACCCCGATTTAATATTAAACAATTTAGTCATAGAAAAGGTTAAAGAATTTAAATTTCTAGGAACAATATTCAATGAAAAATTGACATGGATTTCTCACATAAACTATATCTAAAAAAAAGCACGTAATACTGGAATTATCAGACATATTAGAAATAGCCTAAACAAACACACACTCATAATTTTATATCATTCCTTAATTTCACCATATCTTTCTTATGGAAACGCTCTCTGGGGAAATACTTATAGATCTCATTTAAGGCCATTACTTCTCCTGCAGAACAAGGCCATTCGTATCATAACTTACTCTCATAAACTTGCACCAACTGCTCCTATTTTCCAGCAATTAAAATTCCTTGATGTATTTAAACTAAATATTTTCTCTTCATTACTTATCGCCCATAATTACATACATCATTCTTTCCGGTTACCAGCGTCACTGCAAACTCTTTTCTCTCGGCAGTCAGATGTCCACCATTACTCAACAAGAAGCACCAACTACAATTTATACAGGCCTTTCTATAAATCAGACATATCGTTTTATTCATTGAGAGTTAAATGCCCTCGAGAGTGGAATAACCTTCCCACAACATACAAATCTATTATATCCACTTCCCATTTTAAGTCTTTGATTAAATAGTATCTGCTGACATCATAAACTGGCATAAACTTTTCAATTAATCGGGATATGTGTATATAAGTTTAAAAGGAAAAAAAAACCCCAACACATTGTCTCAAACTTTTCGCCATTATATTATTTTATAATCTTTATCTTTGAAATTAATCTAATGGGATAAAACAGGTTCCTATGGAGCTTTATTCCCGCCAAATATTGTATAACCTTTATTTATTTATATAACATGTTTTTATGGTGAATAAATAAATAAAAAAAAATAAAAAAAAATATGAATTATCCGAACAAACCCAAAAGGTAGCTGAATAACGGAAACGCTAAATTGAATTTTCAAACGAACCGAAATAAAAAGTGAAATTACCCAAACTATTTCAAATGATTGTAGATTTGTCCAGACATCAGTCACATTACCCAAATAACGGTTGAGATGAACAGAAGAACTGAAATATTTTTTATCAATTCAACCCTTAAGCGTCCTTGTTGTCAGCGGGTTTGACACTTACAAGAAAACCAATATTTCCCGTATATATCTGTTTTTGTTCAATTCACGGTATGTAACTCTTAAAATGGTATCCATCCATATTGTCCGACATGTTGTAATACAAACATCAATTCTTGTCAGTATCTTGTTAGAATAACATCTCATGTCTTTTGAATGATCTTGTCAAAACTTGTTTGTTTTTCGTTCGCTTATATCTCTCTTATGGATTAGAGCAAATAGTAGAACGGCAAAGAAATGTCTGTAAATAAACATACAATCCCTAGGAGATAATTTCTCCCGCTCGGATGGTACATACAACGTCTTGTTAGTCTTAGATATAACAAGCACGTGTACAACAAGCGAAAGGGGATTTTTCCTTTATAAATATTCCCCGTGTGGAGAAGTGTTTGTGCAGATGTGGAGGGAATTGCCAGTCTTAGCTTCAGGCACTCGTCTCTATTGTAGTCCCCATCGATCGACCACCTATCGCGTTTACATATCGGAGAACTTCTTACATTCTGGTGAGAAATCCGAAGATAGAGTCCACCTCACGCATCCCACGTCAAACTTTAGGCTCAGTTACTTATCAAAGGAAAGCCGATAACGTTTGCATACTGGTGAGTAGAACTATTTTGTTTCTTTTGGGATATTTCAAGGACAGTTTAAGATACAAATGCAAGTATAAGATTGGAAAAGTTCGTCATATAACTATAGAGAATTAGCCCAAGCAGGTTATAGAAAACTTTTAGAACAGGTAATGCAACTGGTGCAGCTGACAGTCAAAATAATCTTTGATACCGTGTGCAAAGCAATAGTCAGGCACGATTAATCAATTAGTCAATAGAACGTTTGGTATTTATCTGGCAAAATCAAGCAATCAGTCAATCGAACAGTTCTGTATTTATCTGGCAAAATCAAGCAATCAGTCAATCGAACAGTTCTGTATTTATCTGGTAAAATCAAGCAATCAGTCAATCGAACAGTTCTGTATTTATTTGGCAAAATCAAGCAATCAGTCAATCGAACAGTTCTGTATTTATCTGGCAAAATCAAGCAATCAGTCGATCGAACAGTTCTGTAATTATCTGGTAAAATCAAGCAATAAGTCAATCAAACAGTTCTGTATTTATCTGGCATGATCAAGCAATCAGTCAATCGAACAGTTCAATACCTATCTGGCAAAATCAAGCAATCAGTCAATCGAACAGTTCTGTATTTATCTGGCAAAATCAAGCAATCAGTCGATCGAACAGTTCTGTAATTATCTGGGCAAAATCACGCAATCAGTCAATCGAACAGTTCTATAATTATCTGGGTAAAATCACGCAATCAGTCAATCGAACAGTTCTGTATTTATCTGGCAAAATCAAGCAATCAGTCAATCGAACAGTTGTGTAATTATCTGGGCAAAATCACGCAATCAGTCAATCGAACAGTTCTATAATTATCTGGGTAAAATCACGCAATCAGTCGATCAAACAGTTCAATACCTATCTTGTAAAATCAAGGAATCAGTCGATCAAACAGTTCAATACCTATCTGGTAAAATCAAGGAATCAGTCGATCAAACAGTTCAATACCTATCTGGTAAAATCAAGCAATCTGTCAATCGAACAGTTCTGTATTTATCTGGCATGATCAAGCAATCAGTCAATCAAACAGTTCTGTATTTATCTGGCAAAATCACGCAATCAGTCAATCGAACAGTTCTGTATTTATCTGGCATGATCAAGCAATCAGTCAATCAAACAGTTCTGTATTTATCTGGCAAAATCACGCAATCAGTCAATCGAACAGTTCTGTATTTATCTGGGCAAAATCACGCAATCAGTCGATCGAACAGTTCTGTAATCATCTGGCAAAATCAGGCAATCTGTCGATCGGACAGTTTTGTACTTATCCGGCATGACCAAGCAACCAGTCGATTGAACAGTTCTATAGTTTTAATCAGAACAATGATACGAGTTACCAATTAAATTACTTGTTCAAAGAAATGATCGGAGCATAAAATACATGGAATGTTAAACTGTAAAACGCAGTTGGCATAAAACACATACAGTGTATATATATTTTGTTTTTATTAAATTTAGAAAATACTGTATGAAAACTTGAATACACCTTGATGATAAAACTCGGTATAGGTTGCAAATTTAACCTCTGTTAAGCTTTAATAGAAACTCAAAGTTAAAAGGGATAACACACAGAATCGCCTGGTGGATAACGATACAATTGCTGAAATATCTAAAGGTTTCACATATCCGTTCAAATAAGAACATATTCCCTATATGGTACAGGGGACTGTTTTTGGACACCGACGTAACTTTGCGCCTGGTCGTAACGTCATGGCAACATATACCTTCAACATTACGTTACGACCAGGCGCAAAGTTACGACAGGCGTAAATGTGTTGAGAAACAGCCCTCAGGTTCGTGTGAATTGTTTCTCTAACCAAAAAATCTGAATTAAGTGAGAGCACCTGTTTCTGGAACCGAATGCTCTGGAGAAAGATGAGGGTGCAATTCAATGCATGGACTAATTCTTCGCTTCTGATCTAATACGTTACGGCATGCTATAAGAAGCCTGGCATTTTACTGATAGATATGATTATAATATTGCTTTCCACCCCAGTTACTAATGGATGGTTGATGATATAATAACGACTGGCCCATTGCATACAATATATTACTGAAATGGGTCAGGTCGTGTTACCTGTTAAGAATACTGTAAAACTTGGTGTAATTTGAACTGTTTCACTGAAGTTAATAATGAATAATTTTTAAAATTCCAAATTTGGCTTTAAACCGTTCTCAGTTAACACAAATAGCCCCGATGTTTTTATTTCCAATGAGATGAAAAGATAACATCGAAGCACACCCCATGGCCCAGATTTGTGGCAGAAAATATTACCGAGGCGGTTAAAATAACAACAAAACCTTTTTTAGTAGGCCTGTTATTTTGTTTTCGGATTTCATCGACTGCATTTATTCCAAAGACAGTTTAGGCCTAAGAACAAGTACGAACAACTTTCGTGACTTACAGAATGCGATTTATGTTTGTTATTTTATGATATAATAACAGCTCGTCCCAAGCTTCTCATTGACTAATCTGCGAACCATATAAATAACATTACTTGCAGTTATTACTTAATGCAATTTCAACTGGTCGAGTAATATAAATATTGTATTAAAGTGCAAAAAATACACTGTGTTAGTTTCCATTAAGTTTAGAAAGAGTAGTTGGTACAATTGGGTTCACAAACGTTCTGTATTGATAGAAACATGGGTCCTCGTATCAATGTCCCCTCGAGTTTATACATTACTTAACGTATCGTAATCTAATCATTTTATCACATTAACTGACAACATTTCACCACGATCCTAAGTGCCACGTGGCCTACTGGAAGTTAGAATAAACTGGTCGAGATTGATTCTGTTTGCAAGAAGCAAACCCGATGTGCCCCAAGTGTAGCCTAGCACAATGTGTATTTTTGTTTTGTTTTATTATATCTTCATGTATCTAATTGTCACACAAGGTTAACGTGTAAATCGAAAACTTGAAATGAAATATTTCTTCTTGTAAGACTGAATTAATACTGTCTTAAATGATGCATATATTTAAAGGACCTCTAGCATCGTGTATGATCTCACGTGCAAAAAATGTCGCCAGCAATTCGTAGGAAAAACTCTGAATTCTCTAAGACAAAGAGCCACCAACTATATATCTGCTATTAGGCTTAAACGTGCTCTTTGCGTGGTCCAGCATTTCAGCCCTCCAGGTTATTCGGTTAAGTACAACTTTAAGAGAAATCATTCTCACATCCGCTGCAGACAACTAGTATAAAACGTTTGGAAAGGGAAAATGTGGATTAAAATGGTAAAAACTGTTTATCATTGAACATTTTATACCATTTGTTTTTCAGTATAATAAAGCTAGAAGATTTCATGTACTCATACATGTATGTTTTATTGTTCATAAATATATAGGATATTTTGCTTAAATTGTTAATTTTAGCCTATAACTAAGACTTGATTATAAAGAACGCAATGCATATGAAGCCTTCTATGTCAAGAGGAGCATTTAGCCTTCTGAAATCCAGCTACTGTATAAATGTATGTTTAATTTGCTGGGTAAGGTACTGTTTACAGTGAAGGAAATATGGGATTACAAGTGGTTAGGAATTCCTTGATACGATTGCAGTGGTTTCCAACCATTATCTAAGTTCTGTCTGGTGTAACGGTTATCACCTTTTTATTTCATGATATAAAGTGACGAGTAATTTTGGCCCATCACATCTGGTATAAAACGAAAGACGTGTAATCCTGGATGAATCTGGATGACTTTTACCTTACCAGCCCCATGTAAAGTAAATTAACACAATGTTTCACACCGTGAAAACCTCTAAGAACAACCAACTGCTTCACCAAATACACATCAGACATCACAACTGTCAAGAAGAACCAGATCCCATTTTTACGAACCCCCTTAACCCCATCATAACATTTCACCTTAGCGACAAGCCCATCACTAGCTTCAGGGTAATATTTGAGACACATAAACACATTGCGCGTATAATTATGTATTTTGGTGTAAATTATTAACGGTATTTTTAATTCCTTTGTACTAAAGCTGTGTACACGTATTTCTTATCCAATTTATGGCTATTTTTGACGACACTTAGAGCTGGTTTGGTTCATATTGTTGTCTGAACGTACTGAATTAGAGTCTTAATCAATGCATAACATAGCTGCATATGGTAAGGCTGACGATAGGATTATCCAGGCTTTTATAACTTAGAAAATTAAGTGTAAATTATGTTTCGAGGTAGTTATTTGACTTTGAAAAATTCCAATCTTGAAGACTTTAGTAGGTGAGTGCGCACAGCGAATCTCAGAAATTAGAATTGCTTTAACACATATAGAAAAAATTACAATAAATTGTGATGTTTTTCGTCGTTTGGGCTGAATGACATGTTTGGGAGTGCGTAAAACGCAAATATGGCTTTACTAAGCCAATGTAGCGAAAAATTCGAATTGAGATTTCATTCAATTTGGTGCGAAACTTCCACAAAGCTTTGTTGATGGCAGCGTTAAACTCCGGTATTGCTTTATTTAAAGATGCGTAAAACTCCAACAGTGGTTTTGAGCATGGCGTTAGAATTGATAACACATTGTTCAATAACACGTTGATCTATAACACTTTGGTAGGCGCGGAATCCCAAAAGGTCTTGTAGAACAAGTCGTACTTTAAAACACGTTGATGAGCTAGACGTATGTTGGCCTTTAAAAATGTTAATTGATTACGTCATCAAACTCTCAATTATGGAGGGGGATATCCGCCAAAAGTCTATGTGGGTAACTGTGTCAGTTTCAATGTGCGCAGTGCTTACTTTTACTGTGTCGCTTGCGATACTTTTGCTTGAATGCGTGAAACGTTGTCCAATGCAGCGCCCACATTCCTTGCTTCTACTCTGGGCTATCGCCAGTCTGTTAAGTGGCCAGTGTAAAGCCAGCATGGTTTGTACTCCGGCTATGTCAAGAACTGCGCACGAGAGCTGCAGCATTCCAGACAGCGAAGCTAGACGAATGGGAGCTCATACAGCCTTACCCACATATGTGGCTAAGTCCCATTATGACGACAGGGGGAGCTGCTGACAAATGTTTCGGAAATTATAGACGGTCCCTAAGTCGAGCTCGGAACTTGGTTATTGTTGAATTTAACTTATTTCATTGAAATTATATTCAATGACATTAGGCACAAGTTCTTGAAACTTACGAGTCCCTCTCCCTACATATGTGCAAAATGATGAAGTAAAAATGCAAGATAGAAAAATAACATTTATTCTATAATTAAGTGAACCGATATATTTAACATTTTACGTCATCAGGGCCATATAGGAACATACAGTGAAACAGTTAAAAATTATAACAGTTTCTGGTTAAGCACAATTTTATTTTTCATCTGATATTAACTATAATAATGACGATACTGAGAAAAGGGAGAAAAAAAAAGAAAATAAAAGAAAAAACTTTTACTCAGAAAAAAAACAAACAAAAGAAATATATATGGACTAGAAATATGAACAAGAGTAGCTATAGAGTTAGTTAAAGAAGTATTTTCATTCTGTGTACATATATGTATATACATTTATGTACAAATTTGAGACAAGAAGATTTTCCCTGTGCCCGTGTGTTTTAGTGATCATAAATATATACATACATCAAATTGGAAATTCGCAAATTGTTGTTGTTGCACATGTATATATATATATATATATATTCCCAGATAACGAGCTAAGTTATTAAGTATTCACACTACCAATATAGGCTATAATGATTAGGCCAGGCCGAATTATTTTAAATGTTAAAGTGGCATGAGCTGCCAAAATTCACACTTTTTACATGATTGCTGATCGTCACGACAGTAAGGGGCTTTGAAGGCCATCGAAAAACTAATAGATTGGCTTTGGAATGAGGAAAATCCATACAGTATGTGGCCTGTACGAACCGAAAACGTGTTCGAAAAGTAAACAAAATTTAAATAACCGGGACGACCATTCATTCATTCTCAGCCAAAGTTAGTTCAAAACAATACTTTATCGTACATTTTCGAGACTAAAAGCACTAAAAAGCTTCTGATTTATTCGTCTCTTGAGAAATATAGCCAATAATTTCAAAATTCTGTTTTAACGTCAAAATATCAACATTTTGGCAGCTCATGCCACTTTAATTATTATAATCTTCAAATCAAGGCCTTGGCCTATTTCAACTTAACTTAGGTAGGCCCATTATTAAATAATATTATTGTATTAATATTATTCGTAGGCACCCCTTATTCACGCTGGAAATACTGTCCAAGACGTAAAGGGGTCGTCTATAATTTCCAATATTTTATTTAAAAGCGCCCCCTGTCGTCATAATGGTACTTAGCCACATATGTGGGTAAGCCTGCACGCGGTTGTATTTGTCTAGCTTCGCGGAGCCAGATCTCCAAAGAAAAGGGCCAAAAACTGCGCAGCTATCAAACACGACCGAACTACAAGCCGTACTCGCCCCTCGGTGGTCCCATTGCAGATCTCGGTAGTGACATAGCCAGGCGTACAGTAAACGTAAGCATTGCGCACGTTGAAACTGACACAGTTACACTCATACAGTCCTGCTCGGTGGTGACATTACAGAAGAAGCAGAGTGAACAAACACTGCACACATTGAAACCGACACAGCTACACACATAGACTTTTGGCGGATATCCCCCTCCATACTCAATAAGCTTTGTTGACTACAGCGTAAGAATCCAATAAGCTTTTTAGTCAGGAAACTTTGCTTAGCACGAAACAAGGTTATATGAGCTTTGTTGAGCACGGCGTAAGATTCTTTAAAAGTTTAGCTTTTTATATGTAGTGTCGACTAATACCGCTCTACATATAAGCTCACATATAGACGTCTATTACTGACTGATATACACATCATAAAGTATGAATATGTTTTCGGATTTGAAGATGAACATCACTTCTACATTGGTGAAGGCAGGGAAAACAATATTAACTTTCTTTGCTCCTATTAATGCTTCATGGGACAACATGAGATTTCTTACGCATTAAAGTCTATAGCTTCACCTGCTCGAATTATGTAAACATTTTAGCTTATTTCCAGATCGGTATCCCCCTACTTAGTCATTTAATAGCTTCTTCTTAAAGTGCTTTTACTTTAGTTTTAATGTTGGTGCTTATCAGGTTTCCTGACAGTCGTTTGGCTTAGTATTGGGTTTTTGTTACCGGTACCTGAAAAAAATTGTACACACGAAAAGTCAACATTTTATGTATTTTATCAGATATGAGGAAATCATTTTTTGTCTATTTTCTTTTCTTTGTCACTTTCCGGTAAAGTAAAAAGAGCTGCCAACAATTCAACATCTTTTATCAATAATGATGGTCAATAATTCAGTCTTGCACAAAATTAACTGTTTAAGAAACTGTTCAGAAACATTTAATAATATATGTAGAACTGTTTTTGTCAAAACTAATACAACATCGACATTTTGGCTGTTATAATCGCTTTCCTTATATCAAAACCATTTTAGCTTTTGCAAACCCTTGTATGACAGAAATAGACGAATAAAGAAACTGTGTTTTTTTATAGCGTGTTATTGTTGGAGGGATGAATGGGAAATGTCTGTAACAAGTATCTAAGCAAGTTCCGAGCAACTCGTTAGACGTGTGTTTATATTTGTTCTCACTTACATGTGAAGACGTCTATCATTGGTGTGAAGGCAAGGTGCTTATGACACTAACGCCCACGCACAACATTCATACCCATATACTAAGAGATTAGATTTTCCGTGTGCTCGTGTGTTTTAGTGTTCAAAAATATACTAGAGAACAACCATGGTTGACCATAAACATGGAATTTTCACATACAATTTCTGGTGATTCATATGAGTGGACCTTAGGAAAATAAATAAATAAATAAATTAGAATAAGTAATCAATCGAGCTGTATTTACGTGTATATACATTGGTAAAAACTATGTAAACCGCGTTAATCCACTGTCATACAGCCAATGGACCAGGTAAGACGTTCATTTTCCGGACATGTTTATTAAATTAAATCGGCGATGTTATAATTATTTCCGTTTCTATTAATTAATTACTTAATTGGATTGAGTTATTTCAGAACAAGGAATTTGCTAAGAAGTGAATGAATCATGTGACCAATAGATAAGTCATAGAAATAAGACAATGTTATAATTACATGACGATATTGGACTATTGACGGGTATTATTCGGGCTTAATACAGCACTGGTGTAATGGATAGTATGATTAATGTTCACTACAGTATTCATCGGTGATTTGATGTTTTCAGATTTGTGGGAAATCGCCGGTGTGTAGCCTAGAGAAATATGTCTGAATTATTAGAAATCAAATTCAGAATGATATAAAGTCGATCTTTGATCTTCTCAAGATTGATTAAATGGGATGTTATATTTCCCCGTCAGATAGATACACCAGACACTGTGTCAGGATTGATTGCCGTGGCCTAGCGATAAGTCGATATATGGTCATATCTATATATTCCCTATACTTAATGTCAGAGCAGATCGTGTATCTTAGCGCATGAGCTGTCCGAAATAAGACGAGATGTAAAAGAAGTTTGTGTGTAATTAATGACACAAGAAAATAACTAAATTGAAACTAGTCATCTTTCTATCACGGGCAAGTGTTTCAGATTTTCGATTATTTCAGTTATTGTTTATTTACAACCATCCTATAGTTAAATTTCTCAATACTGGTTACTGAACAATGTCTATACCAGATAGCTCGAGCAATGCACTTTTAATATTGCGTAACAAATATACTTGTTTTATTATACCTGTTTTCAACAACTTGATCATTAAATCGAATCTCACTGACTGGGTGTGTAAAGTTAAGTTTAAACACTGACTTAATGGAAGAAACTAATAAGAGAAATTAAATGGATACTTTAGCAATCAAACATGGATAAGGAATCTGGGTAACAAATCTCTAAAGAAAAAGTGTAACAGTTTCTTTTATCTGGGTTAGTTTTTTGAAAGGGGAATCTGGGTAACAAGAAAACGTGTAACAGGGTTTTTTTTATCTGGGTATGTTTACACAACTTCTTAGTTACAAGTGATGAAGTATATCAATGCTCTGAAGGTAAATAGGGATAGCCTTACACAACAACGTACAATAAACATATCATTGCTGACAAGCCTCAATTTAGACAACGCATACTGCAAAAACTCACATTCATGATGATTTTATTTTTAGTCCGTGATGCACTCAACCTTCAAGAATTGTTAACTATTCTAGTGAACGGGAACACTTTGAAAGGGTCTCTAAAATCAACATCTATTTCAATATTTGTACTCTGTTTTTTTAAATGAATTCCATGTGTTGTTGGGGGAAATGTCAACATCATAAATTCGAGCTAACTTTCACCATACCAACTGCTTTGAACGGACAAAGATCCTATAGATATGCCTCGAACAAAACGCCATCGTAAATGGAGAGAAATCTCAAATGCAGCGATGAAAGTCTAAATAGTCTATTTGAATCTATCTGTCCACTGAGTTAATTATTAATTAGCATCAACAGTATTAATCAGAGACAGACAATTTCAGAGACACTGTCATTGATATCAATAAGATATATGATCAATTTAAAGGCTGGTTCAAAGGAAACTTCACAAGTCAAAGCTTTCGACACCTACATGTATACCGTGTCTTTATCAAGTGTAATAATAATGATATCAATATTGCATTGATGCACTATGCGTCGAAATCTCGTGTCGGTCATAAAAACCTACTTTGTGGTGGTGCTTTGATTGTTTCTAATAAGTATGACACCCATGTTTAAAGAGAGCTGCAAATATGTCTTAGTTAACACGTAGTTTCTGATGGGTAATGCATAATTCAGGGGTGTGACGTCACAAATCTACAGCCAATAAATAACAAAAAGGATCACAGTCTTACGTAGACCGTGATGGAATATGACAATTCATAATAACTTGCAGTTAGATAGATGTCCTCCACCTTGCTCAACCAACATGCACTGCTCGCAAGTTGATATTATGAAGTGTGAACTGACACCGAGCCGATTCGCGTTTCGTCTATTTCCTTATCATGTATTTTAATTTATTAACAAATTAGTGACAGATTCGGTTCCGAAAGTTATTAGAAAACAAGCTTACAGCAGCTGACATATACTTTTGCATGTTTAGTCATATACATGTAGTGATTGGGGGATCTCTTTTGCTTCAATGATAGAAACTCACTATGTTCAGTCGATTTGGTTCAGATGAAATCCTATTAATGTATACATTATTTGTTGGTGTTACATGTGATTATTTGCACTTTTTTAACAATTGAGAAGCTCGTCTGAATAGCAATTCTCGCCAAGAAATTGCTTATTATAATTTACCTCTGGAAGTATCGTTTAATTATCCGAAATCACCAACGATAAGTTAAAACACATATATTACAAGCTAATATAGGATGGCATTTTTGACGCAGCTAATACGGTAAAGTTATACCACTAATAGATACTCGCATATATACTGTACACCAAGACCCGAGTCGATTTGCCCAGCTTGGTATTTACAAGATAAAATCATAGCAAACCTATGTAGGTCATTTGGCTTAATAGGCCTCCGAATGGCACTGAGGAAATATCAATTCTTGGTACAGCTGTCTTTGGATAAATGAAATCATGGTGGAACTGGAAACAGTTAACAATGGATGTTTATCAACAACGATTTTATAGGAACATACATTTACTACGCCAGCCCAGTAGCCTACATGTTGCTTAATCAATCTCAAAGCTCCTGTAATAAGACGGCTAAAAACGAAAACCTTCTTTATAATGGTATCAGCTACCAAAAAGAAAAAAAATGACATTTTCTTCAATATTTTTTTCTTTATCTAAATTTAGTAGTACAATATATAGGAGGTTTTCATTGGCAGCAATCTAGATAATGTACAATAAGGTAGTTCTTACAAGTAACACATCCCTGACATGTGACCCTGTATTCTTATTATTTAGATTTTGACCATAAATAACACCTATATTCGATCCGTACGGACTGCTATGTTTACCCATACTTCTTTTTATTTTAGTATCACTCTTTTATTTAGTCGTTGTAGTATTGATTGTAGTATCTTAGAGAATTGAAATTCTTGACTTTTGACAGCTCATGTCACTTTAACCTACAAATCTAAAAGCCTGTATATTGTTCCCAACTCAATTTGGTTTTGTAAACATTGCAATGCCAGATCTTGACAAAATTGGCAAGTGCCTTCTTTTAGAATTTACTCTACCCCAAACAAACACTATCTGGCATTTGTTTGCATTTAGTGGAAAACTAAGCAATGTCTGATATATATATAGGAATCTTGTACTGTTTTTCCCCTCAGCATAAAAATAATTATGTCTTGAATTTCGTCAGTTAGATATTTTGCTTGATGATGGAAAACGATTTATTATTCCTGTTTGATTGACAGTTTTGTAACTGATTGTTTTAATCAATATGTTGTGATTCTGAGACAAAACCGATGGTTAAATATTAAGTCTTCTATAGTGCTTTTTTAGATGATTAAGATTCATTTTAGGTCTACGTTTTGATTTTACATTCTATTAACAGATAGATACATGTATGACACTTCTGTGATTCTAAAGGAATAATGTTACTTGAATATTGTAACCTGTTAAATCTTTTCTTCAATTGAAAATGTATTTACTGAATGATTTCTGTAGGGTTGTAATCGTTAAGTCCTCGATTTGTGGTAAAAGCGTTGTTTATCAACAACGCTTTCTAAGTTTAGCCTAAGTCATACAAGTACACTTGTGTTCAGTACATTGCCTGTCCATTGAGCTTGGCGTAAATTATTACATTCCCAGTTACTATGTAGATCTGATATACTGGCTCAATTTACACCATCAAAGTACTTGAGATAATCTTGAGTGCGGCGAAAAAACACCAAACAATCACTCAAACTAAGCGAGGGTCTCCCTGTCTCTCACACCGACACAAATCATCCATCGACTGTCTTAGGTCTCGACTCTTCTCAGTCTGATTAGGGTTTTCCTCGATTGCAGTATGTGGAAGGGTTGTAAAGTAGCTCCGATGGCGGTGGGTTTCTCCTGGGAAAATATCATGGTCATCTCTCTCATCTAACGTCGCCAAATAATGCTAAATGCTAAAACATACTCGATATATAAGTACATACGTTTAAGCAGAACAAGAGATATACACTCATGCACCAGTGGAAGATGACCCATTCGTTAAAGCAAAGTATTTTGTCGGTTAAAATATTTGAAAAAATCGAAAGCTACCAAGGGAGGGGCCGGGGGTTTCTTATGACTCTCGTCCAATAAACACGTCATTTCCACCGTATCAATAAATTAATCAAGAATGAGGCATATATCAATAATTCGTCGATCGATTGATAATAACCTTTAAATATATTAAACACTAAGATAACTAGATTCGTTTCCGTCTGTTTCTCAGACGAATTTTGTTGAGCTACTTCTGCTAGACAGCGTTGCATTTCGTGACCGAGTGTTTGTGACAGTTGTGGATTATATAAAGAGAATAACAGTCATGGACTATACTTATAGCTCCATCAAGGTTGCATTTAGCTACACTATACATGATAAAACACTTTGCGGTTGACAGAAGCGAGGTCGACTCTACCTAATTCGCTAACTTGTTGCCTTGTTAGATTTAGTTAATCGTATTAAATACACACGCCATAGAGAAAGTGCATTGGGATAGTTAGTCAGTTTTAGAACCTTTTCCCATTCCCGTATTTCTGCAATAAAATACAACTGTACGCTCAAAGTAGACCAGAGTAGAGATTGGAAATTTACCGGGTCAATATCAGAGAAATCATTCAGGCTTTGTTTGCAGATATAAAGTCCTTTAGCAGTCATACAAACAGGTGACTTGGAAACACAGTGGTTCCATTTTATATCCAGTTTAGTTAAGACGTCGATTTTGCATGTTATCCATGTTAACGGATTGGTAAACCTAATTTCTTGAGAAGGTTATGAAAATTCTGATCTTCAAAGTTTTCCAATTGTATTTTCTTCACCTTGTCCGCCTATTGAAGTGTCACGAGCTCCCGAAAACCTCTGAAATACTCATAACCATCCTATGGAACGAGTCTGAATCTGACAGCTCGTGTTGATTTGTAAATAATGAACGTTGAGAGACTTCCGCGTACTTGGCATGAATTGCTTATCAAGTGAGTGTAACAAAATACGCCAAAACAATTTACAAATTAAAACTACTTTGAATGGAATTGCATAGTTGAACGAAGTTTATATAGCTCTGTTCATTTTCTAGACGTGACTAGTCTCAGAGGAGAAAATTTCCACAGAACAGTCTACCTTTATTACAAAGAGGGGTCTCGGCGGCCCAGTCAGCTAGAGTGATTGTCCCTCAGTCCCACACAGACCTTTCATCGATGCGACGCGAGATCAAATATTACTCAGATCAAATAAAAAAATTCAAACTTCTGAGTGGATTTCCCCTCGATTGCCGTATGCGAGTTTCCTGGTACCCGCCGAAGGTCAGGGGTTTCATCCTGGCAATAAGTTCGGTTTCCTCTCCCACTAAACCTGGCAACGCCGCCATTTAAGTGAAAGAATCTTGAGTGTGGCGTAGAACACCAATCAATAAATTTATTACAAGGGTGTCGCCAAGATATCCACTGACTTCTCCGGGGTGTTTTTTTCACCCAAAATATACATTTAAAAACATCTTAAATCATCACGTTTCACAGAAATTCGACAACAAAACATTCAATGCCGAAATATCATTTTTGTTATGTTCCTGTGCCAGTGTGACTTTATTTTCTAAACATATGCGAATGATAAAGCAAGTGGTTGATTTCCATTACTGTAAGAATCCGTGTATGTGGACCAGACGATAGACAACGTCTGTCACATTGTGTAACAGTTAAACGATAATCAGTTGATTATCCACCAAAGGCATCCTCCATCGATTTTGTCTGCTGGGAGTAAAAAATTAACTTCGACCGCCTGACTCTTTCCAGTATATTCCAACAAGCGTGTGAAAAGTTACAAATCATTATCCCAAGGATCGAGTTTTTTTAATTCCTACTTCTCGTGGATAATGAACCTTCTGGTGTCATAGAATAAATAAGACGGACTGATTATCGATGACACGGCTTTAAGCTCGCCTCATTTTGGGACCCATTTTATTCCTGCTTTATATAAACGACATATGTAATAGCTCATCTATCCTCCACTTCTTACTTTTTGCCGATGATACAAGTGTAATTTTGACAGACAAAAATCCTGAAATATTGTGCATTAATATGTCAACGGAACTCGGTGAATTATTTGAATGGCTCTGCTGCAATAAGTTGTCTCTCAATTTATCCAAAACCAAATTTATGTTTATTAATCCGACAAGAAATAATGTTTTTAAATCGCCGACTTTGTCTATCAACAATACAAAGATAGAAGAAGTCGTAAGTTTTAAATTCCTAGGGGTTTATTTTAATAACAGACTCAATTGGCGTACTCACATTGATGAAACTTGCAAAAAATTGTCTAGGAATATCGGTATATTAAACAATATCAAATCTTGTCTGCAAAGAAAAACTCTACTCATACTATATTATTCCATCATATACCCGTATTTATCTTATTGCAATATTGTCTGGGGTAATACCTATCCTACACATCTGAAACCTTTGGTAATCCTACAAAAAACGTTATTCGAATCATAAACTTATCCGGCTACTTGGCACATACAGATCCTATATTAAAAGCACTTGAGATTATTCCTTTTGGTCAAATAAACCTGTCTTATGTCCTTCAGTTCTGTCATAAACTGTTTTACCATTCATATGCACTACCAATTAGTTTCAGAAATTACCTTACCCCCCTGTATACACTAGACAGATACAATACAAGACTAAGACAGTATAATTTCTACAGACCTTTCTATTTTACTGATCTTTCCTTCTATTCACTAAAAACAAAAGCTCCGCGTGAGTGGAATAACTTGACTACTAGTTTAAAGTCCACACAGTCATTATCTCTATTTAAAACCAACTTAAAGAGATATCTAGCTCAGAATTGTTAGTCTTATTTATCTATGTGTTTTTTTTACAAATGTTGCTCCAATTGTATACTTTTGTTATATTATATCTGGCAGTTTTCATGCAATACGTTATTGAGAGTACTTTGTGTGGTCACAAGAAGGATGCATATATATATATTAATTCACCGAGCATTTGAAACCTATAAATTCGTCATAATTGGAATATTTTACTTATTTATTCTTTTTTTTTTAGACGGAACATTTATATACTAAGTTCTATGGGATACAACAAGCCCTACGGGATTTTATTCCCGCCAAAGTCCCATTTTTTTTTCTATTTGAGGACAGTAACTATTTATTTATGACTATAACATTGATCCTGTTTGACTGTCTAATATTCAAATGCTTTGGTGAATAAATGAAATGAAAAATGAAATGAGAATACATCAGACAGACTGATCATCGATGAAATGATTTTAAGCTCGCCTCTATAATCCAGACTATACTGTTTTCATTAAAGTGGCATCAGCTGCCAAAACGTTTTGACGTTAAAACAGAATGTTGTAATTATTGGCTATTTTTCTCAAGAAGTATAATTCAAAAGCTTTTTAGTGCTTCTAGTCTCGAGAATGTACGATAAAGTATTGTTTTGAACTAACTATGGCTTTGAATGAATGCATGGTCGTCCCGGTTATTTAAATTTTGTTTACTTTTCGGACACTATTTCGGTTCGTATAGGTCGTAGACTTTATGGATTTCCCTCATTCCAACGCCAATCATTTAGTTTTCCGATGGCATTCAAAGCCTCTTACTGTCGTGGCGATCAGAAATTGTGAAAAGTGTGAATTTTGGCAGCTTATGCCACTTTAAGAACGCGAGACGGTTTTCCGTGTTTTTCCCCACAGAAGATGTTAGAAATTTTCTTTTCTTAGGGTCAAAATCTCTTGCTATTTCTAATTTGAATTTGGAAAGTATATCAACAAACTGCCATCCTGGATATGTGCACACGTGTCCAAAGGATTTGAAGCGTCTAAGAGACTAACGGTATGAAAATTTAAATATACATATTCTCATTGGCTTGATTTAAGCTGTGTGTGTATAAGATAATCTAACAAACCAACCGTACCCAGCAGCGCCGGGTAGCTCAGTTAAAGTTAAGTCTAAAATGAAAAGAAACATCTGAATTTACTCGTTTTTTACGTTAACTTTGTATAGGCTTCAATTCCACGTATGCTTTTGCATCGCCATTTAGACATTTATACATAAATGGAAATACATATTGGCCCATCGTTTTTAGTGATCTTACTTCTAGTAACCTCGTCTAAATTCGCCTTATAAACAAACGCCAGAAAGTCCAGGAGTCCGGAGTCCAGGATTCCGTTAATGTTTGATATTGAAGACTTGTCAATAATTTTACAATCAAAAAAGTTTAGACGTGTAGTCCCTTGATAGATTAGGATGACTTTTACCTTACCAGCCCTATATTTGTAAAGTAAATTAACACCATGTACGTTTCACATCCTGGAAACCTCTAACCGCCAACTGCTTCACCAAATACACATCAGACATCACAACTGTCAAGAAGAACCAGGGCCCATTTTAACGATGCCATCTTAGTAAAGTGACCTTAGTTGGTAAGGAGTAATCTTAAGGGAGATTTTAAGATGAACCTACGCCCCTTTTACGAACCCCCATCATAACATTACAGCTTTGCGACAAGCACATCACTAGCTTCAGGGTAATATTTGAAACACAGAAACACATGCGGGTATATTTATGTATTTTGGTGTAAGTATTTTTAATTCATTTGTACTAAAGCTGTAGACACGTATTTCTTATGCACACGGAATCATGTTTTACGCAAGTCAGAAAATAACTGACTGGAAACGTCAACAATATCTTCCAGCTTATGGCTTTTTTATGACACTTAGAGCTGGTTTGGTTCATATTGTTGCCTGAACGTACCGAATTAGAGTCTTAATCAATGCATAACATAGCTGTATATGGTAAAGTTGACGATAGGTATTTTCCAGGCTGGATTTTAATTTTATAATAATTTAGAAAATTAAGTGTACATTATATGTTTCTTGGGAGTCATGTGACTTTGAACAATTCTAATCGTGAAGACTTTGGTATGTGAAAGTGTGCCACAGCAAATGTCAGCAATTACAATCGCTTAAAACATATAGAAAAAATTACAATAAATTAGGATGTTTTTCGTCGTTTGGGCTGAATGACATGTTTGGAAGTGCTTGAAACGCAAAAATGGCTTTACTGAGCCAATGTAGCGAAAAATTCAAATTAGATAGTATTCAACCTGGTGGAAAACTTCAACAAAGCTAAGTTTTTTTCGGTCAGGACACATTGCTTAGCACGACATCAGGTTAGATCAACTTTGTTGAGCACGACGTAAGATACTTTAAAAGTTTAGCTTTTGTGGCGTGAACTCTTCTATACCCCTTTACATATAAGCTCACATTAGGTGAACTTGTCAGGAATCGTGATTCTTGTCTGCTCACATACACGTCTATTACTGACTGATATACTCAACACAAAGTATGAACATGTTTTCAGACTTGAAGGAGATGAACATCACTTCTATATTGATGGAGACAGGGAAATACTTGTAGCTTTCTTCGCTAATATTCATGCTTCATAGGACAACATTAGATTTCTTACGCATTAAACTCTATAACTTCACCTGCTCGAATTATGTAAACATTTTAGCTTATTTTCAGATCGGTATCCCCCTACTTAGTCATTTAATAGCTTCTTCTTAAAGTGCTTTTACTTTAGTTTTAATGTTGGTGCTTATCAGGTTTCCTGACAGTCGTTTGGCTTAGTATTGGACTTTTGTTATCTGAAATAAAATTCCACACACGAAAAGTCATCATATAACACATTTTATCAGATATGAGGAAACAATTTTTTGTCTATTTTCTTTTCTAACTTTGTCACTTTCCGGTAAAGTAAAAAGAGCTGCCAACAATTCAACATCTTTTATCAATAATGATAGTCAATAATTCAGTGTTGTACAAAATTAACTGTATAAGAAATAGATCAGAAAGAGCCTTTTTGACATTAATATATGCTATGGGGTTGTAGAACAGTTTTTATCAAAACTAATACAACATCGACATTTTGGCTGTTATAATCGCTTTCCTTATATCAAAACCATTTAAAGCTTTTGCATACGACAGAAATAGACGAATAGAGAATCTGTGCTGTTTTATGGCGTGTTATTGTTGGAGGGATGAATGGAGAATGTCTGTAACAAGTATCTAAGTAAGTTCCGAGCAGCTCGTTAGACGTGTGTTTATATTTGTTCTCACTTACATGTAAAGACGTCTATCACTGGTGTGAAGGTAAGGTCCTTATGACATTAACGCCCACGCACAACATTCATACCCATATACTAGAGAGTAGATTTTCCGTGTGTTTTAGTGTTTATAAATATACTACAGAGCAGATTTTCCGTGTGTCCCTGTGTTTTAGTGTTCATAAATATACTACAGAGCAGATTTCCCGTGTGCCCCTGTGTTTTAGTGTTCATAAATATACTACAGAGCAGATTTTCCTTGTGCCCGTATGTTTTAGTTTTCATAAATACACTACAGAGCAAATTTTCCGTGTGTTTTAGTGTTCACAAATATACTCCAAGGTTATTTTAGACAAGAAGATTTTCTCTGTGCCCGTGTGTTTTAGTGTTCATAAATATACTAGAAAGCTACCAGGGTTGACCATAAAGATGGCATTTCCACGTACAATTTCCAGTGATTCATATGGGTGGATCTTTTTATGCTTGCCAATATAATATACTAATGACAAAACATTTACTATATCTACTTTTTTAATATCCGTTAATGAAATAAGGAATGAATAAGAAATGAAGGATATTACTATGCCAGTTCATTGCGATGATAATACTAAGTACTTTACAGATTTAAGTATAATACCCTCTGCTTTCGGCGCTATATGGCACTCTTACATGCGTATAGGAAAATAAATAAATAAATAAATTGTAATAAGTAATCAATCCAGCTGTATTTACGTGTACATACATTGGTAAAAACTATGTAAAGCACGCTTATCCACTGTCATACAGCCAATGAACCAGGTAAGATGTTCATTTTCCGGACATGTTTCTAAAATTAAATCGGCGATGTTATAATTATTTCCTTTTATTTTGGTCGGTGTTTGATTACTTAATTACTTAACTGGATTGAGTTATTTCAGAACAGGGAATTTGCCAAGGAGTGAATGAATCATGTAACTAATAGATAAGTCATAGGAATAAGACAATGTTATAATTACATGACGATATACGATATTGGACTATTGAAGGTCATTGTTCGAGCTTACAGCACTGGTGTAATGGATAATATGATTAATGTTCACTCCAGTATTCATCGGTGATTTGAAGTTTTCAGATCTGTCGGACATCGCCCGTGTGCAGCCCAGAGAAATGTGTCTGAATTATTAGAAATCAAATTCAGAATGATATAAAGTCGATCTTTGATCTTCTCAAGATTGATTAAATGGGATGTTATATTTCCCCGTCAGATAAATACACCAGACACTGTGTTAGGATTGATTGCCGTGTCCTAACGATAAGTCGATATATGGTCATATCTATATATTCCCCTATACTTAATGTCAGAGCAGATCGTGTATCTTATCGCACGAGCTGTCCGAAATAAGACGAGATGTAAAAGAAGTTTGTGTGTAATTCATGACACAAGAAAATAACTAAATCGAAACCACTCATATTTCTATCACGGGCAAATGTTTTAGATTTTCGATTATGTCAGTTATTGTTTCTTTTCAACCATTCTATAGTTAAATTTCTCGATACTGGTTACTGAGCAATGTCGATACCAGATAGCTCGAGCAATGCACTTTTAATATTGCGTAACAAATATACTTGTTTTATTATACCTTTTTTCAACAACTGAAACCATTAAATCGAATTTCACCGACTGGGTATGTAAAGGTAAGTTTATACACTGACTTTATGGAAGAAACTCATAAGAGATATTAGACGGATACATTAGCAATCAAAGATTTTTGGTGAAAATGGGTAACAAATCTCTAAAGAAAACGTGTAACAATTTTTTTTTATCTGGGTGAGTTGTTTAGATGGGGAATCTAGGTAACAAGAAAACGTGTAACAGTTTTTTTTTTATCTGGGTGAATTTTTTATATGGGGAATCTGGGTAACAAGAAAACGTCTAACAGTTTTTTTTATCTGGGTATGTTTACACAACTTCTTAGTTACAAATGATGAAGTATATCAATGGTCTGAAGGTAGATAGGGATAGCCTTACACAACAACGTACAATAAACATATCATTGCTGACAAGCCTCAATTTAGACAACGCATACGACAAAATCTCATATTCATGATGATTTTATTTTTAGTCCGTGATGCACTCAACCTTCAAGAATTGTTAACTATTCTAGTGAACAGGAACACTTTGAAACGGTCTCTAAAATCAACATCTATTTCAATATTTGTACTCTGTTTTTTTAAATGAATTCCATGTGTTGTTGGGGGAAATGTCAACATAATAAATTCGAGCTAACTTTCACCATACTAACTGCTTTGAACGGACAAAGATCCTATAGATATGCCTCGAACAAAACGCCATCGTAAATGGAGAGAAATCTCAAATGCAGCGATGAAAGTCTAAATAGTCTATTTGAATCTATCTGTCCACTGAGTTAATTATTAATTAGCATCAACAGTATTAATCAGAGACAGACAATTTCAGAGACACTGTCATTGATATCAATAAGATATATGATCAATTTAAAGGCTGGTTCAAAGGAAACTTCACAAGTCAAAGCTTTCGACACCTACATGTATACCGTGTCTTTATCAAGTGTAATAATAATGATATCAATATTGCATTGATGCATTATGTGTCGAAATCTCGTGTCGGTCATAAAAACCTACTTTGTGGTGGTGCTTTGATTGTTTCTAATAAGTATGACACCCATGTTTAAAGAGAGCTGCAAATATGTCTTAGTTAACACGTAGTTTCTGATGGGTAATGCATAATTCAGGGGTGTGACGTCACAAATCTACAGCCAATAAATAACAAAAAGGATCACAGTCTTACGTAGACCGTGATGGAATATGACAATTCATAATAACTTGCAGTTAGATAGATGTCCTCCACCTTGCTCAACCAACATGCACTGCTCGCAAGTTGATATTATGAAGTGTGAACTGACACCGAGCCGATTCGCATTTCGTCTATTTCCTTATCATGTATTTTAATTTATTAACAAATTAGTGACAGATTCGGTTCCGAAAGTTATTAGAAAACAAGCTTACAGCAGCTGACATATACTTTTGCATGTTTAGTCATATACATGTAGTGATTGGGGGATCTCTTTTGCTTCAATGATAGAAACTCACTATGTTCAGTCGATTTGGTTCAGATGAAATCCTATTAATGTATACATTATTTGTTGGTGTTACATGTGATTATTTGCACTTTTTTAACAATTGAGAAGCTCGTCTGAATAGCAATTCTCGCCAAGAAATTGCTTATTATAATTTACCTCTGGAAGTATCGTTTAATTATCCGAAATCACCAACGATAAGTTAAAACACATGTATTACAAGCTAATATAGGATGGCATTTTTGACGCAGCTAATACGGTAAAGTTATACCACTAATAGATACTCGCATATATACTGTACACCAAGACCCGAGTCGATTTGCCCAGCTTGGTATTTACAAGATAAAATCATAGCAAACCTATGTAGGTCATTTGGCTTAATAGGCCTCCGAATGGCACTGAGGAAATATCAATTCTTGGTACAGCTGTCTTTGGATAAATGAAATCATGGTGGAACTGGAAACAGTTAACAATGGATGTTTATCAACAACGATTTTATAGGAACATACATTTACTACGCCAGCCCAGTAGCCTACATGTTGCTTAATCAATCTCAAAGCTCCTGTAATAAGACGGCTAAAAACGAAAACCTTCTTTATAATGGTATCAGCTACCAAAAAGAAAAAAAAGGACATTTTCTTCAATATTTTTTTCTTTATCTAAATTTAGTAGTACAATATATAGGAGGTTTTCATTGGCAGCAATCTAGATAATGTACAATAAGGTAGTTCTTACAAGTAACACATCCCTGACATGTGACCCTGTATTCTTATTATTTAGATTTGGACCATAAATAGCACCTATCTTCGATCCGTACGGACTGCTATGTTTACCCATACTTTTTTTTATTTTAGTATCACTCTTTTATTTAGTCGTTGTAGTATTGATTGTAGTATCTTAGAGAATTGAAATTCCTGACTTTTGATAGCTCATGTCACTTTAACCTACAAATCCAAAAACCTGTATTTTGTTCCCAACTCAATTTGGTTTTGTAAACATTGCAATGCCAGATCTTGACAGAATTGGCAAGTGCCTTCTTTTATGATTTACTCTACCCCAAACAAACACTATCTGACATTTGTTTGCATTTAGTGGAAAACTAAGCAATGTCTGATATAGATGAATCTTGTACTGTTTCCCCCCTCAGCATAAAAATTATTATGTTTAGAATTTCGTCAGTTTGATATTTTTCTTGATGATGAAGAGCGATTTATTATTCCTGTTTGATTGACAGTTTTGTAACTCATTGTTTTAATCCATAATAAATCTCCTATCATAACTTATTCTTCAAATGAAATTAGTAGATTGCATCCAGGACATTAACATCGGAGTATATGTAAGGGTTTCAACGTACTTTCCGAATGCCGGGGCTTACTTCGAAAATACTATAAAAGAACTAGATAAAATGTCCTTGCGTTGGCGTTAGAGAGGTAAATACAAATACAGATATCTTCCGACCACTGGAATCATGACGAGACTGGATCTAGTTTACAATAGCACCGGTGCTTATCAACAAAGAGGGCCGATTTTCACTTCATTTGGAACTCTGACAACTTCTTTTATTTCTGTCTGTGTATCACGAAACATAACAACTGGATGAACAATTATCCCATAGTATCCCCCCCCCTCCAGCACTGTAACAGATGATATACCTGTAACTTGGTTACTCGTAAAGTGCCAGCAATACAAAGGTGATTACATTCCTTAACCTGTAAAACTATAGGCCAGTAGTTCTTATTTTGTTCCGAACTCGATTTGGTTTTGTAAACAACGCAATGTCAGATCTTGACAGAATTGGGAAGTGCCTTCCTTAAAGAATCGACTCAAACATAAACATAATACTGTCTTAAAATGATGTACATATATATGAAAGACTTGAGACTGCTCTAACATCGTGTATGATCTCACGTGCAAAAATGTCGCAAGCACTTCGTAGGACAAAGAGTTGCCAACTATATATCTGCTATTGGACAAACGTGCTCTGTACGTGGTCCAGCATTTCAACCCTCCAGGTTATTCGGTTAAGGACGACTTCAGAGAAATCATTCTCACATTCCGCTGCAGACAACTAGTATAAACGTTTACAAAGGGAACGAGTGTGGATTAAATGGTAAAAACTGTTTATCATTGAACATATTGTGTATAACATGGTACACATAATATACGTTTTTCAAAACTAATTAGAAACTTGTCTTCTTGGTTATTTTCCATGTAGCGTACTCGTGGGTTTTAGTGTTCATCAATATATAAAATATTTTGCTTAAATTGTTGATTTTATTACCAAGGCTTGATTATATAGAACGCAATGGATAGGAAACCTTCTTTGACGAGAACAGCATTTAGTCTTCTGAATCCAGCTACTGTACAAATGTATGTTTAATTTGCTGCGTAAGGTACTGTTTACAGTGAAGGAAATGTGGGATTACAAGTGGTTAGGAATACGATTGCAGTGGTTTCCTACCATTATGTATGTTATGGCTGGTGTAACGGTTATCATGCACCTTTTTATTTTTTTTATAATTTTGGCCCATCACATCTGTTAAAAGAAAGACGTGTAATCTTGGATGTATTTGGGTGACTTTTACCTTTATTACCAGCCCTATATTTGTAAAGTAAATTAACACAATGTTTCACACCGTGAAAACCTCTGAGAACAACCAACTGCTTCACCAAATACACATCAGACCATCACTGTCAAGAAGAACCAGGGCCCATTTTTACGAAGCCACCTTAGTAAAGTGACCCTGGTTGGTAAGGGGAAATCTTAAGGGAGATTTTAAGATGAACCTACGCCCCTTTTACGAACCCCCATCATAACATTATAGCTTTGCGACAAGCACACCACTAGCTTCAGGGTAATATTTGAAACACAGAAACACATGCGCGTATATTTATGTATTTTGGTGTAAGTATTTTTAATTCATTTGTACTAAAGCTGTAGACACGTATTTCTTATGCACACGTAATCATGTTTTACGCAAGTCAGAAAATAACTGACTGGAAACGTCAACAATATCTTCCAACTTATGGCTTTTTTTGATGACACTTAGAGCTGGTTTGGTTCATATTGTTGCCTGAACGTACCGAATTAGAGTCTTAATCAATGCATAACATAGCTGTATATGGTAAAGTTGACGATAGGTATTTTCCAGGCTGGATTTTAATTTTATAATAATTTAGAAAATTAAGTGTACATTATATGTTTCTTGGGAGTCATGTGACTTTGAACAATTCTAATCGTGAAGACTTTAGTATGTGAAAGTGTGCGCACAGCAAATGTCAGCAATTACAATCGCTTAAAACATATAGAAAAAATTACAATAAATTAGGATGTTTTTCGTCGTTTGGGCTGAATGACATGTTTGGAAGTGCTTGAAACGCAAAAATGGCTTTACTGAGCCAATGTAGCGAAAAATTTAAATTAGATAGTATTCAACCTGGTGGAAAACTTCAACAAAGCTAAGTTTTTTTGGTCAGGACACATTGCTTAGCACGACACCAGGTTAGATCAACTTTGTAAGATACTTAAAAAGTTTAGCTTTTGTGGCGTGAACTCTTCTATACCCCTTTACATATAAGCTCACATAAGGTGAACTTGTCAGGAATCGTGATTCTTATCTGTTCACATACACGTCTATTACTGACTGATATACTCACCACAAAGTATGAACACGTGTTCAGACTTGAAGGAGATGAACATCACTTCTATGTTGATGGAGCCAGGGAAATACTTGTAGCTTTCTTTACTCCTATTAATGCTTCATAGGACAACATGAGATTTCTTACGCATTAAACTCTATAGCTTCACCCGCTCAAATTATGTAAACATTTGAGCTTATTTCCAGATCGGTATCCCCCTACTTAGTCATTTAATAGCTTCTTTAGTGCTTTTACTTTAGTTTTAATGTTCGTGCTTATCAGGTTTCCTGACAGTTGTCTGACTTAGTATTGGGCTTTTGTTTTCTGAAGAAAAAATGTACACACGGAAAGTCAACATTTAATATATTTTATCAGATATGAGAAAACAGATTTTCGTCTATTTTCTTTTCTAACCTTTCTCACTTTCCTGTAAAGTAAAAAGAGCTGCCAACAATTCGACATATTATATCAATAATGATAGTCAATAATTCAGTGTTGTACAAACTTAACTGTATAAGAAATAGATCAGAAAGAGCCTTTTTGACATTAATATATGCTATGGGGTTGTAGAACAGTTTTTATCAAAACTAATACAACATCGACATTTTGGCTGTTATAATCGCTTTCCTTATATCAAAACCATTTAAAGCTTTTGCATACGACAGAAATAGACGAATAGAGAATCTGTGCTGTTTTATGGCGTGTTATTGTTGGAGGCATGAATGGAGAATGTCTGTAACAAGTATCTAAGTAAGTTCCGAGCAACTCGTTAGACGTGTGTTTATATTTGTTCTCACTTACATGTGAAGACGTCTATCACTGGTGTGAAGGCAAGGTGCTTATGACATTAACGCCTACGCACAACACTAATACCCATATACTACAGAGCAGATTTTCCGTGTGTTTTAGTGTTCATAAATATACTAGAGAGCAGATTTTCCGTGTGCCCCTGTGTTTTAGTGTTCATAAATATACTACAGAGCAGATTTTCCGTGTGTCCCTGTGTTTTAGTGTTCATAAATATACTACAGAGCAGATTTTCCTTGTGCCCGTATGTTTTAGTTTTCATAAATACACTACAGAGCAGATTTTCTGTGTGCCCCTGTGTTTTAGTGTTCATAAATATACTACAGAGCAGATTTTCCTTGTGCCCGTATGTTTTAGTTTTCATAAATACACTACAGAGCAGATTTTCTGTGTGCCCCTGTGTTTTAGTGTTCATAAATATACTACAGAGCAGATTTTCCTTGTGCCCGTATGTTTTAGTGTTCATAAATATACTACAGAACAGATTTTCCGTGTGCCCCTGTGTTTTAGTGTTCAGAAATATACTACAGAGTAGATTTTCCGTGTGTTTTAGTGTTGATAAATATACTACAGAGCAGATTGTCCGTGTGTTTTAGTGTTCATAAATATACTGCAGAGCAGATTTTCCGTGTGTTTTAGTGCTCATAAAAATACTACAGAGCAGATTTTCCGTGTGCCCGTGTGTTTTAGTGTTCAAAAATATACTACAGAGCAGATTTTCCGTGTTCCCGTGTGTTTTAGTGTTCATAAATATACTACACAGCAGATTTTCTGTCTGCTCGTCGTTTAGTGTTCATAAATATACTAGAGAGCAACCATGGATGCCTGCCAACATAATATACTGATGACAAAACATTTACTATTTCTACATTTTTAATATCCGCTAATGAAATCAGTCAATCAGAAATGATGAATATTACTATGACAATTCATTGCGACGATAATACTTAGTACTTTATAGATTTAACTATAATACCCTCTGCTTTCTGCGCTATATGGCTCTCTTACATGCTGATAAGAAAATAAATAAATAAATTGAAATAAGTAATCAATCGAGCTGTATTTACGTGTACATACATTGGTAAAAACTATGTAAATCACGCTTATCCACTGTCATACAGCCAACGAACCAGGCAATACGTTTATTTTCCGGACATGATTCTAAAATTTAATCGGCGATGTTATAACTGTTTCCGTGTATTTTGGTCGGTGTTTGATTACTTAATTACTTAACTGGATTGAGTTATTTCAAAACAAGGAATTTGCTAAGAAGTGAATGAATCATGTGACCAATAGATAAGTCATAGGAATAAGACAATGTTATAATTACATGACGATATACGATATTGGACTTATTGACGGGTATTGTTCGAGTTTACAGCACTGGTGTAATGGATAATATGATTAATGTTCACTCCAGTATTCATCGGTGATTTTAAGTTTTCAGATTTGTGGGAAATCGCCCGTGTGCAGCCTAGAGAAATATGTCTGAATTATAAGAAATCAAATTCAGAGAGATATAAAGTCGATCTTTGATCTTCTCAAGATTGATTAAATGGGCTGTTATATTTCCCCGTCAGATAGATACACCAGACACTGTGTCAGGATTGATTGTCGTGTCCTAGCGATAAGTCGATATATGGTCATATCTTTATATTCCCCTATACTTAATGTCAGAGCAGATCGTGTATCTTATCGCACGAGCTGTCCGAAATAAGACGAGATGTAAAAGAAGTTTGTGTGTAATTTATGACAAGAAAATAACTAAATCGAAACCAGTCATCTTTCTATCAAGGGCAAGTGTTTTAGATTTTCGATTATTTCAGTTGTTTCGTCACAACCATTCTACACAATGTCTATGCCAGATACCTCGAGCAATGTACTTTTAATTTTGCGCAACAAATATACTTGTTTTATTATACTTTTTTTCAACAACCAAAATCATAAAATCGAATCTCACCGACTGGGTATGTAAAGATAAGTTCATACGGTGACTTTATAAACACATAAGAGAAATTAGACGGATACTTTAGCATTTAAAGATAGATGGGGGATCTGGCTAACAAATCTCTAAAGAAAACGTGTAACAGTGTTTTTATCTGGGTGAGTTTTTTAGATAGGGAATCTGGGTAACAAGAAAACGTCTAACAGTTTTTTTTATCTGGGTATGTTTACACAACTTCTTAGTTACAAGTGATGAAGTATATCAATGCTCTGAAGGTAGATAGGGACAGCCTTACACACCAACGCACAATAAACATATCATTGCTGACAAGCCTCAATTTAGACAACGGATACGGCAAAAATTCACATTCATGATTAATTTATTTTTAGTCCGTGTTCAACCTTCAAGAATTGTTAACAATTCTAGTGAACGTGAACCCTAACCCTAACCCTAAAAGTGAGTCCCACTTTTAAAGGGTCTCTAAAATCAACATCTATTTCAATATTTGAACTCTGTTTTTTTAAATGGATTCCATGTGTTGTTGGGGGAAATGTGAACATAATAAATTCAAACTAACTTTCACCATACTAACTGCTTTGGACAAGAAGCGGGAAACACAGATCCTCGAGATTTGCCTCGAACAAAACGCTATCTTAAAGGGAGAGAAATCTCAAATGCAGCCATGAAAGTCTTAATAGCCAATCAGAATTTATCGGTTCTCTGAGTTAATTATTAATTAGCGTCAACAGTATTAATCAGAGACAGACAATTTCAGAGACACTGTCATTGGTATCAATAAGATATATGATCAATATAAAGGCTGGTTCAAAGGAAACTTCACAAATCAAAGGTTTTGACACCTATTCCGTGTCTTTATCAAGTGTAATAATAATAATAATATCAATATTGCACTTGATAAAGACACTGGTATAGGTGTCGAAAGCTGGTGTTGGTCATAAAAACCTAATTCGTGGCTGTGCCTTAATTATTTCGCATTAGTATATGGAACCCACGTTTATAGAGAGTTTCAAACATTTCTTAGTTAACGCGTAGTTCTGATAGATAATGTTAAAGAGGATCCCAGTTAAAGGATCACAGTCTTACGTAGACCGTGATGGAATATGACAATTTATAATAACGTGCAATTAGATAGATGTCCTCCACCTTGCTCAACGAATATACAACCAAGTGTGGAATTAACAACATAAAATCACACCAACCATACCAGTATATGGAACCCACGTTTATGGAGAGTTTCAAATATTTCTTAGTTAACGCGTAGTTCTGATAGATAATGTTAAATCAAGAACATTGATAGCCCGAAAAGGGCGTGACGTCACAAATCTACAGCCAATCAATAACAAAAAGAATCGTAGTCTCACGTAGATCTTCATGGAATATGACAATCCATAATAACGTGCAATAAGATATGTTTCCGGCATCTTGCTCAACTAATATACCCCACACGCAAGTTGATTTGATGAAGTCTGAACTGACACCGTGCAGAGTCGCCTTTCGTTCCTTGTTCTATTTATTTTAATTTATTCACAAATTAGTGAAGGATTCGGTTTTCACACCAAAAGTTATTACAAAGCAAGCTTACAGCAGCTCACATGTACCTTTGCATGTTTAGTCCTATGCATGTAGCGATTGGAGGATCTCTTTTACTTCAATTATAGAAACTCGCTATGGTCAGACGATTTCGTTCAGATGAAATCCTATTAATATATACTGTCATGATTTGTTGGTGTTACATATGATATTTGCACCTTTTTAACACTTAATAAGCTCGTCTGAATAGCAATTCTCGTCAAGAAATTCCTTTTTATACTTGACATCTAACAGTATCGTTTAATTATCCCAAATCACCAACGATATTCTGTCCAAATCTTTCAATAACATTTAGAAGTCGGAGGTACAAATGGAGACGACGATTACTTATGGATAACAACTTTCTAGTTAATTGAGTGATATTCTGTCCATTAAGTTAAAACAAGTGTAATACAAGCTATTAGGATATCATTTTTGACGCAACTAATAAGGTAATTAATAGGCGAAGATACTAACATATCTGTACACCAAGGCGCGAGTCGATTAGCCCAGTTTGGCATTTACAAGATAAAATCATAGCAAACCTATACAGGTCATTTGGCTTAATATGCCTCCGAATGCCACTGAGGAAATATCAATTCTTGGTACAGCTGTCTTTAGATAAATGAAATCATGGTGGAACTGGAACCAGTTAACAATGGATGTTTATCAACAACAGCGTTAGGGGCATACATTCTCTACGTCAGCCCAGTGACGTACATGTTGCTTAATAAAGCTCAAAGTTCCTGTAATAAGATGGCTAAAAACGAAAACCTTCTTTATAATGGTATCAGCTACCAAAAAGGATTCTCTTCAATATATTTTTCTTTATCTAAATTTAGTAGTACAATATATAGGAGGTTTTCATTGGCAGCAATCTAGATAATGTACAATAAGGTAGTTCTTACAAGTAACACATCCCTGACATGTGAACCTGTGTTCTTATTATTTAGATTTTGACCATAAATAGCACCTATATTCGATCCGTACGAACTGCTATGTTTACCCATAATTGTTAATTTTAGTATCACTCTTTTAGTTTTCAGTGTACTTCAAACGATTGTAGTATCTTAGAGAATCGAAAGTCTTGACTTTTGACAGCTCATGTCACTAACCTACAAATCTAAAAGCCTGTAGTTTGTTCCCAACTCGATTTGGTTTTGTAAACATTGCAATGCCAGATCTTGACAGAATTGGCAAGTGCCTTCTTTTAGATTTTACTCTACCCCAAACAAACACTATCTGACATTTGTTTGCATTTAGTGGAAAACTAAGCAATGTCTGATATAGATGAATCTTGTACTGTTTTTCCCTCAGCATAAAAATAATTATGTCTTTATTTCGTCAGTTTGATATTTTGCTTGATGATGGAAAACGATTTATTATTCCTGTTTGATTGACAGTTTTGTAACTGATTGTTTTAAATCAATATGTCGTGATTATGAGAGAAAACCGATAGCTGAATATTCATCGTGCTTCTATAGTGCTTTTTTAGATGATTAAGATTCATTTTAGGTCTACTTTTTGATTTTACATTCTATTTACAGATAGATACATGTATAACACTTCTGTGATTCTAAAAGAATAATGCTACTTGAATATTGTAACCTGTTAAATTTTTTCTTCAAATTGAAAATGTATTCACTGAATGATTCCTGTAGGGTTGTAATCGTTAAGTCCTCGATTTGTGGAAAAAGCGTTGTTTATCAACAATGCTGTCTAAATTTAGTCTAAATCATACAAGTACACTTGTGTTCAGTACATTGCCTGTCCATTGAGCTTGGCGTAAATGCTTACAATGTAGATCTGATATACTGGCTCAATTTACAACATCGAAATACTTGAGATAATCTTGCGTGCGGCGAAAAACATCAATCAATCAAACAATCAATCAATCACCCAAACTATTCGAGGGGGCCGCTGCCTCTCACGCCGACACGAATCATCCATCGACTGTCTTAGGTCTCGACTCTTCTCAGTCTGATTAGGGTTTTCCTCGATTGCTCTATGTGGAAGGGATGCAAAGTAGCTCCGATGGCGGTGGGTTTCTCCTGAGAAAATATCATGGTTATCTCTCTCATCTAACGTCGCCAAATAAGTGAAATGCTAAAACATACTCTATACAAGTACATACGTTTAAGCAGTACAAGAGATATACACTCATAGTTGAATGCTTTATCTAGACTGTCCAGAATTCTGAATATCAATGTCAAACTAGCAGCCCTTAGATGCTATATAAGATCTATTTTAGAATATTGTCCACTTGTGTGGTACCCTACAAAAGTTACGGACATAAACAGATTAGAAAAACTACTGGAGAGGGGCCTTAGAATTGTGTACATGGACTTCAGAAGTCCGTATGAATACCTTTTAGAAAAGTCTAAGATGCCTAGTTTACACTTAAAGAGGAAAAGGCTTCTTGCCATCGAAATTTACAAAGCTGTGCATGGAAAAAGTCCCTCGTATATACAAAGCATGTTCGTAGAGAAAAATACGTCTCATTCTCTGCGTAAATACAAAAATCTAGTTGTACCACTTACCAAAACTACCAAATTTGGTCTCAATTCTTTTGTCTACATGGGATCCACATTGTGGAATAGCCTACCAAATGAAATAAAAATGTCCCCAGACCTAAAATGCTTTAAAAACAAGATACATAATTGGAAAGATTAATCATTAAATTTACTGTTACCCAAATTATCTGGCTTTTATTTAATCTTATATGTTATCAGTATTAACAATGTGATTTTATTGTAACATAGATGATGACAGTCAAAATATAAATGTATATATTTATTTATTTATTTATTTAATAATATTTGCAATTCATAACTGTTTTGTCACACAAATTTTATATGCATATTATCTAACAAAAAAAAAAAAAAAATACAAAAAATCCACCAATATACACATATACAAATGTTTTTACTATAATTTTATCCTATGTACATACATATATTTTTAATTAATAACCTCACTGTATATTTTGTTGCTCCTTGCATGTAGTCGGCAATAATAGCTTCTTGCAAGCTAGTGTTTTTTTGTTATATATGTAAACCCCGACTCTAAATAAAATATCTTATCTTATCTTATCTTATCTTACACGACCAGAGAAAGATGACCCATTCGTTAAAACAAAATATTTTGTCAATTAAAATTTTTGGAAATATCGAAAGCTACCAAAGGAGGGGCCGGGGGTTTTCTTATGACCCTCGTCCAATAAACACGTCATTTCCACCGTATCAATAAATTAATCAAGAATGAGGCATATATCAATAATTCGTCGATCGATTGATAATAACCTTTAAATACTTTAAACACTAAAATAACTGGATTCGTTTCCATCTGTTTCTCAGACGAATGCTGTTGAGCTACTTCTGCTAGACAGCGTTACATTTCGTTACCGAGTGCTTGTGGCAGTTGTGGATTAAAAAAAGAGAATAACAGTCATGAACTATACTTTTAGCTTCATCAATGTTACATTTAGCTACACTATACATGATAAAACACTTTGCAGTTGACAGAAGCGAGGTCGGCTCTACCTAATTCGCCAACTAATTGCCTTGATAGATTTAGTTAATCGTATTAAATACTCACGCCATAGAGAAAGTACATTGGGATAGTTAGTCAGTTTAAGAACCTTTTCTCATTCCCGTATTTCTGGAATAAAATACAAATGTACACTCAAAGTAGACCAGAGTAGAGATTGGAAGTTTACCGGGTCAATATCAGAGAAATCATTCAGACTTTGCTTGCAGATATAAAGTCCTTTAGCAGTCATACAAACTGGTTAATTAGAAACACAGTGGTTCCATTTTATATCCAGTTTAGTTAAGACGTCGATTTTGCATGGTATCCATGTTAACGGATTGGTAAACCTAATTTCTTGAGAAGGTTATGGAAATTCTGATCTTTTCCAATTATATTTTCTTCACCTTGTCCGCCTATTGGAGTGTCACGAGCTCCCGAAAACCTCTGAAATACTCATAACCATCATATGAAACGAGTCTGAATATGACAGCTCGTGTTGATTTGTAAATAATTAACGTTGAGAGACTTCCGCGTGTTTGGCATGAATTGCTTATCTAGTGAGTGTAACAAAATACGCCAAAACAATTTACAAGTTATAACTACTTTGAATGGAATTGCATAGTTGAACGAAGTTTATATAGCTCTGTTCATTTTCTAGACGTGACTAGTCTCAGAGGAGAAAATTTCCACAGAACAGTCTACCTTTATTACAAAGAGGGGTCTCGGCGGCCCAGTCAGCTAGAGTGATTGTCCCTCAGTCCCACACAGACCTTCCATCGATGCGACGCGAGATCAAATATTACTCAGATCAAATAAAAAATTTCAAACTTCTGAGTGGATTTTCCCCTAGATTGCCGTATGACCGTTTCCAGGTATCAGCGGAAGGTCGGGGGTTTCCTCCTGGCAATAAGTTCGGTTTCCTCTCCCACTAAACCTGGCAATGTCGCCATTTAAGTGAAAGAATCTTGAGTGCGGCGTAGAACACCAATCAATAAATTTATTACAAGGGTGTTGTCAAGCCCACTGATATCCACTGACCTCTCCGTGATGATTCATTTCACCCAAACCATACATCTAAAGACATCTCAAATCATCACGTTTCACAGAAATTCGAGGACAAAACATTTAATGCCGAAATATCATTTTTGTTATGTTCCTGTGCCAGTGTGACTTTATTTTCTAAATATATGCGAATGATAAAGCAAGTCGTTGATTTCCATTTCTATGAGAATCCGTATATGTGGACCAGACGGTAGACATCGTCTGTCACATTGTGTAACAGTTAAACGATAATCAGTTGATTGTCCACCAAAGGAATCCTCCATCGATTTTGTCTGCTGGGAGCAAAAAATTAACTTCGACCGTCTGACTCTTTCCACTATATTCCAACAAGCGTGTGAAAAGCTACAAATCATTATCCCAATGATCGAGTTTTTTAATTCACACTTTTCGTGGAAAATGAACCTTCTGGTGTTATAGAATAAATAAGACGGACTGATTATCGATGACACGGCTTTAAGCTATACCCGCATCTATAATCCAGGCTACTGTCTTCTTTAAAAACACCACACGGTTGTCTGTGTTTTCCCCACAGACGATGTTAGAAACGTTCTTTTCTTTTTTTTGTTAATATGCAAACCATTAAACAGGCCACACGTTCTTTGGCTTATTTTGACCGAAACCTTCCCGACTGATAAACCACACTGTACCGAATGGGAGAAGCGTCATTCCGTGTTCTTAAAAGATTATCAAAATATTTGCCAATACGTTGTTTACCTTATAACACAATCTGGCTAGTGTCCGTACCGGGCGGGGGTGCTCTTTCTTTGATGAACTGTGAATACTTTTACAACTTTTCTGCAAACGCATTTTGTACATTTTCGTACAATAATTGCTGAACATATATATAAAGCAAATCTATAATTCAAATCGACACGAGCCAAATACAAAGGAGAGACATTTGAGCTACATTTGTTGACTTTGTTTGGATATTCCTAATTTTTTTGATTTTTTAGTTAAACACGTAATGGAAAGTTAAACATATGGAACTTTCCCCAAAAGTTACACGGAAACTCATTGAATTCATTGTTTAACTAATGCTAAGCAAAAACCAGACAAAAGATATATCAAAAATTTGTTATCTAAATCTCTGTTCATTATTGGCTTAATCCTCTTTATGTGAATGGCTTCAAGTAGCTTTCTTTTCTTCCAGCAGCTTTGGTTAGTTTCAAATGGGACAAAACACAAATCTTAGAAACTAACCAAAGCTGCTGGAAGAAAAGAAAGCTACTTGAAGCCATTCACATAAAGAGGATTAAGCCAATAATGAACAGAGACCAAGGACTATTTATCCCTAACATTTATGATTTATTAATCTTAAGAGAACCCCACAGAGTTTAAACCCTTTTCCCCATTTATGTGCTTTATTGTTTTAAGAGCTTGTTGTTCTATCCTTTATCCTTTGTTATAGTTTAGTATAAATAATCATCTTGCATATTTGTTACTCATCACTTGATAACGGTGTTAGGAGCTACACCGAAACGTCGTGTTCCAATAAACCAAGAAGTTGTAAATCCATACGCAAGAGTTTTCGTTCCTTCATTTTTATGCTCAACTTCTAAATGCCACTTAAACAAGTCAAATTTAATGGAGTCAGAGAGGGACTATATATATCTTAGCCATTTATTGAGTTTTAAAGCCTTGTATTTATGCACATACTACAAAGGACTGCTTCGAGACATTCGGACTTCGGTAAAAGTGTGCGATTAATCTTAAGCATATCAGAAACGCCATGTACCACAGCTTAAGGTATTTCTCCAATTTGAAATTGCAATATCGAAAGAAGCAGTTTAACATATGGACCAAATAATAGATCAGAGTGTGGGTGTTTGGCAATGTCTTATCAGTAGGGTAATACTTTATAGAGGCGTTGAGCCGGAGAAATCAGCCACAAGGATGTGGCTGTCCGCAGCTGGCGCCCAAGGAGCCTCAGTCATGTGTCGTTATACCATACCCAAACATTGCTGAAGTGATTATGGTCAAAGACCGTGATCAAACCCACTATACACAGTATCGCTTTCAATGTCATCTGTCCTGAATAACTTAACTGTATATTGAGAGAATCTACAGAGAAAGTTTGAATGTCGAAAGTTCAGATTTAGAGCGTAAATTTATACAATACATAGAGCAAGAACAAACATTCATGAGATTGGCGGAAATAAGGTGATCACCATCTCTGTGTTTGTCAATAGATCTGCCATTTGTTCCTACAGGTAGCAAGCAGGTGTTTCATGTTGCACTGATGTTGTACCATTCCACCAATCAGAACCCTGATACACCTCTGAGATTGCAGCCGTGACGTGTGCTAGTATATCCAGTAAAACAGGAATCCACAAATTATCATATTACCAACACATATTGCCCTTCCCACAAACTATATGTATGTTTAGTTCCATAGTCGTTTAAAGTTTAACATTTTAACAGAACGATTGTTTATAAAATAAATAGTAGCAAGTAGAATGACATTGTATTTCAATTCGTGAAAATTTGTTTTTCCACTGCCTCTCAAACATTCCTGTCCCTTTATTTTTCAACCCATCCGAAGGAAATCTCTACATTTAACCCAAACTGACGTGCAATATAACATGTAACTTTTCGATTGTTCTACTTTTTGTTCTCTTCTGTAAAATATATATATACTCAGCCTTCAGTTCTGTTGCCCTCATTGCAGCCTTTTAATATTTATCGATGGCTACTAGAATTATTATTTGTTAAAATTCGAAACTTTACCATGTTGATACCTTTTTAATGAATATAGTGTGACGTTCTAATCGCTTTCAGGTTTATAATTTTCAGACGATCTATTTTTCTATTGGCATGTAATCAAGTATAATTCACCATTAACATGGCAATCAATGGTAAAATAGATAGAAACGTCGGCAAATATTTGAAATATTACCTCATGGTTTTATGTCATAGAAATTTGTACCATGCTTCAGTGGCTTAAAAGGTCTTTCCACCCAAGGCAACGTTTTATTAGTCTTGGACAAACAAAGTAACAAACTCCCTCTGGTTTGGGCGTTCAATATCCAAGCACAGAATTAATGTACGTTTCACCATGACTTACATTATTATTAGTTAATGGAGATAGTAAGAGAAATGTGTTTCCATTATGCTTCAGTGCTTGACTGAGCCAACAGCAGCAAATGTAGGGTGCATGACGTTTACGCTTTCTTGTTATCAGTTAACTTAACACCAGAGACGGAATAAGGACGAAGTTGATTCGTCGGATACACTACAGTACACAGAGTTGCTTGGGACACCACGCGTAGTAAAAATCGTGATAGTAAATCTGAGTATTCTTAAGTAACACGAGCTGGCAAATATGGTGAACATAATATTTCATTAGGTACATTATAGTAGAATGAGCTGCCAAAAATAAAGACATTTTCATGAATTCAGATTGTCAAAAGAAAGAGGAAATTTACATCCTTTCGAAAAACTAAAACGACTGAACACCCTTTTGTGGTGTTTAATATCTAGTTTCTTCTTGATCTCCTTTAAAAATTCATAATAGCCACCACGTTAGAAGAGGCCAGATTCCTTTTAAAATACCTGAAGGGTGGCGTTGGAAGTAAGTTAATCCAATTATTAAAACGAAGTCCATGAAGCTGTAACTCTGTGTCATAGTAATTAAGTTACCGTCTACAGTGCAAGCAGAACTAGGTCAACGATTGCTGACAAATTTAATAAACTATGCAATATTCTTCGTCTCAAAACTTCCAGTTAAATTAAGTTGCATCAAATTAAATTTTGAGTTTTTCATCTTTTCATCTTTTCAAGTTTGATTATTTGTTTTCTTTAGGAAAAGAATAATCAAATCAAATAACTATGCCAAGTCATTTCAAGTAACATTTTCATTAGGAGTATAACTATATATTCATTTTTTTAGGGATGGATCCGTTTGAATATACAACGACAATCAATTGAGTAACCATCTGATATTCAATGTCTTTCTTATATTGTGTTTAAAACTTCCTCCAACTATTTGTGTGCATAATACGGAATAGACCCTTATGGCTCAAGGGTTGACGCTTGCGCGGAAGCCTCGCTGTATGGCAAAATTACCCTAAATTGTGTTTTTGGATCAATCTGACGTCGGAATCGTGTTCATTTCATCTAGACGCGATGCAAAAAGAAGCATGTCACAGCGCCTGAAACAGAGAAATGATGTCAATGCCATACAATTTGAACAGCGTCATAAACACGTCATTCTAAGTATAAAAGGTCCATTGTGCAGATTTCATTTATATATATTTCAATGTTGTACATCCATCTCATAAAGCCCGCCAAAACAGTGAGGTTACCTTTGAGAACATATTTCAGATGCAGTTGCCTGAAGTAATATTTGATATTTAAGCAAACCATTGATTTCCAAATCCCCATACCCATTGGCCTGTGAGAATCCGTGTATGTGAACCAGACGGTAGATGTCCTCTGTCACATTGTGTAACAGTTAAACGATAATGAGTTGATTATCCACCAAAGGCATCCTTCATCGATTTTGTCTGCAGGGAGCAAAAAATTGACCACAACCGTCTGACTATTTCCAGTTTATTCCAACAAGCGTGTGAAAAGTTAGTAATCGGTGTCTCAGGGATAGAACTCGGCTAAGTTTCTAAATCTCCCCTTCTCTTGGACAATGGACCATCTGATGTCTCAAAAGACATCTTAAATATACTCATCCTTATCACCGCTTGTCTTTGTCACCTCGACTTCTGGAAATTGATTGATTGATTGATGTTTTACGCTGTACTGCGTTGGCAGGTTTACTGGTGGAAGAAACCTGGTCTTCGGCGAGTACCTGGCAACTCTCCCACATAAGGCGATCGAGTGAAAAATTCGAACCCCCGCCGCATCGATGGAATCTAGAAATTGGAGTTGTGTCAATGATCTAACGATAAGATATCTCATTTATAAAAAAAAAAAGAAAAAGAAAAAAAAAAAAGAATTGTAGTATTGGTGTGGCCAGCATCCGGGCTATGGTGTGGCTATCGAAATGTTTCGTTATGATGCTTGCAAGTAAAAACTGCTTAATACCGCCTTTGAAATAATAACCCTAAATTGTTCATTATTGGATAATGTATTCCAGACATAATAAATATAAGGATAGAATACTGACATGCCAGTTTCGGATTAGAGCCGTGCGTAATATAGAACATAAATATCCTCTTTAAATTCAATACACAATGTATAGAATTCAACTAAAGTTTGTCATTGGTTGAAGACTTAAACATACGCGGGCCTTCAAAACGGCGAGCCGCATAGAACATTACAAAATATACTATAACAAACATTCCCAATGCTGAAGACTACTGTACATATACAAGCGATAAAAAGTCGACCACACGTCCTCCAGTTTATTTTGTAAGCATGGCCTAAAACCAACTGAGCAGCCCTGAGTATGCGAAACGATCCACGGTGCTATTCCAGACGATCACCCTTGAAATATTATCAAAATATTAACCGCTATGCTGTTGACGTCGCTGTATTTTTAAGTCGCTTTGGTTAGTGCCCTTGTGGGATAACTGCTTGTGTTCCTCTGTGGACGTTCAGGAAACACTAGCATTAAAACCAGGAAGACTGTTTATACTAAGAATAGAACAGGTATCTGTATTTTTCTACACAATAAAAAATGAAACGTTTTAACATCATTTTGTAAATGTGAACAAACCTCGAGTCTGGACACACGCAGAGCTAACCGTAAGATAAGACCTCTTCTGAGACATATAGACGAAGGATTTGCTTTGATGGACACAGAAAAGCCTATCGATAAATATAATACAGACCAGATATAAGTGTTAACCAACGCCTTAGTTACGAGGTTTTGGTGTTCGGACTTCTTTCAAGTTTATATAAATACCAATTAAACCTAAATCCAACAAGTTCAATTCTTGTTAAAATCGCCCTTAACATTCATGAATTGAACGAAAAAACAGTGGGAAGGATAGAACGGTTAACGTCGTACATTCTATCCCATTTTTTTATCAAACTTCATAATGTTATTTGTAGGTTCTATAATGAAGTAAAACTAATAAAAAAATTGTCCATACTGAGCACAACGACGCAATTATAAACAGGAGAATAACCTCCTTGCTTCTGCGCGATTTACAACATGTTTTCAGCGCGGTGTTGTATACATAACATGTGGCAAAGTTCGAATGTTAAACAATTTAGATTTATTGAATTAAAAATATTTCTAGACTGGTTTCAAAAAGTAACCCGCGAAATACCTATAGGTTGATCTGATGGGAGAGTTGTCTGTTTTAAAACAGGTATTACCTAGAAAATTAAAAAACCTTAACACCGTCTGTGTTCCTCCTTTCTTCCGATTTATCCCTACTATGTTAATCTGTTTCGCGGAAATTCGAATGGGAAATGTGGGGGATTCATATATATTTAAATTCATCTTATTAACTTGTACGTTTGCATGTATGTTAATCTGGATGCATGTCTTTAATGTACCTGAGGAGACTGACGCATGCGTATTCTCTTATTATTTCAATGAAGGTACCACTCAGTTCAAGGAAAATAAAAACAATTCTGACCAAAGATGACACTTGATCGTTCGATGTGTAATTTCCCAGAATGTGCCGGTATTAAAGGAAGCTCGGTGGTTCACTTCGGCTACAGAGACAGGTGTCCTCACGCACAAACTCATGCAACTCCACCATATGCTTGTAAAGGAAATAATCTTGAGGTTCACTTGCTCATTCTTGTAAACGTGTACCATTGTATGCCTATTGCGTACATCGTTTAAAGGGATGGATTAGCCAATAAGCTAAAAGAACCATCCAGCCAGCCTTCAGACCTGCGCGTTTTCCTGTCTGTTTGATGGCCATACATTATGACATCTCGCTTAGGCTTATCCCCTACATTATCCGAGAAGACATATATATACCAAAGTTTATAAAGTCGGCTGATAAGGAGTTCCAATTCTGAAGTTGTCTACTGGAGCTTTTTTAACACTTTATCGGTAAGCCTACAAATCAATAGACGTGAGTATTCAGCTATGTCACTTTATTTGGGATATTAGGAATTTAGAAACATGAAAGATCGCGAATAATCGGCCTTTAATCACACGTAATTCTCGTGCGGTTGTCATATTATGTTGTGACATTGACAATCTTACATCTAAAATTTCTTGCGTTGGGGAGATAATATTATACCTCACCCTGAGCATTGTTTCCGTTGGCTTGCATACATGGGAGATGGTCAGGTCTCGTTATAACTAAAACAATTTTATCACAGAGAGCGTGTGTGAGAGCGTGTGTGAGATTTAATAAATGAGGTGAAAACACAAGATTTCTATTCGTAGGTTATCCTTTGTTCGTGTATATACAAGTTGAATAGTTCGTACACAATAAACACGGAAAACGGTGCTATTCGGAAACCTTGTATAAATGGATCTGACCATTATTTGTACTTAGCCTACTGATGTATATATTTTTTAATGTTGTTTTAGGGACGTAATTTTGAAAGAACGATCAAAGGAAATACCCCCACGAAAAGGGCAATCATGACGTGTGCGAGGATATATAAACGAGAGCCATATTGCCAACATATGCTATTATTCCCACCAATTTAACCTGGGTATGAATGCGCGTTTTAACGACATTTGTATTCGATTGTGTATGTTCATGAATATCTACTTTTATATCTGTATTATACACAACAATGTACCAAGCTACATGTATAAAGGTGTAAGCATGAGGTTTGTTCAAAGGAACCTTTATTTCTGCGTCGTGATTGGTTAACTGCTTTTCAAAGCCCGAGGTCGCTTTCAGCGCCAATATAAACCAAATACACCAGCGGGCATTCTAAATCAAGTTTGAAATAGGCATATTCGCTGGTTATACTCGTATAGTGTAAATACAGTTTCTTCTGTAATATTTTATCTCTTTCTCGTGCATTTATTGCTATATAATATACAAATATGGAGAGACTTCTTAACAAGTTCTCTGGCTTCTCTGGGCGACCAATGGCAACAGATTTTATATTTACCTATGGTTTAAAATATCATTCATTTAAAAGATATAAACTACGAAACTATGTCATTTTCCATTTCAAGCTTGTAAAAAATTCACCAATCAGTATTCGATCCGTGGAATCTTGAGATTCATGAAAAAAATACTCAGCCAACAACGCCAGTGCATATTTGCATTTTAGAACAAATAGTACGGTCTCAGATCTCAGTGTCTCATTTGAAATGCTCCACAGGTCTAAGTAACCGTTTTGTAAGTTTAAATATAAAAAGTAACAAGAAAATTAAACCTCCAAACAAATGACATGAATAATTATAAATTCCATTTACGGTTGACTCAATTTAGTCACATTTTCAAACAAATGCATATTCCACTTTTGATCATGATTCGTATTCCAATCAGCTATAGAAAATGGGGAAAACCGAATGGTCATATTATGCTGTAGAGGTTGATACAATATGTTCTGTTAAAGTAATTTGGAACGTATGGTAGTTAGTAGACTCCCATACCAGCCGGCCGAGTCAATGAGATGGAAATGCGACCAGCTAAAATCGAAGAAATTGTTTGGAATTTGTACTATTTGCATACTTAATCTTAAGGTTAGTTGGTTGGTTCATATGAATGATGTACGCCGTACTAGTGAGTAATTATTACCTCGAGCGATTAATCAAATGTATGCAAATGTATATGCAAATAAAAGTTACCTTCAAAGTACATATGGTATTCATGGACAAAAAGATTAGTGTTTTAAATTTATCAACTAATCAGCCCTTATCTGTCTTCAGAAAGAAAAGGAAAAGTCAATATTCAGCGAATTAAGGACATAATGATACTTAAGAAAGTTCATTTAACCTATACACATGAGTAACTTATTTGAGTGGCATTTAGAAAATGGTGGTATAACAGGTTTGATAAGGATGTTAGGATCGACATTCTACCCCTCCTGCATGTGCGTGCCGTGTGCAAATATACATGTTAAGTAGAGATGACTTTTCAAACGACATCGAGTCTGTAGTGCATCATCGGCTGCCGGCTGGTAGGTTTACCTCCCCCGGAAGAAGTGATATTTTGCTTGTTATCATACAAAATGAAGGATTTAACCTGATAATGCTGTGAGTGTGGTTATATTCTGTCCTTTTCTATTGAAAACTGGGCTGTCATGAACGTATATAGTCATCAAAGGGTTGATTTCACAACATTTCCCCCGATAGCGTCGTCAGCAACCCAGCCTGTCAAAGCGGTAGCCATAGTGACATTATGTCATTCTGCTTCAAAATATCTGGGTCAACCGTGGCACGTGACCAAAGCTTATCGTTGATTGGTTAAAAGTTCCCAGTCTGTCCCGAGGGAGGGAAAAGGAACGGCAATCAACAACAGGTCAATTTTTCCTCATTTTTCTCAATTATCGGGGTAGAATCGACTTTAATACCTTCGTCTTGGTGTTTATTGCATAACCCGATACCGCTGAACGTTGGTTCGCACCTAGTCAAACCCCTCGAATGCTGCGCATTCTCGTGGTTTGACTCGGTACGAACCAACGTTCAGCGGTATCGGGTTACGCAACAAACACCGCTACGGCGGTATTAAACCCTTAATCGAAACGTCGCCAGAAATACACAGGTTTGATAAGGAAGTTAGGATCGACATGGAAACGTCACCAGAAATGACAGGTTTGATAAGGATGATATAATCGACATGGAAACGTCACCTGAAATAAATTAAGAAGTTGTTATCCATTAGTAACTCGTTGACCTGTTATACACATGAGTCCCAAACAGATTTCTACCAGAACACCTAGTAGTGTTTTTCCACTTTCGTCAGCAGTTGACTGGATTTCCCTATTGGCGAGCAAAAACAATCGAATTTAGGAAATTATAAAATTGGATTACAAGCATGGTATATCAATTGCGTGAATAAGGTCAAACTTCTGTGAGATGAGATGCATTGTAGGGTGATTATGCAGATTTATTCATCTCTAATTTTGCTGGTTCATTCAACTTGGACTCGCTTTTATCTGTCATTGCTTCCATTCAGAAATGACGGGTATTTTTCAATACATTCGCTGCCTTTACCCTTCATAAATATTTACTTGCAATCTGAAGAAAACTAATTTAAACTGTGCTACATCATACATTATTACACCGGGTTAGTAGAAGAGTTGTGAATTCTTCTGAATTTTTCTGGAACGTGTTAAGTTTGAAGAAAGTTAATTTAAGTAGTCGATCATTACTCTGGGTCTTCAAGGTTCTGATAAATAAGTTATCTTGTGCACTTCAACTCGAATACATCCGCGTTATCAGAGAAATACAGGGGGAACATAATGAAGTAAAAATGTGATTTTGAGTGTGTAGAACACATCCCTAGAGCAGAAGGTCAATAGCGCGTATAGCCTCCATTAGCCTCAACCCTCCAGTGAGACGCCGGATCTGTTGAAGGGGTAACTGCGCAGATTTGAATTCTTTAGAGCACATTTGGGATAGGACTTTAAGCAGTCGTCACTGAAAGGTAAACTTAAATCTGCCTTTACACCTTCTCGTCCTCATTGCTATTTATGATGTGTATATTTTAATCTGATATTTGCACATCTAACCAAAAATACGCAAAACAATTGACATTATATGGTACAATAGCTTTTGGATGATGTCGCTTGAAGAAACATTTGATATTTAAGCAATGATTTCCAAGTCCCCATACTCATCGACCTGTGAGAATCAATGCATGTGAACCAGACAGTAGATGTCTTCTGTCACATTGTGTAACAGTTAAACGATAATCAGTTGATTATCCACCAAAGGCATCCTCCATCGATTTTGTCTGCAGGGAGCAAAAAAATTAACTACAACCGTCTGACTCTTTCCAGTTTATTCCAACAAGCGTGTGAACAGGTACTTAACATTATCCCAAGGAACGACTTGTCTAAGTTCAATAATCCACAGTTAATATTGCAAATAAACGATGTTCTAGGGTCTCATCATATGCCAGAAATTTACTCTAGATTAAGTGGATAAGAGTTTGAAACTGGGGTTAAGTCATAAATTTCCCAATCAAACAATTGCGCATCAGCTTCTAGAAGGGGTGCAAACAGAATGCGCCTACTGTTGTTTTTACATAGCTTTATTGGATCAACGGACGTCAGCAGGCATGTCCCATCTTATAATAGGTAAATGTCAGTAAAAAGTCATCTTATACTGATACTATATTTACAGCCCCAGTAAACATTTCTACGATTGGAGTCTGGGATGAGTCGACCATCACTCGGGGGGTCAAGTCCGTTAAATACGTGCTAGAACCAAGCGAACGGAAACAGCCGAGGTTTGCTGGATTCGTCGACCAAAACGTGATAGATATCACTCGTATCACTTAGCGGACTACACCCTCGGACAGGTTGCAGGACATTTTGAATGTGGCGACCAAATAGGTAACCGCGAAACCAACACTTCCAAAGTCCAACTAATTAAAGTGACCCCATGATAATGTAAGGAACTGAGATACTATAGTTGTTAACTTTAGCTGAAACAGTAATTCAGATATGTACCAAAACTGCGTCTCTCTCCAATTGTGTTACGCAAATTTGGTTTACGGAACTAAATAACATATATAAGCATGGTCGATTTGATATATTTATGATTATTTTTTATCTGAAGGCTAAACCATTGACAAACCTGCTTGTAATTGCAACTTGTTTTGAGAAACTGTCTCCCCGAGATCAAGTTAAAACTGTACCCCCATCCCCGCAATAAAACCATGACGTCATTTTAACTAAATATATCGATTGGTCCTGTGTACATATTTCACGTCGTTTGGGAAAGTATTTAGACCAAAACATCAAAAGGAAATATTTTCACAAAGTATGCAGTCATGACGTGTATCCCAACAAGAGGAAACATAACAGCACTGGTCTAAAAATTCTAAAATTGCCAACAAATGTTCACCTTCCCACGAATCAAACAGTTAACCTGTGGCATTTTACAGACGCTCAAAGCCTTTCAGGATGTATATAGAAAACTTGTGGAGATTAACATATTTTTCAAAGAGAAAACGGTACCCCTTTTCGCTATCTAATGCATATGTCACTTTGGAATCAGTCATATAGTAATGTTGTTATATATAATATCGGGAATAGTTAGCTTGACACGTCTGTGTATATCATCCCTTTCATATCACATTTTGGTTATGGATGTCAGATTGCAACTCGGATTCGCCTGGATTTGTGGCCTAAGTCATACCCAGCAATTGACTCTGAAGTTTCCAACTGCGGGCTGTTTAATGGACTGCTGTGATGCAGTGATTCGTGCCGTTCATATCCAACGGGTTAATTGCCAGAGGTAGCTTAGTGAGATTGACCTATTAACGAGTCCAGCCTCGTTTCAATTAATCAAGATGTCTAGATCGGTAGCCATATGGTCTTGAGGTCTTGAATTCCCACCTCCAACTACTGAGGTTTGTTTAACATTTCTCTAATAACCCTAAAGGTTGTTAGCGACTGTCAGATAAATCAGTATTTAACATGTGTACTTGGCCACCAGCCATAATGTTAGTGGTTTGTTACTGAAGGCTTAAGATTCAGCTTCTAAAGCTAACAAATAGGCCTAGATACTGTGAACAGGAATTATGCTCACCAGCTAATGTAAATACAGTTTGTATCTTTATCAGTCAAATGCACATATGTATATATATTTTTGAACACTAAAACACACGGGCACAGGGAAACTCTTCTTGTCTAAAATAACCATGGAGACAAGTTTCATATCGCGTTAAAAAGGGGCATAACATTTAGACGTTTATACCCCATCATGAGTTGTTGTAATAATTACAATCCATGATATTTCAGTAGGTTGACCACAGGCATGAGTCTGGCCTTAGAATTTTCTGGAAAAGATAGTTTGGCAACAAATCATCAGTATATGATAGGTGTAATGTATAACTATAGAGTCAACTCTAAGTTATGTTATACTGACCAACAGCATGAACAACAAGTGTTAAGTCTGTCGATCTGCATTGGGAATAGTATTACGTATTTAATTTGGGCGTCTTATTTTTTAACGAATGGTGCGTTATCTGTTTCCATTTTACCGAGAAATAATTATTTCGCATCAGCATGGAATAATTATTTCTCATTAGTATGGAACCCAATAATAGTTACAAACATTTCTTTTATTTCCATTTTGAATATGGCATTCACATTTGTCATGCTCTGAAGAGTTTCTATTGAAATGAATTCATAACTGCAGAACATCCCCACGTTAAAGGTCGTTTTACTGTAGCGCGATGTATTTGACTGATTCGAATTCTTTTCAATTCGCATTAACTTAAAATTACGTAAAAGCATGGTCGAACGAAGGTAAATATTTGCAAGTTGTGATGTCTAGGCTATCTTTAATATGCTTTCTTTGGACGTAACGGTTTTTACGTTCTCGGCAAACTTGTGGCTTGGAAATACAACGGAACAAGAGAAAGGCTCTGTTTCAGAGCGTGTCAAATGTCCAATCAAGTGACGCAGAAATGTTTACAAACAACTAATTACGTGGTGATGCTTTTTCGATTTTCAATGTGGCCTTTTTAGAACGGCTCTGAACATTATCTACAGAATAGCTTTCCTTTGCGCTTCAGTGCCTCATTGAACAAATTGCAGTGTGTAGTGTTCAATACGTTCTTTTTGTATAGTGTATTGTACATGAGTTTTTAAAATTCATACAATGCGTTCTTTGTCTGATTTGCTGTAGTCTTGTGTGCTTAAATGTTGGAATGGATGTGGAAACAAATTAATAAAGTATGAACCTCTTATATCTGTCTTGAATTCAAAGATAATACAGGAAAAACTTACAAAGATTCTTTTTTAATAAATTAAGTTGTTATGGTTTCTCTGCGAATGAAATAGGTCATTTTACCAATAGATGATTTGCCAATAACTTGCAAATGACGTAAATTAGCGACGTCACAGACCGGACAAACGGTCCGTCTATTTTTAATATAAGTTTTTCAGCCTTTTTATAACAGATTTAATAGAGGAAAAGCGATATTGTTACACTTTATGTCTGAAAGAATCAAGCAATGAGGGCATAACTTACACGAAACATTTCGACTGATTATGACTGAAGTCTAAATGAAGGATACATAAGATTGATGCCACGACGTCATGCCATCGTTTAAATACAAACTGCCAAAATGGTCTATGGAAAGCACAGAACAACTACTTCAACTATCACAAATTTTAATCAAGATCTTGAACAGTAGATTGGATCAAGTTTTCACGTCTAATAATCTTCAATGCGACAGAAAATGTTTTTATTTCAGAAAACGCTATAGTGTTAGTTACATTCAAATCTTCTTATAGATTAGATAAATTGCAGCCAATATTTAGCAAAATAAAACCTTTCTTTTTATATTTTCTGAACGTTTAACGGCTCTGTTTCGAACAGTCGATTAATTTTTCATTTTATTCGTTATCAATTTGCAGGGAGGAAAGTTAAGGCAATTCGATAAGCCGGAAATCATCCATCATCCAAGCTCACATCTGAGCCTTTATTTTAATTGACTTTTCTTGGGCATAACTCCGTTAGAAAGGTATCCATCATTTCCTTATTTAGATTTATCTTAATTCCACTTGGAATATAATAACACGTTCTGGTACAGCAAGGCTTCTAATAGGATGTTATTTTGTCGGATTTATTTCCGCACACAGTCCGAGCTCCCATACTTGACATTTCTTGTTTTATGTGAGAGACCCTTAGAGGTAAAAAGCCTCTGTGATACTGAAAGGCTTTGTTTAGAGTGTATTATATCGATTTCCTGTACTGGATTATTTATAACTGTAGGAAATGGAGTTCAGATGCCTGAACACTCTCGAGTTTTCCTAGCAACAATTAGAGAGATAGCAACAGAATTATTTATCCAAGATCCTAAAATGTCGACACTTTATATTTTCTTCCAGAACTAAGCGGAAAGTTGAATAAGCCTTCCACCTTTAACTTTGTCGCTTATTGCGTTTACTCATACCTGGACATGTTGTAATCATAATGTGATTTATTCACTGTAACTATAGAATAACAATTATGTGGTTTTACTGTTTTAACAAAAACACGCCTAGCTTCGAAACATCAGTATCCCAGCAAAATCCCACCTTTAAATATCAGTGGATAATCATCCATTTGTTCAATACGGATGAATTGATACAGTGTAGCTACCAAAGTTCTTGTGTCTGTTTACAATTGAATCAAAATTGAATCAACAATTTTGTTTAACCCCACACTTTAAAAAGTGACTGTAGATGAAATTACTGTCCCTTACTCTCACTGATAATTTCGTTTCTCTCTGATAATTTCGCTATGACCATCAGCAAATCTACGTGTACTAATCCAACCTCACAGAAGAGTAAACAGAGAAACTTTTGAGCTAATGAATTCTACTTCTTTAAGACATTATATATTTGCCTAGTGATATTTGTTCTTGGTGTTTATTTAGTTCTTCTACGAATCAATTTTAATATCCTGCCAGAGGAAAGATCGCCTTTTAACTCTTCCTAATGTTTGTAGAAGAAAAACAGTAAATTTAAAATGTGTCTGAGGCAAAAACCTCAGGAAGATGGGTTCGTGTTTCTATCAAAGAGATACACTCACAGCAAACACGCGGAATTTCCCTGGATTTTTGTCTGTTGGTATTCAAAGCCACCTTGTCTTTGACGCTGAGGTAATTTTCATCTTTTGCCAGTGATTGGTTTGCCCCCGAGCCAATCTGTATATAATCGATACTTCGATTACTGTAAGTCTTTTAGCGGGCACAAGTAAGAGTAGTATCCTGTTTCCAACACCACAATCCATCCGTAATGCATACAAATCAGGCCAACAGATATCTAGAGTAAATATTGTCGACCAATGGTAAACCCTGAAAACTTTCCAACAGCCAATAACATTTGCTAAGTGTAGACGTTTTGACGAGCTCACATCTACTGGATAAATCTCCTAAAGTATGTTTTATTTGGATGTTAAATTGTAGAATAATACACCTTTGAGGTTGGTGATTCTAGTCTGTGTTTTGTTTTATACAGGCTGAATTGGGAATGGTCTATGAAGATGTCCTGTCCGGATTACGTATGACCAATTGTGTATGACGAGGCAATAGTTCATAAAGCGGAGCCAGGTCACCTCTGTCATATCTGTCTTCGGGAGCCTGATAGCGATCTTCTACACCCCATCGTCTGTGATTTAATATGGTCTAATATACTATACATCCCTCTTTGAATCACGTTCAGTCCGGGTCAATGTAATCAGAGAGTCTTCAGTCCATTCACAGGGAACATGTATCCGCACGGAGGGGAGTTACATACCTTTCGATTAATACCGTTTTCCACAAAGCTGCCTTGACGCTTACTTGGCATCGAATTTCATCTTAACCCCACAACCCGAGGACGTAGATATGTCTCGAAAAGTTTACATGCGGGCACCAGTAATTACTGAAGTGCCGGGTGACGACAAAGATCACAACGAACACAAAAAGGGCAGGAGAAGAAATCGAAAGTGCTGTGGAAGGAGACGTGTTGTGGAAAATGAAACTAGCGATGCTGAAGAAACTTCAGCGTCTAAAGTTTGTTGTTGTCCAAAAAGGACAAATCTTCAAACGCCAATAGAGGCATTTGAAAGTTCGAATCTGACGGATAGGATAGAAGCAAGCAATGGGAAAGGAACGTCAGAAATAAGACATACTTCTTTGGATTTAAAACAAACTAGAAAAAAATGTTGTTGTTTGTGCTATTGTTGTTGTGTTAAACGGTGTTCCTCGCATCCCGCCGATCCTCATGTCACTACCATTGATATAGAACGTACTCCAAGGAAGATATGTTGTGCTAAATGTTCTGGCGAAGAGGCAAAAATAGCCCGCAAGAAATGTCAAAATTGTTGTAAGCGAACGTTGGCGTTCTTCTTTTCTCATGTTGGATTATGTTCTTTAGTTGTCGGATATTCCATTGCTGGTGGTTTTATTTTTCAAGCTCTCGAATCACCGTTCGAGTTACAGGAGCGCAGCAACGTTGCTGCTGTTAGGCACCGTTACGTCGAAATTTTGTGGAATATAACTGCCAGGTTAAACATTCTTTATGACGTCAACTGGACTCAAGAAACGGACGAAGTTCTTTCGGAATTCCAGCTGGAGGTTTACAGAGCAACAAAAGAAAAAGGTTGGAGTGGACATGATGGCGTCCAGGAGTTACAATGGTCTTTTACTGGCGCCCTTCTTTACTCTGTCACTGTTATCACAACAATAGGTAAGCTGGACCAATTTGATAAAAGACCGGTCAATTTGATACATTTTCAGCTACTTTTAATTTCTGTCATTATTGTCATGAAAAGTTGAAGACATATAATCAGCTTAAAATCCGAAAACACACTTAGTATCTAAGCGCTGTTGAAATGAATATATACATTTTAAAGAGAGGTCGGAGAGGAAGGTTAGTGTGTTTTATATCATACTGATACTAAAAAAACCCCAAAACATTCGAATTGTTTTGACTGTGTTCTTGACGGATTGGTTTATTTGAGATGGCTGCCAGCAACGAACAAAAGGTTGATTTTTTAAAATCGGAGAACGGGTTTCTGCACAATAAATCTGGCAATGTGCTTGATAATATGAAAAGTCAGTTCAATTAAGTTTGATTCAAATTAAATAGACATCTGCCTCTAATTGTAAAACCTACGATATGTCGACATCTTGATTAGTAGATAATAGACTGTAGTCGGGTGAGTACGATTTTGATTGATTGATTTTTGTCGCCGCACTCAAGATTCTTTCGCTTATATGGCGCGTTGCCAGATTTAGTGGGGGATGGAACCGGGCTCGTTGTCCCCCCCCCCCCCCATCCCCGTTCGGCGAGTAAATGGCAACTCTTCCACATACGTGAGTACGATTTTATGCAGTGGATGTTTCGAACTGTGTGTTATTATTGGATTTTCTTGTTAGCTCTGGGCTTTTACTTCGATGTAAAACCCTTATTACATCACATCGACTTGTTAAGGTATGCTGGATAGAATGAAAACTCTTATTGATTGATTTATTGATGTTTTATGCGGCACCCAAGATTATTTCACTTATATGGCGGCGTTGCCAGGTTTAGTGAGGGAGGTAATCGGGATCATTGCCCAGAGGAAACCCCCGACCTAAGGCGAGTATCTGGCAACTCTCCCACAAACTTACATTGTTTAAACTCTGTACCTTTGACATCAACGATATGTAATTAGTGTGGATTCTCCAACAAAGCTATAAAATATAGTTAGATTGTATATAATGGGACACAATGCTACAACTATGGTACGTTCGATTATAAAACCATTAGACTGCATTTAGTCAGATTCGATGTCTCTAACTCTAAGATGGTAGAGTAGACATGTCAGAATTGTCACAAAGGCTTATCCTCGACATAGGCCTCTTGTCAATTAGCTTAGGATTTGAATCAAAACAAATTTTTATTTTTACTTTCCGGGCAATTTCGGGGATGAATTTAAGCTGAACGATGATAAAATAATAGAGCTAGCAAGTTACCTTCGAAATTTCCTGATATTCGGTGATAGATGAAGCTTTTAAGAGCGTTTTTGGTGACGTTGCGAGTCAATTTGACGATTTTGTTCCCCAACGCCAGATTCTTCATGTTTCAAGAAGCACACTCAGACACACGCGTAACCCTTAGCGGGAAATCTGGGGAATTCTTTCGAGGTTTTGCGCTCCTTTTGGTTACATGTACATATAATTCATGATGAATAAACAAATAATAAATAAACAACTTCACACATGAATTGCCCTGTGAAAACCGCTTGAACCTGGAATCTATTACATATATGTCGTTCGAGTTTAACCTAGTCAGAAAACTGCACTATGTCGATAATAGGTCTACATCATACAATACAGTACTGCACCTTATAGGAAGTAAATTATAAAAAGATACTCTATAGCGAAATACCATATAACTTTAATATTTCCAATATAACAGATGTAGAATATATTGAATTAGAGCTTGTAGGTGACTTCATTTCCGTCTGCAACAATAACGGTTGTATGATCGATTCTCGCATTTACATATAAGCCTTTTTCTCCATAAAGCTTTACGTGACCTAAACAATGGTTCAAAAGAGAGTAGTCCGTATTCATGTTGTTAAAAACCTAGCGTAAGTTCGATTTTTGACATTGCTTGCTCTACTATGGCTGCCTCGATATAGTTCCTCGAAATGTTGGACTTTTTATCATAGACATGGAGATAGCACCAAGAAGGCTATAGTACAGAGGAAATACAAGTGACATGTACTTCATTCCATTTAAGTCTAAACCTATATATTAGGGATGTCCTTTTGTTAGTACACTTACTCTTTTGTAATCCAGTCTCTAATCGAAAACAATGCAGGACATTTTAGTACTATCGAGGATCTATTATTTTAAGTATAAATATTCACTTTTGCAGCTTTAATTATTAATCTCGTGATTAAGGCGGTTGTTTAATGATTGATATTCAACAAATATGATACACAAACCAGCAGAATTGGCGGACTTGTACATCTCTTGATTTTAGATTCTTCTATGGATTGCAACGACCAAGATCTCTTAATTTGGGAATTTATCCCTTAGTTTTACGTTGAACTTTCGCTGGGTATCAGGGACACGTACATTTCAGGTACTTGTTGTCTTGGCTAAGACTGCTTATAGTAAAATAACAACAAATCTTAAGAATTCCATTCTTTCATATTCTCAAGAAGATATTCAACAAGTAGGATCTAGCAGAAAAACATGTTGTTTTTACCCCCACTTGCGAAATAATTTTATTGTTGAATAAGTCCATTGAATGACAAATACATTTTGCTATCCCATTATAGTCGAAGGGCTAACCTGGTATAAAATCTTATAGGTTTTCCCTTTCAACACGTGTATGCTTGATGAGATATTGTTCCCCCTTGGATGCTGATGTTATTAAGTCAAGGTTAGGAACAGTTCAGTTTATAATAGCTGGTATGATAAGGTTAATTTTGTTTCCATATCAGAAAATAATTTCTGGTGACAATTCTTGTGGGATAATCTGGTTTCTTGACCGCCAGTATATCCGACTTGAATATTCCCGGACAATGATGCCTGTTAATATGGGAGAATCCCTGGGCTAGACAGCTGTCATAGTCGACGAAAAGGCCAGGGAAGTCAGGGCAGGAAAGTTACAGGTCACTTGACAGTTCTGATGGATGGAAATCAGAAGCATTGACCGTAATTTACGAGAGATCCAATTTGGAAGGCGAAATGATAAAGCTGGTAGTTCCGGACACTGCTGGGTGCCTGTTAGTGTACAGAAGCATTGTTATCCAGTACCATTTTCGTCACAAACTACTTATTAGTTACTCTAAGACGTTATCAGTCAAGTAACCGTCTCCGATTTTCGCTTGATAATTTCCTGGAACTGCCCTATAAAGGACTACTTGGTTATTCCACAGCGTGTGTGAAGAGGCTTGCACTTGATATATCTGTAATTGTGTTAAATGTACTGCCCAGATAGAATTCGCTTATCGATTTAGTAAACAAAATGCAAAACAACGATTTGTTAAAAGTACACCTCAACCTGACTATTTGGTTTTATTTCGGTGACTATTTTCTTTATTTTTTTACTTTATTTTGCTATGAACAATCCCATGTCCTTCTCATATTATTCAGGGAGGGGAGCTCGGTGGTCCAGTGGGTTAGAGTGATCGGCCCACACAGACCTCCCATCGGTGCGGCGCGGGTTCGAATCACGCTCAGACCAAATATAAATTTAAAAATTTTTGAGCGGAACTCGGTCGCCGTATGTGGAAGAGTTGCCAGGGAATCGCCGAAGGTCGAGTGTTTCCTCTGGACAATGAGCCCCCCCCACTAAACCTGGCAACGCCGCCATATAATTGAAATAATCTTGAGTGCGGCGAAAAACATCAATAAATCAACCAATCCATCATACTACTCAGACATATTTGTGAGTTTAGAGTTATTTGATTGTTTAGATTGTGCGAGTTAAGTTGTAGCTGTTATAAGTATATTTGTAGATCTTTCACGTAGCAATTAGTCAATCACACGACCGATCATCAATTGAATGAAGAAGCTGATTAAAGTGACATGAGCTGCCGAAATTCACATTTTTTCATAATTTCGGATCGTCACGACAATAAGAGGCTTTGAAGGCCATCGAAAAACTAAACGATTAGCGTTGGAATGAGAAAAATCCATACAGTATGTGGCCTGTACGAACCGTAAATGTGTTCGAAATGTAAACAAAATTTAAATCACCAGGACGACCATTCATTCATTCTAAGCCAAAATTAGTTCAAAACAATACTTTATCGTACATTCTCGAGACTAGAAGCACTAAAAAGCTTCTGAATTATTCGTCTTGGGAAAAATAGCTGATAATTTCAACGTTCTGTTTCAACGTCAAAATATCAACATTTTGGCAGCTCATGCCACTTTAAGCAATCAACACATGTACAAAATTTAGTATTTTTCAAAAGCACTCCACTTCTCAAACGTACCGTACTCTACTGTTCAAAATTACTCTACTTTTAAAAAGCAAGAAGAACTATTTTAACTGATATGACTTTTCCAACTAGACATTTTGGTTTTTGAAATGTACGCTATGTAATTTGTCCGTCTTTTAATTGTAGGTTACGGCCACATTGCTCCGAGAACTAGAGATGGTCGACTTGTAACAATCTTCTATGCCTTGATAGGTATTCCTCTCACATTGCTGTGTCTGGCAAACTTAGGTTCGCTATTCGGAGACTGTTTTCGCTTCCTATACAAACACTTCATTAGATTCCTATCCTGGCTTTGTTTACCTGCCAAACGATCCAGGTATAGACGAAGTAAACTGGGTAGTACTAGAGAAGAACAGAACCCATTAAGGGGGCATCGTAGAAACCGGGAGCCAGGTGGTTCTGGAGATGTAGACAGCGGAATTACACAAGAGAAATGTGACAGTGATATAGACGGGGATAAGGAAAAGGAAGGTCCTGTTCGAGTTCCGCTGTTTGTCTCTATTATACTAATAGCCTTGTATATATTCGGGGGAGCCATACTGTTCTCAACCTGGGAGGATGATTGGGATTATCTCATAGGCTCTTACTTCTGTTTCATCACGTTAAGCACTATCGGCTTTGGGGATTTTGTCCCGGGCTCTTCACTGGACTCTTGGGCGAATGAACAAAAAGCTGTACTCTGCGCTCTGTATTTAGTTTTCGGGCTTTCATTGATTGCCATGTGCTTTAATTTAATGCAAGAAGAAGTAAAAGCGAAGTTTAGATGGCTTGCTTTAAAACTAAATCTTATTGATCTAGACGAGGACAAACCAAGGAATCAACACTCTCCAGCAGTGCTTTAGAAATACAAAACACCTTTGTTCACAGTTCACTCAACAAAAACGCCACTTTTCCCCCTGATCCCGACTGCACATGTGATTTCTCCACTGACCTTATCTCTAATATAAGATGCAGTGTTGTCAATAAAAATGCAATGTGAATTTTATAAACGTTTTAAGGAAATCCTTTGAATCCTCAATGTAAATTAACTTAACTTTCAAAGTGTTTCGTTTTTAGTAAAAGCAGTCATCAAACAACATTCCAAGGTCTTTATTATTTTAGAATCTGGAGTGTTCGTAGGCAAGTCTCTCAGCCAGACACAAGCCTTCTACCGATGGGTCGAGGGTTCGAATACAACTCAGTCCGAAGAAAGAAATAATCTGAGTAAGGTCTTACTCCATCACCATGTTGAAGGGTTGCCAGGTACCCGTCAAAGGTCAAGCATTTTCTTTGAAGAGTCCGGTTTCCTAGCACATAAAACGTTACAACGCCACCATATACTATTGACTGGTGCTTAACACCACATTCAAGATTATTTCATTTATATTGTGGCCTTGATAGGTTTAAAGTGAAATGTTTGTGGAATGCTAGGTTTAAAGTAAAATGTTTGTGAAATGCTAGTTTTAAAGTGTGAACTATAAGGAAAATTTCATTCAAACAGAACCAGCTAATTGTTTATCATTGTCAACAAGAGATACAAAAATAAGAGCTTTCAGCAGATCTAATCTTGGGGATGTACGTTAAGATAATTTTTAAATTTTGTAATTCTGTTACATCCTGGCTATTTGAATTTTGTCCGTTATAAGCAGACATCTGCGGTTACTTCACAACATAATCCTTTAGTTTTCCAATGAACTTCAAAGAGTAACTTCCCTTAATCAGAACTACAAATTATAGCAGTTTTTGTCACTATAAACCACGGGAATTCTAAGGAACTAGGTACAAGGTAGAACCAGTTTCAAATGAACTTGTAATTCTTTATAGTCGTGCTTCATTAGCCAATCTCATAAAAAGTAATATACGGTTAGCACAGAGTTATTGCGTCCCTTAGTTATGAAGAGCGAATCGATAGAAATGCTGTTGTGTCAGCAATCTCTCTTCTGGACGCCCTGTCCCTTACAATTCCAATATGTTCAAATTGAATCAAACCACTTGTGAGTTGTGCGCTCATTGGTTAAAGTATCTTCTTAAAGTGACCCTCCGAGAGCCCTTATGTGGGATATCTGTAAGGTTTATGTGATTAACAAAGGCAAAAAGCCCACTTTCAACAACTTCCAATCCTTTACTCCTTATGTATCAAACATCCATTCAAGTAATTAATTTAATATCGACCGAGTCTCCTTTTCTATTTATACTTGTCCGGCAGCTCTGTCTGTTACAAACCCAACAGGTTGGGAGGTTCCAAAACATCTTGCTACAATTTCAGTATAAATGAAGTGAGATGAAAAAGGAGAACCTGTAAGTGATGAAATGGTCCGGACATTTATATAAAATCTAGAACACCATTGAATCGTCTATATATTTAAGGGGGCTTTTGTGGTCCAGTTGGCAGAGCGAAAATGTATTAGTCGAACACATGCTTTTAGCGATGAGGCGCGGGTTTGAATCCAACTCAGTGTGAAGAAAGGAAACGAAAAACAAAATCAGAATTTGGAAATGTCCTCAAAAATTATTTTGACGCATTCAAAATTCGCACTGAAAGTTGACTCAAGGAACACAATCAAATTTTTTGTAGAAATTCTTGAAGCGTTACAAACAACCGAATTCCATTTGTTTATTGTATTGTTTGTGTGTGTTAGTTGTAAATTGAAAAGCCTCTATCATCGAGAAGCATCCACTTGATGAAAATCCATATTAAACCTCGTGTTTAAAATATGCCAGTGTTGTAAGCTATGTTTTGTAAAAAATATCTTGTTTTCCTGACGTGCAAATGAAACTGGTTTGGCTATCAAAGAAACAATTGCTGGCCACATGTTCGGTTATACGGTGTATGAACAGTATAGAGATTTCATGTTGTTCGAAATTCATTTGGGAATTGTTTGTGGCTTCATTTATTGTATATTTAAACGATGTGAGCATTTCACAAAAATTAAGAACAAGAAAAATATATTAAGTTTCTAAATGCTCACATGTGTAGTTTTCCAGTGGTATCAGTTTTAAAGCGTTTAGTCAATTTTCAAAAATATTTTTGTTTTCTTTTCATACTACAAACATATTTCCTGTTACATTGTATTGTTATACACTATCAATGTGATAGACTTCTTAATTTGTTTTAGATGTGATAATGTTGCATTGTGGCCTTCCATTCAAATAAAGATTCATTACTGATTCGATTGTTTGTGGTTTGAATATTAAATAAAGTGATTCAACTTTAGGTTATTGACTTCGCATGATCTGTATTTGTAACACTGGTCAGTTTCTTGGTTAATGATAAATACTACAAGTGTCGGCTGGAACTGCGTAAAGCATCTCAGTAGGTAGAGAGTTGGTCGCTCAATCCGAACAGCCTTTAACCAATGGGTCGCGGGTTTGAATCATGCTCAGTCCAAAAAAATAATTGGAAATTTTCTGACTGGGTTTTCACTCGAACGACCTATGTGGGATGGTTGCCAGTTACCACCGGAAGGTCGTGGGTTTCTCCCGGGCATAGAGCCCGGTTTCCTCCCACAATAAAACTGGCAAGAAATAGTCTTGAGCGCGGCGTAAAACACCAATCAATCAATAAATCAAGCACGGACAAGACGGACAGGAATAACGGAATTTATTCATATATAAAGACGAACCACCGTTCGAAATCTTCTGTTCGTCCTTCATAGACGAAAACCCATAGTCTAAATATAAAATCAATCGCATTCTCACGAGATCTCCTTTAGACGTGGCTAAGATAGACCTCGTACGCGTTTACCGGACATAGCTCTAGCCGAGTGTAAGATAAAGGCGGGTAGATGCGAGCAAACGCCAGGTAAAATTCCATGATGTTGTTATTTTGTCGAATACTTAAAGGTCGTGCACATGATCAGTTGACCTCCTAGGTGAGCTCTCCAACCCCATTCTAATAGATTGTTCCAATAAAAATGGCTACTATTGACCGTAGTAGTTAAATCTAGACTTTAGGACTAGGGCTTCTAATTTTATTCTGGAATATTTCAAATAGATATTGAAAAAAAACGCAACCTGTATACTTTCAAAAGATGCTGGGAGGAACAATATAAACTGAGACCGACTAGCGGTGTCTTTTTCAACTTCCAACTTGTAATTTATATCATGAACCTGGGAAGGGTTAGGAATGCTCATCCGATTGCCCACTTCCGTCAGAATTCATCCATCATGCCCAACAGTCTAATGCATCAATGTGAAGGAACATCACAGTATTTATTTCCCAAAGCTCTTGGAAGAAGGGACCGAATCAAAAACACAAATAATGCAAAACGTTTTCAACTAAGGTTTGCTTTAAAAAAAAATTACCAGAAAAAATAGGTAACATATTATGGTTTAAAGTTTAAGCTTCATGGAGTATTCGTAGTTTATCTCTATGTGATAAATTTTGGGTCAGAGAAACCTACATCGTAGTTTTAATAGAACCCGATTTATTTTAGATCAATGAAGATTTTCCATGAAACTATCTGGGCTATTTCAATTCCGGTATTTTGAGAACAAAATGGTGAAAAGAATTTAACGGAAGACAAAAAGACCAATCTTGCGAGTGTTGTGTTTAAAATTCTGTTTATCATCTCTGATAGTTTCACATTCGTATAAAGATCATCGACCAATAATACAAAGAAGATGGAGTTTTTAAACGTCTATTTTGATTATTCAACCGATTTTTCTGAACACCGAAAAAGAGAATTAATGTTGAATGCTCTACAGAGAAAGACTTGAGGAACACAAGTCGATATACAACTTGCATATAAAAAACATTGGTATTCGAAAATGAATCTCTCCGGTGTAAAGTTATCTAGATTACCGTATATGCTATATATTTCCGTGACAGAAACCTGACAGGACTCTATCACAGAGCAATAAATAACTCCCCTAAATCTATAAACTGTGTTTTGTATGTGGGCTTCTATTATTTCATATGTGATGTTTACAACACAGTGCCAGTCTGACTTAATATCATAGATCTGTAGTGATGGATAGTCCTTCTAAAAGATCCCGTGGTATCTACTTAGACTATGTCAGGAATTTGTAACATAGGGAAGGACAATGCAGCCTAAAAGCCCAGGTACTCTGCTTTGATAACAAGATTTGTTGAGTCGACAAATATTAATCAGCAAAATAATAAAAACAATTATAAAATAGTTATTGCACTAGTTATAACAGTTAAAACTAACTCTTTCAATTAAAACTTCCTATATATGATGTTTTGATTGAATGATTGCTCTTCGGCGACTACCTGGCAACTCTCTCAAATAAGGCGATCCGTTTTATTTATTCGTTAAAGATTCCGCCTCGTTAAAAATCGGGGGCTTGTCCGGGAATATTTCTCAATTCCCTGAGCGAGATTGTGCTCGAGGAAATTTAAAAATAAAGTCCTCTAGACTCTTTGTTATACCAAAATATTTTATACATCATGTCTGAGTGTAATCCAGGTGATTCGATTGATCGATTGTTGTTTTACGCCGTACTCTAGATTATTTCCGTTCTACGGCGCAGTTGCCAGGTTTAATCAGGATCAGAACATATGGGATTCATCAGATAAAAACGATTTATTCTTGTTAGGGAAATATTTAGTGATAACATTAAAAAATACGCAAACAAATTTTACAATAAGAAATCGTGGAACGATTTAAAGAAAATTTACATCAACATGAAAAACTTAAATCGGATTGAAAGAAATAGAAATGCAAACTTTGGTGAATGAAAGAGAAAGAGGTCGTAAGAAATTAACGATAGAAAGAAAACGAGAAAAATTGATTTATTTTTAATAGATCGACGAGGGTGCTCTTCTTTTTATTGAAAAATCGCCTGGGATGAGCCCTCTGGAATATTTCAAATTCTATATTCCCAAAACAAAAAGAGATTAGAATTTAAATTGAGGTAAAAAACAAATCATTCGAATGTTTAACATCTCTGATAGCTTTACCTTATTATCACTTTTCGTGTAAAACTGACCGACCAATAATACAAAAAGATGGCGGCTATAAATGTCTATAACGCATTCAAAATTCGCACTGAAAGTTGACTTAAGGAACACAATCAAATTTTTTGTAGAAATTATTGCAGCGTTACAAACAACAGAATTCCATTTGTCTATTGTATTGTTTAGGTGTGTTAGTTGTAAGTTGAAAAGCCTCTATCATCGAGAGGCATCCACTTGATGAGAATCCATATCAAACCTCGCGTTTAAAATATGCTAGTCTTGTAAGCTATGTGTTTTGTAAAAATATCTTGTTTTCCTGAAGTGCAAATGAAACTGGTTTGGCTATCAAAGAAACAATTGCTGGCCACATGTTCGGTTATACGGTGTATGAACAGTATAGAGATTTCATGTTGTTCGAAATTCATTTGGGAATTGTTTGTGGCTTCATTTATTGTATATTTAAACGATGTGAGCATTTCACAAAAATTAAGAACAAGAAAAATATATTAAGTTTCTAAATGCTCACATGTGTAGTTTTCCAGTGGTATCAGTTTTAAAGCGTTTAGTCAATTTTCAAAAATATTTTTGTTTTCTTTTCATACTACAAACATATTTCCTGTTACATTGTATTGTTATACACTATCAATGTGATAGACTTCTTAATTAGTTTTAGATGTGATAATGTTGCATTGTGGCCTTCCATTCAAATAAAGATTCATTACTGATTCGATTGTTTGTGGTTTGAATATTAAATAAAGTGATTCAACTTTAGGTTATTGACTTCGCATGATCTGTATTTGTAACACTGGTCAGTTTCTTGGTTAATGATAAATACTACAAATGTCGGCTGGAACTGCGTAAAGCATCTCAGTAGGTAGAGCGTTGGTCGCTCAATCCGAACAGCCTTTAACCAATGGGTCGCGGGTTTGAATCAAACTCAGTCCAAAAAAATAATTGGAAATTTTCTGACTGGGTTTTCACTCGAACGACCTATGTGGGATGGTTGCCAGTTACCACCGGAGGGTCGTGGGTTTCTCCCGGGCATAGAGCCCGGTTTCCTCCCACAATAAAACTGGCAAGAAATAGTCTTGAGCGCGACGTAAAACACCAATCAATCAATGAATCAAGCAAAACATTAGTGCAAAATTTCTGCTGTAATACACTTGTAGAAATCCTACTTTGACCAATTCCAGATGCGGCATAGGCGAAAATACTTTATGCAAGAGACAAGACGGACAGGAATAACGGAATTTATTCATATATAAAGACGAACCACCGTTCGAAATCTTCTGTTCGTCCTTCATAGACGAAAACCCATAGTCTAAATATAAAACCAATCGTATTCTCACGAGATCTCCTTTAGACGTGGCTAAGATAGACCTCGTACGCGTTTACCGGACATAGCTCTAGCCGAGTGTAAGAGAGTAACAGAAAAGCGGGTAGATGCGAACAAACGCCAGGTAAAATTCCATGATGTTGTTATTTTGTCGAATACTTAAAAGTCACATGATCAGTTGACCTCCTAGGTGAACTCTCCAACCCCATTCTAATAGATTGTTCCAATAAAAATGGCTACTATTGACCTTAGTAGGTAAATCTAGACTTTAAGACTAGGGCTTCTAATTTTGTTCTGGAATATTTCATATAGATATTAAAAAAAAAAACGCTACCTGTATACTTTCAAAAGATGCTGAGAGGAACAATATAAAGCAAGACCGACTAGCGGTGTCTTTTTCAACTTCAAACTTGTAATTTACATCATGAACCTGGGAAGGGGTAGGAATGCTCATCCGATTGCCCACTTCCGTCAGAATTCATCCATTATGCCCAACAGTCTAATGCATCAATGTGAAGGAACATCACAGTATTTATTTCCCAAAGCTCTTGGAAGAAGGAACCGAATCAAAAACACAAATAATGCAAAATGTTTTCGACTAAGGTTTGCTTTAAAAAAAATTACCAGAAAAAAGAGGTAACATATTATGGTTTAAAGTTTAAGTTTCATGGAGTATTCGTAGTTTATCTCTATGTGATAAACTTTGGGTCAGAGAAACCTACATCGTACTTTTAATAGAACCCGATTTATTTTAGGTCAATGAGAATTTTCCATTTTCTTGCGAGTGTTGCGTTTAAAATTCTGTTTAACATCTCTGATAGCTTCACCTTTGCATTTAGATGACAGACCAATTATACAAAAGATGGAGTTTATGAATGTCTCTGATTATTCAGCCGATTTTTCTGAAGACAGAAGAAGAGAATTAATGTTGAATGCTCTACAGAGAAAGACTCGAGGAACGATATACAACTTGCATAAGAAACTTTGGTATTCGAAAATGAATCTCTCCGGTATAAAGTTATCTAGATTACCGTATATGCTATATATTTCCGTGACAGAAACCTGACAGGAATCTATCGCAGAGCAATAAATAACTCCCCTAAATCTATAAACTGTGTTTTGTATGTGGGCTTATATTACTTCATTCGGGATGTTTACAACACTGTTTCAAAAATACCATAGCTGTATAATAGTGGTTACTCCAACTGTAAGCTATAGCGCTTTGCCAGGAATTTATAACATAGGGAAGGAGAATACAACCTGAAAGCCCGGGTACTCTGCTTTGAAAACTACAAAAGCCCAGAGGGCCCAATCGAATTTCAGATATTGAAATTCGAAATACGAAATTCACATTTCTTGATTTCGAAATTCAATATTCGCACTTAGTTAATTAAACAACGACTGACACCTTTTAAATTAGTTTTCACCAATCAAAATATTGTTAACACTAAATGTGCACTGGTAGGTCAGCGATTTCATTATTGAATATCAATTTTTTGAAACCCAGTTTCACATTTTTAAATTCGAAATTGGAAGGTGAGTTTCGAGGTTTCAAAACGAAATCGACACATTTAAGATGGCCGTCTAGATCTCGCACACTCATTTCACCAATGAACTATATGAGTGGAATGGAGGTCACATGGTATTTGATTTGCCTCCAATGCCGCCATAACTAGGAGATGGTGCAATAGCTATCCAGATATGTTATTCACGCGCGCTTCAACTATCAATGGCGGCACAGTTTACAAAGTGAGATCCAAACCAGCCAATTCGACGCATATAGTTCCATATCTGCCATGTTTTGTAAACTCACAATTAACTTGTTCGAAATTGAAAGTCAATCTTCTAATTTCGAATTTCAGATTTTGAAATTCGAAATTGAACGTCAATTTCCTAATTTCGAATTTCAAATTTTGGAACTCGAAATTCGAATGAGCTCTCGGGGCTTTCGTAGATAGCAGCTTTGATAACAAATATTGTTCATCAAAATATCACAGTGTTATAACACCAGTTATAGCCGCTAAAACCAAGTCTTTAAATTAAAAGTTCTTATATACATTTAGAATCAAATTAAAAAATGTCTGAGTGATGTTTTCATTCAATCGAGGCATGTGAATGTGTTGCCAGGTACTCGCTGGTGGTCGTATGTTTCCTCTGGGCAACCCGTATTACACTATACCTGGCAACGCCGCCATATAAGTGAACAAATAATCAGTGTGGCGTAAATCAATCAATCTTTTCACTGCTTTTATAATATTTGCGTTCATTTAAGAAAAAAACTTATAGCAAAATTTGTTAAAATAATCTGCGGATCCGTTTTATTTATTCGTTAAAGATTCTGTCTCATAAAAAAGTCGGGGGCTTGTCCGGGAATATTTCTCGATTTCCTGAGCTAGATTGCGCTCAAGGAAATTTAAAAGTAAAGTCCTCTAGACTCATTTTTATATCAGCAGATTTTATACATCATGTCGGAGTGTAATCCAGGTGATTTGATTGATTGATTGTTGTTTTAAGCCGTACTCTAGATTATATTTGTTATATGACGGCGTTACCAGGTTTAATCCGGATCAAGACGTATTGGATTCATTAGAATGATTTATTTTTGTTAGGGAAATATTTAGTGCTAACCTTAAAAAAATAGGCAAAACAATTTTACAATAAGAAATCGCGGAACGCTCCTCGAGATTGAAGAGTTTGACGAAACTGAATTAAATGAAAATTTACATGAATCAGATGAAATTCAGCTGAGCAATTTGTAAATGAATCAAGAAAAACTGAAATCGGATGAAAAAAAATAGAAATGCAAACTTTAATGAATGAAAGAGAAAGAGATCGTAAGAAATTAACGATAGAAAGAAAACGAGAAAAATTGATTTATTTTTAATAGATCGACGAGGGTGCTCTTCTATTTATTGAAAAATCGCCTGGTAATCAAGCCCTCTGGAATATTTCAAGTTCTATATTCCCAAAACAAAAAGAGATTAGAATTTAAATTGAGGTAAAAAAACAAATCATCCGAATGTTTAACATCTCTGATAGTTTTACCTTATTATCACTTTTCGTGTAAAACTGACCGACCAATAATACAAAAAGATGGCGGCTATAAATGTCTGTTTTGATTATTCAGCCGATTTTTCCGAACAGAATTGGAGAATTAATGTTGAATGCTCTACAGAGAAGGGCTTGTCACAGACAAAGTCGATATATCATCTGAGAGAAAAAAGAACATAGATAATCTGTTTTCAAATTAAATGTCAGAGATTAACAATCGATTTGATAATGAGGAGAGATTGGTCGGACGCCAGTCTATATGTCAATTTCAGTGAAACTTACGTAAGAAACCTGGGTTAGGTCGTCGACATCTATTCACGGTTTGTTCGAAAATCAATCTCTCCTGGGTAAAGTTATTATAATTACTTTATATGCTATATTTTCTTGGCAGAAACGTGACACGAATCTATCACAAAGCAGTAAGGTAAAAGCACCGATAAGAACTATAACACCAGGCTTAATATACGCGTTTATATAACTTCATTCGTTATGTTTACCTTAGTTACATGTGTATTAGCCGAAGACTGATTAATAATCCAACTATAAGATCTTTTGGATTCTCTGTAGACTAAAGCACTATGCCATGAATTTGTAACACATGGGATGACGATAGGCTTCAAATCTGACAACAGAACTCTTTGAATAGACAAACAGTGATTATCAAAATAACGCAATTTCTATAGTGCTAATTACCCAGTTCTAACAGAGAAAAACACGCCTTTGAACTTTAAGTAGCTATAAGAATTTAGGATTTTTTAAGAAAAAAAGATCACAACGGTAGAAGACGAAACATATTTTATTATAGATTTCAAAAGATCGGGACTAATTTTACTGTTGCCGTTTCCGGGTATTCAAATCGAAACTACCTATACGTGTAACACAAGGTGTCAGCAACATGCTTCATAAATGCCTTTTCTACCAATAAAAATAGTGCACCTTTTCCTTGGATTTTATCTGCGGAGGCTTCATGTTGATATCAAGCATTATCCTTCTCTGTTATACCGGGGCATACATCGGGTAAGCAAAGACCTAGTTTTTTGCCTTGAATACCAAAACAACTAATTTTTCACTCGAGTACAACAGCCCGGTCATATGGGTGATTATGATCGAGATATCGACAATATATGGTCAGAGGTAGTTTCAAAGACGATCCAACTCCGCAATATACCCACAGGTTCGGAGAGGTCTAGAGTTATGTAATAATAATGTTTTAGTTTAGATCCATGAGTTCAATTACTGCTTAGTTGAAAATCCATTCCCCTGTCCTGATAGTAATATAGAGGATATTAACTGATCTCGTGTTGATACCGATACTATAAATATTTCGTGGCAGTTCATTTTTGCCCATTTTATATATTTATATTTACGAACACTAAAATAACTATGTTTATGGTATTCACCTCGGAACAGAAGCCTATATTCAAAACCTCATTGGGACTTTATAAGATGAAAAACTAGTTTTCTTTCTGTAGAAAGCAATGTGCACGAGAGAAATGCTTTGTATTATACTGTATTTATGAACACTAAATACACGGGCACAGGGAACATCTTCTTGTCTAAAATAACAATATAGACAAATGTCTAATTGTATATCATTTAGACCTTTATACTCCATGATATATTGTTGTAATAAACTATGATATTTCATTAGGTTGACGACTGGCAGGAGCTTGGCCTTAGTCAGTAGAATGTTCTGGAACACTTTGTAATACATTGACAATGTATGAACAGAATATCGGCAGACTGAGAATGAACCTAATAGGCACATGGGAAAAGAAAGTGAAAATTTTGGTTCCCCCCCCAAAACAACCTAGGTAGAAGACAGACAGTAGAGTTTAGCCCTGACCAGTATATCTCTCAAACAGTTGTTCTTTTTATAAGCAATGACTGGCCTTTGGGTCAGAGGTCGAGCAATTTTACTTTGAAGTAGTTTGTATTCTTCTACTATAATCTTGGCCATAGCGATGCTGGACTTGTTAAACTGAAACACAAATGGTATTATAGTTTTTTTTTTCACGACATATTCCTGGGTCCAAATTCAAACCCAAAGGGTAAATAGTTTGTAATGTTTGAATTAAAAAACGGTCCCTTCCCAAACGTTTATGCTTGGTATCTGCAGCGGAAGTGGGAAAAGGAATTTTCTCCATATGAATGATTTCAAAATGGTCCTTGGTCGAATGATAATTGTCGCGAGATTGTTCTCCGAAAAAGGTTCGCGATCTGGCACGTATACATCGAGTGTATACATCGAGTTTGCACCGGTCTTAGGTTGGAATACACATGGAGTAAATCATTTTGCTTCATGAAAGATACTGACTCCCAAATCAGATCAAAATATACTTTTTGTTAATGATTTTTACAACGGTTTTTAGACTGAAACTACGACATATTATATTATCAAGTTTAGAAAGCTCCACTTGCCGCATTTTAATCGTGTAAAAGTACAATTAAAAACTTTTAGAAATCTTAAAATTTTTATTTTACTTAGTTCCAAAGAATACATCTGCGATGAATTGACACCGAAGGTCTCTCCGAATGGTCCGATCGGTTTCGGATTCTCAGAAGTTTGTATATACGTGTTACGTATAAGAGCCAAAAAAATAACAATAGCACGGATTTTCATCAACACGCTGAAAGCGGTGAATCTATTAAACACAAGGAAACAAAACATGCGTATTAGACTCAGAAAAAAAACCTACAGAAGCATTGGCATGCACAGGAAATAATAGTTTAAACGCATCAAATAGGGTTAACATACATGCAAATAATACAGTAAGCAGACAAAAAGGATGTCACATAAAGCGCACACATAAGGATGTTAGTGTAGCGATGCACACTCTGCGGGAAGGAAAAAAAACGGCATGCTTCACGAGGGGAAATAACATTGCTGAGCGGCAAGAAATTGGTTGTATATGATACTTACGAAGAAATCCGCCTTTCTACAGACCCATACGTACGGGTACAAAATATCATACTCTTTGACCAATAAACCGCAAACTAAGCGGCGACATAACGTTTGCCATGGTTGATAGTGTAAGTGACACACCCTCGAATGACCAATCTGCACAGGTCACGCCAAAAAGCATGCGGATTTTCCCCCATATGGGTATAACTAAAGTTATCACTAGTTTAAAACAAATAAAAAATAGAAAACGAAACCGGACAGGCTACAATACTGATCCACGTTAGGTTCTATTTTTGTTTTCTACCTCCTTCAAAAAAGGTCCAGTAATCTAAAAGAGATTATCTATACTTTTGTTTGGGGGTGACGTAATGGCTTTTTACAAGGTATAGACCTTACGTGACGTCACCCGCAAAGAACCGGACAGATAATCTCTTTTAACGTTACATTTCAGAGACAAACAATTGAAAACATAATTAGGGAAGCTTGATCTGACCCGCGTGTGTATACGTCACGTGATTTTATAAGAACCATTCCAATACAAGTTACATAAAGAAAACCTTGGTTTGGTCTGTGACATCTATTCGCTCTTTATTCTAAGCTCAATCCTCTGGAATAACGCGGCAGCTTGATTACTTCATATGCTATATTTTCTTGACAGAAACGTGACAGGAATCCAATAATACTCCCCTGAGAGTTATAAAATAAAGATTAATACCCTGGTGTATATGACTTCATTCAGAATGTTTACGTAATTTATATTTGTCATGAACAGAAAATAAACCGGATCAGAGTATCGGTCGAGGCCACAATTGGTTCTGTATGGGAGACATTGGTGGTATAAGAACGGTGGATACAAGAGGGTATATTATCAAGGATCGAATCTCTCCCCTACAAGGTTCCAGCACCTAATACAAATGTATTATTTGGCCGTATACAACGTGAAGCCAGTTTTCCCACTATGTGAATTAATAAGACTCTCTTGGCTTTGGTATGCATGTAGTTTATTACTACTGTATATCTTAAAATGGCAAGATGAGGCACACCTACGTAAGAAAAGAACGGGCATTACAATAGATTCAAAATATTGTCTGGACAAAACTGTTAGGGAAAACTTAAAAATATATGAAGATTAAAAAACCAATGCATGGTCCATAAAGCACAATGACTAACTCTTTTAGAATTAAAATCACGACAGAGACGGATCAATAAATGGATTCCGAAAGTAAGAGAGTTTTGATAGAGTTAATAAACTGGGTATAACTGTTAAAATAGAGTCTTGTATTGAAATCTAAAGTTCCTGGAACAGGCTTAGATAAAAACATTACAAGTGTGATGATAAGCTAGTATCTGTAATGATTGATTAGTATTTTTTTTATGATAAGTTGACGCTTTAAAATAGGTCGACAAATGACTGTTTATTCGACTATTTTGTGTAAACAATATCATACACGCTACACTTGAGTTATTCAACTTAATTTCTCCCCAAGGAGCATGGTTGATGTCGCCTTACAAAAAGACCTCAATTTCTAAGATTATGCATAATGTTCAAAATCCATAACTGAGAGGTTGTTGATTATACTTGTTCAATTGGTCTCTCTTCTGTTCTGGCTGCAACTTCTTGGAAACCATTTTTACCAGCACTGAAGCATGAAGACGATCCAGTATTTGACTGTAGTAATTTACCCCTTAACGCTTGCCATGCCCAAAACCTAGATACTTTTACAATCCAACTTGGTAAACTGATTTTATATAACCAGAAAACAAGAATTTTCTGTAGCTGCAGCGATTAACTTATGTAGAATGAGAATGGGTCTCTATTCATCGCAGTTCACAACTATATAAATATAATATCTCCCCTGACCCAATATGTATGTATTCTGGTGCACTAAACGAGACTACTGACCACTACTTTACTGTCCACCACAGGGAGCGAATATCCAGTGTTGTGAGAGAAATTAGTCCAGGGTTATACATTGTCTTTCTACCTGACCATCTTGTTAGCGTTCTCTTACATGGATATCAATCAAATCTTTCAATAGCGTTTACAAGCTGAATGGTTATAATAATGTGAAGAATTACTTATAGTCACCCAATAAACCAAGAAGTTCTTACCCAAAAGTAATTCTTTACCTTATGGCTATCATTAACTGCCCATGGTTATTTGATTATATTGAAACATGTTATCAACTGTATTAAATACTCTTGATGGTTTAATTTTGATATTATGTTAGACTGAATCAGTATATAACTATATATATGATTATGGATATTCTTTTATAGTGAAATGTGTGAAGATAACGTTACCCCCTTAAAGCGCAATCTGAAATATTTATCTATGTTCTTATATTTGTATTATTGCTCTATGATGACGACAACACTCTGGGATTTCTGAATGAGTGTTATCTGCATTAACTAAACAAGTAGTATAATATAATATGGCTTTTTGTTTTTAAAATGTGGTTCCTGAAAAATCTAATCAATAATTCAATGCCATTTAAATAATTTAGATGACAGAATTGGTTAAACACACAGTGATCGGTAAAGTAACACAATGAACTGTGATCAGACAGCCAGAAGGGTAAACATTTATTTTTGACCTGAATATCGCTCTATACACGTTTTCCTATAATAAAAATAGGCATTTACATCTAACACACATTTAGAATCCGACATATTCAGAAAACGTTTGAGTGTAGCCCAAACAGACGAGAAGGTTACCATTATCCTGGACGGATCAAAAGAAACATGCATAGTTCAGTTGAAGCCATCGACATTGTTCTTAGCAACTTAACCCATCAAACTGTTGATGATATCAATATGTCCATTTTCACAACTCGTATATATTTCAAACTTTTTTACATAGCTTTGTAACTCAGAAAGGCAGTCCTTTCAGGGAGGGGCGTATGTTGAAAAAAACTATGCTACATAGCGAAATATTGTGGTTAACTTATTATAAATGTAACACGCTGAAGGACGCTGCACATCTTTAAAAACTTCCAGATTGTAAATGTAGATTTTTGGACTTAAATAATCGGTTTTACAATTAATGCTGCAAATAACATAGATGGTCACAAATAATGCGACAAAGAACAGGTCGTGGAACGCATCATCAACCCTATATTAACAGCACACTCGCACAAATTGCAAGGAAAAATCAAATGTATTATGACAATAGAGGTACAATAACTGACTTTAGGGATTTTTGCTGGTTGACCACCGCCAAGGGATACACAAGAACTACCAGAGACAGCCAGACGCTACCCCTCCTCGTCTTTTGCCCATGATCGACGCATTGTCCGATATAAGTGTCCGTGCGTCTGAAGCATGCTATCGAAATACTTACTTTTGACCCGCCCAAACCGACAGATATCTCTGTAAACGCCGATGATCCGAATGTTTATGATTTCTACGACGCTGCTTATTGTTTAAAGATTTTGTTTGAACGAATAATTATCGTAAGTTTGGCGGCTCGTGTAACTTTAAAATGACATATGCACTTCTTCTGCGTTTCTTTATAGTTGGATACATTTAAAACCAGGATTTACTCCAACCAGTTTAATCAAATACAATTTACGCTTGAAGCTTATGGATATCACTTCTGTAGATTCAGTTCTTTGTAAAACCTCTATAATTATAATGGCTGGCGCTCAATGATTAACATATCTCGAACTCAAATCTCCAGAGACCGCCAATAACTTGAATTAAATTGCAACCGTTTATCGTCGTACCAACGGTATAGGTTTATTTGTGGTTAGACATTTTCTGAAAATTGTTACATATTGCCACACTCAATTTAGTATTGTCTCAAGTTACAATCTTGACAAAATCATTTCAAATTACACTCTAATTAAGATCACTCGCATATTGACGTTTGACATGTTGTATTCTACTACACGGAAAAAAAGTTTTATTATGAAGATGGCTACCAAGTCGCTCTTAAATAACGCCTATCAACTTTCTTTAGCACAGTTTGCCGAGAACAAATTGTACAATATTCCGTGTGTGGGCCATATGTTCGCTTTTCTCCCCCTTAAATTGGCGTGAACTAGCGAAATTCGGATGTTTTAAAATACATTCCGATATCATAATGTATGAGATGTTTAAGTGCATTGGGGTTTTGAAGCTTAGAAAAACTACCTTAACGTATGCCCCTACACTGTTATACACAGGAAAATGGCTAATTTTGTTTCAACGAATGGCAGTGGGTGCCACTTTAATATGATTTTAAAAACAAACCAGCTCAATTTAAATTGCCTCACCTTGGCCCATTGTTCCTAGCAGTGAATATAAGGGTTGGGAGAGGATACGACGGTTTGTTATGTAAAAGTCTAGAAACAATTAAAGCATTTTTGTGAACAACACGGGCTTTCGACAACTGTCTATAAAGTGCAAAATTAGGCATAAGCAATTATTTATTGTAGAGCGAAAACTGTCTTCGTTTTTTTAAACATCACCATGTCTTGAAACCAAGAAATAATTGCTAAGTGTTTTGGATTTGTCCGATTGTCTGGATTTGAACTTCAGCTCTGGTTTTATGTACGAGATTCGAATCCTGATTTTTTAACGAATCCCTTATCTTGTGCCAGCCGCCTGCCAAAACCTTTCTTTGCTTTCAGCGATGTATATATAAAGTGTTAATTCTAAATAACTCTCTTAGGAAAACTTTATTTTGATTTCGTTACATACTATATTTCCTGAGGGGAAACGTGACATGAATTTAACATGAAACAATAGGCAACAAAGCTACACTTCATTCATTTCTAGTTATCCCTACATATATGCCAAAATTGTCCAGGAAGAGACAAAATAACTTTATAGAAGATAGATGTCCCAAGCCCAATTATATACCTACATGTATGGATGATTTAGTCTGACCGTTAATCCTCCCCCGTTACTCTCCAGTTAACACCGCGAATATAAATTGTGGTTTGAATATATTGAGACGGCCAGTTTATTTGACACTAACAGTTCTATTTCAATGCTAAGTTTTCCCTACAGTAGATGTAATTTATATGATGTTTAAATACTATGTGTTTCCCTAAGTGAAAATCCTTGTTGAACTCCTAACCTATTAATTTCATGTCATATTTCTTGCTCTCTATGAAACTGTGTACCGTAATTAATTCCCTCATACTGTTACCGTGATTATTGTTTTGCAAGAAATGTTTATTTAGTTTATTGTATATTACCTATTTGAGACTCAAATAATGTCCCAGTTTGAAGCGGTAATCGGGTCACCGGTCCTGTGACCACCCGAGTTGTACTGAGCTTGTCAAGCATCTGTGAATGCTGTGATTCCTTAGCTGAGGTTACTATTTTATGCTAGGGAAACTTTATAATGAAATTTAATACCTTTTAAAGCCAGGAGAGCTGTCTGTTTGCCACTTCTGGGCCGCATTGTTATCGATGTCCGCCATGTTTGTTGTTTACAATATGTCAGCCGTCAGATAGTTACGGTGCTAAAATGTTTTAATTTGTTTATCTTTAAAATACTTAAGTGCGTAAAGCCCTATAGTTAAATCAGTCATGTGTCACATTTAACGTTTGTATAAGTAAAGTATAAAAAGCAGTAGAATTTACTGAATTTAAGCTACAATTACGGAGTGAGGCTGGTTTGGAGACTATTTATCGTCCGAATGACGATAGGTGTCGCTGTGACGTTCCAATCGTTAAGCGGGAGGCTATAAAAGAGAGGTGTCGTCTGTCAAAAGGCAGTGAGTATCTGTGACCCACTCTGACTCAGGCTTGACCATCCTCAACTTATAATAGGTGTGTACAAATTCTGATTTATTCATAACTTGCAGTAAAGAGATGTAATCTGATGACTGTGGTTTTTTACCTATAATATTGAATGTAGACAATTATATTTTGCTCTACAATTTATTTCTGGTAAATTACCCATAAGAGAAGTTAATAATAGATTTCCATAAGAAGACCCGCAACAGACACCCATAAGGATTCTGTTATGGGATATCACTTATAAGAGGGATTTAACCAGACGAACTCTGTATTGCTGCTGATGTAAATATATATCTAAATTATACCGGAGGTTATATCTATTGGCTATAATAGAACTTGAAGTTAAACCCGTAACAAACCCGTAACAGCCACCCATAACAGATCACCCGTAACAGCTCACCCGTAACAGCTCGAACCCGTGACAGCTCAACCGTAACCGCAGCCCGTAGCCATTCATTTAAGTTGTTAAATGCTGGTAATTCCTATAGATTGAATGTTATTTATGTAACCCAGTTGCCATAAGTTATTATAAATAAACTCTTTGTTATAGCTTTTATGAAATCAGTTGTTGGCTCCATTATTACACCAATATGATAAGTTTTGAGTTGCATACTCCAGGGCGAAACTAGAAGATACTGTTTAACAAGTGTTGCGGCATCCTGACAAGTGTTCGCAAACTCTTCGAAGTTCAGTTATGCGATATTGGTGGTAACGATATATTACTTAAGACAACATATATTGTGCCTGACCGTTACATATTTTGGTGTCAGAAGTGGGATCTAAAAAAAAATGTTTTGGATCTAGTGATACGTACCTATTCCTGTTGTTGGCTATTCTCAAAGATGACTACATCAATCTCAAATCCACACCCTAGACGTAGTAATCGGCGGCTGGGGGTACCAGCGTCTGGGTTAGAAGAAAACGATGACTTACCTGGGGTACATGTAGATGGGAATATGGCCGAAGGGCCACAACATAATTCAGAAGTATTACCTAATTTACAAGGTGTTCAAAACGATGATTTTATTGATAACCCTAGCAGCGGTGATAACAAGGGTAATGATGTCCCAGAAGGGGTAACCAATATAATTAGCAATGCCATTACTGGGGTAATGAAAGATGTAACCTACATGCTGAGAGGCATGATGGAAGAACTAAAGAGTGACATGACTGAGGGAAATGGTGTTTTAACTGGAAATAATTGTGGGGCTCCCATCGATAATCGATATGCTGGTCAAGATTACCGATTTGGTAACCATGGTGATCTTTCTAATTCTGATATCAGAAATACTGATAGCAGAACGCCTTTGATTTTTCCCCATGAGTTTGCGAGTAATATAAGAAATAGCGCCAACCGCAGCTATGCAAGCAAATTACCTCCCTTTACAGGTGAGGAAAGATGGGACGTCTGGTTAAATAGATTTGAAGATGTGGCAAGGTTGAGAAATTGGTCTAAGCAAGATAAGTTATGTGAGCTCTTAGCCAGAATTCAAGGCAAGGCTGGTGATTTTGTGTACGGCCAGTTAAGTGCTGACATACGATGTAACCTTGACCTTCTAATAAATGAATTAAACCATAGGTTTACACGAATTGAAACATCCAAACGTTATGGGGCTCAATTTAGTAACAGAAACCAAAGAGGGGGTGAAACAGTTGAAGATTACGCGGCTGAGTTAAAGCGATTATTTGACAAGGCCTACCCTCGCCGTGATCGGGAGACACGCCGCGAAGACTTATTAAGACGTTTTCTAGATGGCTTACTGGATGAAAATGTTAGATTCCAGGTTGAGTATGTGAAAGACCCCAGAAACATAGATCAAGCTGTGTTTGAGGTGGTTAATCTTATGGAAACTCGTAGAGGTATGGGTAACGACCAGAGATTTAAGAGACCAGTTCGTTTTTGTAAACCAGGAGAAGTCAATCAAAATGATGAGGATGATGAGTTATGTGATGTCACTGTAGAACAGAATGGTGATGAAGAAAGTTTAAGGGCTGTAAATGAGCTAAAAAAGCATAAGAATCTGAGCCAAACTAACAGTCTCAAAACTAATGAGAAAGTAAAACAAGTTACAAATGTTACCGAGCAATGTTTGGCTGAAGTTTTGGAGATGAAGGATAAGTTCAATAAAAAGATCAATGAAATTACTGACCAAGTGGACAGTCTACAAAAAGCTAAAGGGTATGATAGGCAAACTTCTTTCCGAAATTTCTCAAACATAAAAACGGATGATTCAAATAATATAAACAGAGGCCGTAAATTTACGGGATGTTTTAACTGTGGGGGTAACCATTTCGCTCGAGACTGTTTAAATAAAACAAATTTAAATGTGAGGGCCCCGAGTTTTGGGCCTACCAGGACGAATATGAAGGCGAACCCACAGAGTTGGGCTAATGGCAGCCAACAAACAACGTACCCGTCTAATGTGCCGCCTTCACCTTATAACCCATTAAACTACAAAGGGCCGTCTCAGTAGGCCAAGAGGCGGTCCCCATAGATGTGAAAGAAGTGGGCCTTAAAACAGAAGTATTAGGACACAAAGAATTAGACATTATTAGACGAGAGAAACCAAAATTTGATGGAGTCTATATTAAAGGAAGTATAGAGAACATTGATATTAATTTTACTGTGGATACGGGGGCTTCTTCTACAATTGTTTCTAAAAGAATTTATTTTCAGTTACCTGTTGAAGCAAGACCTAAGTTAACTTTTGTTGGGTCAAGAGGTTTTACAGGGGCTGATGGGAAATCAATTAATTACCTTGGCCGTGGTGTATTCAATTTTTCTTTAGGGCCATTGACGTTAAAACGTTGGCTTGCCGTGGCAGATATCGATGGTGATGTATTACTTGGAATTGATATTCTGAGGAGAGGACCTAACAGCTCAGCTGATATTTCACTAAACAAAGGTTTCATGATTTTGGAAAATGTGAAAATTCCTTTAGATTTGGTACCAACTGAAGGAATCAGGAGAGTGACTGTTTTTGAAGACAGTATCATACCTGCTATGTCTGAAGTTCTTATTGATGTGTGTATAGATAAATGCCAAAAGGTGGTAAATAAAAAACCATTGTTGATCGAAGCTTTTCCTGAATTTTGTGAAGTTTATTCTCTTGTTCTTTGTCCTTGTCTAATTGATGAAAATAAAGATGTCTTAAAAATACGAATTTTCAACCCGTTTAATTCTGACAAAGTTCTTAAACGTAACACCAAAGTTGGCTTCGCAACTTCTGTGGTTGACGCCGAAACCCTCCTTCCATGTGAGGACCCTGATGCGAATAACGATTACTCATCTATTCGTAGAGTACAGGTCGGAGCGTACAATCCTGCATTAAACTCTGAACCGGGCAGACAAGTTAAAGAAAGACTTCCCACCAACTTATCCGATCTCTATGAAGGAACTTCTAAAGAAATAGGGTCAGACGGCAAGAAAGCTACTGAACTCAACAACATTTTGACTGAGTTTAAAGACGTATTTTCCAAAGATGAATTTGATCTTGGGAGAACTCATCTTACTGAGCACAGCATTGACACTGGTAATGCTAAACCCATTAAACAGCACCCCAGAAGACTTCCTACAGCATTTGCTGGATAGGACTTAAAAGCTTTGGAGAAATTAGTGAAGCAGGGTTCTATCAGACCTTCCACTTCTCCATGGGCGTCTCCCATAGTTCTAGTGAGGAAAAAGGATAACACCATACGTCCTTGTGTAGATTATAGGAAGCTGAACGCAGTGACAAGGAAAGATGCATTACCACGTACACAAGACTGTTTAGATGCACTTGAAGGGTCTTCTTGGTTTTCCACCCTAGACTTAACTTCAGCATACAACCAGGTACCCATGAAAGAAGAGGACATTCCCAAAACAGCATTCGTAACAAAGTACGGGCTATATGAGTATACAACTATGCCCTTTGGGCTCTCCTGCTCGCCAATGACGTTTCAACGAGTAATTGAACTCGCACTGAAAGGTTTGCAATGGTGTAAATGTCTCATTTACCTTGATGATGTTATCATTTTTGGGAAAACTTTTGAGGAACACGTGTCCCGATTACGAGAAGTGCTTCAGAGAATAAGGGATGCAAATTTGAAATTGAAGCCATCAAAATGTCAACTATTTAAGAGAAAAGTCACCTTTTTGGGTCATGTAATCTCTAAAGATGGAGTTTTACCAAACCCTGACAATGTGACGAAAATAATAAACTGGGCTGTACCTACCTCGGTTACTGATGTAAGGTCATTCCTTGGTATGGGAAGTTACTATCGCAGATTTGTAAAAAATTTCAGCAAGCTGGTCAAGTCATTAACTGATCTGACAAAGAAGGATAATCCTTTCAAATGGACACCTGATTGTCAGACAGCTTTTGAGAAGCTTAAAGAAGTCCTAATTGGGCCTGAAATTATGGCGTATTTAAGAGATGACTGTACATTTATTTTAGATACTGATGCATGTGATGTCAGTATTGGGGCTGTTTTGTCTCAGGTTCAAAACGGTAGAGAAGGAGTAATTGCGTATGCGAGCCGCACCTTAAACCGTGCAGAGAGAAATTACTGTGTGACTGACAGAGAGTTACTTGCTATAAAATATTTTACGGAATATTTTAAGCATTATCTTTTGGGGAGGAAGTTTTTAGTGAGGACTGACCACCAAGCTTTGCGCTGGTTGTTTAGTCTAAAAGAGCCTAAGAATCGCATCGCTAGATGGATTGAGGCCTTATCTGCATTCGATTTTGAAGTGGAGTATCGGCCCGGAAAACAGCATGGTAATGCTGATGGGATGTCCCGATGTCCTAATCCCAGAGAATGCATCTGTTCAGATGAGGAAAACTCGTTGAAATGTGGCCCTTGCTCTAAGTGTCGAAGGAGAGGATTAGAAATGTCTAGCTCCATTCCGGAAAACACCTATGAGAAGGCTCAGAGAGTACTTATCGGTAAAGTGGAGGGTGTGACAGCTCTTTGGGAGAAGTTGCTGTGCTACTCTTGGTTTTATATTGTTTTGGTGTCAACATGTTTTAGAAACTCAATGGTTTTGGGAACTAAATTGAAGCGTAAGGCATTCGAAACATTTAGTTCAATCTTGACATCGAGTTGTGGGTTGATGTTGAAGTTTAGGGTAAATTTTTTAAGTGCTGTGCTGGCTGTATGTGCCATTTTTAGTGTCGCCCGGGTACCGGATGTTATAAGGAAGATAACAAATGTACCATGGTTGCAAGGTTTCTCTAACTTGGAGTTGAGAAAAAGGCAATTGAGCGACTCGGACTTAAAACCAGTTTTGTTGTGGGTTGAAACTGGCAAGAGACCGTATGGGTCAGAGGTCTGCGCTACAAGTGAAATTTGTAGGCATTATTGGAACTCTTGGGACAGCTTAGCCGTTATTAACGGTGTTTTATTTCGTAAATCTATCGATAAGGATATAAAAGAATCATCTTGGCAATTTATTGTGCCCCATTCACTGAAGGAATATGTGCTAAAACAGATGCACGATTCTGTTCTTGCTGGGCACTTGGGTCGCAAGAAAACAAAATTAAAAACGTTACAGAGATTTTATTGGAAATCTCTCCGAGAAGATGTAACTAATTGGGTACGCAAATGTGATGTCTGTAATGCAGCGAAACCACCCATCAAAACCCCCAGAGCTCCCTTGGGAGATATGAGGGTGGGTGCTCCATTAGACCGGTTAAGCACAGATGTACTTGGACCATTTCCAACTCCTGAAAGGGGTAATCGCTACATCCTCACTGTTATAGATCACTTTTCAAACTGGGTCGAGATATTTCCAGTTTCCGATCAGACAGCAGCTACCTGTGCTAAGAAGATATTAGATGAGGTCATATGTAGGTTCGGATGCCCTCTCGATCTACACAGTGATCAGGGTACAAATTATAGAAGTGAACTGCTTTCAGAACTCTGTAGATTACTAGAAATTAGAAAAACTCAAACATCAAGCCGCCACCCTCAAGGTAATGGGAAAATAGAGCGATTCAACCGTACTCTATTAAGAATGATACGTTCTTACCTTAGAAGTGAACAAAGAGATTGGGATCTTCACCTAAATTACTTAGCTGCTGCATACCGCGCTACCCCACATGAAAGCACAGGCTTCACCCCGAACTTATTAATGTTGGGTAGAGAAGTAAAAGTCCCTGCTGAAGTTATAGCTGGGACGGGCAGTACTTTAGAAGACGACATTTCTTCATATGGGGAATATGTAGATAATCTTCGTAATCGTATGCAACGTGCGCATGATATTGCCAGAGAACATCTTAGATGTGCAGCCAATCGACAGAAGAAAACTTATGACGCTAAAGGCACATTTCATAAATACAAACCTGGCGATCTTGTATGGTATTTCCACGAGCTACGCAAAAAGGGCGAGAACTCAAAACTGTATAATCCATACGCTGGACCATATGTAGTAGTACAGCGTCTGAATGATCTGGATTATATAATTCAGTTTAACATTAAGGGTGATAAACGGGTTGTTCATCATAATAAGCTGAAACCGTATGAGGGAAACCAAACTTTAAGCTGGTCTAAGCGGGCAGTTGCAAAGATGTCCGATCGATTATATAAGAAGCTGAATGTGTGCGACTAACAAAGAGGGAAAAAAAAATCTTGATGCATCTCAATGAAACTGTTGTTGTAAATTACCTATCTTAAAGGAAACACCTACCAACCTAATGATTTGTTTTTTTTTTCTAAATATTCTGATGATACTTACCTTTGTTGTCCACAGAAACCGAGGGAATATTTGACCATGTCTGAGAAAGCTGTGAAGTCAAAGTCCAAAAGAGGGGCAGTGCATGAATGTCTAGAATGCAGCTACCAGGGGGATAAACCCATGATTGTGCTTCACAAGGTGCAAAAACATTTAAAAGAGGATGAAGTACCTTTTAGATGTACCATATGCGGAAACCGTCAAAACAAAGCAGATCCAATGAGGACACATGTAAATAAGAAACACAAGGAGAGAGATTTTCATGAAATTGTGAGAGGTACGTTTACACCTTATATCTTAAAGAAAGATGAGACCAAGTTGTTGAGTGAGGAAGATGCCCTAAAGTTTTATGAAGGCCGGAAAACCCGAACCTCCAGCGCACAAGCAAGTGCCAAACCTTCTCCATCAGTCAATATAGATGAGCCCATGCAGGCGGTGATGGATTTAATGTCAGCTAACCCAGGTATTTTTGACAAGATTAAAGACGTTGCAGGAAAGCCTAGGGAGGGTGTGTTCGAGGCTATAGGAAAGTTATCACCTCATCCTACCAAATCCGAATCGACCATCACGTTAACACCACTTTTTTCAATTTTCCCCACAACTAAGGAAAACCACTCAGTGGATATATTTGTTCCGGAGGATGAAGTGGTTGAGTTAGTTGGAGATGAAATACATCAAGAAGAAAGCAACAAAGAAACAAAGGGAAATCAGAGCAAAATGACGGAAGAAACAGAGGGACAAACTCAAACTGGAGATGACAACTTCAAATTGGAGACGTTCAGCCTGAAGGATCTGGCGAGTTTTATTGATGTGACCGTTAGAAGCACAGTTGACGCCGTATCCCAATCTATCATTGTAGCAGCCAGGAGACAACCCATACAACCAGAGCAGGATCTACGGCCTTTAACAAACCAATTGGTGCTAACTAACACTCATCTTGGTGAAGTTTCTGGGCAATTGTATGGAAGACGGATGCGGCCATTCGCGCCCGCGTGCCGCGCCCTATAAAACACGCGGCTCGAGAACACGAGAATGCGCTATTAGGCCAAAACCGCGCGAGATTACCAACATCTCGCACTTTGTTAATCTCGACCTATCAACAAATAAAAAAACACGCGGCTCGAGAACTCGAGATTAGGCACGAGAATACGCGTCTGCATTTCCGCGTGTTCTCTAGTTCTCGCGTGGCGTGTTTTCCAATTTAAAAAAACACGCGGCTCGAGATTAAGAAAACGCGCGGTTTTGCTAATCTCGCGAGTTTTTCCAAAAAAATCGCGCGGTTTTCAAAAAAATCGCGCCATTAGGCTACATTTAGTAAAATGGCGTGCTTTCTTAATCTCGTGCCGCCAGTTTTTTCAAAAAAATCGCGCGGTTTTCAAAAAAATCGCGCCATTAGGCTACATTTGGTAAAATGGCGTGCTTTCTTAATCTCGTGCCGCGCGTTTTGTAAAACACGCGGCTCGAGATTAAGAAAACGCGCGGTTTTTGCTAATCTCGCGAGTTTTTGCAAAAAAATCGCGCGGTTTTCAAAAAAATCGCGCCATTAGGCTACATTTAGTAAAATGGCGTGCTTTCTTAATCTCGTGCCGCGCGTTTTGTAAAACACGCGGCTCGAGATTAAGAAAACGCGCGGTTTTTGCTAATCTCGCGAGTTTTTGCAAAAAAATCGAGCGGTGTGCAAAAAAATCGCGCCATTAGGCTACATTTGGTAAAATGGCGTGCTTTCTTAATCTCGTGCCGCGCGTTTTGTAAAACACGCGGCTCGAGATTAAGAAAACGCGCGGTTTTTGCTAATCTCGCGAGTTTTTGCAAAAAAATCGCGCGGTTTTCAAAAAAATCGCGCCATTAGGCTACATTTGGTAAAATGGCGTGCTTTCTTAATCTCGTGCCGCGCGTTTTGTAAAACACGCGGCTCGAGATTAAGAAAACGCGCGGTTTTTGCTAATCTCGCGAGTTTTTGCAAAAAAATCGCGCCATTAGGCTACATTTGGTAAAATGGCGTGCTTTCTTAATCTCGTGCCGCGCGTTTTGTAAAACACGCGGCTCGAGATTAAGAAACGCGCGGTTTTTGCTAATCTCGCGAGTTTTTGCAAAAAAATCGCGCGGTTTTCAAAAAAATCGCGCCATTAGGCTACATTTGGTAAAATGGCGTGCTTTCTTAATCTCGTGCCGCGCGTTTTGTAAAACACGCGGCTCGAGATTAAGAAAACGCGCGGTTTTTGCTAATCTCGCGAGTTTTTGTAAAAAAATCGCGCGGTTTTCAAAAAAATCGCGCCATTAGGCTACATTTGGTAAAATGGCGTGCTTTCTTAATCTCGTGCCGCGCGTTTTGTCAGGTTTTCGTTGCGCAAGACAGGAAGTTGACAATTCCGGAAACGATCAATGGCTGTCTTTTAAAGAGGTATTTAACGATAAATGCCAAAACACAGATAGACGTGTTTTCTTCAGTTGTACAGCAAACTCGTTTTCACTCTGTTTTTTTTTTTGTAGATGTCTGGAAGCCAGTATACACCTTTGTCAGGAAATCTTAACTCCTTCAACCGTATCCATTTCTTAAAGGCACACTTGCCGCCCTAGCCTGTTTAAATATTGTCTGGGAAAACGGTCTTTCTTTTTTAATGTAAACAATATTCCTGATTTTCGCGGCAAGTGTGCCTATAACTTATTGTAGGCCTACTATTTTGAAGTTAGCCTAATGGTAAAATATCATGATATAAAACATATATAGTTAATTCATTCAAATATTTTATCGTAATGTATTTCTATTAATTACATGCGTACACGTCGTGTTGCGGATAAAAGTTATGTGTGTGTCCGAAAGTTGTAGTAACCTTTAGGTTTTACTGTGGACTGTTCTTGGGCGATTTTGAATTAAAAATACTCGAAACTCTAACTGCCTGCTTTTTCTTAACTTTTAAGGCAATGACTTATGTGCCGAATATTTTCGTTTGGGCTACACTAATAAAGAAATTTGTGCTCTTTTGGAATTACGAAACAATGTTCGATTAAGGTAAGAAACACATTTTGAAAACAGGCAAAATTATCTGCCTTAACCACACATCGGTGCCATTTTCTCTCAGGGAATTTGATCTGGAGGCTTTTTATATTGTCATAAATTTCTTTTGTCAAGTGAAGATCAGGGGCCTTGTACTTGTTGATAAAAATGACAAACAATTGGTTAGTCTTGCTTCAACGAAACTTTGGCTATATTTGGCAACGAGCTCATGCCAATTCAATAAATACTGACATATTGAGTTGCTGGTGGACTGCTGATTAATTGTCCATTTGTATTTTTACAAACTGATAAGTTTGAAAGGCGGCGAGTTGATTTTCAGCGATTTTGATCTTGGCATCTAGAAGAAATCGAAAATGTATATAAAGTGTATCTTTATTTTTTATATTTCAACAGTTGTCGACACCTCCGGCGAATACTTTGTGGAATGGGTCTCTTTAGGCGAAAACAGATAGATGTAAATGCTATTATCGCTTCCGTGAAGGCAAGTAGAATTATAGTCATTAAAAACAATGATTATATAGACCACATTTAATTTTTGTCGCAACACATTTCGCTCTCGATCAGCCATCCATTGTGCCCATCTCATGTCTTCACTTCGATCGTAGGTCAATCGTTAAAATGTTGGTATAATGTATGTTCTTTAAGAATGGTGACATTCTGAAGTTACAATTCATTACCATAGTTATGGAGGTTATCAGACCCCACTTTAAGAAGCACTTATATTTACTTGCACACAGAATGAACTGAATGGAAGCGGATGTCATTTAGGCTACAGGTCGTTAAAACAAAGACTTCTATCAAAGTATGGACTGGTGGTACCGAGGTAAATAGCATTTTATACAATAAATCTTCAAAAGATTAAATAACAACTTGTAATTTAGAATAGCGACATAAACGAAATTGTGGATACCTTTGAAGTAATTTATTCTCACAAAAGTAATCATTTGCTATGTTTTATCATCCAAACAGAGATCTTGTTTATGATATACAAAGATGTTTGGACCCTGATGGAGTTCAGTCAAGAAGAAGAGGTCGACTTCGGAGACGAGTTTACGTAAATGGTGGTCCCAACTATTTGATACACATAGATGGCTTTGACAAACTAAAACGATATGGCTTTGCCATTCATGGCGCCATAGATGGGTAAATGTCGGCAACGTGATTGAAAGACAATGAAATGAACCGATACTCTAAAATAAATTTAAAAAACGTAACAATTATGAGAAAGAGTATAACTAGGTTGTATTTTATAGGGACTCGTTGTCCAGTAGTGTTTACGTTTTTGGTAATAACTTTCCTAAATGGAATTGACGTTATATATGAAAAGCGGTAAGTCGATTTTCCGTGGTAATTCTGTTATTGTGTGACAGACTGTTACTGTAGTGAGTTCAAGCATTACGGATATTATAACTTCTGGTGTAAACTGTGAATAACGACCTTCGTTAGTCTGCTTCTACGTTATACAATAAGCACAAAAAACACAACAAATTCAGAAAAACCTCCCAACAACTGACACAGCTGGCAACATTCAACGACCGACTCTTGATCCTCTGTTAAAAACGCTCGCTTTTCATAGAAGTAAATATACAGCTGCAAAGGAATTCATTACGTACACGGCGGCTAATTGGGAAACAAATTTAATCTATAATTTCATATTTTAAGCCCTTGCTTTAACGTTTGTTCTATTACAATGCGAATTAAGGCATTACCATGGAGTTAGCTTTGTGAAGAACTCGAACTTTTGACTTAAAATGCCGATTAGTGCACTTCATAAAGACATCGGCGTCGAAGGTTTGTGTTGTTTACAAAATATTACTCGTGATTCCATACTTATTTCTTTTTAGCATGCAGTTGTATTTTATTATTTAGATTTTCTAGACGAGTCCTTTGGTTGCGCGTTGCTCGCACAAATAACAAGCCTGAAGTGGTGGCTGCCTATTTCTTAGAATATTTGAAGGAAATAAATGGTAAGTAATGAGAGGTTCAGCATTCTGCGAGAAGCTTTGTGTATTATTCTGTATTCCGCTAAATCTTGTTTACCCCAACATTTAACTGCCAGAGGAAGGCAATCATCTTTTGCAAAGACACTTCTAAGTAACGGTTGAAGCATGGATATGCCCCCCACCCCTCCACCCCGAGCTCATAAACCTATAATCATCAAAAGTGTTCATTAGAATTCGCTCAAATATCGGTGGATATTAGTGCTGTAGAAATGTTTCTCACTTGTTGATTATAGGTTTAGGCTATATATCGAATTGAATTCTAAATGTTTTTAAAATGGTGTCTGATAAACTTTTTTCATAGTTCGAACCTATCTTTTCTGCCTTTTCTTAAAGTGGCATGAGCTGCCAAAATTCACTCTTTTTTTCATAATTTCTGATCGTCACGACAGTTAGACGCTTTGAAGGCCATCGAAAAACTAAATGATTGACGTTGGAATGAGGGAAATCCATAAAATATACGGCCCATACGACCCGAAATAGTGTCTCGAAACTAGAAGCACTAAAAAGTTTCTGAATTGTACGTCTTGAGAAAAATAGCCAATAATTTCAACATTCTGTTTTAACGTCAAAATATCAACATTTTGGCAGCTCATGCCACTTTAAGAAAACTCGAACATCTAGCGGAAATGTGTGTTTTTATCCGGCATTTTGTATATAGGGAGTGTACTTTTCTATTCACCTATCTTTGACATGCGTTAGACTGTCATTTGGCGTCTTCTTGACAGCTTGCGACCAATTTTATTAGGGATCCCCTACTTGGAGGGGATACCTTTTGAAATCGTTCTGCTTTTTCTTTATTAGATTCAAAGTGTAAACTTTGAATCTATTGTTTTCGTTGTGTTTATTAGATTCAAAGTGTAAACTTTGAATCTATTGTTTTCGTTGTGTTTATTATTAGATTCAAAGTGTAAACTTTGAATCTATTGTTTTCGTTGTGTTTATTATTATTATTATTATTATTATTTTTTTTCTCCTTGCACCGATGTTGAAAGCCTATTTCTTGGAAACTACAAATCACAACACTAAAAAATTTCAGATTTCTCGACAGATTTTTGATCAATTATGCATGCGCTAATTTTTTATGTTTTTCTAGGGCTACGCTCGCGGCCATCTTGGCACCGCACTAAACCTTCAAAGGTCTTCTTCTCCAAAACCACCTAATGGATTGACTTTAAATTTAATACATAGGTAGGAATTACTTTAGCGCATCTCGATTGCAACTTTCAAGTTCTTCAGTTGAAAACTCTAGAAGCTCGCTATTGGTCGAAATTTTGACGTCATCACTTAAATTTTCAAAAGTCAATAACTAAAAAACTATTGAACTTAACGTAACAAAACTTTCTACATCTATAGATTGCATCAATCTGACTAATATTCTAAAGTTGTCAAATCCAAATCAAAGTCACGTGACCATGACGTCATTTTAAATTTTTAAAATCTATAAAAATGCTAATTTCGCCAATAATATAGATAGAGAGAAACGGTTTTCAAATTTAAAGAGACAAGGAAATTTGTTAGTCACAAAATGTCAACGGTTTTTTGGTTGGACGAATAGTTTGGCCGCCATATTGGATCGTGTTTCAAATACGTAAAGCTTTATTTCTCCCTAAAAAAAGAAGTATTTGCTCTTATTTGTTAACATTAGATAGTTCAATGCATAATCTAGTATGAATGCAAATTTGAAGTTTATTGTATAAAAACCTTAGCAGATATTTGGTATTTAAAATTGATGACGTCATCAATAATAGTGTGAATTTTTCTAAAACTGATTTTTGTCACTTTTACTATATATCATCTCAAAGCCCCTAAAATGATGAAGAAAAACATACCGCCAAATGCTTTCTATCATTTTCATAAGTACTGTTAATCTTTGTTCCAAAATTTAAATTGTTGGACTTAGTCGTTTTCAGGTGTACTATTGGACTTTCTCACATATGCCGAGGAAAAATGACGCATTATAGAGCAAAACCGATAACATATATCAATGTAAACACATAATATGCATAAATAAAACTAGTTTCAACGATCAACAAACTGAAAACACTGGCTCTATCAGTAATAAACGAACACTTAGATTTGATGACGTCACACATATTTAAAAGCCCTATAACTTTAAAACTGTTAAGCCGAATGAAACAAAATTCCACAGCTGAGATGCACTAATTACAGTTTATCAGTCAACGTCTTCCGTAAATTAAATCTTTAAAATTTAACAAATGTTTTCTTTGACGTCCGCGCTTTTTATTTTGGTTATTATAGGAAATCTTGCATTCAAAACGTAATAACTTAAAACTACTTTGCAAAATAAAACGAAAATATAAATCTAAGAAGGGCCTGTAAGAGAATATTTGCCGGCATCTTCCGTAAGTTCAATCTTTGAAAGAAAAAAATGTTTTCTTTGACGTCCGCGCTTTTTCATGTTTCGCGCCTACTGTAAACATACAGGTCTAAGCACACACAATTCTCGAAATCTCCTTCCACCAGCCTAGCCTGGTATCAAATCACATCCAAAATTGTTTCCAGCCATAAATTCAACCAATTTCCTTTCAAGAAAAACCATAGAAACGCCCAGAAAATCAATCCAATGGAGTGCAGGAAAAAAAGAAAAGAAGATACACGGAATACTTATGGCACTACTTATGGCACTTCTTGTGTCCCTAGGAAAAACCGGATGTTATCATGGAGCTGACCGGATGTTATCATGGAGCTGTGTAGTGATCTCTTTTAGGAAAATAAGCGTAAGCTTTCAATCCCTTTATTTCAGTATGAAAGGCTCCATGTGATATATACCAAGTACAGCTTGAGAGATATACAAGGTAAAGTTAAACCATAATAGGTGTGGTAGCACAAAATACACTAAGGACACATAATTTGATATTAGCTTAAAACAAATTATTTAATCTGTTCTGATCTGCGTATTTTATCAAATTGTTCTTAATGGGCGCGGCTAGCGAACGTTCACACACACGCCTGCATGCCAGGCCTTCAGCCAGGGTGAGAAATTCAAGGGAAACACCGGTAAGCAGATGTTTGTTCAGAGCCAGATGTCCATTTTGGAAAAAAGCGCTGGGATGCCGCTATAAAGTTTATAAATTTGAGAAACAATTAATAAAAATCACCCTCATAATTATTTAAAATGTTTGATATCGTAACTGACTCATTCGCCTGTATTTTGTTTAAATAGGCTAAGTAGCCTTAAAGTGGCATAAGGGCTTTCTCATAAATTTCGATTGTCAAGATAAAAAGGGAATTTGCATCTTATCGAAATACTAAACCAACCACACTGAATCAAACTTATTAAATTAGTGTATACTTTGGATTAACTCGAAGATACCGCTGTTTATTTTGAAACTGAATATCAGCCGGCCATTTTGAGTCGTAAGTACTATGCATTATGACTGATCTTTCCCATTCAGTTTCGCCCGTCGGTCACTTCTCTGCCCCCTGCAGCGTACCAAGACTACTTTGTTATGTCCTTGGTCATTTCCCCGGTATTTCTTATTGATTCTTAAACCTTATTTTCGTCGAATGACTGAACTTGACTTGAATAAGCCGGCGCTGCTGTTGTATTCCCAGTTTAGCCATATATCGATATCGGCACGCCCCCTGAGAATGACTACCTTAGCCGGGATACAGGAGTTTGTTTTGGGGTCTTTGGTATTTCTAAGCAATTACTTAAAATGCCATAAGCTGCCAAAATTTACATTTTTTTTCATAATTTTTGATCGTCACGACAGTTATAGGCTTTGAAGACCACCGAAAAAATAAATGATTGGTGTTGGAATGAGGAAAATCCATACAGTAAGTGGCATGTACGAACCGAAAACGTGTTCGAAAAGTAAACAAAAATTTAAATAACCGGGACGACCATTCATTCATTCTAATCCAAAGTTCAAAACAATACTTTATCGTACATTTTCGAGACTAGAAGCACTAAAAAGCTTCTGAATTATACGTCTTGAGAAAAATAGACAATAATTTCAACATTCTGTTTTTACGTCAAAATATCAGCATTTTGGCAATCATGCCACTTTAACGTGCAATTCAGAGGGTGGTGTTAACGAAAAACTCTTTATTTGTACTGTTTGCAAAAATAGCCAGTAGTTTTGAAATTTTGTTTTAACGGAAAAATATAAAAAAAGTTGGCAGCTTTTGCCACTTTAAACCCAACTAGTCCTTTAGTGACATTTCGAGCGCAGTTGAATATTCAGTCCAAAGTTATAAACATGATATCATATTCCAGTACAACAACATAATATGCAATAAAGAAACTAGTTTCAAATATCAAGAAATTGAAAATATTGGTTCTATTAGTAATAAACTTATGATTAGATTTGATAATTTCACATATTTTTTCAAAACCGTATAACCTGAAATCTACTGAGCAGAATGATAGAAACTTTGCAGTTAAGAAGTACTTGTTACAGTGTATTTGTCAACGTGTTTCGAAAAATCAATCTTTAATACGAGAGTATGCTTTCTTTCACGTCCGCGCGTTTTTTGGTGTTTATATTAAAACATGTACTTTTTCGTCGCTTAAATTACTTTTCGTAAAAACTTCAAGTAATGTACGGATCTATTCGACTTCACACTTTGAATCGCAATTGCTTCAGCAATTTCTAGTTATTATTATTATTTTTTTTTTTTCTTGCGTCGATGTTGAGACCTTATTCCTCGAAAACCAGAAATCGCAACTTTATCAAACTACAGATTCGTCGACAAAACTTCCATGGATTAGGCATGCGCATATTTCTATTGTTTCTCTAGGGCTACGTTCGCGGCCATCTTGGCACCGCACTAAACCTTCAAAGGTCTTCTTCTCCAAAACCACTCAATGGATTGACTTTAAATTTAATACATAGGTCGGAATTACTTCAGCGCATCTCGGTTGCAACTTTCAAGTACTTCAGTTGAAAACTCTAGAAGCTCGCTATTGGTCGAAATTTTGACGTCATCACTTCAATATTCAAAAGTCAATAACTAAAAAACTATTGAAGTTAACGTAACAAAACTTTCTACATCTATAGATTGTATCCATCTGATTAATATCCTAAATTTGTCAAATCCAAATCAAGGTCACGTGACCATGACATCATTTTAAATTTTTAAAATCTATAAAAATGCTAATTTCGCCAATAATATAGATAGAGAGAAACGGTTTTCAAATTTAAAGAGACAAGGAAATTTGTTAATCACAAAATGGCAACGGTTTTTTGATTGGACAAATAGTTTGGCCGCCATATTGGATCGTGTTTCAAAGACGTAAAGCTTTACTTCTCCCTAAAAAAAGAAGTATTTGCTCTTATTTGGTAACATCAGACAGTTCAATGCATAATCTATTATGAATGCAAATTTGAAGTTTATTGTATAAAAACCATAGGAGATATTTGGTATTTAAAATTGATGACGTCATCAATAATAGTGTGAATTTTTCTAAAACTGATTTTTGTTACTTTTATTATATGTGATCTGAAAGCCCTTGAAAAGACGAAGAAAAACATACCGCCAAATGCTTTCTATCATTTTCATAAGTACTTTTAATCTTTGTTCCAAAATTTAAATTGTTGGACTTAGTCGTTTTCAGGTGTACTATTGGACTTTCTCACATATGCCGAGGAAAAATGACGCATTATAGAGCAAAACCGATAACATATATCAGTGTAAACACATAATATGCATAAATAAAACTAGTTTCAAAGATCAACAAACTGAAAACACTGGCTCAATAAGTAATAAACGAAGATTTGGATTTTATGACGTCACACATATTTAAAAGCCTTATAACTTAAAAACCGTTTACCCGAATGAATTCAAACTTAACAGCTAAGATGTACTTGATACAGTTTATCAGTCAACGTCTTCCGTAAATAAAATTTTAAAAATTTAGAGAATGTTTTCTATCAGGTCCGCGCTTTTTCCTTTGATGATTATAGAAAATCCTGTATTCAGAACGCAATAACTTAACAACTGTTTAGCCGATTGAATCAAAATTTCTCAGGTAAGATGTAATAGATACAATTTATCTGTCAACGTTTTCCGTAAATTGAATCTTTAAAATTTAGAAAATGTTTTCTTTCACGTCCGCGCTTTTTCGTTTGGTGATTAACGAAAATCCTGTATTCAAAACGGTATAAATTAAACACTAAATAGCCAATTGAATCGAAATTTCACAGCGATGATGCAGTAGATACAGTTCATCAGCCAACGTCTTCCGTTAATTTAATCTTTAAAATTTAAGGAATTTTTCTTTCACTTCCGCGCTTTTTCTTTTGGCGATTAACGAAAAACATGTACATCTTTCCGGCGCTTTAATTACTTTTCGGAAAAAAAGTCAAGGAGTATGTGAAACTCTTATCTGTTCGGATTCACACTTTGAATCGCAATTGCTTCAGCAATTTCTAGTTATTATTATTAGATTCAAAGTGTTAACTTTGAATCTATTGTTTTTCTACTGTTTATTATTCTTCTTCTGTATTCTTTTTGTTTTTCTTGCGTCGATGTTGTGAGCCTATTTCTCGGAAACTAAGAATCTCAGCATTATGAAACTTCAGATTTGTCGACAGAATTCCAATCAATTATGCACCAGGGTATTTTCGACTTTGTTCTTGCCCCACTTTGGCGGCCATCTTAGAACCTTGCTAAACCTTCAAAGGTCTTCTTCTCAAAAACTGCTGTATGGAATTACTTCAAATTTAGTACATAGGTAGGGCTTACTTCAGCGCACCTGCGGTGCAAATTTGAAGTACGTCTGTTGAAAACTCTAGAAGTTCGCCATTGGTCGAAATTTTGACGTCATTCAAATTTTAAAAAGCTAATAACTCAAAAACTGTTCAATTTAAAGTAGCAAAACTTCTTATTCATATAGTTTCTATCAATGTCATTCATGTGTAAACATTTTGAAAGTTTGTTAAAAGTCACGTGACCTCGACGTCATTTCAAAATTTTAATTATTCAAAATTTCATTTTTGTTATTATTTTAGATAGAACAAAACGGATTTCAAATTTGGATAGACAAGCAAATTTCAAAATGTTATAAATCAGTCATTGTTCGATTGGACGCATGGTTATGACGCAATATTGGGTCAGGCGCAAAACACTTAATCAACTTCTTGTCCTATACAGATAAAATATATGCCCTGTAACTTTTTGTTTGAACAATCTGACACAATATCTACAATGCTTGTTCTTTTAAGCAGTATTAGTCAAAGAGTTTTGAAGATATATGCTATTTAAAAAATGTTGACGTCATCAATAATTTGTAAATATTTTAGAAATTAAATTATCAACATCAAATTTATATTTTCTGAAAGCCTTTGAGGAGAGGAGAAGAAATATATCAACATATGTTTTCTATCATTTCAATAAGTACTTCAAATATTTAATCAAAAGTTTCAATTTTTGGACTTAGTCGTTTTCAGCAACATTTCTGGTATATAATATACAATCGGTTCTACTTGACCGATTCTTTAAAAAAAAGATGTTTTCAGACTGAAATAGTGCTTCCAAATTGATTGAAAATGGTTTGGAATGCCTCGGTGACGTTATAAGGAAAATTTAAAAAAACACATTTAAAGAAATCCGGTATTATCTATTTGCAAAGAGATAAGGCTAGGAGACCAGATGGGCTAATGTAAACACGGTGAGGGAGGCTTGCTTTAATAGTGGTGACCTGTATTTACACCAGGGCAAGGCAAGACCCTGCATGGTCTAACAGACATATTAGAATTTCCACTGACTAGCTTGACATAATAAAGTAGAGTGAGCAATCCGAAGAAAGACATGTAAGACATATTAACTCAATATTTCGGTTTATTCTCAAACCATCATCAGGAGTAGTGATACAATGAAAATAACGGTATATATAGGCAGTAGATAAGAATTTAAAACAACACATGTAGGGTAATGAAACGATTAAAGGTTATGTACAGCAAGGAGATTAAGGAAGAGCAGCACGGGGCATACAGGTGGCAGGTAATAAACATGGCATAGTAAGAATATAGTACGTTAAGATAGCTAAGATGGTTGATACTAAAGAGATTGACAAGTGTTTGACAGGTATTTACTGTAATGAGGAGAGACAGAAATTTTACAGAAATAAACTAAATTGTTTGGAGGCCTTTAGGCCAGTGTTAAGTTCAGGGTTGTGCTTTTTGATGGCAGATGACAGAAATTACTCATAAATAGAGTAAGCCATCCAAGCAGCTTCGTTTAAAATAGGTGCATATGAAATCTCTCAGTAATTAAACAACTCTGGCTATATCCAGTAAAATATTGAACAAATCCATGTATCTTAACTGTAGTATTAAGAGTAATTAGAAGCTAAATAGTGGACACAAATCTGTCTCTAATTTGCGTTGATGGGCCTTAGTGGTTGAATCGGTAGAGTGGTAATCTCCTACTCCCACATAGGCCTTCCATTGATGAAGCACGGGTTCGAATCTCAGTAGATGTAAAGAAAATGGTGAGTGTTTTCAATAATTTCTAAATGTTTTAGAAATTAGTTTATCAACATTAAATTTATAATTTCTGAAAGCCCTTGAGGAGAGGAGAACAAATATATCAACATATTTCTCCTACCATCTGTAGAAGTTTTTGAAATATTTTATCAAAAGTTTCAATTTTTGTAGGTATATTTTTGGTAAATGACATAAAATCGGTTTCACTTGTCTGTTTTTTTCCAAAAAAAGATGTTTTCAAACCGCAATAGTGCTTCAAAATTTATTAGAACTGGTTTGGAATGCCTAAATGACTTATAACTAAAGTAAAAAACACATTTAAAGAAATCCAGTCAACTATTTACAATTAGATAAGGACCAGATGATTTATTTATACAGACGGGGATCAGTTTACATAGCCAGTGACTTGTATTCACTGCAGCGAAAGGCAGAGCCCTGGTTTAACTTCTCCTACATAAAGTAAGCCATCCACGCAGCTAATATAATTTACATGCATATATCTCCCAGAAATCAAAATACTAATATTTGGTAAAAAATATTGAAGAAATTCATGAATCTTAATTATGGTATGAAGGCTAATAAAAGGTAGGTAGCGGACAAATATATTTAGGTGTCTCTCAGTCTAACACAGGCCTTCCACCGATGAAGCACGGGTTCGAATCTCACTGAATCTAATCTTTTTATCGTCCCGATGTTGTGAGCCTGTTTCTCGGACACTAAGAATTTCGTCAGTTTGACACTTCAGATTCCTTGACAGATTTTCAATCAATTAGACGTCTGGGTATTTTTTGACTTTTTTCTAGCGCCACTTTAGCCCCAGCTAAACATTCCATGACCTTTCTCTTCAGAACAACTTAATGGATTCGGGTCGAATCTTGCCTACATAACTAAGTCACTCAAGCGCATCATCAGACCAGATTTGGGAATCTTTAAATGACGACGTAACCGAATTAAATACATATTTAAGAAGTCCAGTCTTATGTACTCACAAGATGATAAGACCAGCTGATAGCAGCTGGCCTCTCTCATTTTTCTGGCTTTTGCTAACATAGTCTGCCACTTCTATTTATCTAGGGATAAACATAGCCTATGAAGGGGTATCACTCTGAATCTCTTAGTATTAAGCATTCTACGAAAAGGGCTTAGTGGAATACAAGTTACAATGTTTTTCATATCAGAGACAATTTCCCCCTTAACCAAACATGTTATTTGAACCCATGTCTGTTCTGTTTGGAAAACCTTTGCTGGTTAGCTTCAATTTCAACTACAGGTACAGATAAACTCCCCGTGAAAACGAAATACTCTGTCACTACCAGGTTAGAACATATGAAGGAATTCGTGAGTCTAAACTTTTAACTTCAAGATTATTTAGATGGAAGATCCCTGACAAACATCTGTCTCTTAATTAAAAGAATTTAGCTGGAGAGTGATGGGCTCTCAGTCCGACACAAACCTTCCGTCAATTAGACAATGGTTCGGATTCAATGTAAAGAAAAATTCAAATTTTTTTCCAGATAAAGAGTCCGTTTTTCGAACCGTTAACATAGTAACGCAGCACATAGGTGAAATAATCTAAATTTAAGATAGAATACCTAAAACTGTATTCGTAAAATATTGCATTGTGTTAATAAGTAAATGGATGCTAGCTCCATCAATTGATAAACATCAGCAAATCGCAAGTTTTTATTTCACTGAAACAGTGTAGGCAGTAAAACTACATTTATACAACACAGGGAAATCTTATTATATCAGCACTTAATTTCTAAGATTTCTGAAAGTGTTATTTGAATATTTTCAAATTTTCATTTTTAGGCATTTTAAAGACATTCTTACTATTGGTTTTGTAATACAGACTTCAGGCAGTAAGTGAAAAGATTGAAGGCCTATAAGGCCGATGTTTGTTTCAGAGACATATGTCACTTTTATTTCAGTTGCCAAAAAATACAGGGCTACACCACCACATAAGTGAAATAACTTTGAGTTTGGCAGAAATTTGTTACATGCCAAGATACATGCCATATTACATTCATGACACTCGCTTAACTATTTAATCTGTTATGTTTTGACTTTGTTATTCTATTTTTCTAAGGGGACTAGTAACGAGCGTTCACACTCAAGTCTGCCTAACAGGTAGACTTTAGGCAGTCAGTGAACAGATTGAAGGCCTATAAAGCCGAGTTGCTTCAGAGACCAATCCAATATCACTTTCATTTCGATTGCCTCTCGAGAAAAAATACCGGGCCACATAAGTGAAATAATTTTGAGTTTAGCATAAACCATTAATAAACAAACTAAATTGAAGTGTCCATACCCAAATATCTATAGTATAAGCTCGGAAACTAAGAAACTCAGTAATTTGAAACTTAAGATTCCTCGACAGAATTTCAATCAATTAAGCATCCGTGTATTTTCGAATTTTGTCTTGCGCCACTTCGGCGGCCATTTTACTTCCTTGCTAAACCTTCAATGGCCTTTGATGATCCGGATCAAATTTTGCATACATAACCAAGTCTCTCCAGCAAATACATGTAATGAGGCTAGATTTGAGCAATATCTAACTAAAACTTCTAAGGATTTCCATTGGTCAAAATTATGGCGTAACAAGTTACAATTTATTTTTCAAATGCTTATGATACAAGAAATAATTAGTCAAATATCACGAAACTTCACATTTATGTGGTTTTTAGCAATCCAAAACTAAGCCTTCTTTTGCATTTGTGTGTATGGAATCCAGCGCCCTTAAGGCCATATTGAAATTTTGAATTTTTTTCAAAAACCTGTTTTAGCTAATATTACAGATAGGACAAAACCGAGTTCAGCCGTCATATCGGACGCGGTTCCAAACATTTGAATAAATCTCCTAACAAAATAACGCATTTGCTTTGTCCTTTTGGATTTAAATAAACTCACACATGGTCGTATAGATTTGAAAATTTTGGGCAACATGGTCAAACCTTTTTGAAGATAAATGCTGTTTAAACAATCATGACGTTATCTATAGTTACTAAATGTTTTAAAAATTATTTTATCAACATTAAATCAATACCATCTGAAAGCCCTTGATAAGAGGAGAAGAAAAATATCAACATATTGTTTTCTACCATATAAATTACTTAAAAAAGAAATTAATCAAGCATTTCAATTATTTCAGGTTTATTATAGGGCTTTTTCCTAAATGCCGAGGAAAATTGACATAATATAGGCCAACTGATGTATTTCAGTACAAACACATAATGCACATAAATAAAACCAGTTTCAAGGATCAACAAATTGAAAACACTGGTTCTATAAGCAATAAACTAACATTTACATTTACAATGTCACACATTTTGAAAAGCCTTTTAACTTAAAAATTGTTTAGCTGAATGAATCGAATTTCTCAGGAAAGATGTACTAGATGCAAATTTTTCAGTCAACGTCTTCCGTAAGTTAAATCTATAAAAAAATTTAAAGAATGTTTTCTTTCACGTCCACACTTTTTCCTTTGGGGAGTATAGAAAATCCTGTATTCAGTGGCATGAGCTGCCAAAATGTTGATATTTTGACGTTAAAACAGAATGTTGAAATTATTGGCTATTTTTCTCAAGACGTATAATTCAGAAGCTTTTTAGTGCTTCTAGTCTCGATACTGTACGATAAAGCATTGTTTAGAACTAACTTTGGCTTGGAATAAATGAATGAATGGTCGTCCCGGTTATTTAAATTTTGTTTACTTTCCGAACACATTTTCGGTTCGTGCAGGCCACATACTGTATGGATTTTCCTCATTCCAACGCCAATCATTTAGTTTTTCGATAGCCTTCCAAGCCTCTTAATGTCGTGACGATCAGCAACTATAAAGTTTGGCAGCTCATGCCACTTAAAAACTGTTTAGCTGAATAAATAAAAAATTCACAGCGAAGATGTACTAGGTAGAGTTTATCAGTTAACGTCTTCCGTATATTGAATCATTTAAACCCCAACATGTTTTCTTTCACTTCCTCGTCCTTTCTTCTCGGCGATTTGCAGAAAACATGTATTGTTTTTGGCTCTTAAATTACTTTACGGAAAATTTTCAATGTGTGATCCGCGCTTTTTCTTTAGGTGATTATAGGCAAAAATTGTTTTCAAAACGTAATAACTTAAAAACTACTCAGCAGAATGAAACGAAACTATACAGCTAAGAAGTACTTGTTACAGTGTATAAGTCAACCTCTTCCGAAAACTTAATCTTCAAAAAAATGTTTTCTTTCTTGTCCGCGTTTCTTCCTTAAGGCCTTTATATTAAAACATGTACTGTTTTTGTCTCTTAAATTACTTAAAAAATCGTGATCTATTCGACTTCACACTTTGAATCGCAATTGCTTTAGCAATTTCTAGTTATTATTATTATTTTTTTTTTTTTTCTTGCGTCGATGTTGAGACCTTATTCCTCGAAAACCAGAAATCGCAACTTTATCAAACTACAGATTCGTCGACAAAACTTCCATGGATTAGGCATGCGCATATTTCTATTGTTTCTCTAGGGCTACGTTCGCGGCCATCTTGGCACCGCACTAAACCTTCAAAGGTCTTCTTCTCCAAAACCACTCAATGGATTGACTTTAAATTTAATACATAGGTCGGAATTACTTCAGCGCATCTCGGTTGCAATTTTCAAGTACTTCAGTTGAAAACTCTAGAAGCTCGCTATTGGTCGAAATTTTGACGTCATCACTTCAATATTCAAAAGTCAATAACTAAAAAACTATTGAAGTTAACGTAACAAAACTTTCTACATCTATAGATTGTATCCATCTGATTAATATCCTAAATTTGTCAAATCCAAATCAAGGTCACGTGACCATGACATCATTTTAAATTTTTAAAATCTATAAAAATGCTAATTTCGCCAATAATATAGATAGAGAGAAACGGTTTTCAAATTTAAAGAGACAAGGAAATTTGTTAATCACAAAATGGCAACGGTTTTTTGATTGGACAAATAGTTTGGCCGCCATATTGGATCGTGTTTCAAAGACGTAAAGCTTTACTTCTCCCTAAAAAAAGAAGTATTTGCTCTTATTTGGTAACATCAGACAGTTCAATGCATAATCTATTATGAATGCAAATTTGAAGTTTATTGTATAAAAACCATAGGAGATATTTGGTATTTAAAATTGATGACGTCATCAATAATAGTGTGAATTTTTCTAAAACTGATTTTTGTTACTTTTATTATATGTGATCTGAAAGCCCTTGAAAAGACGAAGAAAAACATACCGCCAAATGCTTTCTATCATTTTCATAAGTACTTTTAATCTTTGTTCCAAAATTTAAATTGTTGGACTTGGTCGTTTTCAGGTGTACTATTGGACTTTCTCACATATGCCGAGGAAAAATGACGCATTATAGAGCAAAACCGATAACATATATCAGTGTAAACACATAATATGCATAAATAAAACTAGTTTCAACGATCAACAAACTGAAAACACTGGCTCAATAAGTAATAAACGAAGATTTGGATTTTATGACGTCACACATATTTAAAAGCCTTATAACTTAAAAACCGTTTACCCGAATGAATTCAAACTTAACAGCTAAGATGTACTTGATACAGTTTATCAGTCAACGTCTTCCGTAAATAAAATCTTAAAAATTTAGAGAATGTTTTCTATCAGGTCCGCGCTTTTTCCTTTGATGATTATAGAAAATCCTGTATTCAGAACGCAATAACTTAACAACTGTTTAGCCGATTGAATCAAAATTTCTCAGGTAAGATGTAATAGATACAATTTATCTGTCAACGTTTTCCGTAAATTGAATCTTTAAAATTTAGAAAATGTTTTCTTTCACGTCCGCGCTTTTTCGTTTGGTGATTAACGAAAATCCTGTATTCAAAACGGTATAAATTAAACACTAAATAGCCAATTGAATCGAAATTTAACAGCGATGATGCAGTAGATACAGTTCATCAGCCAACGTCTTCCGTTAATTTAATCTTTAAAATTTAAGGAATTTTTCTTTCACTTCCGCGCTTTTTCTTTTGGCGATTAACGAAAAACATGTACATCTTTCCGGCGCTTTAATTACTTTTCGGAAAAAAAGTCAAGGAGTATGTGAAACTCTTATCTGTTCGGATTCACACTTTGAATCGCAATTGCTTCAGCAATTTCTAGTTATTATTATTATTATTATTATTTTTTTTTTTTTCTTGCGTCGATGTTGAGACCTTATTCCTCGAAAACCAGAAATCGCAACTTTATCAAACTACAGATTCGTCGACAAAACTTCCATGGATTAGGCATGCGCATATTTCTATTGTTTCTCTAGGGCTACGTTCGCGGCCATCTTGGCACCGCACTAAACCTTCAAAGGTCTTCTTCTCCAAAACCACTCAATGGATTGACTTTAAATTTAATACATAGGTCGGAATTACTTCAGCGCATCTCGGTTGCAACTTTCAAGTACTTCAGTTGAAAACTCTAGAAGCTCGCTATTGGTCGAAATTTTGACGTCATCACTTCAATATTCAAAAGTCAATAACTAAAAAACTATTGAAGTTAACGTAACAAAACTTTCTACATCTATAGATTGTATCCATCTGATTAATATCCTAAATTTGTCAAATCCAAATCAAGGTCACGTGACCATGACATCATTTTATATTTTTAAAATCTATAAAAATGCTAATTTCGCCAATAATATAGATAGAGAGAAACGGTTTTCAAATTTAAAGAGACAAGGAAATTTGTTAATCACAAAATGGCAACGGTTTTTTGATTGGACAAATAGTTTGGCCGCCATATTGGATCGTGTTTCAAAGACGTAAAGCTTTACTTCTCCCTAAAAAAAGAAGTATTTGCTCTTATTTGGTAACATCAGACAGTTCAATGCATAATCTATTATGAATGCAAATTTGAAGTTTATTGTATAAAAACCATAGGAGATATTTGGTATTTAAAATTGATGACGTCATCAATAATAGTGTGAATTTTTCTAAAACTGATTTTTGTTACTTTTATTATATGTGATCTGAAAGCCCTTGAAAAGACGAAGAAAAACATACCGCCAAATGCTTTCTATCATTTTCATAAGTACTTTTAATCTTTGTTCCAAAATTTAAATTGTTGGACTTGGTCGTTTTCAGGTGTACTATTGGACTTTCTCACATATGCCGAGGAAAAATGACGCATTATAGAGCAAAACCGATAACATATATCAGTGTAAACACATAATATGCATAAATAAAACTAGTTTCAACGATCAACAAACTGAAAACACTGGCTCAATAAGTAATAAACGAAGATTTGGATTTTATGACGTCACACATATTTAAAAGCCTTATAACTTAAAAACCGTTTACCCGAATGAATTCAAACTTAACAGCTAAGATGTACTTGATACAGTTTATCAGTCAACGTCTTCCGTAAATAAAATCTTAAAAATTTAGAGAATGTTTTCTATCAGGTCCGCGCTTTTTCCTTTGATGATTATAGAAAATCCTGTATTCAGAACGCAATAACTTAACAACTGTTTAGCCGATTGAATCAAAATTTCTCAGGTAAGATGTAATAGATACAATTTATCTGTCAACGTTTTCCGTAAATTGAATCTTTAAAATTTAGAAAATGTTTTCTTTCACGTCCGCGCTTTTTCGTTTGGTGATTAACGAAAATCCTGTATTCAAAACGGTATAAATTAAACACTAAATAGCCAATTGAATCGAAATTTCACAGCGATGATGCAGTAGATACAGTTCATCAGCCAACGTCTTCCGTTAATTTAATCTTTAAAATTTAAGGAATTTTTCTTTCACTTCCGCGCTTTTTCTTTTGGCGATTAACGAAAAACATGTACATCTTTCCGGCGCTTTAATTACTTTTCGGAAAAAAAGTCAAGGAGTATGTGAAACTCTTATCTGTTCGGATTCACACTTTGAATCGCAATTGCTTCAGCAATTTCTAGTTATTATTATTATTATTATTATTCTTATTTGTTTTCCACGGTTTTTGTAGGTGATATAACTCAAACAGTTTTCTAGACACGACTCTCATCTTTCACATACATATTCTTAAACAAATTATCTAGGTCCATTTTTTCTGAATTGTTGCTACGCTACGCCGTTTGTCCGCCATTTTGAAAAAGGCGTATTTGCCCAAAAATTTTCTTCTCTGAATCCGTTCATCCGATTTAGCTCAAATTTCACATACACTTAGTAGATGCCGGGGGACTACTAAGTTGTCCAAATCAAGAATCTCCGCGAAAATTCATAGCAGACTTTTATTCGTCAAAGTTATGATCTTTTTAACTTTTCAAAAAAATGCAATATCTAGAAAACCATTTATTGGATCTTAACTATAATTCTCATGCTTGTAGACCTTATATAGATCTATTAAATTCCAAAGTTTTATGAACGTGCAACAAGTCACATGACCAGGACGCCATTTTGAATTTTGGAAAACTTTAATGAGTCATATCTCAGCTAATTTTTCAAATAAAGCAATCGGCTTTTTAAATTTAGATAGACAACATCTCTTTACATCTTTGAACCGCTTGTTAATTTTTGATTGGATCAACGGTTTAGCCGCCATATTGAATTTTATTGAAAAATTAAAAACTTAAGTTTTTCAAAATTGCTTCAAGGTACCAACTTTAAATTTAAAATACTAATAGTGTTGATCAAGGTCTAAGTGTTGTGTGAAAATCAACCAGTTTCAATAAAAACTCGATAAAATATGACTGCTTAAAAATATGATGTTAATAAAACTATGTTCAAATATTTATAAGAAAGATCTTCGACCACACAGACATAAACCCGTATTAAGTAAAGGACAAAAACCTAGGATGTTAATGAAAGATGTGCATTTTATTGATAGAATTTTGGTAAGTAACATGATAAACGGATATTTTCACCATCAAGGATACAAATACGCCCAATATTTTAGGAAAAGAAATAGCACGCAAGGTCTCAATCAATCGCTCATTAGTTTAAGACCATAATTGAACTTTTGCGCAATTATTCCCGTATAGAGATTAAATGTTCCAGAAAACCACGACTGGCTAAATGACAAATTTCAATGTCATTTGGCGCTCGCAAGTAAACGGTAAGTTATTTTAGCGACTAACACCAATTAAGGTTTTCACACCGAGGCGACATTGATTTAGTGACAAGGGCCATAACTGCTATGTTCAAGAAGACAGACCTAATCTTGTACAGTTGGATGTGACATTATATAAATAATACATAGTACGTTACCAAAGTGTAAATATCAGAGACAGTGCTAAACATGTTTAAGGCAAATTATGATTGAAAAATATAACCAAATAGATATTCAATTTCCCGGTTTTAGGTTTTATTTCAGAGATTTCTGTCTCAATGTGGCGAATAATTACGATATAACGAAAAACAAACTGATAAAAAAATTAACAGGGGATCCCGGACCTTGAAGTTGCCCCGCTGCAACTTCATTAGCCTCTAGTTTAAATTGTGATTTTCACAATACGTTGCAGAGATTATAAAACACGGAAATCCGACTGTTCCATTGGTCAATAAACCGGAAGTACTTGACTATTGAAAATATTACCCCGCTTTAATGTTGATTTAATGTTGCACTTTTCTAGGAGTCCCACGAAGAATTAGATTTGACGCTGGGACAGAAAACACGCTCGTTGAAGATATTCAGATTGCTTTCAGACACGACCACTTAGACAATATGGCTGGCAATAAAAGTGTTATCATGGGACCATCTCCATCAAATCAGGTAATCAAATTGTATACACTCCTAAGAACTTTTTATTTATAGTTCTGTAAAGGTGAATAGAACTTGTTATTTATATAGATTGTTTATATTTCTATGACATACTTATGTTGAAAAAAAAATTGCTGTTTAAAAATAGTTGTGGCATCTTAGGTCTTTTATGCCCCAACAAATAATTTACACTTTTGTTTTATCAGTTTTATTGAGGTTGATATTTGAGGTTCTAGTGATGCAAGATACGATAAGCTCGCAGGGGAAGTAATTCACTAATACTTACTCCTGTCAATTTCTACATATATTTATGGACACTAAAACACATATAAATAGTTCTCAATGACGATCGAATAAGAGTTTCTATGACAGATTCATGTTTAATTTTCTTACACATCGTAAACCACTCGTAAGATTATCCCACATGAATATTGAGCTGTATGGGGGCCCATAAAAATCCTATGTTGTTGTTAAAAAGTAGTCAAACAGATAAGCTATATTTGTTGATGTAGATTGGTTTGTATTTTAATATGAGCCAACACATTTGAAATCAAGAGAATCCAGAAAATCAATTCTCAAACTCGAATTTATGATATTCACGATTTTTTCGGTGACCTAATTTCCCAAACTATGCTGCACAAAAAATAAACGTAATTTGCAATATTGTTCTTCTGGGAATTTCCTGGTAACATTTCAGCTAAGACTAAAACTGGGGTAAATGTTTTTAAGAAACCATGTATTCTTATCTGCTCGCAATGAAAGTACAATTTAACAGTTCGATAATCGATTTGTTTTGACAGAGAATAGAACGTTTTTGGAGAAGCAGTCGTGAGGGTGGGAGTCAATTTTGGATTGACTTTTTCAAAGACCTTGAATCTGAAGGACATATCGATATAAACAACCCTGAGACTGTGTAAGTATAAACAGTAGACTTTTTTTTAGAATAACCCCTCAACAAATATCAAATGACTCCTCTAACACAAAATATCGCAGACAATAGGCCTACACCAGAAACTCAGAATTCTCGACGACAAATAGCCGACACCCATTTATCCCGCATCAGACAGACAAAACTAATGAAATAGCATGCGTTTTGGTTTATTTCAGCAACATATAATTGGACATATAGGTCCAAATCACATATCGCCCTTTTAACATGATTAGAAAATGGTTTTCATGGTTATTTTGGCGAAGTATATATTTTCTCTGTGCCCGTGGGTTTTAGTGTTCATAAATCTATGTATCGTGACCCATCGCAGCTTCGTCCGAATTTATACTTTAAACTTCGATTAAGTGGAGAAAATACATGTTTTGAGATTTTGAACCGCTGAAGACTGGTATTTATGTGATCTGCATAATGTTAAGACATATTATTTCATCTGATTGCGATATTGCAATTCAAATAGCTGTGGCTGTATTTCATACCTTCTCTCTAAAGTCCATTTTCTTAAAATAGACCTATCTAATACATATATACATACAAACTATAGCAATTGCTTTGCACAATATATAGGCCTGGCCAATGAACTGCAATACGGATTGTCCTACAGAAGTGCTGATCGCAAACATTAAAATTTCTGATGAGACTAGCTGCCCCCCCCCCCCCCCCCCCCCCTTCTCCTTCACAATTCACTTATGTCAAAGCCTTTTCAAGAGACATTTAGTTTAATATGAATAGCCTAAATGCTTTTTAATGTATTAAATTCTCTTTAGGGAATGTTTGCGGTTTTGTTTCACTGGATTAATTCAAAATGAATTGGATATGCAGAGGATGGATTGGAATCAACACCGTATTCGTCAATCCAATAATGGAGAAAGCCGAGGAGGGAAACCGGATTTGCTTTATTTTGCCCCAGAGTTGTATGGTAAGACAGTGGTTGCCCGAAATACGACATTTTCTTGACACATCTTTATTTTCTCATTCGATTTTTTAAAATATGTTCATGGAAGTGTAAATAGCTTGACATTTCTGTGGGTACAGCACGTATCATCGGTTGGTGGATCAAAGGTTATAACAACAAAGCTGCCGTAAGTTATGTCAGACGTAATCATTGCAAAAACTATAGAAACTTAAGCCCTAGTCCATGTTGTAGGTCAACGCACATCTTTACGCCACTGGGCACCGTTCTGTCGTTCGACAGAATATTATGTTCCATTTTTTTTAACTCTCCTGACTCCGGAGGTAATTTTGGCACACCAAGCACTTTCCATCATGTGAAGCTTTTGGCGTTGAACGACTTTCTCCCCATCTTCGTAATCTGAGGCTGGGGCCTCCGTGGCTCAGTAGGTAGAGCGTTGGACGCCCAATCCAAACAGCCTTCCACCCATGGGAAGCGGGTTCGAATCCCACAGTCCAAAAATTGGAAAATTTTCTGACTGGGTTTTCACTCGAACGACCTATGTGGGATGGTTGCCAGTTAGGCCTACCAGCGGAAGGTCGTGGGTTTCCTCCGGGCACAGAGCCCGGTTTCCTCCCACAATAAAACTGGCAACGCCGCCATATAAGTGAAATAATCTTGAACACGGCGTAAAACACCAATCAATCAATCAATCAATCGTAATCTGAGATATTCCCTTCCCCAGCTACCCACAGTGTAACTGTAAGACATTTCTTGTTTATCCAAAAATGCCATGGTGAATTGCCGAAACTTTCCAATAGGCAAACGTTTGTGAACTATCTTGTGACTTTCATGATTTTGACACTACGTGACTTGGACATGTACGTTAAGATGCATTAAGGCTCAATTTTCTATTAAGCCAGCTTGGCTACCGTTTAGTACCTTTTAAATAAGCGATATCAAAGTTTTCGGATATCCTGTTATACCAGTTAAGCCGTTTGCATAATTCCACGCTTTGTAGTCCCGCTAGCCTAACTTCCAGTCGGAAATATCAGTTCAAGGGACGTAACTCTATCAGCCTGATCCAACATAGATATTGGATAACATAGATATCTTACAGCTTTTATCGCACATTTAAATGATTTATTAAAACACAGAACAACTTTTGGGAATAAAAGCATCATTTGGAGAAGTGTTTTATCGGTTAGCTGTCTGTCAACATCCCTGCAGAGTAACTTTCGCCAGTTTCGTAAGACAGGGCCCTGGTAGGGGCCTACTAGTCCAAAAAAGCGAGTTGGAAATGTGCATATGTCCGTCCTTTTCGTAACTACTCGTACAAAGTCGTCAAAAGTAAAAAGACCTGTAAAGTACATGTTCTGCAACACAAAGCAAATTAGAAAATATTGCCAAAGGTTGTACATAAAACCTTAAAACATTGAAAACCATAGCCATAACAAAATGTCAATAAGCGTATTGAGTGATATCAGAAGTCTGTGAACAGGGAAGTATGAAATGTCGCATTACCCCCATGCGCAATTTCAAATCAGAAAATAAATTGATTCTCCGCTTACTGTATCTATCGGCAATTCCAGTAACCGCAGTTCGGAGAATGCATTGGTTCTTATAAAAGCTTTACCGAACACGCGACTCCAGTGTCTCCATTTCGACTCAAATCGTTCCAAACAAGTCATCTTGTCTCATTATCAACGGAAACTTTAACTTTTGCTCCATCGAGTACTGTTGTCCTATCTAAAACGTTCGCCATGTTTTTTCTTATGCATCCCATAATAGTTCATAGGAGGAAGTGTAGAAAAGCCACGCTTCCTGACTAACCGAGAGAGGGCACTGTTTATGGTGACCTTTGGGTCAAAAGGCGCCAATGCCCTGAATATGATGTAATGGGCCGCTTCACTTCCACATTCTTAGACTTCTGGTGATATGAATACAAATTATCAAGTGAAGCCAAACTTTTTAGAACGTTTTTGACCATTCATAAATGTCGTTTTTTGAAAGAACTGAATGTCTTCCACAGGTGGTGTCGATTATAAAACAGAGGTGCCGTCAAATGAACTTGATCAAGTGTACACCGAGTTTTGTGAACCACCACACCCTTCAGGTTGTGAAATAAACTTCGCCAACAGATGTGAAAGATTGATGACCTTACATCACAAAGATATGCCAGAAAACCAAGATGAAGCCCTGGACCTCTTTGGATGGCTGACAGATAATCTGTAGGCCTAATAGTTCAAAAGGACCGTGTCTCTTTTCTTCTTATCACACAAAGTACTTGTGTTTGTCTGCAGTATATATACCAGGCTCGTTGTAATGCCATTCATTAAGAACTTAGTTTTGTTGTTTGTTTAGGAGATTATAACCTGGATCTGTGGTTGCCCGGTTGGGAGTTATGGTTTCCGCAACACATACACAATCCTTGCAACAATCCAATATTAATGAAAAAGGAAATATCTTGATTGTGGCGTAGAACAAAGCGAAATTAGACAGGTGTACTCATTAAGTACAGACACATTTTCCGATCGTAATATCAACTTCTTTCAAAACAGATATATGATTTAGACCTATAAAACCGTCCGAAATGAGGAGCCGCAGTGTTTGCAGGGGTTCCAAGTTTCAAAACTACAGGTTTCTGCAAAAAGTGCTAGGCTGCTATCAAGTAACAAGAACGATTATTTTGCATCTGGCATAGACGGCCGTTCGGTTTGTTACCTTAAATTTCCAAATTTGTCATATAGCTTGAAATTTAAGAACTTCCAGTGTCCCTTCAAACTGAAAATAAGGTCCCTTACATTGATGTGGAGTGCTTCGTGCTGGAAAGTATAAATCAATCCATATAAAATAAGAGAGCCAATGATTTCCAAAACTATATTTGTTGACTGATTAATGTCCTACACCACTCACAAATATTCCACTTATAGCTCGGCTCGGCTCTTTACCAAGACAACTAGCCCCCCCCCCCCCCTTCCTCTCTGACAAGCTACAAATCTGGCGTAGAAAGAAAAGAGTCCGTGTACTGAACGAAGGGAGAAATACCCGATGCTTTTTCGAATGTACAGGCCATTCGCCACGCACGCAGCTTTTTCTGATAATTGTGATTATAGGCAAAATTCTTAATATTGAACAATAGACAAATAAGATGACAGTGGCTTTATATAATGAAAAAAGGCAAACTTATTTGTTTTTACCATGAGAACAACAAACTTTTCATGCTCAAAAGTGAATAACAAAGCGCTCTCAAATAGTGGAGAGGAACTCAGAATTATAGATTAAAAATAAAGTAAGCAATGCTCAAGCCTGTAAATAGTTTCATCTGCAATATCTCCATAGCCAAAGAAACAACTCAATTTTTCAAAAAGTTAAAGGCATACTCGCCGGTAAAATCCATAATACTTTTTACAACAAACTAACTTCTGTATCTCTCCCAGAGAAAATATGTTAGGAACTTTGTATTTTTATCAAAATCTAAAAGTTTTGGTATCAATACCAACCAACGTCCTGTCTGCGCATGCGCACAGGGGATGCGTTTGTAAACCGCTACCTGTTGAGTCCTTTGTGGGACTTAAATCTAAGAAATACAGTAAATGACAGGGCTTGAGGCAAAAAGCCTGTCCATACATTAAAGTGGCATGAGCTGCCAAAATTCAATTTTTTTTTCTCATAATTTCTGATCGTTACGACAGTAAGAGGCGGCCATCAAAAAACTAAATGATTGGCGTTGGAATGAGGAAAATCCATACAGTATGTGGTCTATACGAACCGGAATAGTGTTCGAAAAGTAAACAAAATTTAAATAACTGGGACGACCATTCATTCCTTCTAAGCCAAAGTTAGTTCAAAACAATACTTTATCGTACATTCTCGAGACTAGAAGCACTAAAAAGCTTCTGAATTATACGTCTTGAGAAAAATAGCCGATAATTTTAACATTCTGTTTGAACGTCAAAATATTAACATTTTGGCAGCTCATGCCGCTTTAAAAATAGTAAACTAAATACGAAAATATCTGAAATTCGTGTAATGGTTTACAGTTGGTCTTTTGGTTTCATTTGTTCCAATCCTTTACTCCAAAATCTATTCATTTTAAAGGAGGAGAAAACAAAAAAAAAAACGTACAATTCCATCGAACGGGCTCCCATAGACCATCGCATTCATGTATGCGAGTCTTGCACGCGGTTTACGGTGTGAAAATACAATGAAAATGAATCTGCCACACAAGCTCGTACTCGATCGTCAGTGGAGCGCGCCATTGACTGTTGACCGGAAAACGTATTAGTAAATTACTTCCCTTGCGAGCTTATCATATCGTTAAATTTTAGTAATTTAGCTTTCTGCACAAATGTCAGAGTGTACGATAGTGTTCCGTTAAATCTTATATTTTACAGAATCGACATCTCAAAGCTGTGTGAGGATGCCAGTATGTTTCTGAACTCTCGTTTGAGGTCATGGACGGATGTGTATGTAGCTGGAAGCTCTAAATGATTGGTACAAGTATGTACAACAGGGCATCTCAGTTCCCCGGTCACATGTCTAAAAGACACAGTTATTTTGTCAGGCATAAGCGTACTCCCAGTTATAAATAAAAGCACATCCGCAAGATCATCTTGATCCAGTTGAGAAAGGTACTGTTTAAAAAAATACAAACATCTCTCTTCGTCAGGGCGTAAAACTTCGTCAGTTGTTACAAGACATTGGACTACTCTTCTTGGAGTCGGTCTCTGTCTTTTGAAGACATAGTCAATACCGTCAATGGTGAGAAGCGACCAAAATATGTCTATGTGACTTGTCGGTAATCCTTGCTTCATTTTCTTCAGAAGTGGAGCGGGCTTGTCGACCAAGATGCTTTGCGCAATGTTCAGCAATTGCTGACGTATTCTGGATCCGTTCGGTAACTCATGCATGTTATGTATACTGAAAAAGTCCACCAAGGCTGCTTTCTGATTTTCTCGGAGTATGTCGAAATGCCAAAGAGTATGTCGAAATGCCAAAGCGCATTTCGAACTAATGCCCGATCCGACGGTGTGAGATACAAACTGAAAATAAAAATGGAGATATAATTCTAAAGAATACTGATGAAGTTAAAATTGACTGTGGGTTCATTTATGGTGCACATTATCTATTGCACTGGAAAAACGAGGCAAAAATGAGTTTTCTCTCCCCGATTTTCATATGCAGATGATTTATGGTTTAAAGCCCTTTTGGCAAATACTTGTATGCACAAGTCAGTACCAATACCACAATTTAGAGTCAATATATATACTGATGCTCTTTATACTAAGCTAGTGGAAATTGTGCCTGTTGAAAATGTGTATTAAACTATAGGAATTCATGCATGACCGCAGTCTCATGTTGTAAGTACCTGCTTCAAACAAACAGTTCGCTGGGGGAAGATTCTTAAAACAAGTATAATATAAGGCCGAACTGCCATGTCAAGATGTACCCTCCACATTACGTTATGGTTAGACAACAAAGTTACCTTCAGCGTTATTGTTTTGAAAGACAGTTCTCTGGATTGATTGTTTGGTGTTTTACGCCACACTAAAGATTATTTCACTTATATGGCGGCGTTTCCAGGTTTAGTGAGGGGGGGAAAGCGGGCTCATTGCCGGGAGGAAACCCCCGACCTCCGGCGAGTACCTGGCGGCGATCGAGTCAAAAATCCACTCAAAAATTTCTTAATGATTATTTGGTCTGAGTGTGATTCGAACACGTGCCGCATCGATGGAAGGTCTTTTTTAGAGTGAGGGACGATCACTCTAACCTACTGGCCGACCGAGGCCCCTCTCTGGATAGAAGTCTGAAACAGATATTCTTGCTAGGCATAGCTTAACCCGGGGTCTGAGATTCATGGTATTGGCGCCATTGCAAGTTAATAGAGTTTACTTCTTTGTACTTTATATAGCAGCAAACCGTATTGTCTGATAGAATTTGGTTTTTGGTCTTGAACTATATAGGCTAAATTTATATTTTACTATAATGCTATGATTATGTTGACTTACGTCAAATCTTCCAGAAGTAAATCGTCGTTTACGGCTTCGTCATCAAATACGAGGGCCAAGAAAGAACATCTGCTCAACCTTGTGGGTAAAGTGTTAAGGACAGCTGCAGAGTGGGAAATGAATCTACCAATAGTTATAAACTTGTCTTTTTCACGTGTTTTGTGAATAGGCAGTTGTGGGACTACTGCATCCTCTCCATCAAAGAAACATTTCAACATCTCCTTCCAGCCATTGGTAAAAAAATCTTTTGCCAAGCCACCAAGATCCTGTCCACTTTCACCCAGAAAATTTACCTGAATTTTTTTCATGGGCAAGAGTGGGTCTTCATAAAGGTCAAATATATCCTGCAGGATGTTCCCTCGTTGGACACTTAGTGTTACCTCGTCTTCTAGTAAAGTGGACAAAGACAGGATAGCTGTAACAAATGTCAAGTGGTACAAAGTCAAACGGGACCTAAACATAGTATCATCCTCAGTTGTTTATTAGGTAAGGGACTTTTAAAAAAAAAAAACTCGAAACAGCTTGATTGATCCATTTTGATTATTTGACACCTTTTGATTATTATCAAATAATCGGCAGTGGTTTCGACAAGCACTGTTTCATAATGTTATGATTATTAAAGAAGGCACTTGTTCTCTATCAAAGGGACGATTTTAAGAGAAAATAAGACTCTCTTATTGAAGCATACAAGCCTTGTATCCTCTTTTATTCACTTCATATGACAAGAATAGGCTATATATTGCTGTGCTGTATGATGATGATTCTCAAAAATCTCGTTTTGGGATTATTTTAAAAAAAATGACATAATTGCACAATGGGATATTAGTAGGCCATGTGTGGAAACCATGCCAATTCAAGAAAATCAAGCGTGTATCATCATACCTTCAAGTACAACGATTCGCAGAAAAAGTCGAAAAATGCATGTAAACTGTCAAATAACTAGGAAAACATTTCCACCGCGGTGAAAAGGGTTCCTACGCAAAGAAAAGGTTCTCGTCGGGGAGAAAACTTTCTATGCAAATGATTTTAGTTAGACGTATATTTCTTATGATGCACCTTTGATTTTCTGTAACTTAATGGATAACAACAGAAATATCCACACTCCACCCATGACACTAATGGGTCTCCGTCAATTAGCCTTGTGGAATACTATTCGTTCTTATAAACTTGGGAAGGGCTTCGTCGAAAGGTGATAATTAGTTTTTTAACGCTTTCTAGTGTAAATAAGAAACTATTTATCTTACCACTATCCAGCTCAGTATGGCTACCGTTAGCAGGCTCCATTGATTCATCTACCTGACAATAGAAGGGTGGGTGGTGGTTTATCAATATATGTTTTCTCTCATATTACCGATAATTGTAGAAACTCGTACTGGTTGAAAATACATCTGAAAAGTCCTGAGCTTTAAAGTATTTATCTCTTAATAATGATATTTTGACTTACTTGGATGTTATCACCAAAAGGCCGAAACTGAATCTCTGGGGTACCGGCTTCAATAAAGTCATCAGAATCATCAACAGACAATTCAAGTTGGGGACGATCATCATCATGACGTTGTTCTGTATGGCTCGTTGTGACTGGAGGAGAGGGAGCTCTATTCTCAACATTAGGTGTTGTTACAACACTTCCTGACACAACTGAATCCATCGACCTCCTCATACGTTCGACAGCTTCAACAGCAAGTGAACGGCTATTTTCAAAATAAAAGAAAAATTGCTAAATTTATAATAGACTAGTGTTTAATACAAACATTTTGCTGAAGAATTACTGATGCTCAAGAGCATTATGGTACCAAAAGCACTTTTGAAAGTTTTTGCGATCCTTTTTCGGGTGAGGATTGATTTGATTGTTTAGCTTTGGTTGTGATTGATTGATTGCTAAGTTTTAATTGGATCGGCTGTTTTTTTTAAATGGGTGTCAGTGGCGTTGAATTTCTAAAGATTAAAAGATCGATCTTATCAAATCAGCCAATCAGTATTAGACTTATTGTGACTTAAAGGCACACTTGCCACGAAAATCCAGAATACTGTTTACATTAAAAACAGTTGACGGTTTTCTGTATTTTTCCCAGACAGAAGAAGTTAGGAACTTTCTATTTTTACCAGAAATTTTTGGCAAGTTTAGGCATCATTTAGTATTTTTAATTTGAAATTGAAAAGCAGATTTTTCAAGTACCTGCAATGAAAACAAACTTCGAACCTGAGCATGCGCACAAGTGTTTTGAGTCGTCACTAATGTTTTGAGCCGTGTGGGCGATCTAACGACACAGTATAATTTTACGAACTTTATCTAAGAACTACAGACTAGCGATCGAGTAACAGGGACTATAAAATCCTGCCGAGTGCAAATCACAGACAAAAACGCCTGACCGTGAGAGGGTAATCCAACACTTAAATTAACCGACACCAATCGGTGTTGTTGTTGTAATCGAGCTTCGATTCTTCGTTTGTTTTTCACTCTCATTTATACATTCTAATCCTAATTGGACATGCAATATGTGAGCTGTGTTTAATTTTAGTGGTTTTAGCTGTAGTAAGCTCGTGTAAATTGGTTTTCTTAACAAATGTCAAACAGCCTACGGCGGCAAATGGGCCTTTAAACGCAGAGTTTCTCTCAATACATACCGAAAAAGAAAATAAAAAATATTGAAATGTAACAACAATACGCACAAGCCAATCTCATAATAGATCAGAAGTGCCATCCGATAGGGGACTTACTTTTGCCTTCTCAAACTCAGTCTATTTCGACGACTTGTTTGACTTGGACCATTTGTTACGTTGGGGAGATCTATCACCTGTAGATCTGGAAGAATCCCATCTTCGGTTGGCTCCGGCTCGACGGAGCTAGTCAGCTGACTGGTGGAGGGGGGATCTTGGGCGGCCTTTGGTTCAGTGTAAAGGTAAATCCTTACAGGGTTCACAGCTACTTGTTGGCAATATCCTTGTATAGTAAATGTGGAACCATCATCCAAAAGTTCGAGGACTTTTTCTCCGGTAAAAGTGGCCAAATAGTAGTCCAGAGTGTCCAGATTAAGTTGTTGTGATTGTGATCGCCCAGTAGGGAAAAAGACACCCACCACCTTCTCTGTCGCATGTTGCAGTGACATGTCTTTAGGTAAGTCCAGAGTATATGTCCCCCCACCCTTTGAGTTACTCACACGCAGAAACCCAGACGATGATCGATGAAGCCATCCGATTGTAATCTTTCGTGTTTTTTTTTCGAGTGGAAGCGTTGGATCTCGAAGTTTCGTCTGCGGACCCAGCATCTTCCCTTCGTCTGCGTCTCCTAGCAGCTTGGTAACCTCTTAGCCGTCTTATCGCAGGGGAGTCCTCAGCAGCAGTTATAAATATAAATTTCATAGGAAATGGTTGATTTATTTGTGGGGGGGGGGGGGGGGGGGCTCCGTGGCTTTTTGGGGGGCCTCCGTGGCTCAGTAGGTAGAGCGTTGGACGCTCAATCCGAATAGCCTTCCACCAATGGGTCGCGAGTTAGAATCCTACTCAGTCCAAAAAAAATTGGAAATTTTCTGACTGGGTTTTCACTCGAACGACCTATGTGGGATGGTTAGCAGTTACCACCCGAAGGTCGTGGGTTTCCTCTGGGCATAGATCCCGGTTTCCTCCCGCAATAAAACTGGCAACGCCGCCATATCAGTGAAATAATCTTGAGCGTGACGTAAAACACCAAACAATCAATCAATCAATCTTTCTTTTTACATGAATATTGGTAAGGAGAAACGAGCATAATCCTATAGACTTGATTTTAAAAGGCATGTATTTTTATGTAATTTTTGTCACAGCCAAAGTGGGTGGTTTCCAATTTCTTCACGAACATCAAGTAAACTACATGTGACATAGATCTGAAATCACTTGGGCAAAAAATCTTGATATTGGTCGAATTTTTTAATCATGTGTGCGATGCATGACGTAATATGTGAACGAAAATTTCTTTTGAACAGTATTCTAAACTAAAGGTTTTGGTGAAGAAAAGCTTTACACAGACAACAAAATTATCGCAAGTGTACGTGAATATTGCTGCTGTTATTTCTGCCATGAAGTTGTCAAGATTTTTGTAGATTTTAATTGCAATAGCCTACCTATGTTTTACGGAACATTAAATTATAGGCCTTTACCATACTATGTACACACAGATCGCGTAAGTGATGAGCGCGGACGTCACAGAAAACATATTTTTGTAGGCCTTATGATCGGCTTAATAAAAAGCGCGGACGTATAAGAAAACAGTTGACGAATGTGCAAGAATCTATCCTCAAAAGATTAGCCCATGAACAATAGTCACTGACAAAAACATATACCAGGTCAACATTTGCGACTTTTTCTACACCGCCAAAACGTAAAAATCACCAAACTCACCAATCACGCTAAACCAATTAAATATAAAAAACATACTATTTTTGTTCAGATTATTATTCATAACATGTCTGTATCCGGCTCCCATAAAAATAGGTTGAAGCAAAACAAAACAAAACAAAACGCTACTGCAACATTGTTGATATTATGTAGCAAATTAACAAGACTGAACCTATGAGTGTACCTTATGTTTACACAATTTCAGTCTAATGAAATAAACTTACAGTTTCCCCGATTTTAAGAATAAGTTTGGCTTAGCTTAACTTACCATCCATGTATATCTTGCAACGACTTCGTAATTTACCTTTTTTCCCAATGGTTTGAACACCCAGTCCTGCAAATTCTTCGTCAGTTAGATTTAACACCTCAGATGGGCCAATCTTCATATATAAAACAAGGAAGAAAACTAATAATGAAAGATTGTATAATATACATATATATATAACCCAACATTTCCTCGAGCACGATAGTAAGGCCTACATTGTATATACCGGTACATCACTTGAAATACAAATAAATTACTTTTTATATAGTCTGCATTGTGATACATTATAAGTTGCATTAAGCTACTTGATGACAAATTGTATATGCATACATAGGCCTACATAGCATACACACATACATACATACCTCCTGTTCTGTAAATGTTGGTAATAAATCTGATAAACCAAGTTCCGTAAGAATTTCATTCATCTACAACGGTAAATATTAAATGTATCATCCTGACTAAACATACAGGCGCCGATTTTGAAACTGAATTAGGCCTAAATACTAACACTATTAACCATTACTAGCCATATTTTGTTAGAGTCTATCCAGAATGATGTTCGAACATAACATATATAAGATATTTTAAAGAAATAAACTTACCCTTTGGTTTTCACACTATTACCAACTTTGACATGTGTGGACGTCTCCTTATAAGCAAACAGCGAAGTGGCGAACGTTCAATGGGAATTCCCGCAAGAGGGCGCCTTGGTCATTGTGATATATAAATAGTTTTTATTCAAGAAAAGGAAAGACCATGGTTGACTTCAATAAAGCTAGTTTGAATAAATGTTTAAACAAAGAAAATAAAGCGAAATAAGCTGTTTGTTTTTTGTTACAGAGACAAAAATCAGAAGCGTTGAATATATATGTCGGACACATCATGCCTATTCGCATAGTAGGCCTAATTGTCTATGAGTATGCGTTGGCTTAGGCCAAATAGGCCTTAACTCTTTCAATTATTTAGGCCCAACCAAGCAAAACGCGCGGCACGAGATTAAGAAAGCACGCCATTTTACCAAATGTAACCTAATGGCGCGATTTTTTTGAAAACCGCGCGATTTTTTTGGAAAAACTCGCGAGATTAGCAAAAACCGCGCGTTTCTTAATCTCGTGCCGCGTGTTTTACAAAACACGCGGCACGAGATTAAGAAAGCACGCCATTTTACCAAATGTAGCCTAATGGCGCGATTTTTTTGAAAACCGCGCGATTTTTTTGCAAAAACTCGCGAGATTAGCAAAAACCGCGCGTTTTCTTAATCTCGAGCCGCGTGTTTTACAAAACGCGCGGCACGAGATTAAGAAAGCACGCCATTTTACCAAATGTAGCCTAATGGCGCGATTTTTTTGAAAACCGCGCGATTTTTTTGCAAAAACTCGCGAGATTAGCAAAAACCGCGCGTTTTCTTAATCTCGAGCCGCGTGTTTTACAAAACGCGCGGCACGAGATTAAGAAAGCACGCCATTTTACCAAATGTAGCCTAATGGCGCGATTTTTTTGAAAACCGCGCGATTTTTTTGGAAAAACTCGCGAGATTAGCAAAACCGCGCGTTTTCTTAATCTCGAGCCGCGTGTTTTTTGAAATTGGAAAACACGCCACGCGAGAACTAGAGAACACGCGGAAATGCAGACGCGTATTCTCGTGCCTAATCTCGAGTTCTCGAGCCGCGTGTTTTTTTGTTTGTTGATAGGTCGAGATTAACAAAGTGCGAGATGTTGGTAATCTCGCGCGGTTTTGGCCTAATAGCGCATTCTCGTGTTCTCGAGCCGCGTGTTTTATAGGGCGCGGCACGCGGGCGCGAATGGCCGCATCCGTCTTCCATACAATTGGCCACATTAACATTCAGGCAGGGACAAATCTGCGAAACACTGGCAGAGCTTAGCAAGACCATGTCAACATTTGGTACCCAGATCATGCGGTTGAACCGTGGAGTGTCAACTCTAACTACAGCTTCTGAGACAATCAACTCCACCCTAAAGGCCCAGATGTCAAGCGTCCAGTCCATGGTTCAGGGCTATATGGACGTAAATAAGTCCTTATGACATCGTCCATGCAAAGGCAGTCTGACAGCTTATCCACCGTTATTAACAGAGCAAACAATCTAATCAAACAGCCACCAGGACCAGTCTCGGGAATGGTAAAAAAAATTCTAAATCTTGAAAATCAACCCAACCTTACACAGAAAGAAATCGAAATTCCGCCTCAAACCTTCAAAATTCCTGTTCGCTCTGTGGTGAAGCGCCCACATCCACCCCCAAGTCCTCTCCGACCAGAATTTGTGGAGAAAATGAAAGAAATTAGGAAAAAACAACGCCGTCCTTTCGAACACAAAAAGGGACCAATTAGGGAAGCGTAAATGTTGTGTCACCGGGACGTTGACAATTAAAGTGGAGGGTAATGAGACGGCCAGTTTATTTGACACTAACAGTTCTATTTCAATGCTAAGTTTTCCCTACAGTAGATGTAATTTATATGATGTTTAAATACTATGTGTTTCCCTAAGTGAAAATCCTTGTTGAACTCCTAACCTATTAATTTCATGTCATATTTCTTGCTCTCTATGAAACTGTGTACCGTAATTAATTCCCTCATACTGTTACTGTGATTATTGTTTTGCAAGAAATGTTTATTTAGTTTATTGTATATTACCTATTTGAGACTCAAATAATGTCCCAGTTTGAAGCGGTAATCGGGTCACCGGTCCTGTGACCACCCGAGTTGTACTGAGCTTGTCAAGCATCTGTGAATGCTGTGATTCCTTAGCTGAGGTTACTATTTTATGCTAGGGAAACTTTATAATGAAATTTAATACCTTTTAAAGCCAGGAGAGCTGTCTGTTTGCCACTTCTGGGCCGCATTGTTATCGATGTCCGCCATGTTTGTTGTTTACAATATGTCAGCCGTCAGATAGTTACGGTGCTAAAATGTTTTAATTTGTTTATCTTTAAAATACTTAAGTGCGTAAAGCCCTATAGTTAAATCAGTCATGTGTCACATTTAACGTTTGTATAAGTAAAGTAAGCAGTAGAATTTACTGAATTTAAGCTACAATTACGGAGTGAGGCTGGTTTGGAGACTATTTATCGTCCGAATGACGATAGGTGTCGCTGTGACGTTCCAATCGTTAAGCGGGAGGCTATAAAAGAGAGGTGTCGTCTGTCAAAAGGCAGTGAGTATCTGGGACCCACTCTGACTCAGGCTTGACCATCCTCAACTTATAATAGGTGTGTACAAATTCTGATTTATTCATAACTTGCAGTAAAGAGATGTAATCTGATGACTGTGGTTTTTTACCTATAATATTGAATGTAGACAATTATATTTTGCTCTACAATTTATTTCTGGTAAATTACCCATAAGAGAAGTTAATAATAGATTTCCATAAGAAGACCCGCAACAGACACCCATAAGGATTCTGTTATGGGATATCACTTATAAGAGGGATTTAACCAGACGAACTCTGTATTGCTGCTGATGTAAATATATATCTAAATTATACCGGAGGTTATATCTATTGGCTATAATAGAACTTGAAGTTAAACCCGTAACAAACCCGTAACAGCCACCCATAACAGATCACCCGTAACAGCTCACCCGTAACAGCTCGAACCCGTAACAGCTCAACCGTAACCGCAGCCCGTAGCCATTCATTTAAGTTGTTAAATGCTGGTAATTCCTATGGATTGAATGTTATTTATGTAACCCAGTTGCCATAAGTTATTATAAATAAACTATTTGTTATAGCTTTTATGAAATCAGTTGTTGGCTCCATTATTACACCAATATGATAAGTTTTGAGTTGCATACTCCAGGGCGAAACTAGAAGATACTGTTTAACAAGTGTTGCGGCATCCTGACAAGTGTTCGCAAACTCTTCGAAGTTCAGTTATGCGATATTGGTGGTAACGATATATTACTTAAGACAACATATATTGTGCCTGACCGTTACAATATGAACTGGACAATCAGGTATCACAGGCTAATCGACAAACACGCCATATTCCGTTAAGTTTAAGCTGGCTTATTCCTTAAAGACTCAATATGATGAACTCTGGGGAAGACATTCTGTTATAAATAGCTAAAAAATCAAAGCATTTTTTTCTTCTTGAGACAGACCTTTTGAGAATGGGCGATCGAATACGCCAATTAGTTGTTTTTTAGAGCCCAGACAAGCCAATTCATCAACCAGAGAAGTATGGATAGATAATCTGTTCCCACCCAAATGTCAGAGATAATCCATTAATCAGCTTGATTCGACACTTCCCATAGATACAAGGTGTGCGTGAACTCAAGCATCCCAAATGTTCGACCATGTGATTGTTTTAGGCTTAAAACGCATACTCTTAGAACTCATCGATTACATCTGACTGGGACATGACTTTAAAAAAACCAGCCCCGTTTATAACTTCACCATTCCGTCCACAGAATAGGTTTGTCGTGCAGTAGGTTGATTGATTTGTGTTTTACGCCCCGCTCAAGATTATTTCACTTATATGGCGGCGTTGCTAGTTTTACTCTGTGAGGAAACCGGGCTCTATGCCCGGAGGAAACCTTCGGTTGGTAACTGGCAACCATTCCACATAGGTCTCGTGCAGTAGGGGCCTACATTTAACTCTCAATGTTTCCATAGCTCAGAGAAAACACAGGTTATGTAAAAAAAATACTAGTTTCTCAATAATCGATGGAATGCAGGTAATGATTTCGGAAGTTGACTTCGTGTCTGAACCTGGCCTGGGGAGACAAGCTTTAGGTATTTTAGTTAAGAAATACATGTATAGCTAAGGAACTCCAAGTTTGAGTCAAACCAATGGATTAAGAGAGACGATGAACTACTTTATCATCATACAGATGCTAGTAACAGATTAAGTCTAGAAGCATGGTGATTATGTAACTGACAGAGGACATTTGTCCAAAATAGATGGGAAGTTGAGGGTTTGGTGTGACATACGCTGCCAATATTATGATATGTTATTCATTATTAAAACAAATTTTTAAACACAGGTAATTTAGACAATTGTCTAAGGAGAAAACAAAAAAACAGCATGCAATTGTATCGAACGGGCTCCCATCGGCCATCCTATCCATGTGTGTGAGTCTTGCACGTGGTATACGGTGTGAAAATACACTGAAAATGAATCTACCAGACAAGCTCGTGTTCTATCGACAGTGGAGCGAGCCATTGAGGTTTTGAAATTAACCGGAAAAAGTATTAGTAAATAACTTCCCTTGCGAGCTTGTATAGTTATAACCTGCAATGTCTACCTTTTCTGAAAATTCTACAACGAACCCCACAAGTCGCGTAAACACAAATGCATCCTGTCGCGTCTTCCCAAAAGGTTGATTTACAAGCCAGTATATATTTCAGAGTTATTAGAGTGTTTGTCTTTTGTTATTAGCGCCTCGAAATGATCGAAGGTAACCTAGGTTTAAATGGCAGACTTTCAGAGTTGACCAATTTCTCTTACGCTAGTGGAGTTTGACGAGGAAAAATCGTACAGATATGATTTTGGTACCGTTAGAAAAGAAAATTTAGTACGCATATACTGTAATTACTAAGTTTTGTTCATTTCCTTCTCCTTTAATGTTTCAAGAGCTTTTCGTCTATATACATGCCTAGAGTAGGCCTACACCTATTTTGATTACTTTATGCTTATATTCCCAAGGTAGGGACGTGACAAAAATTGTCAATGTAATACATGTACACAGAAGAATGGAATAAATCTCCCAGGACCGATACATCTAACCACGGCTTATTACTTTCTATTTAACGTTTTATAAAGGGCTTCATGTATCAGTCAAAGAAAGTGGTTAAGCAGACACCTTCTTAAAAATATATTACATTTTATTTTAAATATATTTTCCCCTGATTTCAAAACACAATTAGATTATTTCTTGTCATTGTTTTATAAATAGGAGCGCCATTTATAGTTCACAATGGCCAAGTAAGTTAATGGAAATCTGTGCGCATGCGATACTGTACCAAATACTGTATTAATTAACACACAGGTTTGATGATAACCACGCTGTATTTTGGTTGGTTTAAGTTATTTCAACCCTTGGACATCGTTAATTCCATGCACTTTTCCGGAATGTTACATTAGTTGCCATCCAGGCAGTCTCATGTCTTCTTGTCGGCTGATAGGATGGACCGAAGTGGGACAAGGGGTTAAGCACCATTATTTCTACATCAGACAGTTATTTTCGGCAAATTTAGTTGGAATATTCAAATTGTGTTGTTTTTTTTTTTAGAACACAAATTTGGCTCCGACAAGTCCAATCACCCGAGAAGCATAGGGAGATAGTCTGACGTCAAACATCATCGATCTATCTCCTAGACACATACATGTACAAATGGTTGAACTCAAACTTTCCTTCCTCGATCATTTAGGTCTACCTGTTGGACATGTCGCTCATAATGGCTCGTCATAAACAAAGTCAAACTAAAAGGCAATAGGATGTTATATTATTTACTGAAGTTACTCTTTCTCTCAGAAACATTGCTTAATCATGCAGTATAATCTTCCTCATACACCATTTATTCGTATAGGTTTTTGAGTAAGAGATAATTGAGATATTATGTACAAAAATGAACGTTGACAGCTTTCACTGTTAGTTATTATAAAGCAACAGAAAATGTGGAAAGAATCCAATTTATGATTCTATAAAAACCTTACTCCCCCCCCCCCACACCTACACATTTTCCATTATTTACATCATCATGTGACAACACCCCCAATGGAACATAAGGCAGCCAAGTGCTAGAAACTTTATTACTGGAGAAACTAAATTTTAAAACATTTTAGTTTTTAAAGAACTATTTCAACTTTATTGTGCCCGAGTAATGTTTCGTAGCGGTCACAGACTCTATCAGTATCTTTGTTTTGTGCTCATGAAAAGATTATATCTAGAATATTACAAATGATGACCGCATGCTTTTAACTAAGCCTTCTGTATACTTGCGTTAACTTGACAATCCATTGCCCGGCTGAATCTCCAAGTGAGATGTCCTTTGAAGTTCACATTTCCACTGTACTTGAGGCCTCGTGGTCAAGTGGGTTTTAGAGTGATAGTCCCAGTCCCATATAGACCTTCCATCAATGCGGCGCGGGCTCGAATCACACTCAGCCCAAAATAAAAATTTAAGCGTTTTGGTGGATTTTTCACTCTGTCGCCGTATGTGGAAGAGTTGTCAGATACTCGCCGAAGGTCGGGGGTTTCCTCCGGCCAATGAACTCGGTTTCCTTCCCCGCTAAACCTGGCAACGCCGCCATATAAGTGAAATAATCTTGAGTGCGGCGTAAAACATCAATCAAACAATCCACTGTAGACGTCTTATTTGCGTTTGTGTCAGTTAGTTACAGGTTTTCGTTACAGGTTTGTATCTGATCGCATATGTTCAATGACCGTATACAGTAATACACACACTCCGAATCACACGATTCTCTAAGTTACCTCACCATTGATGTTTGCCAAATCACCTCATTTGACTGGCAGCTTTTTATTTCGCTAACGTACGTGACATTCAATATCCCGACTGTACAGAAATAAGGAATATAATCTCAGTTTCGTTTCACAACGCCTTTGATAACAAATAAAAGTCCTGTCATGGGATGAAGAACCTGACTTTGAAAAATATTCAAGGATTTCCAATTTCGTTTTTCCTTCATCGTGAAATTGTGTTTAATGTGTTTTAAATCCCACACGGCCAATCTCCTCTCGGCAGTTTCAATAATGCAGTACTTTTGTCCGTATCTTATCGATATCGTTTCCGGACACCCACATTATTTATTTAACCTGACTTTGGCTCTCCTATGAATGACTTAACTTTCATTTATAAAGTTAAAGCTTCGCAAAATAACAGACTAAAAATCTCTTGGGATGCCCAAAAGAATCAACATGTTATATTGTCCCAGCTTATTACAATGCCGATCATCTGTGTATACGATAAACCACAGCCAGAGCAAACTATACGATGTCACTTAGACTCATTAGATTTCCTGCTTTACCACCAACAGCAAAACTTGTCAACCAGTAGGGTTTTTGTGATAAACCGATCGTAATGACGCTGATGGTTTTCATCCCCAGTATGTAGATATCTTCTTCTAGAACCGGTGGTTCAATGAGTTGGAGTGATCGTCCCTCAGTCCCATACAGGCCTTCCATCGATGCGGCGCGGGTTCGAATCTCACTTGAAAAAATGTGATTGGAGTTTTCACTCGCCTTCTGCAGAAGGTACTCGCCTAAGGTCGGGGTTTCCGGGCAATAAGCCCGGTTTCCTCCCCCACTAGAACTGTCAACACTGCCATATGCATGAAATAATCTTGAGTGAGGTGCAAAACATCGATCAATCTTCTAGAACCTGATTTAATTACTCTCCAAGTAACCATGCAAGGTGCGATATGCATATAATAGAGATGAACTTTAATGCGACTTAACACTTTTAATAACATTAAAGTGGCATAAGCTGCCGAAATGTTGATATTTTGACGTTAAAACAGACTGTTGAAATTATTGGCTATTTTTCTCGAGACGTTTAATTCAGAAGCTTTTAGTGTTTCTCGTCTCGAAAATGTACCAGAAAGTGTTGTTTTGAACTAACTTTGACTTAGAATGAATGAATGGTCGTCCCGGTTATTTAAATTTTGTTTACTTTTCGAAACACGTTTTCAGTTCGTACAGGCCACATACTGTATGGATTTTCCTCATTCCAACGCTAATCATTTAGTTTTTCGATGGCCCCCAAAGCATCTTACTGTCGTGACGATCAGAAATTATGAAAAAAGTGTGAATTTTGCCACTTTAACCCTGACAAAATAAGGAGACAATGATGCAGTCGTGGTTGAAAATGCAACACCTTTGTTAATTGATCATATTACCATTGTATGTTAAGACACAAATGCTTGTCAAACTAAATCAAGTTATATCACTAAATTGTTTAGCGGTAATAGGCATATGTATCGCTTTAGACATGACGTAACTTCGTATTAGAGGTTTGCTTCTTTGATATGGTAATATGAATTCAATAAATTAAACAAATGCAGGCAAACCATGTCTAGAATGATTGGTCTTTGATGGAAATAGATGGAAATCAACATTGCCTGAGCTGAAGTGAAGTTCAAAGTTAGTCTACACAGTTGTCTCCCCTGAAGCACAGTTCAACTCCGATAAATATCTCGCTGGCCATTTAACGACACTCTGTTAAATACCTGTACCATTTTTTACAGAATAAAGTCGACATGCGCTTCACATGTTAAACATAAGCTATATATTTTACGCCTTGAGTTTTTAGGATAACTTAGATATCATAATCCACTCTTAACAAACCACCAAGAGACATGATTACGGGAGAAGAATTGTGAAATTTACTTACCCCCGTCAACTTCAAGCCAAAGTAATTCTGCGTAGCAATGTTTTCTGAGTTTCCGTTAAAAAATCGTCATTTCAATTAGGTTTTAGGTTAAGTAACCGCCTTATTAAACATATTTCCCTTGTATATGGCGGGGCTTCCAACTTTACATGAATGAGAGAAGTTGGGGTGGGAGGTAGGGCCTCGGCTAACTGCCGCGGGCATACCATCGAAAATTCAGTGGGTACCTGGCAACATTTCAACATAGGCCGATGGAGTGAAAACTCAGTCAGAAATATCCCCCCTTGACTAAATGGGGAAGATTAAGCCGGGATATCAAGTGGAAAAATATATTCTTCAGTGTGACAGCCAAATTGTACATGGCTTCACGGAACAGTGAACTGTAGAAGATCAAACAGGAGACCGAAGAAACTGTAAAAGACTTAAACATAGGCCAGAAATACAGCACAGTAAAGGACTTGACATTAGATACAATGTATCTTACAATACTTAATCAAACAAACATATCTTTATGTAATAATTGTTTGGTCAAAATGAATATAATAACCAGACACATAAAACATATATAACTATTGAGGCTTGAAGAAATATAAACTTTATTAAGAAAATGAAATAACGGATTTTTAAAAACTGTGATCTGTTGGTTTTTTTTTCGTTCGTGTCCAGACACATGTTCAAATGTATATATCTGTATTAGAAACTTTATTAAGAAAAGTTAATAACGTATATTTAAAATCTATATTCTATTGTTTTTTTTGCATGTCCAGACATTTCTCCATAAGTATATATCTGTATCAGAAAGAAATGCCTTCCCTGAAATTATGAATATCCCGGGCTATAGGGTGTCTTCAGTAACCAATAAAAACTATAGTTGGTGATTTATCAACACTGTAATGATATTTGTTGAGGAAATCTTTGTGGGCTAATATAAAGATGGTGTCCTAGTCAAACAGCATAATGGGTTTGAGGTCTCTGTACAGCAGCCTCGGATGCCCGGGGTTAAACTCTAAACAAGCTAACTTTTTACACGTGGGCGATCTGCGATTCAAAGCCTCACTTTCTATGAACGCCCAATTACTGTCGGGCCAATCAAAAGTTCTCTTCTAAAGGTTGAAACTCTTCAGTTTTGGAGACACTTTTATCGAATGGAAGTGTAAACCGAAAAGTCGTCCATCTTTGTTTTGAACACTGTCTTGATGCTTACGTAACGCCGATTCTGATTGGTGGATTTTCCGCTACAGTTTTGTGGCGGAACCAATCAAAGTCTACATGAATATTAAATAAGAAACAACGGGTTAGGTGTCGCTTGTCCCACGGGTAAAGTGAGCGTAGGTTTTAATCGTGAGTTCCGACGATGCTGTACAGGGGCACTCCACGACCCAATGCATCTAAAAATTGAATTGTATTAGACTTTGACTAAATATAGATTCATTCACTCAAAGTACACCGTGAGAAGAGTCATGGTCCGTCCAACAATACACAAGACTTTCTACAATTGGCGTAAGAATGTAAACATATCTTTGTTTATTGTTTCAAACAATTTGATCTTTTTTAAGCATTTATAGACTAAATTTTCAAAACTAGATAATGCTCATATATTTCAGATAAGAATACCATGTGTTGAATGATCACTGCGTGGTTTGCAAAGGCTTTCAATATCATTTCACTTTAATTACAGCCTTGTGCGAATTAGCGGGAAGCCATAACGTTGAATTGGGCTGGTACATCTTGGGAGTATTAACAGTATTAAGTATATCCTGTAAAATACTTAACAAAACTTAGATAATACTGTGTGTTGGCGAACATTTGAACTAAATACACACAGAGGAATTGTTGTTCACAAACAACTAACTACGTGGTGATGCCTTAATTTTTTCTCATCCACACAGGAATTGTTTTACATACGGTAAAATCTCATATAAGAAAAACGGAGTTAAATGCATGCAAAAACAACACACACACGTTGTCATTCATCTTGGACGGAATGGAAATTGATGAAGTACACACAAACTATAACTTAATAATAATTGATCAGGAAGCTGCACTGTATGAACAAGTCTTAATGTCGGTTACATGTTCATGATGTTTCACAAGTGAAACAGTCCTGGGAATTTAACACTCAAACTATGCCAGTAGCAGCAAATCAGATTCCCCGCACCTCAACCAGTGCTCTTTTCCAAACGTTCTCTATGCCAGTTAAGTAATTCAGATTTCCCGCACATGAACCTGTGTTCTTTTCCCCAAATTTTCTCTCAATAAAATTAATTTAGTCTTTATCACAATGATCTTTTATTATATCGAACAAATAGGCTTAATGTCAGGTGCTGAACGCTTGTGATTCCTTGTATTTGCTCAAGGTTCTATCTTTCATTAGACCGCATTTCATTTTCTATGAAACTGTCATTGGGACACACAAGAAGCAATGCCAACTACATGTCGGATGTTACTATGCTATGCGGAAGTACCTTATACATGTTAGATATCGGTGGATTAACACATTCCAAGGAAAACTAATCTCTGTTCTTTCCATCGTCTATAATATTTAATTTAGTGGCCAGCCATTTAAATTTCATTTTGACTTCTTCTTGCATCAAATTGAAGCACATTGCTATTAAAGAGAGCCCAAATACAAGGTATAAAGTACAGAGAATTGTTTTCTCTTGGTTTGCCCACGAGTCCAGATTAGCCCCGGGGACAAAGTCACCAAACCCTATTGTAGAAAGTGTGATAAAACAGAAGTACGATCCAATCAAGTAATTCCAGTCATCCTCCCATAAAGTGAACAACACAGCGCCACCAAAAATATAAAGGGCCATAACTCCCATAGAAATGAAAATGGGAACTCTAACTTCATCGTTTTCCTCTGTTTGTTTTTGGTCCTCTATTGAGAACACTAATTCTTCTGCTCGTTCCATCTCACGCATTTGCCTCTTAGCTCTTTTACGTGTGCTAGAATTCCGCCGACGCTCTGCTCTTCGTTTAAAAACAGGCTTTGATGGTAGAAACATCCACTTTAAACATTCACAGGTATATTTATATGTAAATTTAAAACAATCACTGAACATCCTCCCAATATTTGCTAAACACAATAACGTTAGTGGTATACCTAAAAGAGCGTAAAAAATCGTGACCAGTCGACCGTTCGGAGTCTTCGGTGCAATATGTCCATACCCTAAACAGAAAGTACAATACATATTAGTGGGAATTTGTACTTAGAAGTTTTGAATGCAATGGGATGAAATTATCTTTAAATGCCTACAAATGAAAACTTTAAATATGTCATAAGTTTTATTCGTTAGGTGAATCTACATCTGTCTGGGCAAAATCAGATGTGAGTGAAACATGTAATGTATACATCTTGCCATGGTACAACTAAGAGAGATTGTCAATATGCAGACAAATTTGACAAGGTATACCTACCCATAAACGTGAAAATCAATGGAAAAAATGCTTATTATTGAACTAAACCAATATTATATATAGTTTGCTATCTTCTCTAATTGTATACCCGGTACAAGGTTTGTTAATAAAACCCACGATTGATATTACATTTCATTTCTCTTCATCTCAATGTAGACATCTGGTTATTGTGGAATGAATTATTAGGTAATGACTTGATTAGTAGAAAAAACCTAAGTCCAGAATACAGATACTTACCTATGGTAGTGATGACGGTAACTGAATACAGATACTTACCTATGGTAGTGATGACGGTAACTGAAAACAGATACTTACCTATGGTAGTGATGACGGTAACTGAATACAGATACTTACCTATGGTAGTGATGACGGTAACTGAATACAGATATTTACCTATGGTAGTGATGACGGTAACTGAATACAGATATTTACCTATGGCAGTGATGACGGTAACTGAATACAGATACTTACTTATGGTAGTGATGACGGTAACTGAATACAGATACTTACTTATGGTAATGATGACGGTAACTGAATACAGATATTTACTTATGGTAGTGATGACGGTAACTGAATACAGATATTTACCTATGGCAGTGATGACGGTAACTGAATACAGATATTTACCTATGGCAGTGATGACGGTAACTGAATACAGATACTTACTTATGGTAATGATGACGGTAACTGAATACAGATATTTACCTATGGTAGTGATGACGGTAACTGAATACAGATATTTACCTATGGTACATGTAGTGATGACGGTAACTGAATACAGCTACTTACCTATGGTAGTGATGACGGTAACTGAATACAGATATTTACCTATGGTAATGATGACGGTAACTGAATACAGATATTTACCTATGGTAGTGATGACGGTAACTGAATACAGATACTTACTTATGGTAGTGATGACGGTAACTGAATACAGATACTTACTTATGGTAGTGATGACGGTAACTGAATACAGATACTTACCTATGGTAATGATGACGGTAACTGAATACAGATACTTACCTATGGTAGTGATGACGGTAACTGAATACAGATACTTACTTATGGTAGTGATGACGGTAACTGAATACAGATATTTACCTATGGTGGTGATGACGGTAACTGAATACAGATACTTACCTATGGTAGTGATGACGGTAACTGAATACAGATATTTACCTATGGCAGTGATGACGGTAACTGAATACAGATACATACCTATGGCGGTGATGACGGTAATTGAATACAGACACTTACCTATTGTAGTGATGACGGTAACTGAATACAGACACTTACCTATGGTAGTGATGACGGTAACTGAATACAGAAGTGCACCTGAAAATGACCATTGCAAATTTGATTCTCCGTCTTGTCCATCCCAACCATTCTCTTTTGTTGCCTTAAAAACATCCATTTGAAACGACAACAACACTTCTTCAGCAGTCTCTGTCCAGTTCTCTTTATAAAGCAGATTTAAGTCCTCTGTTAAGTTCCACAACATTTCCACGTGAAGACGTCTCTTAAGTGCAACATTGTTGCGCTCTCTAACTTCAAATGGCGCTTCAAGTTCTCTAAAAATAAAGCCACCTGCTATGGAATATCCAACGACCAGTGAGCACAATCCGATGTGAGAGAACAGAAATGCAAAGGTTTTCTTGCAGCAGTGAGAACATTTTTTACACGAAGATTTTTCTTTTGGTTGACTATCCTTGTCAACATGAACCGTCACGTGACCAACTGTCTTTCCATTGAGATCAGTCTGGTCTCTATGAATTTTGATATGATTGACTTCCGGATCGACTTTGTCTTTCGGTTTGAATTCCAAAGTATTGTCATAATCCGGAAACAGAAAAGAATCTGCAACTGGGAATTTATGCATATTTCCTTCCGTTGGAGCCAAAGGCGCAACCACATCGCTCGTCATCTTGGACAAACTTCTTACCATTTTTAACCCCAAACCATTTCAAAGATGCCAAGGTAATCCAATGTAAATATCCAGGCTGAAAAAAGACAAAACAAATGCAAAAGCATAAGAATAACGTTTTTAAAAACAATTAGAAACTTGTCTCCGTTGTTATTTTGGTCAAGAAGTTTTCCTCTTGTCCGTGTCTTTTAGTTTTCATACATGGTTGGTTGGTTGTTTTAGCGTATTGGAGCGTCCATTCAGTTTGCATACATACATTTAGTGTGTAGCTTATATGTACACATTTCCCAGGCAAAGAAAAGTTTGTGAAAATCACGACGCAAAAAAAGAAAAACAGCAAACAAACTTCCACTGTATAAAGTCCTTCTGTGGCACAGGGAACATATTGCGTAAATATAGGTACAAATACTTTGCATTCTCACAAAGCTGCTAGCATTGAAATCCAGATGATTCGGCCGAGGTCCCTAATAAATTACAAACACGCCATGCAACTAACATCGATAACCTGTTACTGTTACACCTGGTCCCCAATAACCTACACAATGTTACAGAATAGCTGCCATAATAATAGGTGTGAGAAATCGAACGTTCCTTGGTTAATGGATCGTTCAGAAGCTGCTATATTGTCCCGGGTGAATTGAAAGGGTTTCCGTTCTATACAGATTATTTCGATTTGTCGCAGAACGCCTCACCTCCCAGAACGGTAAACAAAACACCGGCAGCAAACCATGCTCTTATAGTCACTTCTCAAAGGCGAAAACAATCAAGGAATGCATATATCTACCCTAAGAATAAATAGTGCTTGTACCTGGACATTTCTGTAAACAAACTTATTCTGGGTTAAATCCTTTCATCACTTGTATATCTACATCTACCCTGAATGGCATTTAGAAGTTGATTACATAATAAAATATGCCACATTTTTGGATTACAAACTGAGAGATAAAGAAGAAGTTATAATCCATAAAACATTCTATGTTATTGTATATGTAAAGTTACGAAGAGTCTACTCTATTGCATTGGCACATCATTTCGAAATAAAACCATACTGACACCAAATTAATCCTATATTAAGGTTATGTTTAAAATCAATCAGGGACGCGTCAATTTGCTAAGAATTCAAATACTATATGGTTTTCAACGAATTATTTTTGCGTTATTATTAGCTTTATCATCCGTTGTAGCTGTAACACTTTTGAATAGAGTGTAAAGTTAAATAACAGAATGGAAACATTTGCAATAACTCAACAAGACAAATGATGTTAACCAGACAAGCGTTTGATCTCGACGTTATTTTTGGATTATGTAACACGAAGTTTATTCAATCCTTGTTCTGTTTAAACATACAAGTAAACCCTACACCTATGTCAAAGAGAGAAATTTGTGTTTACAACAAGTCATTTACCACGTATGATCTTATCATCTAGCTTGTTAACACAACTGCGTAACTAATACTTTTACCAAATGTTTTCTCTCACTGATAACGCCCGAGATCAGCAGTGTCTGCAGAGCCATATAGTTATCTCCCCTTTAAACACAAAACTCACAGCTCAAGAAAGAAATACATTTCCTTCAACTCATGAAGTCGGTGTAATTATTTTTCTTTACCAATTTAATATTTTAGGTATAGAAGCTATTTGATCCCTTGCTTTTGCTCATTCAAAAATCTACCAACTAAACACGATTTCACCGTCAAGTCTTGAAGTAAGTTTTAGGGAACTTCAAACTCTGCAAACAAAATGGTCGAAACAAGACAGACATTATTTGGCGGCTCCATTCTGTTTTGTAAGAGTAAACTACCGCCAAAAGGATCTGAAATGAAGGTATTCCAATACTGAGGTTAATAACCGGTTGCTGAATGCTGTTGATGTATTTGAGTTTCAATGGAACTTATGCTTTCACTCGATCATTTAAACATAACTTGATCTACATATATGTTTAATTTTAATGGTTTTACTTGTAGCTAACCCGTGTAAATTGGCTTTCTTAACAAAATGTCAGAAAGGCATTTTTATACGGTTAATGGAAATCATTTCTTGAGGGACAAATTTGTATACTGACTCGCTCTCTTGTCTATGTTAACACCACTGGTACACCATGTCGAATTTAATTAGGGCAACACTACATGAAGCTATCTGCGTATCGGAGAACTAAAAAAAATAACGATTTCGTCCTTTGATTTCACGGAGCTTGAAGGAAATGTACAGTTTTTCGCCTGGTTGACCGTAACACTGTTTACTACTTGATTCTGGTTAGACCGGTTACCTACAGATCGATAATTGCCTTATTATCTCTGATTATGTTTATCGAACCTCATTGGTAATTGGACCTTTATTATGGAGAAGTACCTGGACCTTCTTTACGGATATAATCACCACAAAGGTGAGATAATAAATGGATTAACTACCAGCTTATATCAGAGTTGGGGTGTAAAAAATATAGAGTGGTTTTCATGCTTAAAACAATCATTCTCAACATCAGAGGTTTGTATTGCTCAAGGTCACATACACTTGTATGTAGGACGGAGAATGTCTAATTGACCTAATCCATCAGCTCGACAGCTTGTAAGGTATTACACTGCTCTGTCAGTATTCTTGCTATCGCGACATCAAAATAAAAGATTTTCCCTGTGTTTATCACAGAAAGGAACGTTCTGTTTTTTGCAAAAATACGGAAACTTTGGTACCATATTGTATTTTTAATTTCAAATTTGATATGTTTGATACCGGCCATCTAAACCAACTCCGAGCTCTAGCATCGCACAAGTAAATTTACTTATATTGCTTTTACTTATCTTAAAGTGGCATGAGCTGCGAAAATTAAAACATTTTCTTAAGAACCGAAATAGTGTTCGAAGTAAAGTAAACAAAATTTAAATAATCATTCATTCATTCTATGCCAAAATCGGTTCAAAACAATACTTTATCGTACATTTTCGAGACTAGAAGCACTAAAACGCTTCTGAATTATACGTCTAGAGAAAAATAGCCAATAATTTCAACATTCTGTTTTAACGTCATTTTGGCAGCTCATGCCACTTTAAGCTCATGTAAATTCTTCACAAATAACTAATGCTATAGCGGAGAGTGTGGATTGAAAAGTGTTCCTGGCAAATAAAATCCGTTGGTGGTCTTGCGTAAAGACCAGGCTTACCAGGTATAGTTGTCAAAGTCTTGTAGTTTATATATTCGCTAATTGGTTTGTAAACAACCCCTGCTGTAATTAGAAAAGTTACAGCCCAATTACGCATAAAATGGAGACAATATGCTATATTTAGTTTTAGTGTTGTATTGAAAACTAAGACAGCTTTAAGATATATACTAAAGCATTTTGTAGCCAAGACAGAACCACTATGAATAAACTGACGAAGGTCAGTGAACTGACTTTACTCTTCAATAAGCCCAAAACGTTAAGCATTTACCTGCCGTCCAATGTGTGTTTAAAAACAGTGGGCGGTTTTCTGCATTTTTCCCAGACATAAAAAGTTAGGAACTTTCTATTTCTACCAAAAATGGAAAGTTTTGGCATTATTTAGTATTTCTAATTTGAAATTGAAAATTAGATTTATCAAGTACCCGCAATGTAAACAAATCCCGAACCTGAACATGTATGCGCCATAATGTTTTGAGCCGTGTGAGTGAACTAACGGCACAGTATAATTTTACGTACTTTATCTGAGAAATAGTATTAATACAGACCTACAAGCAGGCAAGCGGGACTGCCGATAATTTTTTGAGAGTAAACTACAGATAAAAAGGCCTGAAATGGGGGTAATCCAACATTTAACTTAACGGACACTGGTCGCTGTTGTTGTAATCAGGTTTTGATTCTTCGTTTGTTTTTCTCCTCAGTTTTTACATTCTCGATATGTTTTATGTGTCCTATGTTTAATTTTAGTGGTTTTAGTTGTAATAAGCATATGCACATTGATTTTCTTAAGAAATGTCCAACACGCTACGGCGGCAAGTAGACTATTAAAGTAGCTGATTGTCAAGAGAATAAGAGGGTTTGAAAATCATTAAAACACTCGCCACAGTAGCCATACTGGCATTTGTAAATAAAGCAAATTGATATGAGTTTACTACCAGCAAGACACTGTACAGACCGAAATAATGTTAGAAAGGTAAAAAAAATTAAATAAACGCGACGAATGTGCATTCACTTCAGGCCTGAGTTAGTTCAAAACATTACTTTCAAGACCATTCTCGAGACGAGTAGCACTAAAACCTTCTAAATTATATGTCTTGAGATAAATAGCTGATTTGACGGAAAAATACAATTGTTGTTTCTTCAAGTCAACCACGTAAACTGTTTGACAAGAATGCATGGTACAGATCCGAATAAAAAATACCATGGTAAAATCATTACCTTTTGAGAGAGAAAAAACAACTGGGCCCTTACCATGGTTTACCATACAAACCTATGGTTACCATAAAACATACCATGAGTGAACCATGGATTACCATACCATTTACAACAAATAAGCGTGATGAACTATACAAGCCCATGGCTACCATAAGCCTCACCATGATGCAAGCTACCATAAAGTTTACCAAAGAAAGCCATAGTTGTATCGTAGTACATTATCTGGTAAATCTTGATATGAAAAATCGTGGTATTTGCTAAACTAGAATACATGCAAAACCCCAGTTGTAAGATCATGTAGCATGGTATTTTTTAAGGCAAATTTTATGTTTATTTAGCGTCTTATCTTTTCCGAAAAACAGACGTATGATTTGATTGAATTTCGGATAATAAATGACATTCCACATTATTGAATCGTACAAATATAAACAAATCACACGTTTTTGTTATCTTCCAACATTTTGGACGAAAGGCTTTGAGATTGATGAAAGACAAGTTGTTTACTCAGCAGCGCCCCCTATTGTGAAATTCACTAAGTGGAGATACCCACTTAGTCAGCCATATAACTTATCACGATCCCCTGTCAACTCTTGAATGGCCCTTCAAAGTTATTTGTTTGTGTATCTGTGCTCTCGTGTAAAAATATGAGAAAGACAGGCTGAAATGCTAAAAAAAATCCATGACAATTTATTATTAAGCAACAAACGAACTGAACTTAAATCACGAAATGATATTTTAGTATGGCAAGACTGCTAAAATGAAAGTAGGCCTACAGAGATTAATAACTAAGGGTGCCATTTAATGGTTGGGCGGTTGTTTTAGCTTATCGGCTCTTCCATTCGTATGAATGATGCACGCCGTACAATTTAATGGTATCTGTTGAGAATGAAGAAAAACAAAGGCTATTTTTGTTTACAGAATATTATCGGAATTTTAGAGAACCCTATGCGGTATTTTTGTCATTAACAGCAACATCATAAGTTGTCGAAATATTGAGATTGTCGATATGCGTTTGTTGAATGTATTCGGAGTTATTTTGCTATTACATTAGGAACAGCAAGCTTTATGCCGAGGGTTAGATAGTTTCGTTATAAGTTACGTGTAGACTTACCGAATAGCCCACGAAACAAATAGCAGAAGACTCCATGATGGTGTTATAAACAGATCAACTACTCACAGTATATTAGGCTACATGTACGTTGTAGTACATTTATATGACAGAAAAAATACTTTGTGACATTGAACTGTTTGAAACCAGCTTGAGAAATAAATAGATAAAATAGAATGTTCAAAAGACCGTTTGTTAACCAATAGACTTGTTTACCCAGATACGCACACGATATAAACGGAATGTTCTGTGAGTAGTTCAGCTCGACCCACTCACTATCCATGTATATTTTCATTATACGCCCTTTAACAATCCTTCTTATAACTGAAATAGACCTGAATATCAATTGACAATTTTCAACCTGTTAACGGTGATAAAAATGGGTATTGAGATTGGTCTATTGAGCGGAAAAGAGATTAAAGGGACTTTGTAGTAATCCAGGACATAGGAATAAAATTAAAATACAATTCGCTATTCGGCTTCGTTGTTGCTCAGCCGATGACATTTAGGTTGTCGACATTTCTTTCTTCAATATGACCTGGTCGTGTTAAACCCCTAGTGAATGATTTGTGATTCATTGACTTCTATGTTAAATAAAGAGTTCCTTGATTGATTTATCGATTGGTTGGTTGTTTGATCAATTGGTTGGCTGGCTTGCTGGCTGGTTGATTGATCCATTGATTATTTGGTTGATAAGTTGACTTAACCATATATATATTTTTACTACCAATAGACTTATTGATGACGTAAATGTCCTTCAAAATCCCTCAGCTTACTGATAACGTAAATGTCCTTAAAAATCCCTCAGCTTAGAGATGACGTAAATGTCCTTAATAATCCATCAGCTTATTGATGACGTAAATGTCTTTAATAATCCATCAGCTAACTGATGACGTAAATGTCTTTAATAATCCATCAGCTTATTGATGACGTAAATGTCCTTAATAATCCATCAGCTTATTGATGACGCAAATGTCTTTAATAATCCATCAGCTTATTGATGACGTAAATGTCTGTAACAATCCATCAGCTTATTGATGACGTAAATGTCCTTAATAATCCCTCAGCTTAGAGATGACGTAAATGTCCTTAATAATCCATCAGCTTATTGATGACGTAAATGTCTGTAACAATCCATCAGCTAACTGATGACGTAAATGTCCTTAATAATCCATCAGCTTATTGATGACGTAAATGTCTTTAATAATCCATCAGCTAACTGATGACGTAAATGTCTTTAATAATCCATCAGCTTATTGATGACGTAAATGTCCTTAATAATCCATCAGCTTATTGATGACGCAAATGTCTTTAATAATCCATCAGCTTATTGATGACGTAAATGTCCTTAATAATCCATCAGCTTATTGATGACGTAAATGTCTGTAACAATCCATCAGCTTATGGATGACGTAAATGTCCTTAATAATCCATCAGCTTATGGATGACGTAAATGTCCTTAAAATGCCTCAGATTACTGATGACGTAAATGTCCTTAAAAATCCATCAGCTTATTGATGACGCAAATGTCTATAATAGTCCATCAGATTACTAGTGACGCAATCCCTTGGTTTACTGATGACGTAAATGTTCTTACAAATCCCTCAGCTTACTGATGACGTAAATGTCCTTAAAAATCCCTCAGCTTAGAGATGACGTAAATGTCCTTAATAATCCATCAGCTTATTGATGACGTAAATGTCTGTAACAATCCATCAGCTAACTGATGACGTAAATGTCCTTAATAATCCATCAGCTTATTGATGACGTAAATGTCTTTAATAATCCATCAGCTAACTGATGACGTAAATGTCTTTAATAATCCATCAGCTTATTGATGACGTAAATGTCCTTAATAATCCATCAGCTTATTGATGACGCAAATGTCTTTAATAATCCATCAGCTTATTAATGACGTAAATGTCCTTAATAATCCATCAGCGTATTGATGACGTAAATGTCTGTAACAATCCATCAGCTTATGGATGACGTAAATGTCCTTAATAATCCATCAGCTTATGGATGACGTAAATGTCCTTAAAATGCCTCAGATTACTGATGACGTAAATGTCCTTAAAAATCCATCAGCTTATTGATGACGCAAATGTCTATAATAGTCCATCAGATTACTAGTGACGCAATCCCTTGGTTTACTGACGTAAATGTCCCCAAGAATCCAGCAGTTTAATAATCCATCAGATTACTAGTGACGCAATCCCTTGGTTTACTGACGTAAATGTCCCCAAGAATCCAGCAGTTTAATAATCCATCAGATTACTAGCGACGCAATCCCTTGGTTTACTGATGACGTAAATGTCCCCAAGAATCCAGCAGTTTAATAATCCATCAGATTACTAGTGACGCAATCCCTTGGTTTACTGACGTAAATGTCCTCAACAATTCAGCAGTTTAATAATCCATCAGATTACTAGTGACGCAATCCCTTGGTTTACTGACGTAAATGTCCCCAAGAATCCAGCAGTTTAATAGTCCATCAGATTACTAGTGACGCAATCCCTTGGTTTACTGACGTAAATGTCCTCAACAATCCAGCAGTTTAATAATCCATCAGATTACTAGTGACGCAATCCCTGGGTTTGCTGATGACGTAAATGTCCCCAAGAATCCAGCAGTTTAATAATCCATCAGATTACTAGTGACGCAATCCCTGGGTTTCCTGATGACGTAAATGTCCCCAAGAATCCAGCAGTTTAATAATCCATCAGATTACTAGTGACGCAATCCCTTGGTTTACTGACGTAAATGTCCCCAAGAATCCAGCAGTTTAATAATCCATCAGATTACTAGTGACGCAATCCCTGGGTTTGCTGATGACGTAAATGTCCCCAAGAATCCAGCAGTTTAATAATCCATCAGATTACTAGTGACGCAATCCCTGGGTTTGCTGATGACGTAAATGTCCCCAAGAATCCAGCAGTTTAATAATCCATCAGATTACTAGTGACGCAATCCCTTGGTTTACTGACGTAAATGTCCCCAAGAATCCAGCAGTTTAATAATCCATCAGATTACTAGTGACGCAATCCCTTGGTTTACTGACGTAAATGTCCTCAACAATCCAGCAGTTTAATAACCCATCAGATTACTAGTGACGCAATCCCTTGGTTTACTGACGTAAATGTCCCCAAGAATCCAGCAGTTTAATAATCCATCAGATTACTAGTGACGCAATCCCTTGGTTTACTGACGTAAATGTCCCCAAGAATCCAGCAGTTTAATAATCCATCAACTTACTGATAACGTAATCGTCTTTTATCCACCAGCTTATCCATTGCTTCCCTGATTCAGTTTTACATTTGTGTAAATATAAGATGGGGATTTTGAGCGTTTGTGCCTTTTAGAAACGTTGGATGAATAAAGGTTTTTCTGAAGTTTTGTATACTGTAAAACCCCAAATAACTAATTAACATAGGTAACTCGATCACTATATTTAAAAGTGTGATATCGTTAAAGTGTATTATGTGACCTAACAATCTTGAGGAGATTTAGGGCCTCAGTGAGGTCATGAACTCTAACCTCTAGCCAATGCACACAAGCACTAACTGCTGAGAACTATCTAGCATTCTATTTACCAAGTTCCGAAAAATTGTTTTCAAGATAACATCGTTACAGACAAGTAGCTTGTATGACTAAGACAGGAAAACAAACCTTGGGGCTCAGAGTTGGACCACAGAAAACCCATTAATTCATGGTCAGTGTGCTTGTTTAGACGCTCGATCAACAATCTGTCGACGGGTCAATAAATAGATATGGGGCTTTACCTAACTCCCACCCGACGTGTAAACTGTCTCACTGAAAGGAATATATCTACAGGCCCTTAAAGACAAGGAATTCTTCCACCAGATGTGGATTATGTTAAACACTATTAACAAATATAAATCAATTAAGAGCACACTAATCCTTGTTTCTAACGTGAAGGGAATAAACAGCTAAAACATGGATAACGTGATTCTAACATCCTTATATATCCGTGTTATGTGCATCAGTTATTGTATCTGATATTCTGGCAAGGTTTGCTGTTTAGATAAACCTTCAGAACATCTTTAATGAATTAGCCAGCCTGCCAGGTGGTCTGTATGACTTTCCATCCTTTTCCAGCTGTACTCACATTCGAACCATTTCCCTCCGCGGGACGTAGCAGTTATGTGTACTTGTACAAACCGTTTGTGTAGTCATGTACGTATAGCTTATTTTAGCCAAGAACTTTCCCTGTGCCCGTGTGTTTTATGCTCTATACTCAAAATACATTCCACGGTTAGCCGGGTGACCCCAGTAACTCTGTTTGAACATTGTAACTTCAACTGTGATAAAACACAGAATTGACCACTTCAATAAAAAAATGACAACTTGGATTCCGAGACCGCTAACATATAGTGTAAGAACATTCTTCGTTAATCCTTAAATATAAATCATTCATTAAAGCTGACGTTCCCTGTAAATAGGTTGATTGATTGTTTGGCGTTTGACGCCGCGCTCAAGATTATTTCACTTATAAATAGGAGCATAGTTCCCGAAGCATTGAATGGACCAACGTACGTATCCGGACTTAGTTTCTCATTCCCGTGATCAAGGTTATGTCATACAACAATTCTTCAAGAGATGCTGCTCATTCTCTACGACACAATCACATTTACAAACTAGTGTCACTTATCAGATTGACGGAAATAAATCTTTGAGACATTTGAGATATATGCCCTAGAGGGGTCATCCAATTGATACACCTATTGGTCCAGTTTGTGATAACGACCAAAGCAATCGTGTGTATTTCATCCCGTGTTTCTTTGGTGTAAGGAAAAGTTACTAAGCGTTTGTTTACTACAACCAGTCATACGTTTATACTACTGATACTACTTATACTACTTATACAACTGGAATGGACGCTCAACATTTGTTCAAAATGATTGTTTAAGCATTTTTGTGAGGATGTAGATCCCGATTTGCGTGCTGCTTGATGTATAAGGACATTTGTACTCGGTTCATGGTCTTTAACCCATTTATCGCCAGCTGTAACATTTCTCGATAAACAAGATGATATTATTGATTCTGATTAAATGAATAGCAAAATCAATCGTAGCTCTTAGTATTGCAGGTATCGAACATTATGAAAATACACATAATATAAAAAGGAAGGCTCGTTTACTTCTATCTGCTGCTTTATATTGATTAGAACGATATGCGGATAAATAGAGCGCTGTAAACCAAACAGCTGTGGAAATCAACATGTATTGCAAATAAACGATATAATAAACCGCTAACAGCACCAATACAGTATAGTTTATTACTACAATAAGGTGAAGAATTACTTATGGATAACACCTTCTTGGTTTATTGGGTGACGATGTTTGGCTTTGATATCAATATCTTACAATTGGTGAAAGAGCTACATGGAAACGTTAAATTATCTAACAGTCGCAAAAGTCTTGTTTAAAGGTCGCAATACATATTTATGAACAGTAAAACACACAGGCACAGGGAATGTCTTCTTGTGTTTAACAAGTTTCTAATTGTGTTCAAAAGGGATATATCATTTAGATCTTTATACCCAATCATACGTTTTTGTAATGAACCAAAACCCCTGATATTTCATTAGGTTGACGACAGACAGGAGTTTGGGTTGAGTCAGTAGAATTTTCACTTTGTAATATATTGACAATGTTTACGCATCTTCAGCTATGGGAAGAATATCAGTAAACTAACACTGAACCTAATAAGATCATTGAAAAAAAGATTTAAAGTTTGGCTCGCTCAGAAATACTTTGGTAGAAGACAGACTAGGGAGTTTAGCCCTTACCGATATATCTGGCAGACACATGTTCTTTTTATAAGCAATGACATTTGGATCAGAGGTCTTGTTGGATTTAAAGTTTAAAAGCATATTGTCCGAATCCGAAATTAAATTAGAATTTACTTTTCCCATCTACTTAGGGATACGGTCTTCCTGCTAAAATTTACAACTGTTTGAACTCCAACAGATACCAGGTATGTGGATTTGTATGTACCAGACTAACACAGCTTTGTATAACTCAGCGATCTGAATCTGCATGATCATTCTAGCATGTTGTTCAGTCCAGTCTTATGATTTCGCTATTTTAAAAAGGATTTTAGTTGCTTTTGTCACAATTATCCAGTGTATAACATACTGAAGAAGAACGGCACTCCATACTTTATAGATGAAAAAAGGGGGTTAAGGGTCATTAAACTATACCAAATGTAACACACTTCCAGAGTATAAGAATAGATTACTGCTGAAGCCTCAATGCTGGGAAAGCCATCAACACGTCTATTCTCAGTCGCTTGTTTCGTTATTGGAGAACAATACCACATTCTTCTTTATTAGAAGATGAATGGCATCCTTTTTCAAACTGTGGAGTCTTTGCTGCTTGAACATACTTCTTAACAAAATATATACATTTTTGGAATTTGGAACGACGAGTAAAAAGATAGATTATATTCAATATTTAATTAGTGAGTAAAAGAGTCTAGAACTTCAATATGTATTGAACGACTTAATTGAATGTATATTTGAATTAAATCGGTAGCCTTTTCAGTCCTGCATTCGGTAACGGACAGTAAGATAAAGTCTTCAGTGTTCCATACTTTCACATAATATGTCCATTGAATCGTGATACGTCTTGTTTTTTTTTTAAATGTGTTGACATAAAGCTATTTCGAAAAACTATCCCCGGTCCCCGGTCTGATTAAGTATGATACGGGTTAGTATACGATTCTTGTTGGACCGGTTACATACAGATCGTTAATTTCCAGGGTATAAGTTAATTGATTAACCCAGGTCTTGACAGCACATAAAATCACCTTCGAGGTAGGGGTAATAAGCGGATATATTGCAATCCACGACAGCTGATCGGCTCACGTGGTTATGGAATTGTTTTGCCCCAAATATAGGTGGCGGGGATTCAAGAATGAAATTCCAGCTTCTATGTGCTTTACATTGAAGGATTTCTTATTATTTATGTTTTGATTGAAGTTAGATTCGAATCCCCTCTTTTGTTGTATTCATAATCTGGTAGTACCATCTTTGATTTGATTGGTTGATGTTTTCCGTCAAAATCAAGATATTTTCACTGATATCCTTCGTTGACATGTTTAGTGAGGTAAAAAAAACTGGGCTCTTTGACGGTATTTGGCATTGAATTGATATATTATAGGGTGTAAACAACCCGTGCACAATCCAATGTTTTCTGTGGACTGCGGTGGGATTCGAACACTCCTGAGCCATCTTTGACAATGAAAGGAAATTTTTTGATTATTATTTGCCAGAATTCTCAAGTATAAGTTTCATGGACTCGAATAAGTTGAGTGAACAGCTCAACCTTTTACCCATTGATATTCTTCAATAAGATTTCGGTTTTCACTGTTCTGACTGGAGCAGAGGCCACCATTTCAAAATCATGCTCATTGAACAAATACCTCTTCTCACTTCCGCTGCAGATAACAAGCACCAACGCTTGGAAAGGTAAAGTTTTTGGATTCATTTGGGTTTGAACTTGGACCCAGGAAGATGTCGCGAAAAAAATATTATACTATTTGTGGGTCAGTATATCAAGACAAGCATCGCTATGGCCAAGATTATAGCAGAAGTATACAAACTACGTAAAGTAAAATGGATCGGTATCTGAACCAAAGTCAGTCACTGCTTTAAAAAAAAATGTTTGAAAGATATACTAAACTCCTCTTAATGACATACCACCCCCCCCCCCCCATTCCACTCCTTCTTCTTTTTAACACAATTAGAAACTTATCTCCCCTGTGCCTGTGTGTTTGGGTGTTCATAAATAGATTCTAAGTTCATCAATAGATTCTAAGTTCATAAATATATATTCTCAGTAACAACCCGTTCACCTGCAAAATGTAGACGTACAGACCTTGGTTACAATGCAGGCATCTATGCATGGGTTACTGTAAGAATATATCATGGGTTTGTTTTTATTTGGTTGGTATATAGAAATAGGTAGAAGGATAGTGAAGACGTAGACATGACAATATAACTTGTGTAATATTCTGACTGTGAGCCGAAAATTGTCAAAAGACTGTTTGATTTGAGTTACGTAGTATAAGTAAAAAGTCCGCTGTACACCGAGCATCTGACAGTTTTCTCTGTTTGTTAACGACATCTCTCCTGTAAAGTCTGTAGCCAGGTTGACTTAAATTCTGTTTGCATTGCATATTTCCAGCACGGGTTAAATTAGATGACTTACGGCACGTTGATTTTGTCTCCTATTTTTCTTTATGGCTTTACAGAGTGTAGGCTTATGCGTTAAAATACATGCCATAACCTCGGTCTTCAATTTAAATAACCAAGAAAATGTCAGTGTTTAAATAAAACGGACTATTAACTGTTAGATAATGAAATAGAAAATATCAGGTGAATTCGGGTGAATAACCGAATCGAAAAAGCATGCGAATAACGAGTAAAATTCGAATAACTTGGGGGTTTATCTAGATTTCAAGTCCTTTTTATGGCTATTTCAAGGAACTGTTCCTAATTCTGCAAAAGGATATTCAATAATTTGAACGATTTTGGCAGCTCATGTCACTTAAAACCACCAGAAAACTTTTTTGTTATAAGTCTTATTTAGGAAGTTCGATCTGTATTTTCGAGTTCGATCAAAACACAACAAATATCAAAATCAGAATGTTTGCAACATTTACATATTACTCCACCTTCGCACTTTTCTTTGACCACGCGAGAATTATGACGTTTCGTTTTAATGTTTTATTCAATCACAAAGCTAACCTCAGTAATCAATCTCTTAACACAGTGGGAGATGACAACGTTGTTTACTTACTCTTTAATCTATTCCGGAAAACATGCCAAGGATTGGACTGGAATTAAGATAACAGCTCAAATACTACATTATCAATTCAATTTACCATAAACAATTTATACCATTGTGAAAAGATTAGTTTAAACAAATCTTTCACATTTGTGTATATTTCCTCCCATCAGTTATGACCTGAACGCTGAAGAAAGGCTTTGGAAATTGCGGAAGTCAAGTTGTTTACTCTGCAGCGCCCCCTATTGTGAGGTTCACTTAGGGAATATAGCCACTTAACTAGTACTAAAAGTTATTAACATATCTCCCGTCAACTCGTTAATGGCTTTTCAAAGTTTTTTGTTTGTGTATTTATATTCTTGAAATGTGTGTTGAAATACGAGAAAGATATTTTGAAACGATATTTAAGCTATCTCTGAAGAACCCTTAATAACACACATATCACACCGAGATTCAATCCTCTAATAAAACATACATTTTACTATTGTATTCTCGTTTTTGGGGATTCCACTTTCTTGAAAATATGGCAGAAATTCTTCTACCGATTTTTGGGTGATGCCCGAAACGGGAATCGAACCCGGATCCCAGAGTATGGCACCTATCGCCAGCACTAAATGCCGACTTGGCTGAATAAAAAATAAGATATTTTGAAACGATAAAGCTATCTCTGAAGAACCCTTAATAACACATATCACACCTAGATTCAATCCTATAACATAACATACATTTTACTCTCCACAACTTTATAGACTTATCAGTTTGCTTTCCTAAATGTAAATATTGAAATACCTATATGTAAAGTGACATGCATTACCATTTGTTTTACCACGATCAGCAAAATGAATTTAAGGCGTGAATTATAAAATTTTCAATTTCACGGCAAGTATACTTAAAGGTACGGTACATTTATGGGTCGGATATTGGTCAAAAGCTAAACAACTTTAATTCTGGGACTATTTCCTTCAAACTAAAACATACCATAATTCATTTCACTTAAATGACTTTGAATAGATTGATGCTTAGTAGTACATACTTTCTAAAAAATGATGGGTTAACCCCCAAACAGTAGTGCAGGGAACTTATGTAGGAAAAATACATTTAAGAATGATCTACTAAATCGTGTGGATAATTCGGCAAATCTGGCTTGAACAGACTGAATACTGTAAACTTATCAGCACTGTATTCAAGTAATAGACTATACTGTACTCTGAAATAGTACGGTTACTAATGTATTAAAACCAAGAAAATCTGTAAGTACTAAGGAAAACCCAACATAACTTCTAATACGAAATGGGGAGAACAATCCAAGGGCAATAAAGCTTCAGTTACTAATTGTAGTGCGTGCTTGTCTAGATACAAACAAGGTATATAAGTATATTTATGATCACTAAAACACACGGGCACAGGGAAAATCTTCTTGTCTAAAATAACCACGGAGACAAGTTTCTAATTGTGTTAAAAGAGGTATATCAGACCTTTATACCCCATAAATTGTTGTAACAAACCAAATTATACATATTGACAACTCCCTCAAGTTAACTGGTTAGTTTTACTATACTTATACCCTTTGCTTTTGTGAGTGTTAATCCCTTTAAGGATAAATAAACTAGTAAAGAGTATCAATGAACATTTTCAACCTGTCCAGCGTGATAAACATGTGAATTCCCTCCTCTTAGAGATTGGTCAATTGAGTGGAAGAGAGATTAAAGAGACTTCATTGAAATTCATGAGCTCGGAATAAAATTACAATAAATATTCCTTATTCTGTCTTAGTTTGTTGGCCGATAAGAAAGTATTTTAGTCGACATACACATTCCAGTTCCGTTTTAAACACCAACGCTTTATGAATTTGTTAATTACAGAAACAGTTCCTTGACTGGCTGATTAATTCATTTATTGGTTGACGTATACGTGTCATAACATATCAAACGAAAAAACTAGTGTATTCTAAAACATACTATTTTTTTCTTTGTTGTTTATTCCCCTCCCCTCCCACACACGCACACGCACGCATACATCTAAGTAAAGGTAAATATCAATATGTAAGAAAACTGAGATTAATAATCTGGTTTATGAAATTGTTTAACTCAATACGAAACCAAGATGAGTCATTTACTTCTATAACTATCTGTGGAGATTTGGAACATTACAGAGGTCATGAACTCTAACCTCTAGCCAATATACACAAACACGAACTGGTAAGAAATACGTGTATATACCATTGTATTTACCAAGGTGCGAGAAATGGTTTTCAAGATCCCATCACTACAGAAAAGTAGCTTGTATGACTCAGACAGGAAAACAAACCTTGGGGCTCAAGTTAACAGAGTTGGACCACAGAAAACCCATCAATTCATGGTCAGCCGGGTTTTCATAGATTCTCAATCAACAATCTGTCGACAAGTCAGTAAATAGACATGGCGGCTTTACCTAAACTCCCACCAGGCGTGTAAACTGTCTCACTGAGAGGATTATTTCTCCAGGCCCTTGATTAGACCCAAAGACCTTTAACAGTAAAGACAAGAAATTCATAGACCAGATGTCGGTTATGTTTAACGCTGTTCGTATTTAGATAAACAACTTCATAGCCTGAAAATCCTTTCATCTGCAGATAAAATTAATGGTGAATATTTCTTGATGCAACATTGGCTTGCTGTGACCAAAGAACGGTCTATGAAACAGAACGCTATCCAAACAAGGTGGAATGATTAATGGAGTTTCTCTATAGTAATTACTTAACGTGGTTTATATAACGATTTTTTGTCTGGTCATTATTCACTTATAAAACGCGCCTGATTAAGATTTAAGATGTAATAAGCCCGGCCTGCATTTTTCCGCATCGAATCAGATCGATCGAAATGTCCCAAACATATTTCATGGAATAATAACGTTTAAGATATAAAAAATAAGGTTTTAAAAGCATGTTGTTAAAAATTTCAATTTCATCAAAATCATAATTATTGGAACGTGTCTCACTGTTGAAAGCCAACACAACGAGCAGACCGAGTCGACTATATTCCCTGCCTTAGAAAAAAATATTGAAGAATACTTGAAGAACGGTGACTATGATAGCCTTGAGGAAAAGTCCACCTACAACAGTACCCAGTTTTTAGCAACACTGGACAAACGTTTAATCTGATTCTCCTTCAGAACATAGCATTTCAACCGTAAATGATTGAAAAAGATGAGTTTCTTACTTGAGAACATACACTATAGTTTTCGAGTTCTTCTCCGGAAACTAAATTTCTATGTTATGTTTCCATAGAAACGACAAAAAAAAAATAAAAATGAAATTTTCAAAATGTTGAATACCTCAAAAGGCACATCTAAACATGGTGATTGTTCCACACACCAAGTTTCATTGAGTTATGTCTAAAAGTGTTCGAGTTCTGCTCCTGAAACAAAATTTATGTTTCCATGGAAACAGCCCAAAAAATGGTTGGATTGGTTGATTGATTGATTTATTGACGGTAATTTATATTGCTGTAAAACCAGTTTCATGATTGATTGATTGATCGATTAATTTATTTATGGTAACTTATATTGCTGCAAAAGCAGTTTTGTGGTGACTGAAATCGGAACACTGGACTTCTGTTTATGCAGATAGGCAGGATTGTGGTAGTGATCAAATACACTCCATCGTATAAAGGGATGGCCATGTTTGCATCATGGTGATGACCTTTCGCTCATCAACATTTCACTAATCCCTTTTATTTTCTTAGAGATGAGCTTGCACGAGACGTGTATCCCATTGAGAAAGACGAGTCGAATTGCCAATATATGTGTATCAGTTATTGCATCTGATATTCTGACAAGAGTTGTTGTTTGGATAAACCTTCAGAACATCTTTAATGAATTAGCCAGCCTGCCAGGTGGTCTGTCTGACTTTCCATACTTCTCTAGCTGTACAAACATCAGAATCAATTCCCTCTGCGAGACGTAGCAGTTATGTGTAATTGTTCAGACGGTTTATGTAGTCATCTTATATCGCCAAATAAATTCCAGGGTTTAACTGATAGCCCCCGTAACTCGGTTGAACTTTGTAATTAAGTTCAGCTGTGATATAAGAAAGAATTGACGGCTTCTTAAACAACTTCCCGCACTTGACCATTCTTAAAGGGGCATGAGCTGCCAAAATGTTGATATTTTGACGTAAACACAGAATGTTGAAATTATCGGCTATTTTTCTCAAGACGTATAATTCAGAAGCTTTTTAGTGCTTCTAGTCTCGAAAATGTACGATAAAGTACTGTTTTGAACTAACTTTGGCTTAGAATGAATGAATGGTCGTCCCGGTTATTTAAATTTTGCTACTTTTCGAACACGTTTTTGGCTCGTACAGGGCACATACTGTATGGATTTTCCTCATTCCAACGCCAATCATTTAGTTATTCGATGGCCTTCAAAACCTCTTACTGTCGTGACCATCAGAAATTATGAAAAAAGTGGGAATTTCGGCAGCTCATGCCCCTTTAATAAAGAGAGTCTTAGAAAACGAAACAGGCCTGATATCGTCGGTATTGCTTTCAAGGTTCACGTTAGCGTTTCTCCATTCCTCTGGACACGGGCAGATAGGTCTTTGAATCCCCTTTAACCTTGTTATTTATATGTTGTGATTAAATGGCAAAGCTACTCATATGATCGGAGGGAGACTATAACCAAAGTTCATTGATTGGGACGACGTTTGATAATCTAATCCTGGGCGGTGGTGTAATTCTTCGTTTTGATTATCCCGCGATTGTCACAAGGCCAGTTTCCATTTTTTAACCGAAATCTTCCGTCTATGTTTGCAATTTTACGCTCAACAACCACACTACGCCATATTAACTACTAATTTTGTTTTACAACAGCACGGGATTGTATAGAGTTTGACAGACCGTTGTTGTTTTTGGCTAAAATAAGACATACAGACCCTAACATTGAAAGCAATATCTATCTGCTTACTGAACATGTTTTAGATAATTTATATCATTTTTCATCCTCACTATTGTATGGGCGAACGGCTTTTTCATGTACGATTTCATGTTCTAAAAAGCTAAAAAGTTACTATCCCGGTTGTATATTTTCGGTGCTATTGTAGGTGTAAAAAAGTCACGCGAAATAAATATATCCGTTCAACAGATCAACTGTGCCATCTTGACGACGGTGACATATCAACCAATTGTGTGTCAATATAGTAATTAAACTTAATTCAAATTTACACGTATGTAGTTTGCAATCCTAAGAAAGAAATGTAAGAGATATTAACTCAATATTTCAATATTCTCAAACCATCATCAGGAAATAGACCGAAATATTGAGTTAATATGTCTTACATGTCTTTCTTCGGATTGCTCACTCTACTTTATTATGTCAACTTAGTCAGTGGAAATGCTAATAGTTTGCAACCAATACAAGAGTGATTGAGTATTTAGCAACACAACCCATCTATGATTTGATTGGTTGATGTTTTCCGTCAAAATCAAGATATTTTCACTGATATCCTTCGTTGACATGTTTAGTGAGGTAAAAAAAACTGGGCTCTTTGACGGTATTTGGCATTGAATTGATATATTATAGGGTGTAAACAACCCGTGCACAATCCAATGTTTTCTGTGGACTGCGGTGGGATTCGAACACTCCTGAGCCATCTTTGACAATGAAAGGAAATTTTTTGATTATTATTTGCCAGAATTCTCAAGTATAAGTTTCATGGACTCGAATAAGTTGAGTGAACAGCTCAACCTTTTACCCATTGATATTCTTCAATAAGATTTCGGTTTTCACTGTTCTGACTGGAGCAGAGGCCACCATTTCAAAATCATGCTCATTGAACAAATACCTCTTCTCACTTCCGCTGCAGATAACAAGCACCAACGCTTGGAAAGGTAAAGTTTTTGGATTCATTTGGGTTTGAACTTGGACCCAGGAAGATGTCGCGAAAAAAATATTATACTATTTGTGGGTCAGTATATCAAGACAAGCATCGCTATGGCCAAGATTATAGCAGAAGTATACAAACTACGTAAAGTAAAATGGATCGGTATCTGAACCAAAGTCAGTCACTGCTTTAAAAAAAAATGTTTGAAAGATATACTAAACTCCTCTTAATGACATACCACCCCCCCCCCCCCCATTCCACTCCTTCTTCTTTTTAACACAATTAGAAACTTATCTCCCCTGTGCCTGTGTGTTTGGGTGTTCATAAATAGATTCTAAGTTCATCAATAGATTCTAAGTTCATAAATATATATTCTCAGTAACAACCCGTTCACCTGCAAAATGTAGACGTACAGACCTTGGTTACAATGCAGGCATCTATGCATGGGTTACTGTAAGAATATATCATGGGTTTGTTTTTATTTGGTTGGTATATAGAAATAGGTAGAAGGATAGTGAAGACGTAGACATGACAATATAACTTGTGTAATATTCTGACTGTGAGCCGAAAATTGTCAAAAGACTGTTTGATTTGAGTTACGTAGTATAAGTAAAAAGTCCGCTGTACACCGAGCATCTGACAGTTTTCTCTGTTTGTTAACGACATCTCTCCTGTAAAGTCTGTAGCCAGGTTGACTTAAATTCTGTTTGCATTGCATATTTCCAGCACGGGTTAAATTAGATGACTTACGGCACGTTGATTTTGTCTCCTATTTTTCTTTATGGCTTTACAGAGTGTAGGCTTATGCGTTAAAATACATGCCATAACCTCGGTCTTCAATTTAAATAACCAAGAAAATGTCAGTGTTTAAATAAAACGGACTATTAACTGTTAGATAATGAAATAGAAAATATCAGGTGAATTCGGGTGAATAACCGAATCGAAAAAGCATGCGAATAACGAGTAAAATTCGAATAACTTGGGGGTTTATCTAGATTTCAAGTCCTTTTTATGGCTATTTCAAGGAACTGTTCCTAATTCTTCAAAAGGATATTCAATAATTTGAACGATTTTGGCAGCTCATGTCACTTAAAACCACCAGAAAACTTTTTTGTTATAAGTCTTATTTAGGAAGTTCGATCTGTATTTTCGAGTTCGATCAAAACACAACAAATATCAAAATCAGAATGTTTGCAACATTTACATATTACTCCACCTTCGCACTTTTCTTTGACCACGCGAGAATTATGACGTTTCGTTTTAATGTTTTATTCAATCAAAAAGCTAACATCAGTAATCAATCTCTTAACACAGTGGGAGATGACAACGTTGTTTACTTACTCTTTAATCTATTCCGGAAAACATGCCAAGGATTGGACTGGAATTAAGATAACAGCTCAAATACTACATTATCAATTCAATTTACCATAAACAATTTATACCATTGTGAAAAGATTAGTTTAAACAAATCTTTCACATTTGTGTATATTTCCTCCCATCAGTTATGACCTGAACGCTGAAGAAAGGCTTTGGAAATGGCGGAAGTCAAGATGTTTACTCTGGAGCGCCCCCTATTGTGAGGTTCACTAAGGGAAGATAGCCACTTAGCCAGTACTAAAAGTTATTAACCTATCTCCTGTCAACTCGTTAATGGCTTTTCAAAGTTTTTTGTTTGTGTATTTAGGTTCTTGAAATGTGTGTTGAAATACGAGAAAGATATTTTGAAACGATAAAGCTATCTTTGAAGAACCCTAAATAACACATATATCACAACGAGATCCAATCCTCTAATAAAACATACATTTTACTATTGTATTCTCGTTATTTTGGGATTACACTTTCTTGAAAATATGGCAGAAATTCTTTTTCCGATTTTTAGATGACGCCCGAAACGGGAATCGAACCCGGGTCCCAGAGTATGGCACCTATTGCCAGCACTAAATGCCGACTTGGCTGAATAAAAAATAAGATATTTTGAAACGATAAAACTATCTCTGAAGAACCCTTAATAACACATATCACACCTAGATTCAATCCTATAACATAACATACATTTTACTTTCCACAACTCTATAGACTTATCAGTTTGCTTTCCTAAATGTAAATATTGAAATACCTATATGTAAAGTGACATGCATTACCATTTGTTTTACCACGATCAGCAAAATGAATTTAAGGCGTGAATTTTCAATTTCACGGCAAGTATACTTAAAGGTACGGTACATTTATGGGTCGGATATTGGTCAAAAGCTAAACAGCTTTAATTCTGGGACTATTTCCTTCAAACTAAAACATATCATAATTCATTTCACTTAAATGACTTTGAATAGATTGATGCTTAGTAGTACATACTTTCTAAAAAATGATGGGTTAACACACAAACATTAGTGCAGGGAACTAATGTAGGAAAAATACATTTAAGAATGATCTACTAAATCGTGTGGATAATTCGGCAAATCTGGCTTGAACAGAGTGAATACTCTAAACTTATGAACACTATAGACTTTTCTGGGACGGTTACTAATAGTACGGTCACTAATGTATTAAAACCAAGAAAATCGGTTAGTACTAAGGAAAAGCCCAACATAACTTCTAATACGAAATGGAAGAATCCAAGGGCAATAAAGCTTCAGTTACTAATTGTATTGCCTGCTTGTTTAGATACAAACAAGGTATATAAGTATATTTATGATTACTAAAACACACGGGCACAGGGAAAATCTTCTTGTCTAAAATAACCATGGAGACAAGTTTCTAATTGTGTTAAAAAGAGGAATATCATTTAGACCTTTATACCCCATAAATTGTTGTGACAAACCAAATTATACATATTGACAACTCCCTCAAGTTAACCGGTTAGTTTTACTATACTTATACTCCATGCTTTTGTGAGTGTTAATCCCTTTAAGGGTAACTGAACTAGTTAAGAGTATCAATGAATATTTTCAACCTGTCCAGCGTGATAAACATGTGAATTCCCTCCTCTTAGAGATTGGTCAATTGAGTAGAAGAGTAGTAATAAAATTACAATAAATATTCCTTATTCTGTCTTAGTTTGTTGGCCGATAAGAAAGTATTTTAGTCGACATACACATTCCAGTTCCGTTTTAAACATCAATATTTGTTAATCACAGAAACCGTTCCTTGACTGGCTGATTAATTGATGTATTGATTGACGTTTAAGTGTCATAACATATCAAACAAAAAAACTAGTGTATTCTAAAACATAATATTTTTTTCTTTATTGTTTATTCCCCTCCCCTCCCACACACGCACACGCACGCATACATCTAAGTAAAGGTAAATATCAATATGTAAGAAAACTGAGATTAATGATCTGGTTTATGAAATTGTTTGACTCCATATGTATGAGTCATTTACTTCTATAACTATCTGTGGAGATTTGGACCATTACAGAGGTCATGAACTCTAACCTCTAGCCAATATACACAAACACGAACTGGTAAGAAATACGTGTATATACCATTGTATTTACCAAGGTGCGAGAAATGGTTTTCAAGATCCCACCACTACAGAAAAGTAGCTTGTATGACTCAGACAGGAAAACAAACCTTGGGGCTCAAGTTAACAGAGTAGGACCACAGAAAACCCATTAATTCATGGTCAGCCGGGTTTTCATAGATTCTCAATCAACAATCTGTCGACACGTCAATAAATAGACATGGCGGCTTTACCTAAACTCCCACCAGGCGTGTAAACTGTCTCACTGAGAGGATTATTTCTTCAGGCCCTTAATTAGACCCAAAGACCTTTAACAGTAAAGACAAGAAATTCATAGACCAGATGTCGGTTATGTTTAACGCTGTTCGTATTTAGATAAACAACTTCATGGCCTGAAAATCCTTTCATCTGCAGATAAAATTAATGGTGAATATTTCTTGATGCAACATTGGCTTGCTGTGACCGAAAAACGTTCTATGAAAAAGAACGCTATCCAAACAAGGTGGAATGATTAATGGATTTTCTCTATAGTAATTACTTAACGTGGTTTATATAACGATTTTTTGTCTGGTCATTATTCACTTATAAAACACCCCTGATTAAGATTTAAGATGTAATAAGCCCGGCCTGCATTTTTCCGCATCGAATCAGATCGATCGAAATGTCCCAAACATATTGATTTAGTATACAAATTTCATGGAATAAGAACGGTTAAGATATAAACATAAGGTTTTAAAAGCATGTTGTTAAAATTTTCAATATCATCAAAATCATAATTATTGGAACAGGTCTCACTGTTGAAAGCCAAAACAACAAGCAGACACAGTCGACTATATCCCTTGCCTTAGAAAAAATATTGAAGAATACTTGAAGAACGGTGACTATGATAACCTTTAACCTACCCAGTACCCAGCTCTAACAATCTTTACTGGACATACATTTGATCTGATTCTCCTTCAGATTATAGCATTTCAACCGTAAAGGATTGAAAAAGATGAGTTTCTTACTTGAGAACATACACTATAGTTTTCGAGTTCTTCTCCGGAAACTAAATTTCTATGTTATGTTTCCATAGAAACGACCAAAAAAAAAAAAATGAAATTTTCAAAATGTTGAATACCTCAAAAGGCACATCTAAACATGGTGATTGTTCCACACACCAAGTTTCATTGAGTTATGTCTAAAAGTGTTCGAGTTCTGCTCCTGAAACAAAATTTATGCTTCCATGGAAACAGCCCAAACAATGGTTGGATTGGTTGATTGATTGATTTATTGACGGTAATTTATATTGCTGTAAAACCAGTTTCATGATTGATTGATTGATTGATTGATTGATCGATTAATTTATTTATGGTAACTTATATTGCTGCAAAAGCAGTTTTGTGGTGACTGACAAAATCGTAACACTGGACAGGATTGTGGTAGTGATCAAATACACTCCATCGTATAAAGGGATGGCCATGTTTGCATCATGGAGATGACCTTTCGCTCATCAACATTTCACTAATCCCTTTTATTTTCTTAGAGATGAGCTTGCACGAGACGTGTATCCCATTGAGAAAGACGAGTCAAGCCTTGTTGAATTGCCAATATATGTGTATCAGTTATTGCATCTGATATTCTGACAAGAGTTGTTGTTTGTATAAACCTTCAGAACATCTTTAATGAATTAGCCAGCCTGCCAGGTGGTCTGTCTGACTTTCCATACTTCTCTAGCTGTACAAACATCAGAATCAATTCCCTCTGCGAGACGTAGCAGTTATGTGTAATTGTTCAGACGGTTTATGTAGTCATGTTATATCCCCAAATAAATTCCAAGGTTTAACCGATAGCCTCCGTAACTCGGTTGAACTTTGTAAGTAAGTTCAGCTGTGATATAACAAAGAATTAACTGCTTCGTGAACAACTTTCCGCACTTGACCATTCTTAATGAAGAGAGTCTTAGAAAATGATACAATCCCAATACTTTCGGTATTGCTTTCAAGGTTCACGTTAGCGTTTCTCCATTCCTCTAGACACGGGCAGATAGGTCTTTGAGTCCACTTTAATCTGGTTTTCTATATGTTGTTATTTATTGGTAAAGCTGTGCATATGATCGGAGGGAGACTATAACCAAAGTTCATTGATTGGAACAAAGTTTGAGAATCTAATCTTTTTAACCGAAATCTTCCGTCTTATGTTTGCAATTTTATACTCAACGGACACATTTTATGGGATTGACAGACCGTTGTTGTTTTTGGCTAAAACAAGACATACAAGCCCTAACAATGAAAGCAATATCTATCTGCTTACTGAACATGTTTTAGATAATTTATATCATTTTTCATCCTCACTATTGTATGGGCGAACGGCTTTTTCATGTACGATTTCATGTTCTAAAAAGCTAAAAAGTTACTGTCCCGGTTGTATATTTTCGGTGCTATTGTAGGTGTAAAAAAGTCACGCGAAATAAATATATCCGTTCAACAGATCAACTGTGTCATCTTGAGGACGGTGACATATCAACCAATTGTGTGTCAATATAGTAATTAAACTTAATTCAAATTTACACGTATGTATACAAGATAGTTTGCAATCCTAAGAAAGAAATGTAAGAGATATTAACTCAATATTTCAATATTCTCAAACCATCATCAGGGAATAGACCGAAATATTGAGTTAATATGTCTTACATGTCTTTCTTCGGATTGCTCACTCTACTTTATTATGTCAAGCTAGCCAGTGGAAATTCTAATAGTTTGCAACCAATGCTAGAGTGATTGAGTATTTAGCAACATAACCCACCGAACGTTAAATTTACATATAATTTGAGTGGAGTATTCTGGTGGGAATACGATCAGCATTTAGGACGTCTGTACAAAAGCATACAGGGATGTTGTGAATGACGACAAGTGTTCTATAGCATGAAATACTTTATGGCAACACATCTTCAGTAGTTACTAGTGATGTTTTATTTAGGTTAACCACGATTAACTACGAAATGCGTTTCAAAAGTTACATTGATGAAACAAATACAAAACTAAACTGATTAACTGATCACAACCCCCCTGGGGTTTTATTCCCGCCAATATTATTTTTCATTAAATATATGTTCTGTTCTAAAATATGTATTGGTGAATAAAACTGAAACTGAAACTGAACTGACTAAAATGATTAAACTGAAATATTTTGGAATGCTAGTTTTCGCTAGCAATTTTGTCTTGTACGAATGGCCTGTAGATAACGTCTGTTTGGTTAAGCACATTTCTCCCTCATTAAAATAAAAACAAACATTCAGAAGCCATATTGCGTTGGAAAGCATTCATAGATCTATGACCCTTATTTCAAGATATGAACGAAATATTATCAAGAGAAAAAAAAGAAATACAAAAAATCTGTCTCCAAAATGTAGATATATTGGCGCAAAAACAGAGCATATGATGACTTACCTGTATAAAGTAGTTTTTGGCTATAGGTAAACCTTTGTGTTCCTCTTTCCCCAGAGGATCAGTCCGTATTTCCCTAGTGTTTTCGCGTTTAATGTTCAAGGTGAGCTGTTTACCTCTCCCTCGACTTCAAGTTCCGCTTTGTCATCACGGTAGGTTTTCCAGTTCACGTGAAGCTATGCTACTGCTCAATTAGCCTATTACTGATCTCCAGTGAGCAAAGGTGTGGTTTTCCCCTCACAAGCAACAAGATAAATACAGAATCAACAGTCCATATGATTCCAATGCATCATTCAATTATAAAACCTGTCAGGTAAAAACAATCACCTTTTCAAATACACCAGACTGTGAACTATCGATAATTCATCATCAAAACCAAAATTGTAGAATAACGCCATTTGGCGGAATAAAAAAAATAGGGTAATAAAAGTAAAATAGTTTGGTTCACGGTGCATCATTAAAACACAGCTAAAAAGAGGGCTATTATTGCACAATATGTTTAATACTTATTTAGAAACAAAGGACTTATCCCACGTGGATCAACATTAACATATTTTATGGTTAAACTATGTTATTGTGAAAAAAATTAGGACATATGTTCTACATGTCTACAAACATACTTTTTCATGGATAATATCAGAATGATAGAGATAAGCATTAGATATACATCTGGAACTTTTCTCACAGCACCCAGAAAAAAAAGTGACTCCAGTTTGCACTTAACGCGTCTTGAAATCAAGATCAATAAGAAATAGAAAGGTAAACAGTTCGATGTAATCTTTGCCAAATAGAAAGTCTTTATTTTTCTGAGAGGATGGTGGTGGTGGGGGGGGGGGATAAATGGATCTAAGAATGGTTCATTACAAAATATTTGAATTAATATAAATCTAATTAAGATTCGACAAGATTTGGTCACTTAAAAACTAAAAAAATATAAAGGTACATTTGTAAATCCAACCATAACATCCGATACATTTCTGATAAAGTTTATCAAGTAGGAAAGTTGGATACTCTCGTAGTTTGTTTTATTTCGATGTTTAGGTAAAATTGTAGTTTAGTTCTTACCAGAATACAGTAATACACATGTACATGCGATTCACCACAGTTCTTTTTTACCTCAGTCAGAACACTGTCTATACAAATTTACTTCAAGTCAAGGAATAAAAGAAACTCGACGCCAGGTGGCAGAGTGTGTTTATGGAATGAGACAAGCTGATTGGTTGGATGAAATGCTATGATCAGTCTGGGTTATTTTTATCCATCCAGACTGATTACATCACATAAGACTGACGACAAGACCAATCTGTAACTGAGACGAAGGTTCTGAAAGATTCTTTTACAAAATAAAACAAACTTACTTCAAAGGTTTTCATCGGCGATTTCAACTTCGAATTAAAGATACCTAGCATTCAACTTAACTGATGCAAGCTGCATATTATATGACGGGAATACGATTTCAGAGAGCGCAAAGTCTATTCGTCTGCAGCAGCTTCCCCTCATTAATAGTTCGGAGTTAAAATCCACGGAGATAAATTTATTGGGACTTTCTCTTATATGAAATAACTTGAAAAGCTTACAGCGGAAACTGACGGTTGACACTCTCATGTGAAAAACTGAATTGCTGGTCCCAGAGAGTGCAACAAATTACATAATTCACTGAAAACTATTTTTTGCTCGTCATTATTTAAATCTAAGCTTAAATCACATCTGGTTTATCTGATTGGAAACTAAAACCTTCAACCGTTGCACTTGTAAAAAGACTAAGCCATTCTCACCTATAACATAGGTAATCTATTCTCATTGGTTTTGTTCGTAAGAGATAGAACAAGCTCCATGGAGCTTCAATCCGGCCTCTGGAACTCATTTTTGTACTCTGTATCTTAATATGTATGAGTTGAATGAATAAATTAAATAAATGAATTGAATTCAAGCACAATTGTACAATATAGTGTATTTATAACTTAGGTAAACTCGAACTGAGATCATTCTGCCCAATGTAAAAAAATGTTCTTGCTTCTGGTATAGATAAAAACTCAAACAAGGATTGAACAGGTATGTTTACTGATGAAAACAGTAGCTGTGCCGAGTACATGAGCAATAAGTCAAGAAACTGCCAAAAGAAATTTCAGCAATAATTTGAATCTTATACCAATCAATTTGCAAAAAAATATTTTCGTTAATTGAATTTTTTTTTATAGTTTTGGCCGTTACCGATGAACAAATGGTGTGGCCAGATTGAATGACGTTTAAAAGATACCTACATACGTTTGACTTTCTTATTTTTAAGAAAGGCTATAAGTGTATAACTATTGTTAAGCTTCATTGTACAAACGTCTGTGGGGAATCCATACCTCTTTCCTATTTATATATCAGTTTAACAGGGTTAACGACGTCAATAAGACACGTTAGTTGAACAAGGTCTACAGCATGTTAGATGCCAATACTAAAATACATGTACAAGACTTCTTTGAGTGAGTTTTGAGATAACAACGACAAGAGGCGATGAAAATCTAACGACGTATAGGTTGATTTGTGCTGACGTATAACTAATTTGCGACCGGCTTTCAACAAACGGCCTTTCTATTTCCGAGATATTTCTCGTGTTACGTCACTGTGCTTGAAGTTATAATGTAAAAATAATGATTTTTAACACCTATCATAAAAAAATCCCTTTTTTGAATATTATAGAGAGCCTTGGTGGCTCGGTCGGTTGGAGCGATTTTTGACTCGACCGCAGTAAGTGGGAGAATTGCCAGGTACTCGCCGAAGGTTTTACCCCGGGGAATCAATCAATCAATCAATCAATCAGGTAATTAATGAATCAATCAATATTATAATGATCCTTTCAATTTCATAACTCACCAACATGTCTATGTTTCCCTGGTTGATTTGTCCGAGAAGAGGTTTAAGTGACAATAACTCGCTATAAAATAAAACTGACAGTCAATAAACCAGCAAGTTGTTATCCATAAGTATTCTTCATCCATAATGATCCGAAATATTTAATATCATTTTGAACCGAAACTAAATTATATATTTAACAGCAGTTAAGGGGCTATCGTTACTTAGATAGGTCTATTGCAGTCGTCGCTTTTAACTATTATGGTATACCACGAACACAATCGCCTATATATTTATGTATTTTAATTATATTTTGTAAACCATGGGTTCAAAGGAAATTCAGATAACCAAACACTTTACTGGCAACAAAACGTGTACCTGTCAAGAACTTATCTTTACATTAACACTAATAACTCCGTTCCCTATTAAGATGCTAAGATTTTCTGTATTTATTGTATCTAACACGGGAAATACATGTGCGCCATTTCTTATTGGTAAAAAATACTTTCATTTTTAAATGTCAGCCAACGAAAATGCAGAACTACACGTCTATCCGGATTATTTTATTTAAATCTGGAGAAGTCGAATGACATGGTGGAATGTTTAGTTGCATTCAAAACATTCCTATATTTTGGTTAAAATATATGACATTGTGAAACTGTGAAACAGTTAGTATTTCCACGTCATGACACTGTGTTATCAAATTTTCTTAACCTCGAGTAGTAGAGGCTCGGAATAAATGAAACCTATTACTCTCATTTAATAAATTGATACTCGGTAAAGATCCTCTATGTTAGAAATCAGTTGCAACTTTAGGTAAACTAATTCTGAGTGCGAATTAAACGAAAATAAAAAACAAATGTTCCTTTTATTATTAATATATTCTGAAGATGGTGGTTCCCTTGAGCCGAACAAGTTTGATTGATTGGCCGGTACACCGCGCTTAAGATAATTTCAATTATTGTACTTGTTCAGTCGTCAAAAAATATATGTGGCACTTTTTTCAATATGCATCGAAACTTAATTTCGATTAATGAGCTGTTGTAAACATCAGTCTAATTTTCGGACCACTCTTCTTCTTTGTTTTATTTGGTTAAAGTTCGCTACGGACATTGACTCTACATGTACAAGGGGCAACATAGTGCAGGGTTATCAAGCACATGTGACTGTTTGGTGTTGTTTTACAGAAGGTACATCTGGGTTTTCCCTCAGTTAAATATATTCTGTTTGACTCAAACCATAGTTGATGAAACAACAATGCACTTGAAGAGATGATAGGTGTTCATTGAACAGACATATTATACATCAAATGGTTATCAGCTACTTAATTAAGATTTTTATTTTTCAAGATTCCACTGAACAAGATAAAACTCCAATTCATTCAGTCACTTAACATTATTTTTAGATTGGTCGCCCCTTCAACAAGCTTTTAAAAGAACGATTTAAATATATTTTGATTTACACGGAATTTACATAGAAATTTGAGAAATTTGTGGGCGGTAATATAGATGGTGAAGTGATATGATGCCGGCGGTTTCAGGGTGGATAAGAAAGGAAGATGATTAGAATCGGTGGACACATTTACTCCTTCCATCAGTATTAGTAATCAAAGGGTTAGTTGATACCGAAAATTAACATTTGTTTGTACGTAATTAAAGACTAACCCCACTGGTGGTCATGTGCAGCGTTGGAATAAGTATTCAAATATCGAAATTATTTTTAATCGAACCACACCCTGATTCCCCCAGGCTTTAAAGGGATTGATTTTGGTAAACGGCCAGAGTCAGCAGCCAACAGTAGACATCTGGTCATTTCCGGCTCAATTTCCTAACCTCACAACTCGGACGAAATAATGTGACATAATGTCTACTACACGATATTGCAATGCTGCATGATTTACTGGTTTTAACTCCGCTTGGACTCAATCATTATATTTTTGTATGCATGTGCGGTTTAAACACAGAACGTTTCTTTCTTTGAGCTTTGTGTGTGGTCAATTGAGTGTTTCGTCTCCTTGGTTCCTTGTTTCAATTACATAGACGATCTCTAAGGTCACATAAGTTGTACCCTAACAACGTAGAACTAATTCGATTATCATCTGCATCACCATTAGGTCTACTGACAGCGGCTTCTTGCATTAGCTGCGATTTTAAGACCCGGGCAATGCGGAACCACGGAAGAGTGTCTGGCCACTTTAGGCTCGGTTTCCATCTTAATCATACTGGCATCATATTATTGACGTATACACTAAATGCACTGCAAAACCCAACCCTGTTTCTGTGTACATCATATACACCCGTGCTGACAATGTATTATTGTATTCGCTGCATGTTTCTTTTTCTTTTAATACCTATCCTGTTTACCGAAATAAAGGAAGGGTCATTAATCATGGATGGAATGAGGTAGCTGACAAACATGATATCTTTGTAACAGGTAGAAGACAAATGGTTTCTGCTCTCCCTCACATGGGGGCGCTCGCTTTGTCCGGGTGTTTCGGGGTGCGTCAGAAGTCATGCAGTGCCTGGAGATTGAACCTGCCTTAGCATCTTCTCCGTTCTCTTCATTCGGAACATTTTTCCAGCTACTTCACATATATTTGATTCACACATCTTTAGAAAGTTACACAAGCCTGAGTCAACAGCTGGAAGAGATGCTGCATCAAAAACTAGTTTCTTTCGAAATAATTGGACATAATTCCACTCATGGAAATGAATTAGATAAAACTTAAAATTAACTGCTAATTTTGGTTTTTATGTGGTAAAATAACAAAAACAAAGTTTTATTACGTCGTCGACTGGACACCCCATGATGACCTCGTTCCATTGCAAGTGATGATTGAAGTCGTCTGATTATGAGAATTGTGATAACTGTAACTTACAAGGCTAACCAAGCTGTCAAAAAATGTTTAATACACGGGCCTAGTTTCACAAAGCGATCTTAGGTACTGGTGATCTTAACTACCATGGCAACCAATGCTAAAGGTATACGTTGCCATTGATAATTAAGCTCACCTTAAGCTAAGATCGCTCTATGAAACTGGGCCATGGTCTTTAGGTGGAGTATGTGAGTGTGTATGCGAGTACGTAAACGATAATTTTGCAACTGTTTTTCTCTTCAAATACCACTCTGTAAAGTTGAACAATTGAATGCACAGGACAAATCAATGAGATTGCTTAGATTATTGGTAAAGTAAAATAAGTACGCAGTCTAACTGAGGAGTATGACAAAATATGGGAAATGAAACAATGCGAATATTTGTGAAGAACTAAACCTGGTTAAAATAAAAAGAACCAATCGACAGCAGAAACAGATAATTCTGATCGAGCAGAAATGATGATTGTGACCTCATTTATTGGGGGTTTATATCATTGCTTCATATATCATATTCAAAAAACAAATTGAAATTAAATTTTCTTTCAAGAAAAACACATTTTGAAGACAAACGGATTTATTCCGCTTCGTATTCAAGTGGAATCACCGATGAATATGAGCTTGCCAGATACTCATTGTTTGAACAGCACAGCTGTTGGTCTTTTTTTGTGAATGATTTCTCCCATTAACCAATAAATTGCATTAATAATGGAATTCTCATGTGTATAACTACAGAATATTGGAAGGGTATCCGGGGAGAGCGCCACGCACCAAGGCGCACAATGATAACCAATATTACAGTCCGTTGACAGTCCATTTACCATGGGGTAATTTGGTCTGTGTAATATCGATTGGATTAAAGACCAACTGTTATTCAGCAATCATCGCTATCCATAATGTCATGTAATTTCGCTGTCAGACGTTTTGAAGAAGTGGGCGGAAACTGGCCACTTGACATACATTATTTCGGTCAGTTTTTGTTTTGTAGAGGGTTTAAGTACAACGATAAAACCGGAGTATAGACTATTCAGATTAATTATTTCAAAGGCAAACAAATGGCCAATTGTTGTAAACATATTGGCCTATAGTAGTTATAGTAAATTGAAATCGGAAACTCGATGATTGGGAATCCATTAAAGGTGGATGTTTATTGGTCATTTGAATAGCCATTGGTCAGTAATTCGACCGGCCGGTATTAGTTCGGCCAAGGAACTAGTTAACTGACTAATGTTTTATTTACGGTTTTTCAACGGGGTCTGTGGGATGAAGTAAATTTTAATTACTGAATCATTCGCCTTTTTGTACCAGAGTCCATTGTGTATTTGATGGATTGTCGCAATGGTGGACACACGTGTAGGATGAAGTTGACCTGGCAGCCGGCATTAAGCGTTTTACTAAAAAAGCAGCTCGAGTTCTTATCCACATAGTTATCAAATGACTTGAATCTTCAAAATAATAAAAATAGTGCAACAAACAGTAATAAGGTTTTTTTTATACTTAAGTCTTCTAATAGCGTCAAACTTTTGAAAATGTATACAACTGGTTCAACTGCGCTGGCAATGCTTCTTTTCATACTGATGAGTGTTTTTAATAAGTACCTATAGCAGCACCTAACTCCACCATACCGAGGAACACACGACGATAAACCTCTGGGTTTTATTATAAAGAACTAGATTCAGCGGATTATCATAGACCAAGAAATCTATTCAATGTTTTAGTTTTCTTCCTCTTCTTCATCTTTTAAAAGATGGGCATTAATTCCAATTGTTTTAAAAAGTTTGCGAATGTGATCTTGTGCCAAATTGAAACACATAGCCAACAGGGTTAGACCAAACAGTAGGTAGAAGGCACAAAATACAGATTTGTCTTGACTTCCTGGAGCAGAAAAGCTTTTCCCTGGCACGTAATCTCCCAAACCGATCGTACTCAGTGTGATAAAGCAAAAGTAAAATCCTTCGAAATAGTCCCACTTTTCCCAGTGACTAAACAATATGGCTCCCATAATGACGTAAATACCCATTATCAAAGGGCAAACTAAGCCAGGAATTTCTAGCTTTTCTTCTTCGGGGAATTCTAGGATTTCTGCTTCAGAGACCATTCCAGATCGCAGATGTACACATACATCAGCCTGTTGTGAGTCTACAACACTTGGGTTATCTCTTATCTCTTCCCTACTACAACAACAACGCCCGCATCCACATCTTTTGAAGCCATGTCGACGCATGCGCTGTATTGACCGGTACAAAAACCGGAAGCATCCAGCTAGTAGTTGTCCAGTGTTCACTAAGGATATCATCATCAAAGGGATTCCTATGGCCGCATAGAACATGGTGAAAATACGACCTAAGCTGGTTGTGGGGTAAATATCACCATAACCTATCAAATGAGAAATTTATACATTACAATTGAAAATATTTTAGGTACGTTTAAATATTTATGAGTGAGCCTTGATGAAGCATTGGAAAATCAGACATGCCTTCTGTCAATTTGACACAAATATATTCCGGCTGAGTTAATGTTCTTTTTCTAGTGTTTAGTTTTCATGTGCGGATAAAATACAAACAATCACAAATGCGACATCCTCACGTTGTCTGTTCGATCGATTTGTTGCTGGTCCCACTCAGTCCTACACAAATTGAAGACTATCTGAGTGAGATTTTCACTCGTTCGCCCTACGTTGGACAGTTGCCATGTATTCACCGTTTGCCCCAGATAAAAAGCTGGGTTCCTCCCCTACTAACCTGGTTAAAGTGGCCATATTAAGGAAATAATCGTGAGTGTAGCGAGGGTAGCGAACATCTATCAAAAATTGCACTCTGGGGATTTTGTCAAGTTATGTCAAGATCTATTGGTAAAGATATTCTAACGACTACGATATCGACATGGGCATTCAAAACAAGATGTGGGAAAACGTATGTTAGGGGGCACCATAGGTTAGAAAATACTTCAAATTTGTAGGTGTGTTGAAAAAAGAATGATTCAGGTTTTAACTTTGTTGTTTAACTAAGTTGTTTAACCTGTGAACATGGCGAACAAGTCTTTAAGGAATAAAAATCTGAACAGAGAATGATATATGTATATTTGTGTTCTCTCAATAAGAGAACAATCAAAACTTCAACAACTTATGATTGGAAATAAAGGTCTGAACGATATACCTCTTTTTAACACAATTTGAATTTTTTTGTCCATGGTTATTTTCCTAGGCGTAGACAAGGGGGGGACTTGGGGGGCTTCAGCCCCCCCCCCCCCCCCCAAATATTGGCACACAAAAAAAACAAAACAAGGAAAAGGCAGGAAAAAAGGTAACACCAGGAGTACAAAGTTATGACACAACATTATTTGTAATAGTCACAATCATAGTGAAAATGTTGATTGCCTGGGTATATTGGTCGAATCTCGAATCACTCGAATCTCCCAAACACGTTCAGCCTGCCGTGGCTCCGGGAGACAAATTCATTGGCAACGTCCTTCAACGGGATGGCATCAGTCCGGTCTTTGTGTACATGCAGGATCATCAGCCAGTTGGGTCTTGATTGTGTTGTCGTAGTGCGCAACCAGGTTTTCAATCATCTGAGAGTACTGAAACTTCTCTCGCTGGTGGCATTGGTCGACAGCATTACCGGAATGAGCTTTGTGTGCTTCACCACTTTTGCGCGGATATTCTTACATGGTTCCATGTGGTTTAAAAGACGCCACTATTTTTGTTGTTGAATAAACATGTTTGCTGTAGTCACATTGTGAGGACACGTCTTCTGATCCATGATTCATTTAGGCAGCCGCCATCCAGGGAGAGGTTCCTTAGATACATAATCCAAAGAAGTAAGGAATGTGTCGTAGTATATTTATTTATGATCACTAAAACACACGGGCACAGGGAAAATCCCCTTGTCTAAAATAACCATGGAGACAAGTTTCTAATTGTGTTAAAAAGAGGTATATCATTTAGACCTTTACCCCATAAATTGTTGTGACAAACCAAACCTATGATATTTCATTAGGTTGACGACTGCCAGGAGCTTATCGTGGTATATACATAGCTTTCGACATCATAGGCCAACAGAATAACGCTGGCAAATGGCAAAAACACCAGGAAAATCCTTCCGTTTGATAAATAGATGGATCTTCATATTTATGCCCTGTTATTAGCCCAGAACGCCCCTCTGGCGATCTCGGACAGTGGAGCTTCCGGGGCCCTGGCGGCCCCTGGACCCTCGCCAATTGAGCTGGGATAGTAATTCAGCCCCCCCCCCCCCCCCCCAAATTTCGAAACGTGTCTACGCCCTTGATTTTAGAGAAGACGATGTTCCGTGTTTCTGTGTGTTTTGTGTTCATAAATATATAAACAGCTTACCTATCGTGGTAACAGTTGCAACAGAAAATAGCAGCGATTTCGCAAACGACCATTGTGGGCTCTCGTCTTGGATGGCCTTCTCGTAGATTTTACTCTGGAATTCTTTAAGTTCTTTTTGCATGATCTTTCTCCACCCAGACTCATTCAAGGTATTCAGAAAAGCTGTGGCTTCCCAAAGAACCTCGCGGTGTTTTGCCCGGATCTCAGTTAAGTTCAGTTTCTTTGGTAGCTTTGTTTTACCCTCCACGTGTTGGTATGTAAAAGCACCAAGAAGTGTATAGCCAACAATTATGAAACTCAAACCTATGTTCGAAATTATGAGGCGAAGCAATTTCTTACTAAGTTTGCAAAATATTCCGTCTTTGCCTGTGTAGCGTTCCATTTCTCTCATAGAAATATAATTCACTGTCTTTAAAGCAATAAACTGGCCCTTTTCAATTCAACTCCTTGGTTAAAGTTCCTTTTAAGTCTTTGCCATAACACAAAAATGTCTCATATGTCTATAAAGCACATATCGACTGGTACAAACTTTATTATTTGAGATATCACTGTTTTAACCTTTTCAATGATACAACATATACTGGCTTTTACTTAATTAAACTATTCCCATCAGAATTGGTTTTGCCGTTTGCTTTTTATATGTAACATGTATGCATTGTTATGATGGCTTTCCATACCATAATTGTTGATTTACAATCAACAAAGGCAAATACAAGTAACGATAATCAATATGGTCAGTGTCAGTTGGATCAGTAAGCGTATCTAGTGTATTGTTTTCATTGCAGACCACAATTAGTCTGATTAATTCTGTATCAACACCCAACTCAAAACCATAAAAAGGTCTCTAGTACATTGGGAAATACACATATTTATCAAGCCTTATGGGAACTGAGTTAGTGTAGATATTACCTACTGTCTGACGTTATAAGGCTTTCCCCACGCGATGTTAACTTTCCATCTTGCATTCTTAAAGGATACACTTATTAAAAAGTCATTGATTGATTGATTGATTGTTTGGTATTTTACGCCGCGTTCAAGATTATTTCACTTATATGGCGGCGTTGCCAGTTTTATTGTAAGGGGAAACCAGGCTCTATGCCGGAAGGAATCCCACATAGGTCGTCCAATTTTGTTTTGGACTGAGTGGGATTAAAAAGACATTGAGAAAACCGCGTAAATCAGTTTTACAACTGTACGAATGCAAATTAATCGTAAACATTTTTAGATAGCTGGTGTTGGTGTTTTAACCAAGTACGTTTCATTAAGTATCGTCCAGTTTAAAATGTATAGCGCCTACTTCCTACTTTCAAAGATGTCGAAACTGCCTTGTGTCGCAATGACGGAAATGGAAGTCAAAACGGCCAAAACGACAGAGGCCACAAACAGTCCAAAGAAATAACTGCCAAATCTGTATTGCTCACTTTACATAAACCGTTCGAAGTCAAAAGGAACTTAGATTAAACTTAAAACGGCCGCAGACTCAAGACGAAAAGGCTACATAAATACAATTCAATAAGCAACGTTGGTCCAAGAAAAGCCAAACGGCCTTAAATGTAAACAGTCAAATATAAATAGCCCTAAAATGACGTTATACCTTCATTAAAGTGGCATTTCGTTGAAACAGAATCGTCTAATTGTGCTTCGTCAATATTAAGATATACAAAATATGATCTTTCCGCTAATAACTATCTTGAGGATGTAAGTTAAAGTGATTTTTATAAGCAACAACCTGTATTTGTACATGTGTGTCAAAGAAAAAACTACAAAACCCCAACAGTAGGCTTCTTTTTGTTTCATTAATGTTTATTAATCAACAAAATGTATCTTAGAATTAAGATCTGCAATCGCTGTCCGACGCTAAAACAAATAATAAACACAAGAGAGACATGACACGTGATCATAAGTAATTGACAATTATCTTAAAGTATATAGCAAATCCATCAAAATTGGAAGCTAACTACCCCATTGGCTATATTTTTAAGGGATCGACAAATGGACATATTATTTTTTCTCCTTGAAATAAGCATATCTTTCTTTCGTATTTTTTTTTTTCGCAAACATAATTGAAAATGTTTCACAAGTTGATAAGTTTTCCATGAAAAAACCTCACATTTCTACGCTTGATAATGGAGTACCTAGCACAATTACACACCAAGTTTGGGTGATTAGCTGCATACACTTAATACTATACCTAGAGCTAATGTTAACTTTATACTTGCTTTCGGTGTATATGGTTTAATCACCAGACCTTGGGTTAAAGTGAACCAAGTCACAGACTACAAAATCACATCAGAAAAACAACATATCATTGCAGGCAACAAAGCCTCTAAGCACCTTCTGCAAAACCTTGCTGGTCATCGTTTTGTTGGGATGTGTTGAAGACAGAAACTTTCATTTAATTATACCAAGACAAAAACTGCAAAACCACATCTGGAAAACAGCATTTGTAAATACCTGCTGGGAATTGTTTTGCTGGTTTGATTTTACCAACACGCAAACTATAAAACTAAAAGAAATTTCTTAAAACTATGTTGATTAGCGTTTTGACGGTTGTTTTGGAAACAGGACTAAGACAAAGATTAAAAATCAAACCAAAGGGCTTACATTGTAACTTGTTAATGGTTGTTTTCTTTTGGTTGCAAGAGCTTTGAAAACAGTATGTTCAGTTCAAATGTACAAACTGCAAAGTAAAATCAGAAAAAAAAATACTATTTGGAAGCCCCTTCCATAACATTGTAATGTTGATGATTATTTTGATAGGAAAATCTTGCGTTTTAATGCACAAACTACAAAACCACACCAGTCGATCACCCTACCTGTAAAACCTGGTTGATGGTTGTTGTTTTTTTTTTTTTTTTTTTTGGGGGGGGGGGGCATACGTGTTAAAGTCAGGACCTTGAGTTTCTTAAATCAAGCCATAAACTTCCAGAAAATTACCATACATACCCGAGTTGTAAAACCTTGATGCTACGAATTTTGATACCATGAATTTTAAATGCTGGACGTTGAGTTTTAGCTATGAAAACAAGTTTATTTTACAAAACAACACCCGAAAGAAACATTTGTAAGCACATTTTGTAAAACCTTGTTGGTGATTGTTTTAGTGGTATGAGTTTTAAAGACAGAACATTGAGTTTCATTGTAACAAGGCACAAACCACAAAACCACATAAAAAAAACAACATTTCTTAGAATTTTTAGTAAAACCTTGATGATTGTTTTAATGATATGAGTTTTAAAGACAAAACCTTAAGTTTCATTGTAACAAGGCACAAACTACAAAACCACATCAGAAAAACAACATTTCTTAAAATTTACTAGTAAAGCCTTCTTGATGATTGTTTTAGTGGTATGAGATTTGAAGACAGAACCTTGAGTTTAATTGTACCAAGGCACAAACTACAAAACCACGACTAAAAACAACATTTCTTAAAATGTTGTGAAACCTTGTTGCTGATTGTTTAGTGGTATGAGTTTTATAGACAGAACCTTGAGTTTATGTTTACCAAGGCACAACCTACAAAACGACATCAGGAAAACAGCATTTCCTCGAATTTTCTGTAAAACTTTGTTGATTGGTTGTTTTAGTGGTATGAGTTTTGAAGACAGAACCTTAAGTTTTATTGTAACAAGACCCAAACTAGAAAACTATATCAGATAAACAGCATTTCTAAGCTTTTTCCGTAAAACTTGTTGATGACTGTTTTAATAGTATGAGTTTTGAAGGCAGAACCTTGAGTTTCCTTATAACAAGGCACAAACTACAAAACCACATCAGAAAAACAACATTTCTTAGCTTTTTCTGTAAAACCTTGTTGATGATTGTTTTAGTGGTATAAGTTTTGAAGACAGAACCTTAAGTTTTATTGTAACAAGACCCAAACTAGAAAACTACATCAGATAAACAGCATTTCTAAGCTTTTTCCGTAAAACTTGTTGATGACTGTTTTAATAGTATGAGTTTTGAAGGCAGAACCTTGAGTTTCCTTGCAACAAGGCACAAACTACAAAACCACATCAGAAAAACAACATTTCTTAGCTTTTTCTGTAAAACCTTGTTGATGATTGTTTTAGTGGTATGAGTTTTGAAGACAGAACCTTAAGTTTTATTGTAACAAGACCCAAACTACAAAACCACGTCAGAAAAACAACGTTTCTTAGCTTTTTCTGTAAATCCTTGCTGATAATTATTTTAGTGGTATGTGTTTTGGAGACAGAACCTTGAGTTTAATTGTACCAAGTCACAAACTACAAAACCATATCACGAAAACAACATTTGTTGGCATATTCTGTTAAACCTTGTTAATGATTGTTTTAGTGGTATGACTTTTGAAGACAGAACCTTGAGTTGAATTGTACCAAGGCACAAACTACAAAACCACATCAGGAAAACATCATTTCTTAGCTTTGTCAGTAAAACCTCGTTGATGATTGTTTAAGTGGTATGAGCTTTGATGACAGAACCTTGAGTTGAATTGTACCAAGTCACAAACTACAAAACCATATCACGAAAACAACATTTGTTGGCATATTCTGTTAAACCTTGTTAATGATTGTTTTAGTGGTATGACTTTTGAAGACAGAACCTTGAGTTGAATTGTACCAAGGCACAAACTACAAAACCACATCAGGAAATCATCATTTCTTAGCTTTGTCAGTAAAACCTCGTTGATGATTGTTTAAGTGGTATGAGCTTTGATGACAGAACCTTGAGTTGAATTGTACCAAGGCACAAACTACAAAACCATATCATGAAAACATCATTTCTTAGCTTTGTCAGTAAAACCTCGTTGATGATTGTTTTAGAGGTATGAGTTTTGAAGACAGAACCTTGAGTTTAATTGCAACAAGGCACAAACTATAAAACTACATCCGAAAAACAACGTTTCTTTGTACTTTCCCTAAATCCTTGTTGATGATTGTTTTAGTGGTATGTGTTTTGGAGACAGAAGTTTCAGTTTAATTGTACCAAGGCACAAACTACAAAACCACATCATGAAAACAAAATTTGTTAGCTTTTTCTGTTAAACCTCGTTTATGATTGTTTAAGTGGTATGAGCTTTGATGACAGAACCTTGAGTTGAATTGTACCAAGGCACAAACTACAAAACCACATCAGGCAAACATCTTTTCTTAGCTTTGTCATTAAAACCTCGTTTATGATTGTTTAAGTGGTATGAGCTTTGATGACAGAACCTTTAGTTTCATTGTAACAAGGCACAAACTACAAAACCACATCAGAAAAACACAATTTCTTAGAATTCTCTGTAAAACTTTGTTGATGGCTATTTTAGTGGTATGAGTTTTGAAGAAAAGAGTAAAGAGTTTTATTGTACCAAGGCACAAACTACAAAATCACATCATGAAAACAACATTTCCTAGAATTTTCTGTAAAACCTTCTTGATAATTGTTTTAGTGGGATGACTTTTCAAGACAAAACCTTGAGTTTTATTGTACCAAGGCACAAACTACAAAACCACATCAGAAAAACACAATTTCTTAGAATTCTCTGTAAAACCTTGTTGATGATTGTTTTAGTGGTATGAGTTTTGAAGACAGAGCCTTGAGTTTAATTGCACCAAGGCACAAACTACAAAACCATATCATGAAAACATCATTTCTTAGCTTTTTCGGTAAAACCGTGTTGATGATAGTTTTAGTTGTATGTGTTTTGGAGACAGAAGTTTGAGTTTCATTGCAACAAGGCACAAACTACAAAACCACATCAGAAAAACAGCATGCCTTTGCTTTTTCTGTAAAACCTTTTTGATGATTGTTTTAGACGTATGTGTTTTGGAGACAGAAGTTTCAGTTTAATTGTACCAAGGCACAAACTACAAAACCATATCATGAAAACAACATTTGTTAGCTTTTTCTGTTAAACCTCGTTTATGATTGTTTAAGTGGTATGAGCTTTGATGACAGAACCTTGAGTTTCATTATACCAAGGCACAAACTACAAAACCACTTCAGAAAAACAACATATCTTTGCTTTTTGTGTAAAACCTTGTTAATGATTGTTTTAGTGGTATGAGTTTTGAAGACAGAACCTTGAGTTTCATTGCAACAAGGCACAAACTACAAAACCACATCAGGAAAACATCATTTCTTAGCTTTTTCAGTAAAACCGTGTTAATTATTGTTTTAGTGGTATGAGTTTTGAAGACAGAACTTTGAGTTTCATTGCAACAAGGCACAAACTATAAAACTACATCCGGAAAACAACGTTTCTTTGTACTTTCCCTAAATCCTTGTTGATGATTGTTTTAGTGGTATGTGTTTTGAAGACAGAACCTTGAGTTTCATTATACCAAGGCACAAACTACAAAACCACATCATGAAAACAAAATTTTGTTAGCATATTCAAACCTTGTTGATAATTGTTTTAGTGGTATTAGTTTTGAAGAAAAGACCTTGAGTTGAATTGTACCAAGGCACAAACTACAAAACCACTTCAGAAAAACAGCATTTCTTTGCTTTTTGTGTAAAACCTTGTTAATGATTGTTTTAGTGGTATGAGTTTTGAAGACAGAACCTTGAGTTTCATTGCAACAAGGCACAAACTACAAAACCACATCAGGAAAACATCATTTCTTAGCTTGATCAGTAAAACCGTGTTGATGATTGTTTGTGGTATGAGTTTTGAAGACAGAACTTTGAGTTTCATTGCAACAAGGCACAAACTACAAAACCACATCAGGAAAACATCATTTCTTAGCTTGGTCAGTAAAACCGTGTTGATGATTGTTTTAATGCTATGAGTTTTGAAGACAGAACCTTGAGTTTCATTGCAACAAGACACAAACTATAAAACTACATCCGGAAAACGACGTTTCTTTGTACATTCCCTAAATCCTTGTTGATGATTGTTTTAGTGGTATGTGTTTTGAAGACAGAACCTTGAATTTAATTGTACCAAGGCACAAACTACAAAACCACATCAGGAAAACATCATTTCTTAGCTTTTTCTGTAAAACCTTGTTGATAATTGTTTTAGTGGTATGTGTGTTGGAGACAGAAGTTTGAGTTTAATTGTACCAAGGCACAAACTACAAAACCATAGAATGAAAAGAACATTTCTTAGCATTTTCTGTAAAACCTTGTTGATGATTGTTTTAGTGGTATGAGTTTTGAAATCAGAGCCTTGAGTTTAATTGTACCAAGGCACAAACTACAAAACTGCATCAGAAAAAAAAACATTTCCTAGAAATTTAAGTAAAACCTTGTTGATGTTTGTTTTAGTGGTATGAGTTTTGAAGACAGAACCTTGAGTTTAATTGTACCAAGGCACAAACTACAAAACCACATCAGGAAAACAACATTTGAAGACAAGGCTTAGATTTTATGTGTTTTAAGGAGTTTCCATACGAAATCTGGGAAACAAGATTGGTAAGCATCTTTTTATACCTTTTTTTCGATTGTCAAGAGAAAGCGTGAATTTGCAGCTCAGTAAAATCTGCATCAATCACTCAGAATCAACAATTATTCAATGAGTCTCTACTTTGTATCATTTGAAATGAATTTATCGTTGTTTGTTTTCACACTGAAAGCGACTATTATCCTGCTTCGTAAGTTCCAGTTGCGGCTGATCTTTACCAAGGGGTGTCGTCAAAAACAAAAACAAAATTAAAAAAGTGGCTTTTTAATTACAAAATGCATTATCTGCCGAAATATTGAATCTGTTAATAAATACAGTATTTGAAGTACCTTGAAAAATTAAGGGATTGACCTTGAAATATATTGGTGAACTCCGTAACACGAACGAACACGTGCTGACAATTGTCTTAGTGGTATGTGTTTTGGAGACAGAACCTTGAGTTTAATTGTACCAAGGCACAAACTACAAAACCACATCAGAAAAACACAATTTCTTAAAATTCTCTGTAAAACCTTGTTGATGATTGTTTTAGTGGTATGAGTTTTGAAGACAGAACCTTGAGTTTAATTGTACCAAGGCACAAACTACAAAACCATATCATGAAAACATCATTTCTTAGCTTTTTCAGTAAAACCGTGTTGATGATAGTTTTAGTTGTATGTGTTTTGGAGACAGAAGTTTGAGTTTCATTGCAACAAGGCACAAACTACAAAACCACATCAGAAAAACAGCATGCCTTTGCTTTTTCTGTAAAACCTTTTTGATGATTGTTTTAGACGTATGTGTTTTGGAGACAGAAGTTTGAGTTTAATTGTACCAAGGCATAAACTACAAAACCATATCATGAAAACAACATTTGTTAGCTTTTTCTGTTAAACCTCGTTTATGATTGTTTAAGTGGTATGAGCTTTGATGACAGAACCTTGAGTTTCATTATACCAAGGCACAAACTACAAAACCACTTCAGGAAAACATCATTTCTTAGCTTTTTCAGTAAAACTGTGTTAATGATTGTTTTAGTGGTATGGGTGCAACAAGGCACAAACTATAAAACTACATCCGGAAAACAACGTTTCTTTGTACTTTCCCTAAATCCTTGTTGATGATTGTTTTAGTGGTATGTGTTTTGAAGACAGAACCTTGAGTTTCATTATACCAAGGCACAAACTACAAAACCACATCATGAAAACAAAATTTGTTAGCATATTCTATTAAACCTTGTTGATAATTGTTTTAGTGGTATGAGTTTTGAAGAAAAGACCTTGAGTTTTATTGTACCAAGGCACAAACTACAAAAACACTTCAGAAAAACAGCATTTCTTTGCTTGTTGTGTAAAACCTTGTTAATGATTGTTTTAGTGGTATGAGTTTTGAAGACAGAACCTTGAGTTTCATTGCAACAAGGCACAAACTACAAAACCACATCAGGAAAACATCATTTCTTAGCTTGATCAGTAAAACCGTGTTGATGATTGTTTTAATGCTATGAGTTTTGAAGACAGAACTTTGAGTTTCATTGCAACAAGACACAAACTATAAAACCACATCAGGAAAACATCATTTCTTAGCTTGGTCAGTAAAACCGTGTTGACGATTGTTTTAATGCTATGAGTTTTGAAGACAGAACTTTGAGTTTCATTGCAACAGGGCACAAACTATAAAACTACATCCGGAAAACAACGTTTCTTTGTACTTTCCCTAAATCCTTGTTGATGATTGTTTTAGTGGTATGTGTTTTGAAGACAGAACCTTGAGTTTCATTGCAACAAGGCACAAACTACAAAACCACATCAGGAAAACATCATTTCTTAGCTTGGTCAGTAAAACCGTGTTGATGATTGTTTTAATGGTATGTGTTTTGAAGACAGAACCTTGAGTTTCATTGCAACAAGACACAAACTATAAAACTACATCCGGAAAACAACGTTTCTTTGTACTTTCCCTAAATCCTTGTTGATGATTGTTTTAGTGGTATGTGTTTTGAAGACAGAACATTGAGTTTCATTATACCAAGGCACAAACTACAAAACCACATCATGAAAACAAAATTAGTTAGCATATTCAAACCTTGTTGATAATTGTTTTAGTGGTATGAGTTTTGAAGAAAAGACCTTGAGTTGAATTGTACCAAGGCACAAACTACAAAACCACTTCAGAAAAACAGCATTTCTTTGCTTTTTGTGTAAAACCTTGTTAATGATTGTTTTAGTGGTATGAGTTTTGAAGACAGAACCTTGAGTTTCATTGCAACAAGGCACAAACTACAAAACCACATCAGGAAAACATCATTTCTTAGCTTGATCAGTAAAACCGTGTTGATGATTGTTTTAGTGGTATGTGTTTTGAAGACAGAACCTTGAGTTTCATTGCAACAAGGCACAAACTACAAAACCACATCAGGAAAACATCATTTCTTAGCTTGATCAGTAAAACCGTGTTGATGATTGTTTTAATGCTATGAGTTTTGAAGACAGAACTTTGAGTTTCATTGCAACAGGGCACAAACTATAAAACTACATCCGGAAAACAACGTTTCTTTGTACTTTCCCTAAATCCTTGTTGATGATTGTTTTAGTGGTATGTGTTTTGAAGACAGAACCTTGAGTTTCATTGCAACAAGGCAAAACTACAAAACCACATCAGGAAAACATCATTTCTTAGCTTGGTCAGTAAAACCGTGTTGATGATTGTTTTAATGCTAAGAGTTTTGAAGACAGAACTTTGAGTTTCATTGCAACATGGCACAAACTATAAAACTACATCCGGAAAACAACGTTTCTTTGTACTTTCCCTAAATCCTTGTTGATGATTGTTTTAGTGGTATGTGTTTTGAAGACAGAACCTTGAGTTTCATTGCAACAAGGCACAAACTACAAAACCACATCAGGAAAACATCATTTCTTAGCTTGATCAGTAAAACCGTGTTGATGATTGTTTTAATGCTATGAGTTTTGAAGACAGAACTTTGAGTTTCATTGCAACAAGACACAAACTATAAAACTACATCCGGAAAACAACGTTTCTTTGTACTTTCCCTAAATCCTTGTTGATGATTGTTTTAGTGGTATGTGTTTTGAAGACAGAACCTTGAGTTTCATTGCAACAAGGCACAAACTACAAAACCACATCAGGAAAACATCATTTCTTAGCTTGATCAGTAAAACCGTGTTGATGATTGTTTAAGTGGTATGAGTTTTGAAGACAGAACCTTGAGTTTCATTGCAACAAGGCACAAACTACAAAACCACATCAGGAAAACATCATTTCTTAGCTTGGTCAGTAAAACCGTGTTGATGATTGTTTTAATGCTATGAGTTTTGAAGACAGAACTTTGAGTTTCATTGCAACAAGACACAAACTATAAAACTACATCCGGAAAACAACGTTTCTTTGTACTTTCCCTAAATTCATTGATGATTGTTTTAGTGGTATGTGTTTTGAAGACAGAACATTGAGTTTCATTATACCAAGGCACAAACTACAAAACCACATCATGAAAACAAAATTAGTTAGCATATTCAAACCTTGTTGATAATTGTTTTAGTGGTATGAGTTTTGAAGAAAAGACCTTGAGTTGAATTGTACCAAGGCACAAACTACAAAACCACTTCAGAAAAACAGCATTTCTTTGCTTTTTGTGTAAAACCTTGTTAATGATTGTTTTAGTGGTATGAGTTTTGAAGACAGAACCTTGAGTTTCATTGCAACAAGGCACAAACTACAAAACCACATCAGGAAAACATCATTTCTTAGCTTGGTCAGTAAAACCGTGTTGATGATTGTTTTAATGCTATGAGTTTTGAAGACAGAACTTTGAGTTTCATTGCAACAAGGCACAAACTATAAAACTACATCCGCAAAACAACGTTTCTTTGTACTTTCCCTAAATCCTTGTTGATGATTGTTTTAGTGGTATGTGTTTTGAAGACAGAACCTTGAGTTTCATTGCAACAAGGCACAAACTACAAAACCACATCAGGAAAACATCATTTCTTAGCTTGATCAGTAAAACCGTGTTGATGATTGTTTTAATGCTATGAGTTTTGAAGACAGAACCTTGAGTTTCATTGCAACAAGACACAAACTATAAAACTACATCCGGAAAACAACGTTTCTTTGTACTTTCCCTAAATCCTTGTTGATGATTGTTTTAGTGGTATGTGTTTTGAAGACAGAACATTGAGTTTCATTATACCAAGGCACAAACTACAAAACCACATCATGAAAACAAAATTAGTTAGCATATTCAAACCTTGTTGATAATTGTTTTAGTGGTATGAGTTTTGAAGAAAAGACCTTGAGTTGAATTGTACCAAGGCACAAACTACAAAACCACTTCAGAAAAACAGCATTTCTTAGCTTTTTCTGTTAAACCTGGTTTATGATTGTTTTAGTGGTATGTGTTTTGAAGACAGAACCTTGAATTTAATTGTACCAAGGCACAAACTACAAAACCACATCAGGAAAACATCATTTCTTAGCTTTTTCTGTAAAACCTTGCTGATAATTGTTTTAGTGGTATGTGTGTTGGAGACAGAAGTTTGAGTTTAATTGTACCAAGGCACAAACTACAAAACCATAGAATGAAAAGAACATTTCTTAGCATTTTCTGTAAAACCTTGTTGATGATTGTTTTAGTGGTATGAGTTTTGAAATCAGAACCTTGAGTTTAATTGTACCAAGGCACAAACTACAAAACTGCATCAGAAAAAAAAACATTTCCTAGAATTTTAAGTAAAACCTTGTTGATGTTTGTTTTAGTGGTATGAGTTTTGAAGACAGAACCTTGAGTTTAATTGTACCAAGACACAAACTACAAAACCACATCAGGAAAACAACATTTGAAGACAAGGCTTAGATTTTATGTGTTTTAAGGAGTTTCCATACGAAATCCGGGAAACAAGATTGGTAAGCATCTTTTTATACCTTTTTTTCGATTGTCAAGAGAAAGCGTGAATTTGCAGCTCAGTAAAATCTGCATCAATCACTCAGAATCAACAATTATTCAATGAGTCTCTACTTTGTATCATTTGAAATGAATTTATCGTTGTTTGTTTTCACACTGAAAGCGACTATTATCCTGCTTCGTAAGTTCCAGTTGCGGCTGATCTTTACCAAGGGGTGTCGTCAAAAACAAAAACAAAATTAAAAAAGTGGCTTTTTAATTACAAAATGCATTATCTGCCGAAATATTGAATCTGTTAATAAATACAGTATTTGAAGTACCTTGAAAAATTAAGGGATTGACCTTGAAATATATTGGTGAACTCCGTAACACGAACGAACACGTGCTGACAATTGTCTTAGTGGTATGTGTTTTGGAGACAGAACCTTGAGTTTAATTGTACCAAGGCACAAACTACAAAACCACATCAGAAAAACACAATTTCTTAAAATTCTCTGTAAAACCTTGTTGATGATTGTTTTAGTGGTATGAGTTTTGAAGACAGAACCTTGAGTTTAATTGTACCAAGGCACAAACTACAAAACCATATCATGAAAACATCATTTCTTAGCTTTTTCAGTAAAACCGTGTTGATGATAGTTTTAGTTGTATGTGTTTTGGAGACAGAAGTTTGAGTTTCATTGCAACAAGGCACAAACTACAAAACCACATCAGAAAAACAGCATGCCTTTGCTTTTTCTGTAAAACCTTTTTGATGATTGTTTTAGACGTATGTGTTTTGGAGACAGAAGTTTGAGTTTAATTGTACCAAGGCATAAACTACAAAACCATATCATGAAAACAACATTTGTTAGCTTTTTCTGTTAAACCTCGTTTATGATTGTTTAAGTGGTATGAGCTTTGATGACAGAACCTTGAGTTTCATTATACCAAGGCACAAACTACAAAACCACTTCAGGAAAACATCATTTCTTAGCTTTTTCAGTAAAACTGTGTTAATGATTGTTTTAGTGGTATGGGTGCAACAAGGCACAAACTATAAAACTACATCCGGAAAACAACGTTTCTTTGTACTTTCCCTAAATCCTTGTTGATGATTGTTTTAGTGGTATGTGTTTTGAAGACAGAACCTTGAGTTTTATTGTACCAAGGCACAAACTACAAAAACACTTCAGAAAAACAGCATTTCTTTGCTTTTTGTGTAAAACCTTGTTAATGATTGTTTTAGTGGTATGAGTTTTGAAGACAGAACCTTGAGTTTCATTGCAACAGGGCACAAACTACAAAACCACATCAGGAAAACATCATTTCTTAGCTTGGTCAGTAAAACCGTGTTGATGATTGTTTTAATGCTATGAGTTTTGAAGACAGAACTTTGAGTTTCATTGCAACAGGGCACAAACTATAAAACTACATCCGGAAAACAACGTTTCTTTGTACTTTCCCTAAATCCTTGTTGATGATTGTTTTAGTGGTATGTGTTTTGAAGACAGAACCTTGAGTTTCATTGCAACAAGGCACAAACTACAAAACCACATCAGGAAAACATCATTTCTTAGCTTGATCAGTAAAACCGTGTTGATGATTGTTTTAATGCTATGAGTTTTGAAGACAGAACCTTGAGTTTCATTGCAACAAGACACAAACTATAAAACTACATCCGGAAAACAACGTTTCTTTGTACTTTCCCTAAATCCTTGTTGATGATTGTTTTAGTGGTATGTGTTTTGAAGACAGAACATTGAGTTTCATTATACCAAGGCACAAACTACAAAACCACATCATGAAAACAAAATTAGTTAGCATATTCAAACCTTGTTGATAATTGTTTTAGTGGTATGAGTTTTGAAGAAAAGACCTTGAGTTGAATTGTACCAAGGCACAAACTACAAAACCACTTCAGAAAAACAGCATTTCTTTGCTTTTTGTGTAAAACCTTGTTAATGATTGTTTTAGTGGTATGAGTTTTGAAGACAGAACCTTGAGTTTCATTGCAACAAGGCACAAACTACAAAACCACATCAGGAAAACATCATTTCTTAGCTTGGTCAGTAAAACCGTGTTGATGATTGTTTTAATGCTATGAGTTTTGAAGACAGAACTTTGAGTTTCATTGCAACAAGACACAAACTATAAAACTACATCCGGAAAACAACGTTTCTTTGTACTTTCCCTAAATCCTTGTTGATGATTGTTTTAGTGGTATGAGTTTTGAAGACAGAACTTTGAGTTTCATTGCAACAGGGCACAAACTATAAAACTACATCCGGAAAACAACGTTTCTTTGTACTTTCCCTAAATCCTTGTTGATGATTGTTTTAGTGGTATGTGTTTTGAAGACAGAACATTGAGTTTCATTATACCAAGGCACAAACTACAAAACCACATCAGGAAAACATCATTTCTTAGCTTGGTCAGTAAAACCGTGTTGATGATTGTTTTAATGCTATGAGTTTTGAAGACAGAACCTTGAGTTTCATTGCAACAAGACACAAACTATAAAACTACATCCGGAAAACAACGTTTCTTTGTACTTTCCCTAAATCCTTGTTGATGATTGTTTTAGTGGTATGTGTTTTGAAGACAGAACATTGAGTTTCATTATACCAAGGCACAAACTACAAAACCACATCATGAAAACAAAATTAGTTAGCATATTCAAACTTTGTTGATAATTGTTTTAGTGGTATGAGTTTTGAAGAAAAGACCTTGAGTTGAATTGTACCAAGGCACAAACTACAAAACCACTTCAGAAAAACAGCATTTCTTTGCTTTTTGTGTAAAACCTTGTTAATGATTGTTTTAGTGGTATGAGTTTTGAAGACAGAACCTTGAGTTTCATTGCAACAAGGCACAAACTACAAAACCACATCAGGAAAACATCATTTCTTAGCTTGGTCAGTAAAACCGTGTTGATGATTGTTTTAATGCTATGAGTTTTGAAGACAGAACTTTGAGTTTCATTGCAACAAGGCACAAACTATAAAACTACATCCGGAAAACAACGTTTCTTTGTACTTTCCCTAAATCCTTGTTGATAGTTGCTTTAGTGGTATGTGTTTTGAAGACAGAACCTTGAGTTTCATTGCAACAAGGCACAAACTATAAAACTACATCCGCAAAACAACGTTTCTTTGTACTTTCCCTAAATCCTTGTTGATGATTGTTTTAGTGGTATGTGCTTTGAAGACAGAACCTTGAGTTTCATTGCAACAAGGCACAAACTACAAAACCACATCAGGAAAACATCATTTCTTAGCTTGGTCAGTAAAACCGTGTTGATGATTGTTTTAATGCTATGAGTTTTGAAGACAGAACTTTGAGTTTCATTGCAACAGGGCACAAACTATAAAACTACATCCGGAAAACAACGTTTCTTTGTACTTTCCCTAAATCCTTGTTGATGATTGTTTTAGTGGTATGTGTTTTGAAGACAGAACATTGAGTTTCATTATACCAAGGCACAAACTACAAAACCACATCATGAAAACAAAATTAGTTAGCATATTCAAACCTTGTTGATAATTGTTTTAGTGGTATTAGTTTTGAAGAAAAGACCTTGAGTTGAATTGTACCAAGGCACAAACTACAAAACCACTTCAGAAAAACAGCATTTCTTTGCTTTTTGTGTAAAACCTTGTTAATGATTGTTTTAGTGGTATGTGTTTTGAAGACAGAACCTTGAATTTAATTGTACCAAGGCACAAACTACAAAACCACATCAGGAAAACATCATTTCTTAGCTTTTTCTGTAAAACCTTGCTGATAATTGTTTTAGTGGTATGTGTGTTGGAGACAGAAGTTTGAGTTTAATTGTACCAAGGCACAAACTACAAAACCATAGAATGAAAAGAACATTTCTTAGCATTTTCTGTAAAACCTTGTTGATGATTGTTTTAGTGGTATGAGTTTTGAAATCAGAACCTTGAGTTTAATTGTACCAAGGCACAAACTACAAAACTGCATCAGAAAAAAAAAACATTTCCTAGAATTTTAAGTAAAACCTTGTTGATGTTTGTTTTAGTGGTATGAGTTTTGAAGACAGAACCTTGAGTTTAATTGTACCAAGGCACAAACTACAAAACCACATCAGGAAAACAACATTTGAAGACAAGGCTTAGATTTTATGTGTTTTAAGGAGTTTCCATACGAAATCCGGGAAACAAGATTGGTAAGCATCTTTTTATACCTTTTTTTCGATTGTCAAGAGAAAGCGTGAATTTGCAGCTCAGTAAAATCTGCATCAATCACTCAGAATCAACAATTATTCAATGAGTCTCTACTTTGTATCATTTGAAATGAATTTATCGTTGTTTGTTTTCACACTGAAAGCGACTATTATCCTGCTTCGTAAGTTCCAGTTGCGGCTGATCTTTACCAAGGGGTGTCGTCAAAAACAAAAACAAAATTAAAAAAGTGGCTTTTTAATTACAAAATGCATTATCTGCCGAAATATTGAATCTGTTAATAAATACAGTATTTGAAGTACCTAGAAAAATTAAGGGATTGACCTTGAAATATATTGGTGAACTCCGTAACACGAACGAACACGTGCTGACAATTGTCTTAGTGGTATGTGTTTTGGAGACAGAACCTTGAGTTTAATTGTACCAAGGCACAAACTACAAAACCATAGAATGAAAAGAACATTTCTTAGCATTTTCTGTAAAATCTTGTTGATGCTTGTTTTAGTGGTATGGCTTTTCAAGACAGAACCTTGAGTTGAATTGTACCAAGGCACAAACTACAAAACCACATCATGAAAACAACATTTCTTAGCATTTTCTGTAAAACCTTGTTGATGATTGTTTTAGTGGTATGACTGTTGGAGACAGAACCTTGAGTTTAATTGTACCAAGGCACAAACTACAAAACCACATCATGAAAACAACAATTCTTAGCATTTTCTGTAAAACCTTGTTGATGATTGTTTTAGTGGTATGACTGTTGGAGACAGAACCTTGAGTTTAATTGTACCAATGCACAAACTACAAAACCACGTCACAAAAAAGCAAACTTTATTAGAAGTCTCTGTAAAACTTTTTTGATGGCTATTTTAGTGGTATGAATTTTGAAGAAAAGACCTTGAGTTTTATTGTACCAAGGCACAAACTACAAAGCCACGTCCGAAAACAACGTTTCTTAGCTTTTTCTGTAAATTCTTGCTGATACTTGTTTTATTGGTATGTGTTTTGGAGACAGAACCTTGAGTTTAATTGTAGGAAGGCACAAACTACAAAACCACATCATGAAAACAACATTTGTTAGCATATTCTGTTAAACATTGTTAATGATTGTTTTAGTGGTATGAGTTTTGAAGACAGAACCTTGAGTTTCATTACAACAAGGCACAAACTGCAAAACCACATAAAAAACAGCATCTCTTTGCTTTTTCTGTAAAACCTTTTTGGTGATTGTTTTAGTTGTATGTGTTTTGGGGACAGAACCTTGAGTTTAATTGTACAAAGGCACAAACTACAAAACCACGTCAGGAAAACACCATTTCTTAGCCTTTTCTGTAAAACCTTGTTGATGATTGTTTTAGTGGTATGAGTTTTGAAGAAAAGACCTTGTGATTAATTGTACCAAGGCATAAACTACAAAACCATGTCATGAAAATAACATTTACTATCACATTCTGTAAAATTTTGTTGATGGCTATTTTAGTGGTATGAGTTTTGAAGAAAAGACCTTGAGTTTTATTGTACCAAGGCACAAACTACAAAAACTACAAATTTCTTAGAATTTTCTGTAAAACATTGTTGCTGATTGTTTTAGTGGTATGCGTTTTGTACACAGAATCTTGAGTTTATATTTACCAAGGCACAAACTACAAAAACCATATCAGAAAAACATCATTTCTTAGAATTCTCTGTAAAACTTTGTTGATGATTGTTTTAGTGGTGTGAGTTTTGATGACAGAACCTTGAGTTTTATAGTACCCAGACACAAACCACAAAACCACGTCCGGAAAACAACCTTTCTTTGTACATTCCCTAAATCCTTGTTGATAGTTGCTTTAGTGGTATGAGTTTTGAAGAAAAGACCTTGTGATTAATTGTACCAAGGCATAAACTACAAAACCATGTCATGAAAATAACATTTACTATCACATTCTGTAAAATTTTGTTGATGGCTATTTTAGTGGTATGAGTTTTGAAGAAAAGACCTTGAGTTTTATTGTACCAAGGCACAAACTACAAAAACTACAAATTTCTTAGAATTTTCTGTAAAACATTGTTGCTGATTGTTTTAGTGGTATGCGTTTTGTACACAGAATCTTGAGTTTATATTTACCAAGGCACAAACTACAAAAACCATATCAGAAAAACATCATTTCTTAGAATTCTCTGTAAAACTTTGTTGATGATTGTTTTAGTGGTGTGAGTTTTGATGACAGAACCTTGAGTTTTATAGTACCCAGACACAAACCACAAAACCACGTCCGGAAAACAACCTTTCTTTGTACATTCCCTAAATCCTTGTTGATAGTTGCTTTAGTGGTATGAGTTTTGAAGACAGAACCTTGAGTTTTATTATACCAAGGCACAAACCACAAAACCACATCAGAAAAAACAGCTTTTGTAAGCACCGATTTGTAAAGCACCGTGTTGATCATTGCTTTAGTGATATGAGTTTTGAAGACAGAACCTTGAGTTTCATTGTAACAAGGCACAAGTTACAAAACCACATCATAAAAACAAGATTTCTAAGAGCAATCCAAAAGGCACAGTTTATGATTGTTTTTGCAATGACAAGATTTTTTAAGACAGAAACTCTAGTTCAATTTTATTAAGGCACAAACTACAAAACCACAACAGGAAAACCACATTTTAAAGAATTTTCAGTAAAACCTTGTTGTTTATTGTTTTAGTGATAAGAGTTTTGTAGACAGAACCTTGAGTTTCATTGTACCAAGGCACAAACTACAAAACCACATCAGGAAAACAACATTTGAAGAAAAGGCTTAGATTTTATGTGTATTTTATGTGTATTTTATCGTATTCCATAAGAAATCCGGAAAACAAGATTGGTAAGCAAAACGTGAATTTTCAGCTCAGTAAAATCTGCATCAATCACTCAGAATCAACAATTTTTCAATGAGTCTCTACTTTGTATCATTTGGAAGGAATTTATCGTTGTTTGTTTTCACACTGAAAACGACTATTATCCTGCTTTGTAAGTTCAAGTTGCGGCTGATATTTACCAAGGGGTGTTGTCTGCAGACCGCTTTCTTTTGAGAATAATAGTAATGTCTTGGACCTTTTCCTCAATATAAATTGCCGACCATAAAGCCATGTTTTTGTCGTGTTTGTTATTTCTAAAAAATATTTTAAGTGCAATTCCGAGGGTGATATCAACTAAAGTCTTTTTTATTGTGCTCTTTGGGGAAAATATGCATTAATTTTGAAACTGTATTTTAACGGAAAAACATTCTTTGCAGCTCGGATCCTGCCACCTTAAACTGCCATTAAAATTCAGAATGCTCTTTATATTTAAAACAAGAGAGTTTTAAAGTTTTGACATAACTTTGTTATTTTTTATTTGAAATTGAAAATTGAATTTGTTAGGTACCCATGTCATACAAACAAAGCGCCTATATGATTTGAGCCATACTTATGTCGTGTATGTAAGCTTACGATAGAACTATTTTACGAAATTTATCAGAGAAATACACATAACGGATTTGTTTTGAGGGCACAAAAAGCTGTTGACAAAAGTGAGATTGTAAACAGAAACTACTGATAAATGTGAGATTGTAAACAAAAAAAACTGCTGATAAATGTGAAATTGTAAACAAAAAAAAAACTGCTGATAAATGTGAGATTGTAAACAAAAACCAAAAAACCCTGCTGATAAATTTGAGATTAAAAAAACCCCTGTAATGTTGCTTTTGCACCATCACTTCAACATTTAAATAATATTGATTATATATATTTCTTTTAAATTAAAAATGCATAATGCATTTAATTTGTTCATAAATACCGTATTTGAAGTACCTTGAAAAACTTAGGGATTGATCTCGAACTATATTGGTGAACTCGACGAACCGAATGTGTGTGGAAATAGATTAAAATATAAATAGACTGGATAAATGGATCATTTTGGGGGAGTTTGTTACTTATAAAACTAACTAAGCGTACATCTGAAAAATTGATATCACCGGAAAGTTCTTATGTTTTGCTTTGTTATTATAAAGATTGCAAACAATTAGTTAATTCTATTTCAACGAAATTTTCCTTATATTTGGCACTCATGTCACTTTGAGAAAACTTTTCCGAACAACTGTAAAACATATAAGGGGACGTAAATATAGGGCATGGTTAAAAATTGTGCAGAGTTATCTTATCCCATGGCACATTACCACATATGGAAATAACCCAACGTTTTAAAAAGTGCCAGTAGGGTGAACGGGGCGTATCAATTAGATGAAAAATGCAAATGCCCAATCGATGTTTTGAACTAATTAAATAAGTACCGTATACGAATATGTGTTAACTATGCAAAAATGGAAGCTAAAGAAAATGATATTTTGAAACTTTCGCCTTACTGTATCCAAAAAGTCAAATGCCCAAAAGACTGTCGCTGTTATGCCTAAACATAGAGCTACGGTCACATAATAAAAAGTGGCTTATTTCTAATGAACTTATGATGTGACTTGGTGTAATTTAACTTTTTAGCCCCGGTACCTTATAATTTAGCATTTTTTTCCAGCGGAGGATATATATCACAATATTGGCCATTGTTAAATAACAAATTATCTACTGAAGATTGCGATTACCTTCTGTCTTTCTCAGAATACAAGCCTGGACATTTATAACAGGCATTTAAACTTACCTTATTTTCTATATAGCTTTCCTGAAATCAATGCATTTTGCGAGGTATCTCATATCCAAGTAAATCTGACTTTTCACTGAACGCAACTGGCTCCTTATATAGAAATTCACTCCATATATCACCTGCCGGATTTTTTTACTTATCAATACCTTCCATTTTTAGTTTTCAAAAACAAACTGTTAAGTTAACTGTGCAAGTTTATTGTTTTCAACGGAAGAAATGTTTCAAAAATTAATGTACGTAACAATTGGCGTGTGGCATTTATTAACACTCCTCTATATAGTAGTACGGTAAGTGACATAATGCACTGGTCACTGACACCAACGGTGTTCCCTCCATTGTCAAATGCTGTTAAGTTGCTAATTAGCCAGTCAGTCAGCACGCGACGATGGCCGTGTCGTCGCGGACAGGTGAAAGTATTTAATTTTGTGTAAAGGGAATAGATTTCAGTGTAAATACAGAATGCATGTTGTTTTGGTGTTTTCGTCACTGTTGGTTGTGATCTTGTCTTTTATTGTCCTAAAACGTTTTTTGGTAAAAATGAAAAAAATCTCTACGTCCAGAGACAGCTATGTATTTCTGTGACTCAGTAAACCAAATTGTTAAGCCAACCACTTAAATTCACTTCTTTTACATCTTAATGGGGTGAGCTACAAGCTTCCCCTTTTGGCACAATGTTGACGGGGAGTTTTTCAATACAATCAACTGTGTAGCTTTATTCACAGTGGAGCATGGAGATGTGGGGGGCAATTATTTGCCCTTCTTAGAATCTGATATACAAACACGTTCTCTTAGTGACTTAACCGTCCCGTTATGTTAATTAACAGACCCGAGAAGGCGAGGACACGGGATTCTGCACCAAGGGGAATCACTCTTCCCTCAAACCTGTGGTAATTTGATCAATTGTTGGCACTTAACAGAACAATGGCTAGGTAACATCATCATTGTTAACTACTAGTTAATGCATATTTTTAGGGAACAGCTTGAAGGTAATATAAAAATTTCAATATCCATCACCTTATGTGATAATGATCCTGTATGTCTAAAACTGAAAGTATATATTGCAGAAGGTATGTTTCCCTCTTTCCCATGTAGAATTTGTATCATTGCATATCCTTATTAGCCGTGCAATCTCTGGTCAAGTGAGGAATGCAATTACGGCTAAATTATGTAAAACCGTGGTGTTTATTCAATAAACGCCTGTGCCCATGCGCAGGCTTAAATAAAAAATGTCCTATCCAGCAATAAAAAAATTGAATCAAATATTCTAATATTATATCAAAAACGTTTGTTAAATATAACTGAACGCGTGCTTGAGTGAAGTTGTCCGGTACTGATCGTTAATAAAACGATTTTTGGAATAAGGTTAAAACGTTGCCAGCTACAATGCTGGGAGAATTGGTTTATCCGTAAGAAGTATTGACTGCTTTATAACGTATAATATCATCATTCTGTTTAAGGTAGCAAAGACCTCCATTCGAACATATGTAATTGCTCATTACCTAACGGTGTTCGTCCAGTTACATAAAACTGTGAAGTTGTTAATTTGTCATTGAGTGAGCACCAAACAGCCGCAGCTGTGCCTGGCCTGGAGAAGTGTTGTCCGCTTCACCAAAATATGGCTTCCTGTTTTTTAATGATTTTCTTTTAAACATCACGGTTTTCAGTTTCCCTGACGTCGTGTACATGAACGTTCCAGTTTTGGGGCACCACGGACAATTTTCGTGACAAGAAAGTATTGATGTTATTGGTTTTTGAATAAGAAAAAAATAAAGGCGATCAATCTCAAGAACAGAGACAATTTATGGCGTAATTGTGTCTGTGAGACGAATCAATCAGAGTAGAATCAAGATGTTTGTTTGTCTCTTTTAGAAAGTCAATCTAACAGTAGTCCCGTTATTTTTGGAATTACAGTATTCTCTCAGCTATGGGTACCACATTCCTTGACCCGGGTTCGATTCCTGGTTAAAAAAAACGTTTTTAGTGCAACACCAAAGATGCAGAAAAAAAACTAAATTGAGATCTAATAAACATGTGCACTCGGGAACTCTTTTCTCAGAAACCGTTGACGAATTAACAATTAAAAAACCCGTTTGAATAACATCTTTTTCTTCCCAAGCATTTATGACAATGAATTGAACGGACAGTAGATAAACCTTTGCAGCAAGTGTCTTACAATCTGTTTAAAGTCTGCAGACGAGAAGAGCAATTTAAAAAAATGATCCTAGACTACTTTGAAGGTGCTAAACGTTGATTCTGCTTCAGAAATACCGACTCCGTTGTAATCCATTCTGCAGAGTTTGCTTGTGTTTAATTGTCCGTGTCAACTTTGACCTAAAATTAAAATGTAATACGGAAAATGTTCCACTGAAGATACATAATGTTTTGTATTACACAATTCCCTGTAGACATCAACTATAATAGCTTGAACATGAATGTAAGAACAACCTCCCCCGCCCCTCTCCAGAATCCTCTCCTCGTTACAATTCTACTTCACTGCTTTTTATGCACTTACTTCACTTGCTCTTTTTAAGTAAATGACTTTGTTCGATTACGTTTTACGTTCAATAGTCAAAACGTAGGTCTAATTGTTAGGAAAATTTGGCACACTTAACTGCATTTTGCTTAAAAATGAATTAAAAAAATATATTTTGATTTCCAGAACACCTCCCAGAACGCATCTCCGGGCATGTAAGATAGCGGGTTATAAGCCGTTATAAGCCGTTATAAGCCGTTTACAGGTTTGCATCAAATGATTGTTGTTTTTGCGTCACATTGAACATTATTTCATTTATATGGTGACGTTGCCAGGTTCAGTAGAAGATTGAATAAAAACCCCAATCAGCCTGGATGAGATTCAATCCGCCTCAACCTATCGAGGAAAGGTTTATCTCTGACTGAGAGACGATCACAAATACCGACTGAGGTACCGAGGCTAATCAGTCAAATGAGGCCTATATAAAAACAATTATGTCAGTTCTTGTCGTAGCGATCCTCACAAAATGCAGTGATTCTGAAGGGTTCTTAAAAATGGTCTTAAAGTGGAACCTCACATCGCCATCGTCGAGTCCAGAAAGAGACACGTATAATAACACAAGCGGGCTCTAGAGTGAAATTGGCCTTGATGGTAGCTTGAAAAAACGGCCTCCATGGGGCTTAGAATTTAACATACACTCCCTGACGTTGGCACCTTAGAGCCCAATTTTCCCCTTCTTTGGAAATTGATATCAGTTAACTGACAGTTTGTTTTGCTTTAAAGACACGTATGCGTTTTGTCGGTTGATTTTAAAGAAGGAGAAAACAAAAAAACAACATACAATTGTATCGAACGGGGTCCCATAGACCATCGTATTCATGTGTGTGAGTCTTGCACGTGGTTTACGGTGTGGAAATACAATGAAAATGAATCTGTCAGACAAGCTCGTGCTCGATCGACAGTGGAGCGCGCCATTGACGGTTTGAAATTGACCGGAAAAAGTATTAGTAGATTACTTCCCTTGCGAGCTTACCATATCTTGTATGGTTATAACCTGCAATGCCAGCGGTAAGACTACAGTTTCTGAAAATCCTACAACGACCCCCACAAGTCGCGTAGACAACATATGCAGCCTGTCCCGTCTTCCCAGAAGGTTGATTTACTAGCTAGTGTACATTTCAGAGTTGTTAGAGTGTTCATCTTCTCTTATTAGTGCCTCGAAATGATCGAAATTAACCTAGGTTTAAATGGCAGACTTTCAGAGTTTACCAATTTCTCTTACGCTAGCGAGTGACTGGTGGCCAGGCGTATGCTGATTGGCCGATCGAGACACACAGCTAAGCTCTGCTGTGAAGATGGCAGCCGAGTCAGTTTAGACGTTCTCTGATAACGATTGTTAACTTTCTTATAGCACAGTTTGGCGAGGAAAAATCGCAGAAATATGGTTTTGGTACCGTTAGAAAGGAAAATGTGTCGCGCCTGTACTGTATTTACTTAGTTTTTTCCTTTTCTTCTCCTTTAAATCGATGGAATATCATCGACTCCATATATGGGAATCAGTCCCGCTTATATGTCCCCGAACGTTTTAAATAAGCCTTGTTTGTAGAGTCCATGCTCTAAAAATTAAAACTAACTTTTTAAAAGGTGTGTAAATAAAGTGCCATCATCAACCTTAAAATCTTTAGGGGCTTATATAGAAAAAAATACTTCCGTGGAGACTCGAATCAGGCCAACTTCATTTGATAGACGGTCCACAAATAATCTCTTCTTTGCTTATTTGTTGAGAAATTTTCGTTGCCGTATTTTTCGGGGGGATTGATTCGAGAATATCGTTATTTCAGAATGCGAGTAATCTGGTCATTAACGAATTCGAACAACGGCAAAAAAGTCGGCAGTGCCCAGATTTCTCGAAAAGCCTTAATGGCATCAGAACTCCAGCTGTGGTCAGCTCACTGGCTTTGTTTTACACGCAGACCTCCCATAGCTGAATATTATAAAAGGGGTCACTAAAGTTTATGTACTAAGACTGTTCTATAGACTTCAAACGAAGCAGTTCGGAGTTAAGATACCATATTAAAAAAGACCCTATGTCAGTGGTACAGGGCGGCCAAACCAAAGATCCGGCTCAGAGACTTAAATGAGAAGAAAAGGAAAGAACTAAGTAAATACAGTACAGGCGCGACACATTTTCCTTTCTAACGGTGCCAAAACCATATGTCTGCGATTTTTCCTCGCCAAACTGTGCTATAAGAAAGTTAACAATCGTTATCAGAGAACGTCTAAACTGACTCGGCTGCCATCTTCACAGCAGAGCTTAACTGTGTGTCTCGATCGGCCAATCAACATACGCCTGGTCACCAGTCACTCGCTAGCGTAAGAGAAATTGGTCAACTCTGAAAGTCTGCCATTTAAACCTAGGTTAATTTCGATCATTTCGAGGCGCTAAAAGGAGACGACGAACACTCTAACAACTCTGAAATGTACACTAGCTAGTAAATCAACCTTCTGGGAAGACGTAACAGGCTGCATATGTTGTCTACGCGACTTGTGGGGATCGTTGTAGAATTTTCAGAAACTGTAGTCTTACCGCTGGCATTGCAGGTTATAACCATACAAGATATGGTAAGCTCGCAAGTAATCTACTAATACTTTTTCCGGTCAATTTCAAACCGTCAATGGCGCGCTCCACTGTCGATCGAGCACGAGCTTGTCTGGCAGATTCATTTTCATTGTATTTCCACACCGTAAACCACGTGCAAGACTCACACACATGAATACGATGGTTTATGGGACCCCGTTCGATACAATTGCATGTTGTTTTTTTGTTTTCTCCTCCTTTAAGAAAGTTCTGAAGAAAATGGAGATAAAGCCACGTGCGCCGGATCTTGAGTTTGGCCGTCCTGTACCAATGACATCGGATCTTTTTTAATACTGCTTAATTTGAAGTCTATTGGATTGCAACTGGGCCAAGATAGTGCCTTAACGGTACTATTGGTAATTATGCCACTGTATGGCCTGGGATGAAACGACATGGAGTTTATAACCTTGTTTTTTGTGCTGGGATGAAACGGCATAGATGTATATGTAGATACAGTGTTATTGGTATTGGACGGCAGAACCCAATCGTGTCCACATGATTATCTCCCCTTGTTTTAGAGATAAGTCTAGCTTGCGAAAATTGACTCCCCTGTTAAGATTACTACTGAACCAAATTGATACCTAAATACTGTCCTCGTCATGCTTTTGACACGTTTCTTTCAGTTTGTATCTGAGTGGTTTAGTTTAGTTCATTTAGCTTATCACCTTTTCTAGACGTTCCTCATACGACACATATTTTAAAAAGAAACGGCGGATATCCTGTAGATAGCCAGTGTTTTAGTCAAAATCTTAAAGTGGCATGAGTTGCCAAAATTCACACTTTTCTCATAATTCCTGATCGTCACGACATTAAGAAGCTTTGAAGGCCATCGAAAAACTAAATGATTGGCGTTGGAATGAGAAAAATGCATACAGTATATGGCCTATACGAACCGAAATAGTGCTCGAAAAGTAAAACAAAATTTAAATAACCCGGACGACCATTCATTCATTTTCAGCAACACTTAGTTCAAAACAATACTTTATCGTACATTCTCGAGACTAGAAGCACTCAAAAGCTTCTGAATAATACGGCTTAAGAAAAATAGAAGATAATTTCAATATTCTGTTTCAACCTCAAAATATCAACATTTAGGCAGCTCATGCCACTTTAACAAAGAATGATGTATATGTATGTAGGTACTAAAAGAGATTCTGGCATCTTCGGAGTAATGCGTCTCGACATAAGCCCGTGAACCAGGGGCAAATAGATTTTGTCGAAAGCATTTTAGAATTATATATGGGCATTTTGTATATGTCGAAAAGTATCAGATGTCATAAAAGACTTTAAATATTACGAATGTTGCAAGTTAAGAAAACATTAGAAAAACACTTGAAGATTTTAATCAATAAAACATAAGTTGCAAGTCTTTGAGAGTCCAAATTTCAAAGAGTGGTGTGTGTAGTTTGGTACCCTATTTCAAAATGCTCTTTTTATTTGTGATAAAAGCTATTAGCGACTCCACTATTACAGGACTGTGTTTTTTTTCTCTTTAGTACACAGTCTGGTTTCTTGAAGTCAATCTGGACCAATAAACTGAATTTGGTGTAAGTATATTTTTCGCGTGTATACAACCATGCTGGGTAGAAACAGGCGATATATGGAATTTATTGCTCTTCTGAAACATCCTCAGTTGATATTTTAACCCTATAACCTTGATTCTAAATGTCTCTAATATAAAAAAGAATGTTCTAATTCATGTTCAATTCTAGGGTATTTCTATAATATCAAAAACCTTTAAAGGAGAAGAAAACAAGAAAATACTTTATGGTTCAAAACAAGCGCGCTTGTTTTTCCTTTCCAACGGTACCAAACACATATTTTTGCGATTTTTTCATGGGACATGATGAAGTTTATAAAATACCGTATTATGTTACACACACAAAACAAAATGGTCAACTTTCAAAATCTCGCATTAAAACCCAGGTTAATTTCACTCTCTTCAAAGTATTCCTATGTCCAGCAAATTGCTTTCAGTTTCACGAAACTTATATTGAATTACAAAAGAAGCTTTGAGGAAAATGTGACTAGCAACATAAAATGGTCTGCGTGCCATGTTGGTGAATTACAAAGGCTTAAATGGGAGATTTTGAAAGTTGACCAATTTGTTTTTCTTATTGTGGAATTTTGTTAACTTCACTGTTAGGAGTAAAAAAAATCGCAAAAATATGTGTTTGGTATCGTTGGAAAGGAAAAGCTTCTTTTGAACCTTAAGTGATTTTTTGTTATCTCCCCCGTTAATGGATTCCATTTAAAAACGTCTTTTATTTCAAATTGTTTATCAATTTTCAATGCCATAGATAGTGGTTTAAGTCCAATCTCATTTCTAATGGGAAAGGTTCTTTGTGACTCTCAATTCTTAAGGATCTTAAATTGTACAATTCTTTCCTATTCAAATATCTATTGATTCCAAAATTTGTCATTTTTTTACTGGAATTCAAATGTCTATGGCTTCTAAATGTCTAAACAAATTGACTTCCAGACGGTACATTATAAATTCCTCTCAAATATGTAGGCTATTCAATTCCTTGCCCTTCTTAATGTTTCTCGAATCCATATGGCATAAAAGCTGGTAAGGAGTAGGGAGTTCTGTTCCTCTCAAACAAATGACATCGGACTACGTTTGGTTTTGCAATAGAGAGTAGCACATCGAGTCCCTCTAACATTATTTACCTCTATATTTATGGACACTAAAACACACGGGCACAGGGAAAATCTTCTTGTCTAAAATAACCACGAAGACAAGTTTCTAATTGTGTTAAAAAGAGGTATATCATTTAGACCTTTATACCCCATCATAAATTGTTGTAATAAAGTAAACCTATGATATTTCATTAGGTTGACGACTGACAGGAGCTTGGCTATAGTCAGTAGAATTTTCTGGAACACTTTGTATTACATTGACAATGCTTACGCATCTTAAGCTATAGTAAGAATATCGTCAGACTATATATTATGCCCCCCCCCCCATACCCTTTCCCAGAAAACCTAGGTAGAAGGCAGACAGCGGAGTTTAGCCCTGACCAGTATGTCTTTCAAACTCTTGTTCTTTTTATGAGCAATGACTGGCCTTTGGGTCAGAGGTCGAGCAAGTTTACTTTGAAGTAGTTTGTATTCTTCTACTATAATCGTGGCCATAGCGATGCTAGCTTTGTTATACTGAAACACAAATGGTATTATAGTTTTTCACGACATCTTCCGGGGTCCAAGTTCAAACCCAAAGGATAAATAGTTTGTAATGTTTGAATCCAAAAACTTTCCCTTTCCAAACGTTTGTGCTTGGTATCTGCAGCGGAAGTGAGAAATGGGATTTTCTCAATAGGCATGATTTCAAAATGGTCCTTGACCGAATGACCTTGAGTATTGAAATGTTGTGCCACGGGTACATCATGTTTAAGTCTTATACTAGATAAATGGTTGGCTGCTCTTTGTCGTAGAGAATTCTGAGTTTCTCCGACGTACTGTTTGCGACATTTTTTGCACGTGATTACATACACGATATTAGAGGAGTCACAATTAAGATTCTCTGCCATTTGATATTTGTTGCGAGTTTGTTCTCCGAAAAAGGTTCCGCGATCGGGTACGTATATATCGAGTTTGCATCGCGTCTTAAGGCATTTCATTGATGTACCTGAGAGAAATGTTGGACGGTAGTGGTACACTCGTGAAGGGGAGGTAAGCGTATCGGGGGATGAAGGGGGAAACATGATTTGTCTTACTGTGTTAGATTTCATCCTTCGGAGTAATCTAATAGAATATTTTCTAGGGAGGAGAGCTTTAAAAAGAACAGAACAAGCCTGGTTAACAAAATCTTAAGAACTACAGTTTCTATAGAATCTAAAAATCTGAGATTTAATGACTCCCTTGAAATTGTGAGGAGGATGGTATGACCCAGCATGTAGTAGCTGGTGCGTGTCAGTAGGTTTGAAGAATACTTTGTAATCTAGATACCCAGTAGTATGATATGTATGACCCTTGTAAATAGTTACATCCAAAAAATCCACAGAAGTGTGATCAATAGTAGGCTGTAATTTAATGCTTGAGTCGTGAGAATTAAGAGTATCAATGAAAATATGAAGGTCTTCCAACGTATGTTGCCAAATGATAAAAATGTCATCCAGATACCGAAGGTAAATAAAAGGTTGTTGGTGACATTTGTGAAGAATATCACTCTCCCACTCAGCCATAAAAATAGAAGCAAAGTTAGGACTAAAACGTTTCCCCATAGCACACCCTTTAATTTGCTGAAAGATCTCCCCATTGAATTCAAAATCGTTACCTTTTAAGCTAAGTTCCAGCAATTCTAAAATGTCTTTATCCGGACGACGGTGGTCAGGATATCTTTGGAATGCTGATTTTATGGATTTAAGACCCAAATCTATGTCAATGTTTGTATACATAAACTCCACATCCAGAGTAACCAAAATCACATCTTGTGGGATGGATTTCTCAGACAATTTGGCCAATAAATCATCCGTATTTTTTATAAAGCTAGGATGCCGATTCGCTATAGGTTTTAGATAGTAATCAATTAGCTCTGATATTCTATAACTTTCACTGCCACAATCTGGGATAATAGGACGCCCAGGGGGCATTGTAGGCTTCGGCCATTTTTCAATGGGTTTGTAATATAGGAAGAATATAGAAGACCCTGTTTTTAGAGTTATGATCAGATTCCAAATAGCGATACTGTTTTTCATTCAGTAAGCCTTTATCTTGAAGAGAAACAAGAATTTTATTAAACTTCCTAACATTTTCAGGCCAAATTTCCTGATCAAATTTTTTGTAATGAAGAGGGTTGCTTAGCTGCCGTTCTATCTCTTCAATATAATCCTGTTTTGACATAATAACTGTTGTCGAACCTTTATCAGCAGATTTAATAACTATGTTTGGATTTCTCCTTAGCTTACTTAAGGCAAGACATTCTGAATGAGTAAGGTTATGTTGGTTTTTCTGATTAGTTAAAGCATCAAACTTCCTTGATACAGAGTCACGACTAATGTTTATTTCTGGATCATACATGTGAGAAGGGGGTGTATAGCCGCTTTTAGATGTAAACGGCTTGCGTACCCCACTAGAATCTCGGTAGATATCAGCCAGACTAAGATTTCTGGAGAACTCTATAACATGCACTAATTTACTAATAGAAAAGTCCCTATCAGATAATGATTTAGGACAAGGCACAAATGAGAGTCCTCTATTGAGTAAAGATATATCATCAGCAGTGAGTTCCTCGTTACTAAGATTAACAATATTACTTCCTAAGCCGAAAGTGGGGTGGCACATGCCCTGTCCCAAATTTAGTTTAAATCTAGTGTCTGAAGCCAGTGGGTATACAAGCAATTTGCTGTATCTTCGGTCCAGTGAATTTTGTCCGTGGATACTCTAAATTTTGAATTGGGGATTTTTGGTATGACCATAACTCTCTTCATCTTGGAAGCAGAAGAGTTATATAGGTTCAGGTTCGAAACTTCACTGGCCGGCAGTTTAGTGGATGACTGGATCTCTACAAAGTAGATGAGCGAAAGTTATCTTGAATATTGGTATCAATAACAAGACAACTACTGAGCCAAACACTTCGTTAACTTAAATGCGCAACATGATGGCAGCGGTTAGGAAGACTTTTTCCAACTCGCAAGGAGTCGATGAAGCGTAAATTCCCGAGGCTAAAGCTAATATATTTTTGCATGTTATTAGCGATGCACGTAATTCTTAAATGTTTAAACAGACCCATTACATCGCAGATAAGATGGCCGTCGTAGCCGCGGCAGTTATGGAGTATGACGGGAATAAAAAACCTACGAACTTTTTCCTTAGTCGTCGTTCTAAACCGGAATTGTAAATTGCATTCGTTATGAGCGGGACCTCTGTACATACCGCTGATGTGACAGTGGTCTTTCACCCTGTTCGCGCCCAGTGGTTTATCACATATATGGCAGTGGCTTGCGGTTTCAAAATTACGCTCCTGTTCAAAGGTAATAATCATTGGATGGGTTTGTTTTAGAATGTTACAGATGTAGTCATTTTCTTTCTGCAGATCGCTTAAAAACCTCTGCACAACATCGGGTCCGCGGTAAATAGTCGCGGGCTTACTGTACCGGGGCACATTACATACCACCGTATAACTGTAACTGGACGGCTCGTGTTTCTCGTACTTCGTAGTTTTGCCCGTGGAATCATCTCCTTTAACGGTGAAACACTCGAAGTCGGCGTATATAGCGAAAGGGACGCGGAGTTGGTTTCTAATATTTTTAAATTTCAGAGTCTCTTCCTCGGGCATTAGTGTTCGCTGTAGACCTAGAGACTTACAGTAAGGTATGTGGTCGTCCAACAAAGCCTTGCTACAATACGCGTGCAAACAATAGTCGCAGAAATGTGTTTGATGCTGATGGTTAGTACGATCACCGAGCAAACGACTCATAGACTTGATCAAACAGTAATGACGGGTATCACCCCTCGAAATAAGAAGTAAATTAACATGCTTATCGCAGCGGTTGGATGTGATGTGTAAAGGAAATATGCCTTCTTCGTACCCGAACACGTTGACCGATATTGAATTTTGCGTCTCGAACTGGTGCGTTTGGTCTAGTCTTAGAGGAAATTCAAGACCCTCTAGGTTTAAAGTGTCGAAATACGGTTTGTAATGTTGAACTCGATTCGGGTGTTTTCCACCAGGATGTAAAGCTGCTAGGACTGACCAAGCGAAACAATAATCATCCGAATTGTTTACATTTACAATAGCGTTTTTCTTAACCAAGGCCTGCGGGGTGGGGATGTAGGTAGAACCGCGCAAAGGGCTATATTAAGCTACGTTTAGTTCCATAGACACCACTTCGTCCAACAGCCAACCACTGCCTTCCCTTTGAAACGTTTGGAAGCTTTCGTACATTTTGTGGAAGGCATCGGCTACGGTCTGTTCGAATTGGCTAATGTTGGTGGCGATAGAATTATGGCTGCGAAAGCTAGGTTGCGTGGTAATCTCTTCGCCTTCTGAACTGTATCTAACTAATCTCACATTGATCACTAGATTCCATTTCAAACCGTTGTGCGTGTCTAGTTCCGTGTTTAAAATGTTCATCACAGCTGAGTCATTGTCTTTAAAAAACTGTAAGATATCCAGCTTGTTTGTCGACGTGGGCTCCAGAGTGTGCGTTTTCACACGTCCTTCTAAAGCATCGACGCTTGTTGAACCTTTGCCCGACTGGTTTTCTCGCTTTCGACAACACGTATCACAAGTATTGGTGGCCCTGGTGTAAAGCCTTTGAGGAAGTGGACGCCTTGATGACCGCATTCTCTACAGAACTTTCTCCCCGGCATCAATTCAATCAGTTTCCCACACCAGTTGCACGGACGATTAGCGGAGATCTCTTCTCTTGTTTTAGAGATTAACGTGTTGAGCTCTCCTGAAAACAAAAGAAAAAGTTGGGGACAGTTTTAAGAACGGAGCAAGTTCTTTTTGTTAAATGTCGACGGGAAAACTTACTCTGAATGTCTGCAATCGGGTTATGTACGATTCCAGAAGAGGTTGAAGGCTGCTGATCATCTGCAATAAGAAAATTGTGATATAACCGAGAGTCTATTTGATAAATCAATATAATAAATCGAAGTCCGAAAGTGTGGCTTAACAAGGTGATAACTTACCAGGAGTTAGTCGCATCCTCTTGTGAATAGCCTCGTGTCTGTATAGATTGTCACTCCTGGAGAAGGTTTTGCCGCGTACATCGCATTTATGCACTTTGCGTTGGTGAATTCGACCCATATGTTGGTTTAGACGGATTTCAGATGTGAAAGCAGCCCCGCAGATGTTGCAAATCGTGTTCATGTCTGTGCATGGGGGAAACACTAAAATACGTCGTCTCTTCTACAAATCAGATGAGCGAGTGGTGAGTGGTACTACCGATAGTGTTTAAAAAGTGTTGACTCTCTGTTCCGATTGCCGGAATCTGTGTACAACGTCACTGATTGGTTGTCTTAATCGTGACGTCACACCTTGAGGATTATGGGAAATGGTGTGTGGTAAGGGTTACAAGCTGATTAAGTCATCCAGGAGTAGATTACAAGCAGAAATCAGACAAGCTAACATGTGTGGAGATATTTAGAGTTAGCTAGACAGTTGCGATCTGATTAAGTCATCCAGAAGTGGGTGACAAGGAGAAATCATGCCCCATACGAGCCCTGGCATACGTTACGTTCGAAGGGACGCATATCTCATGACGGGGACAGTCAGGCTTATCGTCTCACCTTCGAATCCGAGACAAGCCAGCTCGCCCTAGAGAAACGGTCGCAGATGTATACCAGTAGATTTTACCTCATATTGTGGAGAGAACCGATCACCATTATAGTTAAACCATCATAAAATTTAAAAAAAAAACCGGCTTACCTGTTAGAACCTTAAGTCTCGACAGTCAGAGGTGTTGGGTAAATCTAAACAGAATAGAGTGTTGAAATAGAGAATTGATTCGCTTGATTGTAGCATCGCTGATAAGCCAGACATTCCTTTTACATTACATTACTTGAAATTTTTGAAATTCCATTCATATTTGATTAAGCGGAAGTTATATTGCATCGAACCATCTCTTCCTGCGACCATTCACGTGTAGATACTAGCCAAACCATAGTGTAGAGATTTGGTGTAGATTTGAACGTTTCAATCGATTTGTGTAAAACCAGAATTGAGAAAACCACGAGCTATAGTAAGTCTTGCAGATATCTTTACACATTTTACTTTGATATGTAACACGACCGAATTCGGTTAGAATTTGGCTACTTCCGGGCTTGGAACTTATTTTTGGTTCAATTACTTCACTTCCGGTTCAATTCCGGTCACTTCCGGTCTATTTCCGGTCACTTCCGGTTATTTCCGGTCACTTCCGGTCACATTCTGTTTACTTCCGGTTACTTCCGGTCACTTCCAATTTATTTCCGGTCACTTCCGGTCCACTTCCGGGTTATTTCCGGTCACTTCCGTTCTATTTCCGGTCACTTCCGGTCCACTTCCGGTTTATTTCCGGTCACTTCCGGTCTATTTCCGGTCACTTCCGGTCACTTCCGGTTACTTTCGGTCACTTCCAGGTTACTTCCGGTAACTTCCAGTTGACTTCAGGTTACTTCCGGTCCAATTCCGGTCACTTCCGGTCTATTTCCGGTTATTTCCGGTCACTTCCTGTTTACTTCCGGTTACTTCCGGTCACTTCCAATTTATTTCCGGTCACTTCCGGTCCACTTGCGGGTTATTTCCGGTCACTTCCGGTCTATTCCCGTTCACTTCCGGTTTATTTCCGGTCACTTCCGGTTTATTTCCGGTCACTTCCGGTCTATTTCCGATCACTTCCGGTTCACTTCAGGTTACTTCCGGTAACTTCCAGTCACTTCCGGTCACTTCCGGGTTGATGACCAGTGGTCAAGACTTAAGTATTATACGTAGTATATTTTTGATATGCATAAAAAAGTTTTCAACTTACCTTCTCAAACTTTAGTGGTTGTCCAATGTTAAACAATGTTGGATAGTGTTGAGAGTGTTGGTGGCCAGTCCTGTTCGCCGATGATGACTGGATCTGATTTACACCCGTATTTATACAGATTGGCTGAGCCCTAAGGCTGACACGTTTTACTCAGCATATTTTTTTTTCGGGAAGGCGCAATCATTTGATTGGTTGATATCTAAAGCCGGAGTCTATTACTATTTGTACGTGGCCTGGTGCCCTTAGGCAGGATTGCATTACTCGACATATTCTATTCCGTTAATTTGTTACGGTTGGACGCACACGTCTCTTTGGCAGTCGACTTAATTGGATACGGTCCGATGCATCTGCCCCCCGAGGTCGTCCGGCTCTGATGTACACATACTTACCGATATGATCTATACGTTGGGGTAATACAGTCCAAGGTTATTTACACATTCGTTTATTATCTATTGTCTATCACCAGTGTCAGTCGGTTTAATTGGTCCTTTAGACCAGTATTGCATTACTAAGCATATTTTTTCCGTCCATCTGACGAACAGGTCCCCGAGGTTGGGAGTGTATTATTCAGCATATTTTTTTTTAAGAATAGGCGCACATGTGCTTTAATATTGGTAGCCGCGAGTTTAGATTTTAAGTAGACATGCGGCGAACCGTGACCAATAACCGGGAGCTAAGATTTAATTAGTTGTGCTAGTTATTGACCTCGACCTCACAGTTCAAGCCATTGCCTCCTCTTGTTAGGAGATTTTAATTAGATGTGTAGTCAAGCGCGACCAATAGCCGGAAGCTTAGATGTTAATAAGATGTGCTAGTTATTGACCTCGACCACTCGGGACGTCTTTGACCCGGAATTCGGATATTACGTAACATGTTTCCTCCTCGTATGACGTCATAGGTGGCGCCGAACCGGCCTTTTGTATTCTACTGTTAACTTTTTTTTGTTGTATTTATACAGCTAAAATGTGTATGTAATTATTTATGACTAGGTATTTGTGACTTTGGAGATAGTTGTCGGTATTCTCATATGACAGCTGATAGAAAGGCAGAGCTGGAGAATCAAGGTAAGGTTTTCTATAGGTAGAGTTATCTCTGGGACTTCTCAAGGAAGGAAGTGGTGCGGTTTCCATTAGGAGTGGATTTTTCACTTGTGGAAGAGTTGGCAGGTACTCGGTGAAGGTCGGCGATTTCCTCCGGGCAATGAGCCTGGGTTCCCCCCCCCCCCCCCCCCCCCCCCCCCCCCATTAAACCTGGCAACGCTGCCATATAAGTGAAATAATCTGAGTGTGGCCTAAAAAACTGTTCTGGTTACCACTCCTCTCCTTGGATTTTATGTCTTTTTATTAAAAAAATAACTTCTTACATTCTTTATTTTCTTATGTTTAAAAGATGTTGTTTTCATATCTGTTTAATAGTCAAAGCAAAATCTGAGGCAGCCAATAGGAAAAGGGAGGCAGATGACAAGGAAATACGATTGGAAGATTGGTTGGCAAAAAGGCAGAAGAATCCTCAAGGGGACACAACTGTTGATGAGGAGGAGATTGTCTCCCCTGACCAGGCCCACCCACAGACTTGTTTACACAATACCTCCAGCCTTGCTTAATTTCCCTAATCTACCTCCATCACTTTTGCCCCCACCCCCGGGGAACTGGAAATCTTACCCGAAGGCTGACTGGGGATGAAATTAAAACATGGTGAAATGAATGTAAAAAAATCTAAAGTCAATCATAAATTTAAAAAGCTACACATACAGACCTACTGCTTGCAGAACCGAGTTTTCATGTTAATCTATACATTCTACTCATTTTGTATTCATTGGGGGAAAAGCTTTGAGCAAATGGTGAATACAAACATCAGAGTTGGTAGGCTTTTGATAGGGGTAGGCAGGTTACGTGAAACAAACATTTTAAGAACGGCCTTAAATCTGGCTCCATTCAAATTTTGAAGTTTGGAGAATATATTCAGATTAATCAATGTTATAAACAAAGCATGGTCAAAGCAATTTCTTACACAAATACAGATAAAATTTATTTTAGTCAAAATATCAATACATAGGCTACATCTGCTTAAAGGCACACTTGCCGCCGTAGCCTGTTTAAATTTGCTAAGAAACCAATTTACATGAGCTTACTACGACTAATACCACTAAACTTAAACATAGGACACATAAAACATGTCTAGTTAGCTTTAGAATGTAAAAATGGGGTGAAAAACAAACGAAGAATCGAAGCCTGATTACAACAACAACGATAAGTGTCGGTCAACTTTCGTGTTGGTTTACCCTCCTTTCAGGCCTTTGTATCTGTGGTTTACACTCAAATAATTATCAGCAGGCTTTTCCAGTCGCTGTTAACCGATCGTCAGTCTGTATTTCTCAGATAAATAGGTCTACGTAAAATTACACTGTGCCGTTAGTTCACTCACTCGACTGAAACATAAAATCGCCAATAGGGGGCAGATCGGTTTGTTTACGTTCCGGGTACGTAACAATTCAAATTCAAATTAAAAATACAAAGTGACGTTCAAACTTTTAAATTTTGGTAAAAATAGAAAGTTCCTAACTTATATTGTCTGGGGAAAATACAGAATACGGTCTTTCTTTTTTAATGTAAACAATATTCCTGATTTTCGCGGCAAGTGTGCCTTTAAATAAAACATTGATATGAGAAAGGTTTTTTATATTTAAGTATGTCAGTACAATTATTTTGGCTGTTGTTATCGTTTACTATATAGACATGCAAGACTCGTATAGTAACCCAATTAATGCTTAGACCAATTAAAAGTTGGAAATCAAATAAAAAAAAGACTGTGGAATGTACTTTTGTAAAGCCTTTTCCTGGGTTCTTAACTAGGCCTACATACATGCATGTTTGCAACCGAAACTGTTTTATGCAGTTCAGACATTTAAGGGATATTTTGTTTCTTTATTTTTTCTAATTAAAATGGCATAAATATAACAACCTCACAAAGAAGTAAATCATAATTTTCTATCTTAAGGGATTGATTGATTGATTGATTAGAGTTTAACGCCGCGCTCAAGATTATTTCACTTATACGGCGGCGAAAAGAAATAATATCATACAATTGTTACATCAAAAATACATTGGAACTGAAAAATGACAAAAACACTTACAGAAATACTAAAAACTGGTAAAACACTGTAAATCATTTTCGGAGATCAAAAACAATAAATATCACAATTATCTCCAATGGAGCAACAATAAACAATTCATATAAATAAGCATTTTATAATATACAAATGTGTAAATATGTATTTATATTCTGATAGAGTGTAACTTTAATAACAAAAAGGTTAACAAAAACGACTAATACCACTAAACTTAAACATAGGACACAAAAAACATGTCTAGTTAGCTTTAGAATGTAAAAATGGGGTGAAAAACAAACGAAGAATCGAAGCCTGATTACAACAACAACGATCAGTGTCGGTCAACTTTCGTGTTGGTTTACCCTCCTTTCAGGCCTTTGTATCTGTGGTTTACACTCAAACAATTATCAGCAGGCTTTTCCAGTCGCTGTTAACCGATCGTCAGTCTGTATTTCTCAGATAAATAGGCCTACGTAAAATTACACTGTGCCGTTAGTTCACTCACTCGACTGAAACATAAAATCGCCAATAGGGGGCAGATCGGTTTGTTTACGTTCCGGGTACGTAACAATTCAAATTCAAATTAAAAATACAAAGTGACGTTCAAACTTTTAAATTTTGGTAAAAATAGAAAGTTCCTAACTTATATTGTCTGGGAAAAATACAGAATACGGTCTTTCTTTTTTAATGTAAACAATATTCCTGATTTTCGCGGCAAGTGTGCCTTTAAATAAAACATTGATATGAGAAAGGTTTTTTACATTTAGGTATGTCAGTACAATTATTTTGGCTGTTGCTATCGTTTACTATATAGACATGCAAGACTCGTATAGTAACCCATTTAATGCTTAGACCAATTAAAAGTTGGAAATCAAATAAAAAAAGACTGTGGAATGTACTTTTGTAAAGCCTTTTTCTGGGTTCTTAACTAGGCCTACATACATGCATGTTTGCAACCGAAACTGTTTTATGCAGTTCAGACATTTAAGGGATATTTTGTTTCTTTATTTTTTCTAATTAAAATGGCATAAATATAACAACCTCACAAAGAAGTAAATCATAATTTTCTATCTTAAGGGATTGATTGATTGATTGATTAGAGTTTAACGCCGCGCTCAAGATTATTTTACTTATACGGCGGCGAAAAGAAATAATATCATACAATTGTTACATCAAAAATACATTGGAACTGAAAAATGACAAAAACACTTACAGAAATACTAAAAACTGGTAAAACACTGTAAATCATTTTCGGAGATCAAAAACAATAAATATCACAATTATCTCCAATGGAGCAACAATAAACAATTCATATAAATAAACATTTTATAATATACAAATGTGTAAATATGTATTTATATTCTGATAGAGTGTAACTTTAATAACAAAAAGGTTTATACCATAATAATTAAAAATTTGACCCAGGTTAGTCGCCTTTTACGATCAAGCTTGCCTGGGAACATAACATTTAGTTAAAGCGGTAGCTACAAAAATGTTGCAAGAATCATTGCGGGACCAAGGCCACATTGTTATAGTGATATGTGATCTATAAGTTGGAATGATCGATATTCAAGTTAAAAGTTACATAGTAAATAAACAACTTACGCCCAAGTTATGTACATTGTTCTAACCTTAGAGAATAATGGATTTTGATAAGATTTTTAGGGCTGTAAATCAATTCTCTGTGTACATAGTTCAGTCGATAGACCAATGGTTAAACCTTCTCAAAAGCTGAATAACCTCGTGGTGTCTAGAGCCGAAAATTGGAGGATTTTGGAGAATTCACATGTTAAGAGAAACCCGCCTTTAAGTCTGAAACCTTCAAGGACCGAGTTTGTTATGTATAATGTCCACATTTCCTGCGGAACACTTTCTATTTGAATATAGAGTATGGAAAAGCTTCAGTTCATCCAGTAAATTTCCTTTAAATTGTACCCGGGACTTTCAGAAATAATAAGTATCAGGCCGCTTAAAAATATCCATTGTTACAAATAGAATGTATTGAACAGCAATTCCATACACTGTGTATAAGTATAATCTCCAGCGGGCCAGTTGAGCGAGGACACATTGTTTTTGATAAGGACAATTCTTGGATAGATTTAGGCAAAGAATCCCCAGAAAAATACGGCAATTGTCATGAGAAGGACAGCGTTAACATTACAGAAGGTTTTCCAGAACGGTTTTTCATTGATGTCCAGCTGTTTGGCGTCGATAGCAGCCTGTTCTTCCTCTGACAGTGTTTCGCCGTGGACAATCTTCTCGATTCCACACACCCAGTTACCAACTTTACGGATACAACTCTCTTCTTGGTCAGCTAGAGAAAAAAAGTACACGTTTTAATTAAATGTTTATGAAATAGAAATATCTGAGCTAGCGTAATAGGGGAGACCGGGGCTAGTTCCACCCTTTTTTCTTAAAATCGCTATTTGTCAAAAAGTATTCGAGCCTTTTAAAAAGCAGCTAATTTTTTGGAAAGGCTGACACCAGAATGCTCAGAAATTTGGTTTGAATCAACCTGCAATCAGGACTTGGTGGTTTGATTGTTTCAAGTGCAATATTATTACTAGACATGAAACAATTACAGGGAACCACTTTAGGTACACTTTATAGATTCAGGGTCAATAGGGAGCGAGAGTATATCTTGAGAAATCCACAAATTTCCTGTCATTGGTGCTGTCTTTGCTCATGACATGCTTTGCTCTTTATAATTCGAGCGTGACGCTCAGTTCTGACGCTGTGGAACAAAAAAACGTCAATCCAGCTGACAACGTCATCAAAAATGTCATCAGTATATCAGGATATGGCGAAATCTCTCGAGACCCCCAGGCCCTATATGAGCTGATCCACAACCAGGATTCGTCCCGTCACGGGAACCCCGAACGATGTAGTATATGTAACATTCAGGGCCAGCGATGTGTGATTTACTCCACTCATAAATTAAAGTGGCATGAGTTGCCAAATTATTGATATTTTGACGTTAGAACAGCATGTTGAAATTATTGGCTATTTTTCTTAAGACGTATAATTCAGAAGCTTTTGAGTGCTTCTAGTCTCGGAAATGTACAATAAAGTATTGTTTTGAACTAACTTTGGCTTAGAATGAATGAATGGTCGTCCCGGTTATTTAAATTTTGTTGACTTTTCGAACACGTTTTCGGTTCGTACAGGCCACATTCTGTATAGATTTTCCTCATTCCAACGCCAATCGTTTAGTTTTTCCAAAGCCTCTTACTGTGGTGCCGATCAGAAATTAGGAAAAAGTGTGAATTTTGGCAGCTCATGTCACCTAAAGGTTATTTAAGAATAAATCAAACTTATCTGCAGGATTACTATTTCAAAATGACATAGCCGTCTTAAAATGTTGTCGTTAACATTTAACAGCTTAGTCGGCTTAATCTCGTGTTAGTGAGCCTAATGAACTTTATGAAATAGCCCATGTTCAATACAATCACTCAAACCCTACTAGGATCCGCTGGAGTAAGAATGTATTGAATACATACCTTGGTGATCGTGTGGATCTTCATGTTTAATTTCTTCATCTTTGTCAGCTGTTATATCTATCCTCTCTTTCTTACTGTGACGTGTCCAGAATGTCAGTCGGTATAACTGTGTTGAAATGAAAAGGGACAAGGCTCAATAAATGTATTCTAATATATTGGCTTAATTTTATCACAATGATGTTAAATGATCAGCCTGGAATTAAAAATGCGAAAAAGATTGTAAAAATATTTTTTAAAATTCAAATTGTTGCACTTCACAATGACAATATGCCCTTTTTTCCAAGTTGGAATAATACAAAGAGCTCGTAATGTAACCATCAACATAACTTCTGGTAGTTTTAATTGTCGGAATAAACTCAGAAACGAAACTGTTTTTTATCACAAGTAGGCCTAGTGCAATGTAGACTTATTAACAATTTCTTGAAAGCATTTCTGACTTTACACTAAATCCCTTTGCAACCAGGTTTTGGATATTTCTCAAACACTTACATGTACATCATCAATTGGTTTGGTGAGTAAACTGATGATAGTAGCGGCGATTACGACCACACCAAAGAGGATGATTCCAAAGTGAAGGTAATGGACGTCTTTAATAATGGACGGTCTTGGGTCCGGACAAAGACTGCCACATGGCGGCACCGTGTACACATACTCCCAGATAAATCGCACCATACCCACAACTAACCCGATCATCAAGCCCCAGAAGGCTCCCTGTTAAACAGAAAATACACGATTGCTGTACATGAACCAATTAGATGGGTTTACGCTTGATATACCTCTGCTGCATTCATCGCAGACTTCTTCTTGCCACTCCAAATAAGTTAATTGTTAAAATCATCATGGTGAAACACCCAAACCCAACAATAATGTTAATCTTTTAAGAATAATTATATTTAAAGACAAAGACAGATTGACATTAAATTGTTTTACTAAAAGATAAACTTCTTTAGATTCATTGTCTGTTTCCCACCCAACTCATGAGTCGTTACCCAGGAGAGCAAATTTGGCTTTCTTTGCGGAAGCAGTTCGTGCGGATTAAAGTGGCATAAGCTGCCTGAATGTTGGTATTTTGACGTTAAACAGAATGTTGAAATTATTGGATATTTTTCTCAAGACGTATAAATCATGAGCTTTTTAGTGCTTCTATTATTGAGATAGTACGATAAAGTACTGTTTTCAACTAACTTTGTCTTAGAATGAATGTATGGTCGTCCCGGTTATTAACATTTTGTTTACTTATCGAACACGTTTTCGGTTCGTACTGGTCACATACTGTATGAATTTTCCTCATTCCAACGCCAATCATTTAGTTTTTCGATGGCCTTCAAAGCCTCTTACTGTGGTGACGATCAGAAATTATGAAAGAAGTGTGAATTTTGGCAGCTCTTACCACTTTAAATAAGTACGGGTCATCTGTGACATATAACCGTAATGAACTAGCAGATTACCTTTTCGTTAATTCTCTTCCAGAAAACGGCCAGAACGTAGACAGCACAGACTGGCGGTGCCAAGTAACTCGTCACGGCTTGGATGTAGTGAAACAACTGTCCAACATTCTGGACAATGGGAATCCATGCAATACCAACTGCCACCAAAACAATAACACAGCATCTACAATACAAAAAACACACGATGTTTTGTAGTCCCAATGGAAATAGCCCATTTAACATGACGTTCCTAGGACTGTTTCTCAAAATGTTTAGGCCCGACGTGATGTGTAGGGTAACTCTCATGAAAACATAGGGCTACCTCGAGCATTGAGTTACGACCAGTCGCTATGTAAGTCAGATCGGGTGTAAATGTTTTGAGAAATAGGATACACATGGTCGAGGAAATTCAGACCCTATTGCTTCAGAACAATTCTCGAGAAACATTGCCGGATTCTTCCGATTGTTCTGAATAGATTTTCTAAAGCCTCAAATAATAAAAGTGAAAATTATTTTTGGTTAAGATGCACCCAATATCGTTTCCTGAATATCTGTAGGACACAAACAAGGAGTTAAGCTCATTGTATACGAGAACGCCATGCGTGGGAAAACTAATTCTTAAGGCCAAATTTACCTGCCGACAATAAGGAGTTCGATTTCGCTGGCGTTTTTACGGATCCGTCTCCAGATGTCCATAGTGAAGATGGTACTGCTGCTGTTAAAAATGGATGTTAGAGACGAGATAAGGGCTGACATCATCACCGCCATCATGAGGCCACGAAGTGCGTTTGGCATGACTTTGAGTACAAGCCTTGGGTAAGCGATGTTTGTACATCCACTCCTACTTCCACACACACTTTCACAGATATCAGGATCAGCACAACCCACAGTGTCTACAAGGGAAACGGTCATTATTCTGAGGAAATCTGGCTGTTAGAAGGGCAATGTTGATCAGTACAACACACGTGTAAGTTGTATATATACAGGAAGATCGGACCAAGTAAAATAATGACTAATTGAATATATTTACAAAATAAAATTTAATTTAGTATTCGATGGATATATCTTAGTTTTGTATACGTCTTCTCTTCTATTGATGTTGTTGGAAGTAAGTTGAATAGGCCATCAAATAAGATATCTGCCTGGAATACCTGTGTGTTTAGAATGTAAACACTTTACCTGGGAACATAATTCTTGCAATCATTCCTGGGAATACAATGAGCCACATAGGGAGGAATTTCAACCAGCCAGCCAATATAGTACCACCCTTAGCGTGACTGATGTTCTTAGCAGCCAATGCTCTTTGTACTATCACCTATTTTAGAGAAAATATGGGGTTTAAATTAGTATTGTTTATTCCACTGACAAAATTAGAGGAATGACACCGTCATTTCCAAATAAGAAAGAATACAAAATTAAAGTTAACATGTTAGATGATTTATGGAGTAGGGTTAAACTTTTATCGAAAAACAATCCAGAACTCGACCGTAGCTGATTGGACAATTTCCTGACCAACCGACGGATGGAGTCTGGTTTGATAGCAGAAAATCACCTTTTCTTGGCATAAATCCGATTCTATTCGATGATTAAACAAACATGAACATATGAATGAAATAATCTTGCGTACGGCATTAAACCCCAATCCAACAGATGAAGCCATATATTTCACCTCCGGGCTGACTACATACTTAAACTTTACTCAGAATCGGAATGGCTCAAACCCGGATGTATAAATTGTATATTAAGATAAGAAATTATGATAAGTCTCTATCAATTTTAAGCAGCCTCTCCAAGTTTGCATGGGACATAAAGCACCCGGATTATATTGTTGTTAAAATCAGGGTCAACAAAGCAACGGCAAAGTTTAAGGAAAGATATTAAAGAGCTTGTAAATCCATAATTGTATTGTGTATTAATTGTATAAAATGGAAAAAGCGACAATTTACAGTTTGGAAAGGTTAAACGGCACATAGCTTATGGAGAATATTTTCAATAGATACACCAGATCGAATTGAACAAACATAGAAAAGAAAAACGAGAACTACAACTCAAATATCTCCTGAAAGTGGACATACAGGTGATGGAAATTCAGATTTTGAATAAAAAACATTAAAGGGGCATGAGCTGCCAAAATTCACACTTTTTTCATAATTTCTGATCGCCACGACAGTAAGATGCTTTGAAAGCCATCGAAAAACTAAATGATTGGCGTTGGAATAAGGAAAATCCATACAGTATATGGCCTGTACGAACCGAAAACGTTAAAGAAAAATAAACAAAATTTAAATAACGGGGACGACCATTCATTCATTCTAAGCCAAGGTTTGTTCAAAACAATACTTTATCGTACATTTTCGAGAGTAGAAGCACTAAAAAGCTTCTAAATTATACGTCTTAAGAAAAATAGCCAATAATTTCAACATTCTGTTTCAACGCCTTGAAATGTCAACATTTTGGCAGCTCATGCCACTTTAAAGCAATCGCTATAATAAAATCAACAGGGACAAACAACCAAAGACACACACGGCAAACGTTCAAACAAGCTGTCACAATCACCAGATCAAAAGTTAAAATGACGGTATAACCTGATCAGCGCACCAGTACCATACAGATGATATCGTTAGACCAAGTGTGGCACCTAACCAAGGGAGGTCACTCTTCATTCCCCGAAAAGCATGGAAAGCATCCACAGGCGGGAGACCACACTTTGATGAGGAATTCAAAACAGCTTCGGGTGCCGCGGACGAAAATTTAACTTCGATCTGATTATATCCTCCAATAGCTTGAAAACCTTAAGAAACATGATAGATAATTGTCATTTGTAATCTATCGCATTATAGCTAACGGGTACTAGGACCAAGTTCACAATGACGAAAGCATCACCAAGTCATTTCACCGCAGCAATTCTTTTAAGAATACAACAGCGTCTTTGTCCACCAAAATACAGAATACTGACCAATTACAACACTCACGGAGACTACATCTTAGGAAAAGTTAAAGAACAAATTCACATGTAAGCAGATTCTTAAAACAACCAAGATAAGGGAGTGTCTAAAGCTTTGTTCAATGTAATCACCAACTCGAGATACTCGCTATAGATTTTACACGGTCATAGATATAATGCAAGAAGGTATAATAAAAAAGACAACACGAAAATTCAAGGACAGGTGATCGGCTGGTCATTAACTTCATTACTTAGAAATGCATATGAGCTGGTGTATCTTTAGAAAAGACAGTAGTTTTATTAAAGATTTAGTTAATATTGTTAGAGGATTGTTAATATAAATACAAGAAGAAATGGGTTAAGCTGTACACATGGGCACTTATCGGGACAGACTTTTTGCCGAAGCTGTTTTTGTTAGCATATATGGTTACCAATGCGTTTTCATTCGGATGGATTAGTTAAAGTAGTATCGTTTAGATAGAAATTTCACACGAATGAATCTTCACACCTGATCTGAGCACCAGTACCAAATTGAGGAAATAGTTAACCCGAACATGATACCAGGCCAGGGAAGTCCACCGTCTGTGGCAGACCGGATGAGATGGTAGGAGTTCTCCGGCGGATAACCACACTTAACCACCTTGGAGTTTACGGAGGGATAACGTGTGGTGTTCGGCCAAGCGGCAAAGAATTTTCTTTCAATGTTTTCATATCCTCCGACTCTAATGAAACCTGAAGCATTTTGAAGACAATGACAAACGTGAATACACTGGAATACAATGTAGATACAACAATAAAAACGTTGAAGAGAAAAGTATGACATCATTTTCTAATTGGCGATGTACATTGTAGATGAATTATAAAGGCATGAAAATATAAAAATGATGGATGATCCATATATAAGAGACAAAACCACGACATTAACTATGATATAATCAACAATGGTACATGCCGTGGGTTAACTCTACAACTGGAAACATGCAATCCCAATCATCGTTTTAAATACAGATATTTCTTCATGAAATGCTCTAATAAACATATGCTTGTACAGTTAAAGCTTACTGGTGTATTACAATAGGCTTACATGTACTATGTGCTAAATTCATCCGAAAATAAGGTACATTTTATTCCGGAAGATCGAATTAATTGAAATTAATCCTTTCTGATAATCCATTTTACTAAAATGCTAACACTCTTCCACTCTTGGTCGTAAATATATTTAGACGACAAATCAAAGAACTATAACTCATTGTGATTTGGTGTTACTGTTTCAAGTATAAGCGAAGTCATATAGAGACAACATTCTAGGGTTTTGATTGGGCACTATTTTTCTCTCAGCAACACTATGAAAGCATAATGCCCTGAACGAAAAGCAATAATAGGTAATTAATACTTTAGTACATCACATGATGAATTTTAGGGTTTTGACTGGATAAACAGACCAGTACTATTTGCAATAGTGCCCGTCTGAGCGGACATTATCGCATGTCAGGCTTCGCGAGCTCGGGCACTATTTTCCCCTCAGCAACACTATGAAAGCATAATGCCCTGAACGAAAAGCAATAATAGGTAATTAATACTTTAGTACATCACATGATAAATTCTACGGTTTTGATTGGATAAACAGACGAGCACTATTTGCAATAGTGCCCGCCTGAGCGGGCTTTATCATACGTCAGGCTCTGCTCGCTCGGGCACTGTGCCCTGAGCGAGAGGCAATAATAGGTAATTAATACTTACTAAGTATCATAAGAATGACGGCTCCAATAATCATAATGATAGTTTGTGCGAAGTCAGTCCAGATAACAGCAGTTAGACCACCTATAAACATAAACAAAAGTCTGATCAGAAAAATATATATAAGCTGATAGGATTCTATGAGATTGACCACCAACAATAGTGCAAACGGCAAATTTACTGACCAAATACGGACTGTTTTTAGTACCCTCTAATTCTCCCTGTTTGGGAGATAACTAAGTTGTTATTTTTTGTAACGAACACACAGGCTGTTATGTTGTTCTTTTTGACAAATCAAGCCTATTGCGTGTGGGCATATTGCAAGGTATATGAATTTTTCGGTCTCTGTTTTTAATGAAATATATTTATAAATTTCCACAGATTTGGGCCTGTAAGATTATTGGTAAATTCCTGCTGTTTCCTGTTCTATGTCACTGGACAGGAAGAGAGGATGAGGAGTTCTCCAGTTGTTGTTGTAATCATTATACTCACCAGCAATAGTGAAAAGAGCCGAAATCAGGAGAAGGATGATGACGGCCACGTAGAGATTTAAATCCAATGATTGGGTAATGAAAATGGCGCCTGCGTACAGATCAGCCTGTGAAAATGTACAAAATGGTTCTGAATTTACCAAGTTTAAGATATTGGACTGGGATAAATTCAACAAGTTTCTAAATAGATTGAAAGATCAATTGAGGATTTAAGTTGCGTTTATCAAATCTAATGAAACAGAAAGGATAGAAAAAATTAGCCTGAATGTAAAATAAACGAAGAAAACAACGGTAAAACTACGTGTTGTAATAACGGATAATACGCATTTTGTAGGCTATTCAATATTTATTGCTTCAGATTTAAACTCAATTAGAAAAAAAACAACTTCATTTTATTGCAATACGATTAATTATTAAATTTTAATCGATACATTCATAGACTTGACTGTCTTCAGCCGAGGTCTCAGACAAAGGCAACACGTTTTTATATATTTCACAGGTCTCAACGATATGCCCGTTTTTAACACAATTGGAAACTTGTCTGCATGGTTATTTTAGACAAGAAGATTTGCCCGTGTGTTTTAGTGTTCAAAAATATACAGTTTAACGTTAATGCTTCGTATGATATATATCAGTGTTGAATAGATTTGTGTTATCTGACAAGAGAAACCCATATAGGTAATGGTCGACAATTTGACGACGAGGGTTGAAACAGTGTATGCGTCACGTGAACCATTGCGGATAATGTCCGAGATTAACCCAAATCTGTCCTCTAAAATCGATATTAGAACTATGTAACCCCAACAAACAGAGTTGCAATTACGATAAAAAGTGGCGTTTCTTGGAGACCAAACCGTCCCTCCCTAATTAACAACAGATTGCCTCGAGTAAAAGACACTTTTTGCCAAATCGGGATTATTGGAATAAGCAGTGGACCTAGTTCTGTGTCTGAACAGATTTCAGAGGATGCGTTTATCTCTGATTTAGAAAGGTTGTTCTTACCGAGATTTTGGTAAATACGTATAGAAGAAGGGCCAAACACGACAGGTATACCCTGATTCTCTGCCCTCCGAACCGCTTCTTGAGATATTCTGGCATGGTAAACACCTGTAATTAAAATTGAAACAAATTAACACCTGTACTATCTTGTTGTGACATGGGTAGATGTTTTAGTTTGATATCTCACGTTGATTGATTGGTTGATGTTTTACTCCTCACTCAATATTGTTTCACGTATATAACGGCGTTGCCAGTTTAAGTGGGTGAGGAAACCGGGTTCTTCGGCGAGTACTTGAAAACTCTTCCATGTGCGGCGACCGAGTGAAAATCCACTCAGTGTAAAGTTTCAGTTCTATAAGAACTCTCTTCTGATACCAACAATAAATATTTACGTTAATGTAGTTTTCAAAGCAGCATCCACCCCTGCTGCATCCCAAAAAGTGTACTCATACATATTTGAATTTTGTCCGTTATTGAACAAATCTTTGGTTCGGTCAGGTCAATGGCTTTACCGATATTTCTTTACTGATATTCCTTTAGTTTTGCAAGGTACTTCAAACACTACCCATTTCTTATAAAAATATTATGAAAAACAAAATGCCACTTAAACGTACATTTCTGCGTTTGGTATCAATGAAAAGTGTCTTCTTTGTGCTTTTTGACAAATATAACAAACAATTAGCAAATGTTGATTCAACGAAAATGTGTCTGTAGTTGGCAGCTCGCGCTAATTTAATATTTTCTTCATTTCAAATCTGACGCTTACCCCTGCGGCGATGTACACAGGCACAAAGAGCCAACCCAGAATCATGAGGATGAAGATTGCCTGAAAGAAACAAACAAAAGTTACTTGAAACTTTAACAATTTGTTTATAACACTCTATATAACATTTAATTGGTGTTAATTGAAAAATCTATCTGCTATTTCCATTACATCCCGATTCCAAAGTATTATAATTTTCAAGTACGACAAAACAAAAGACAGTTTGTTTAAGCATATTGTTTTACATAATGATATCCCTGTGGTACTATCGTTTCCGCTGAAAAACTGTAAATCGATCCGACAAACTAAGGCTTTACCTAAAAAATACTGGCTTTTTGGGTTAAGCATTTAGAGAAATGTTTTCTTTTTTGAAAATGTAGTCACCGCTGACTAAATATGTGTAAGAACTATGTAAATGTACTAATGTGCTTAGAACATTCGCTTAGATACTTAGAACATGTTTCAAGGACGTTACTAAGCTAAAACCAAAACCAATCGAGACGAATGAGGACAAATCGATTCTTCTGATAAACACACCAGCTGCGGATTAACTGAGACAAGGAATTCTCTTTTTTACAGCGAAAGTTTTACCGTGTAACCCAATATTGTTAGATTCATGGGCAGTATTTGAACCCTCTCCGTCTTAATGGGGTCAACGTTCTTTCAACTTAAATGGACATTTCCAAGACTGATTCCTATTTTCACTTCATGGGGAAAATAGCTCAGAATTATAAAATTTTCTTTCATTGGGAATACCTTTTTTTAAATTTCGCCAAATAATGACTTATATTTCATTTTTAACATTTTACTTCAACTAAGGATATTTGTTTAACACTATGACTTTTTGACAACATCAGATTGTCATTTGAAGGTATATACTTACATTGAGTTCAAAGACAGCTATTCCAATTCCACTGGCTGCCCCTGACCCAGCTAAACCAATGAAATGACCACTACCAATATTACTGGCAAATAAGGAGGCACCAACCTGAAACATACCACAAATCACAAATCAATGCGAAGTATTTTAGGTCCGTGTAACGTTCGTTAATTCAATTTTCATTTTTTGACATTGCGAAATGAAAATTGGAAATGACCATTTTTAAGTTCAATTTTTCATTTTCATTTTCTACATTTTGAAAAGAAGAAATGAAAATTGAAATTTGACGTTCAAATTTCAATTTTTGTTTTCTATGTTTTCAACACACAAATCAAAAATTGAAAAATGACGGTCATTTTTCAATTTTCATTTTGCCTTTTCGCTCTACACGAAACGAATATTGAAAATTGTAACCTTCGTCAATGTTTCAATTTTCAATTGGTCGAAGTCAGTCCCCAAACACAACTGCGCAAGACACAAACCACCAAAGCGAACAGCCCTTGTGGAGCAAGCCGGTTAGAGCAAAACTGACGGCCCCTGTGGAGCACAAAAAACACTTTCTTTAAAGCAAAGAATCCTAAAACAATGACTGCTTTATGAAAATCATAGGAGTAAGATTTCCAGGACATATAACATTCGAGTAAGGCAGGTACGCCACAGATTAGCATTAAAATTGGCCCTGGAACCACGCTATTGGCGATGTGCTCCTCAAAGGATGTTGGTATTTTAAGGCTAATTAAAAGTCAAATTAAGGATTTTCTCATCAGAATGTGTTCATTAGACTAAAAGGAGACAAAAACAATCAACAGTTTCTTAAAATCGTGCTTTGTGCCTCGCTCTTGGCGATATGCCCTCCACAGGATGTTGAGGTTTTTAGACTAATTAAACGTCAAATTAACGATTTCTTCATCAGAGTGTGTTCATTAGGCTCTAGGGAGACAGAAACAATCAAAAGTTTTATTAAAATCGCCTAACGTGCCTCGCTATATTGGCGATGTGCTCCACAAGGGATGTTTGTGTTTAAAGGCTAATTAAAACACCAACACCCCTTGTTGAACACATCGCCAACAGCGAGGCACTTTGGGCGATTTTGATAAAACTGTTGATTGTTTCCGTCTTCCTAGAGTCTAATGGCCACATTCTGATAAAGAAATCGTGACTTTGACCTTTAATTAGTCTTGAACACCAACATCCCTTGTGAAACATATCGCCAATAGTATGGGCTGATCAAGGGGGTGCCCAGGGGGTCAGCCCCCCCCCCTCCTTTTTTTCTTGAGCAAAATAAGAAAAAATGAATAAGAGAAAAAAAAAGAAACGGGGATCAAAATGTACCATTATGTATCCAATCTATTAAATGCAAGGTCTGCCATGCAGTTTCATGTCGTCTTTAGTTTGGCGGTAACCATGGTGATGCATGTATGTTTTTTTAATTATTTTTGCGCCATAGTCCGTGTTGCAGTGTTAAGCAACGTGTTGCATGGCTCTAACAATGAACAAGCTAAATATGAGAAGAATGCACTTTCTGGGTGCGAAGAGGCCAATAGCCAGGCACATTAAGCGATTTTAACAAAATCTTTGATTGTTTCTGTCTCCTTAATAGAGTCTAATAAACACATTCTGATGAAGAAATCGTGAATTTGACTTTTGATTAGCCTAAAAACACCAACATCCCTTGTGGGGCACATCACCATTAGCGTGGTTTCAGGGCCAATTTTAATGCTATTCTGTGGCGTACCTGCCTAACTCTGAGGTTTTAGGTCTTGGAAATCTTACTCCTCTGATTTTAGTAAAGCAGTCCTTGTTTTAAGAGTCTTTTGTTTTAGAGAAAGTCGCGTGTTATTTTGTGCTCCGCAAGGGCTGTAAGTTTTGCTCTACCTGGCCTGCTTCACAAGGGCTACGGCAATGCGTATTGCGGTTTGCTTCGGTGTTTTGTGACTTGCGCAGTGTGTTTCATTGACGAAGGTTACAACTTTCAATATTCGTTTCATCATCATTTTTCTATTTTTAATTTGTGTGTTGAATAGAGAGAAAACAAAAATTGAAAATTGAACGTCAAATTTCAATTTTTATTTCTTCTTTTCAAAAAGTAGAAAACGAAAATGAAAAATTGACCTTAAAATGGTCATTTCCAAACTTCATTTTGCGATATCAAAAATTGAAAATTGAATTAACGAACGTTACACGGACCATTTTATTTAATCATTGGGACGAATGATCGTGTTTAAAACGGTGTCCTTAAATTTTAAACTTTATATGAAATGCCCTCTTCAGACAATTTAACTCATACGTTTTTTAATTTTTATACTAATGATCTTTTCATCATTCGATTGATATTTATATATCAGTCAAATTTTGAGCGTGGTTGGCTGGTTGGTTGTTTTAGCTTACTGGCGCGTCAAAAAATAACGTCCAGAGTGTCCATAGGATTAAGAGCCCGTTTTCTTGTCGCAACGTTGCCATATATGTGAAATATGTTTGAATGAGGCGTATATCAACGAATAATTGATTGTAATTCTACCACGGGTGTGTCTTAACCAGTCGTAGATAATAAATAGCTCGATTTCATTTAATCGCATTATTTTGCCGGTCTTGATTCTATCCGGTATAGGACAGATTTATATGCTAAATAACCAGGATATTGCACATTCATAGTTCTCAGTGCTATTTTTATTACAATCCAGAAAACCGTTGAAACCATTGATTAAATCAGTTTTGAGCTTTAATATATATTAAGCAGATTGAGAGAAGGCTAGGTGTCAATGCTTTTTTGTAGAAATCTCGAGATGCAAAGTGTAAGTTAAAGCAGTTGAAAGGCGTCTTTTAAGACCAAACCCTGAAACTGGGGTACCTACATAAGCTGTCTTTTTTCTCACTGTATGTATATGCTATAGGAATTTATTCAGCTTTCATTCAAGACAGATATATAACGTCTATTATGTAGGAGACGTCGGGTCAAACCTCTCAGCATATGTGTAGAGCAAAATTCAAAGTCCAATGTATCTGCACATCTCACATTTAATGCAAACATTCTATGTCTTCAAGAGATTAGGTTTCTTGTACAGGCCAAGATTACGACGGCCCGCTTTTTATGGATCCTTTTTTTAAAAACTGCATTGAAAGCAAAGTGTGTTTTAGTGTATAGATTTATTACAAAAGCTACATGTATAAACCTGTATGTTTGGTTATGTATAAGTAAATATATCTTAACAGCTCGCTCGCAATGTTTACACAAACCATGCGAGGAATTTACCCTGTCTCTGAATATAGTATTGAATATTAATAGAAAAACTATTTCAAAGTGCATGGAAACTAAAGCTTTGTCCTGCTCTATGTAAATGTTGAAATGGTGGTGTTTATTAAATATTCTAGTTTGTTTTCAGGTAAAGCGGGTACTTCGCTTTGAAGAGCGGAACCGAGCTAATTAATTTTCTACTTGAACTGTTACACTGCACGAAAAAAAAGAGTAATTGAAGAACATACTGTACATACAACTGCTTTGAAGTCTAACTGGTTTTAATACAAAGCCTACATTGTACTTCTACGACTGAATTTAAATAATGTCTGTGAATTGACCGATTGCTTAATAACGTCACTTGGAAATTACGGGCAAAGCATCTCGGGGGATTGAGGGATGTTAAAATAATTTTAAAATATGGCGGAAGAAATAATACTGTATCGAACAGAAGACGTATAAGGCGTAACGTTACCAAAAAAATGTGTGGATAAAAACAGGTTATGTCATCAATGTTTTCCCATAAAAGTGACACCTTGTTAAGTACCAATAAAGAAAATGGCTAACTGAGGTACATTTTACCCAGAAAGCTTTGCGTAATTCTATGTGACGTCATCAGGCTCGGCGGCTATTATCGAGTTTTAATGATTATTTCGTTTAAGTTATTATCATGAATGTTATGATGGTATATGAGAGGTAAGTTAATAAAGACCGTAGCATACCAATTACTATTTATAATCGAGTCCTTATAACTCCTATTAGTGATGCCTTTGACTGCAATTCCCTATACATGCAACATACCGATCGCTTAATGACGTCATCAGTACATACTGACGGGGCCAACATGGCCGACCGAAAATATTCTCCATAGGAAAGTATGTAGGCCTACAGTCATGCATGGCGCTGCAAGGGCTTGTAATGAAGCGGTCAATTAAAACAAAACTTCTCAAACTTAAGAAGGAACGGCATAAACACACTTAAACAATAATAATATGTACGTCAACGTTGCCAGGAGGATTGTAGTCGCATAGAGTGTATTGTTATTCACTTACCGGTATCCAATGCATACTTCTCCCAGCCAAGAAATATCCACCAACGCTTCCTCGGTTCCGACATGATGACTGAAATATAAAGTAAAATAACATCATAGAAAGCACAATGCCGAGTCTATGGTTAACAGAAAGTTTCCAAATGTCGAGAAAAAGAAAATTATGAATCTGTAAATAAAAGAGAACCCATTTTCTCCAGGGTTATTGGCGAAAAGGTGTATTCACTGAAGACAATTATTTTAAAGTCAAACCTTTTGTGTTTATATGTTTGCATGTTTAACTTTGAGGCTTCAGTCGACCTTTCTTATCGTTTTTTTATTTTATTTTTGTTTTTCTTTATTTTACTTTGACGCTGCATTTAACCGAGCAATAATATGTGATATGTATGGATAAAGTATTAAGAAGTATCGGAAGTGATTGAATAAATGTTAATGTGGCCAAAGAAAGCCATATTCTATAAGTATAGGCCTTTATGAGCGGTTTTGGTATGTGTATAAAACAGGCCGAACCTTAGACCGTCAAAATTGCATATGGGAAGGAATACGAAGAAGTGCAAACATGCTGTGTTGATCAAATTACTAGTCACAGATTGACACACGTACATTTACACGTGAAATGCTATTGTTAACTGACCTAGTCAACCGCCTGGTGCCTTTCTAGTTCAAGTGCTCGAGGAATCCCTTAACAATAGGTCAAAATTGGCAACAACACCAAACCATTTCTTTAAAAAGGCTATATTATTTTCGTTATTTAAAAAAAATGGCTATATCTATCCTTGTAAATAAGTTGCCTAAAACAAAATAAAAAAAGAAGTGTCAATTTCACAGTTGTAGTCTATGTCATGAATATTAATTCACCTTTAGTAACGTTAATGTAAGTTTTAGAAGTTATAGATAAAGTGACATGAGTTTTCAATTGAGATATATGACTAGGATAAATCACACATCGTTCTATACAAATTCACAGAACTGTTATATGGTATGATATTGAAGCGCCCCTTTTAAATTACAAAGTTTTATGAGCCTCTGACGAGACAGTCGTGAAATGTCTAAAGCTTATAATATATGACCATGCTAGTATGGCACCTCTTGTAATGCCTGTAATAAAGGTTCTGGCTCATCCACGTGTACGTTTTACTGTCCATTAAAGGATGGGGATTGTTGATTGATATGTTTCACTTCACTCAAGATTATTTCACTTTCATGACGGAGAAAACCGGGCTCTTTGTTCGGAGGAATCCACTACCTTTGGCGAATACCGGGCAACTCTTTCACAACGGGTGATCGAGTGGAGGGGGGATGTTTTTAATGAAAGTGACAACAGAATCTGTACGTCTCATTCCCATCAATAACCTGACAGCTCTGGACAAGATTGGCGATCTGTATGTTTATCTTAATGCAAGTTCAGAATGTCTTCCCCATCTTGGATATATTTTGTGTGGGCCCCTATGATCTCCTGGGTACCCTATCCCCCGACTCCCAGATGACCTTCGTGGAAGTTTCTGCAAGTTCATGAATTATCTTAATGTATACGAATAGTCGATTATTGTCTGGAAAAAGTCGGAGACCACCTTCAAACCCGTCAATAGCCTTAAGTATTTCGATTATAGGTCAAAATACCATCAAAAATATCCCCCGTCAAACGCAATGATTACATACATACTCATTCACTGAAAGGTGGCGAACACGCGGTTAATTCAACATGTAGCCGGCTAACGAGGATTGTTTGATGGGTCGTAAACATCATTAACATGATAGACAAAATTCAGAGTTTGGAAAATCCAGGGTATACTTCAAGAGAAACGGGAGACTTCAAGGGGAAAATGTCGAATTCGCAACTTTACTTACAAAATATACAGCTTTACTTACAATGCGTTTGTCAAAAACTTTTGGCTTGCCTAGGTTTTATGAAAGACACACAGAAATATGATCCTTTATTAATTGACTGTGCAAGTTATTACTCGAATACGACCTTCGCGGCCGGGTAATATCAGCAGACGAATCAAGTTCGTATTAGCCGTAGGGCTGTATTGGCCGAGTTCAAGTCATATTGGCCGAGTTCAAGTCATATTGGCCGAGTTCAAGTCATATAGGCCGAGTTCAAGTCATATTGGCCGAGTTCAAGTCATATTGGCCGAGTTCAAGTCATATTGGCCGAGTTCAAGTCATATTGGCCGAGTTCAAGTCATATAGGCCGAGTTCAAGTCATATTGGCCGAGTTCACGGAGTGCGGCTGAAGACGCAATTAACATGTGAGTCGTGACGTCTCAGAGTTTGACAGAAGCAGACGACAGATGTTGATATCAAAATGTCTACACTAGAGCGCGTTGTACAAGGTCTTATTGACAGGATATTAGAGTTGGAAGAAAAAACTACTGTAAGTGAATCCGATTGCCGTTTTAGTACAGCTCAAGAGGAAGAAACTTCTCTACTTATCCAGGAACAAAAACACAGAAAGAAAAACAATGTCGGGCGTCAATTTGTTTAAAGCATCCAACAAACGAATGGAAATAACTTCCACAGTCTATTAATAAAAATATTATGAATTGAGTGTTTGCGTATTGCCATGGCATTGGCCTTCGGGTGGTTATATTGACCCTCGGCCTGCGGCCTCGGGCCAATACGGCCACCCTCAGGCCAATACCAAGGCAATACGAAAACACTCGATTAATAACATATATTATTAATTGACTTTCAATGTTATTGGCATAATACGGAGAAACGGTCATACTCATACAGGGCTTACCAGGGCCAATACGAACAAACTGGGCTAATACGAACAAACAAGGCCAATACGGACTGGGCCAATACGAGATCGAACATGGCGACCGTTTCGTTGCTATCACTTCAAAATCCCAACGCTATTTTTCTTGAATTCATCAACAGAAAAAAAGAAAATAGCCGATGTTCAGTTAAAGAAAAACAAATATTCAGTCTATTTCATTAGATAAATTAAAAATTGCATTAATAACAATTTGTAAAAATAAAGAAATATGTTCCTATGTTTTATGTACAAAAGGGGGACAACTCTTGGTACACTACGTCTAGATTTTTTAAAGAAATTTTTAAGAAAATAATGATCAACTTTCCTTGCGAATGTGTCTATTAAAACACTATTATTTTTAAATTACCAAAATATTTTATGAAAAAAAAACATTGAAAGCCAATTAATAAAATTTTCATTAATCAGGATATTCCCTATTGGCATTGTCACAGGTCCTCGGACAGCCGTATTAGCCCTCGGCCTTCGGCCTCGGACCAATACGACTATCCTCGTATCAATGCCAATAGGGAATATCCTGATTAATAACATTATATTATTTACAATGTAAGTAGGTCTACCTTGATGTTATGTGAACTCAGTAGAGCAAGGTATGAGAGATGACTTTCGACAAGAGAATAAAAGTCACAGCGTCACAGCGTCTATATCCAGACAAGGCCCAGAGTGATTCAATATTACGACCTTCATTTTGTAATCTTCATGAGATGACAAAATAAAGTTCGAAATATAGAGTCCTTCTTAAGTTCTCCCTTTTTTTATTAACGCTACTTTAATGTGAAACTGCTCAGTGGAATGTATGACTTTTTGGATGAGTCTAATGACTGCACAAGAGCACAGTAATGTATTAAGCATTCAACTCTTTTTTGTTCTATCAGTGGATACTAAAGGTCTCAAACAAATGAGAATTTCCTGATGGCTTTCACAGGCCAACCCAAAGCAATGGGTTAAATCTCATTGAAGCACTAACTGCTTAACTTTGAAACATGCGAAGAATATTGCTTGAAAACTGAAATGTGTGTGACTTATAAACACTACTATGACAAATATCCCGAGAGGCGAGATAAGTAGGAGAGCTGCATATTTACACAGATTGGAATAAATACAAATTTTGAAGAAAAAAAAAATCATATCTGAAATTGGCAACCAGTACCACTTAAAATCATTACCTTAGTGTCTAAAATTGAGCCAATGAACAAACATTCAGAGAATTCCTAGCCCTTAGTTTGCACAAGGCTAGAACCCCTCTGCTTGTCTAAACAAATTAGGTATTGTGACACGTGTTAACACATAGGCCACTTTGGTACTAACTGTATACCTTAAATCTTTATCCATACAAACATCCCCCCTCTAATATAAAGCGGTTTTATTTTGACAGTCACCTTAGTCATATTGTATGTATCAAATGTGTGATAAATTGCAAATCACAGCTAAGTTTGGTTGGTTGGTTGTTTTAGCTTATTACCTTGAGCGATTAAGAAATCTGTGATGTTTGAACACAATAAGCTAAGTTTGGATTTTCTTTCATATGGGTAAGACACCATAGACAAGAAGATTTGTTCTGTGCCCGTCTGTTTTAGTGATCATAAATAAGTATAAAAGTTCCAATGGCAAGTTTAGGGACGAGGTCACGCATTGAAGGAATAACCGAACAATTGAAAACAGATCCGTACACATATTACATTTTTTACTACTCGAAAAAGACATTGAAAGCGCAAAATTGTACTATTTTGTCAGTTAAACATAGTTTTCACACCTGTTTATCTCAAGGCATGCAAATAGCTGTTAAATGGACCAGGGCTGGATACAATACCTTGCAATTGGGGGCTAGAAGTCACTTACACGTGAGACTGGGACTGTGAATTGTCAACATCTCGCACCAAAACATATTCCCCTCGCAGAGGCTTTTCATATTTGTCCTTGAATCATTTACTTTTTCGATGATAAATCGGAATTTATGGACAAAAAATACGAATTTGAGGGGCTCTTGTCCCTACTTTTCCGAAATATCTTCCGTTCCCACAAGTCAAGTTATTTAGCCTTATTGTACATGTACTAACACTATCTTGTAATCTTTTCCGTCAATCTTTACGCGTTGTAGATTGTTTTGCAAAATGAAAAACAAGATAAAATTCTTCCGGTTCGAACAGTTTAACCTAGATGAGTATTATCCAATACAATGCGTAAAAGGACAATGTCTTCTACTGCTCCATGATAAGAAGTGGGTAAAGGTGAAAGAGGGAGTTTATAAAACGATTTAATAGCCATTTAATAGATAATGATAAATTCAAATCAGAGGTAAGACAATATCGCTATTGGGCAGAATGTCGATTTTCCCATGTGACAATTTTGATCAATCAATCATTTGGTTCGTTTTCTTTCTTGTTTAGAGAATTAGTCTGTTTCGTGCCAAAACCATGGTATATTTACAACAGCATTTAAACAAATAAAATAACTTGTTGTTACCTGGAGTACAATTCTATAGAGATACTATGTTTGTAAATCTGCGAAATTTTTTAAACTAATGAGTAATAAGTTACTCATTAGTTTAAAAAATTTCGCAGATTTACAAACATAGTTTATTCTTTAGAAAACTGGAATTCTGTGAGAATACATCTTAGCAGACGTATTTGAACTTAGATCTTAGAGATTCCATGCGTGTATATGCAAGCGCTATGTATATATTCATAGACACTAAACACTCGCGCACAGGTAAATTCTTCTTGACTAAAATGTGACGCTTTAACGTGAACGTGATAGATGTATAGAGAATAATAGTGCATATCTCAACGGGTTTACCTTACAATACCTTTATACCACGGAGTGTAGAGACAATAAACTAAGGTCAGTGTATGTATGTGAGGCGTAATTTAGCCGGTCGTTTTATTACAATAACTTCACTTCAATTACCGCCGAGCCTGATGACGTCACATAAAGTTACGCAAAGCTTTCTGGGTAAAATGTACCTCAGTTCGCCATTTTGTTTATTGGTACTTAGCAAGATGTCACTTTTTTGGAAAACATGGATGACATAACCCTGGTAACTTTACGCACTTCACGTCTTCTTTTCGATACAGTATTGTTTCTTCCGCCATATTTTAAAATTATGTTAACATCCCTCAATCCCCAGAAATGCTTTGCGCGTAATATCCAAGTGACGTCATCAAGCAATCGGCCAATTCAGCCTTGAAAATATTGTCTGGAGTAGAGGTGTAGTCCTAACTGACTTATCGACAACTGTCAGTAGTTTAGATTGAGTGCATAACTGCAGAGTCGCTGACCGATAACACAAAAAATAAAAATATAACAATAAAATGACACTTACCCATATACCGACACCAATAACGATCACAAAATACACAATAATGACTATAATATCGGACCAATGTAACGCTCCCACGGTTTGCGTTTCTTCATCCATGCTGACGCCAGTGGAAAATCAATCTCTAGTTAGCTGGATCTTCTAAAGCCTGTATGTTGTCTGACGCATGCGTAAGTCCACAACTGTTTCGCTGTTTTTGTTCAGTTTTTCAGCTGTGGCCCAGTTTAAAAAGACGAAAGCACTCAAGTGTATCCGTTATTTCTAAGCCGGACCTTTGTGACGATGAAGTTAGACCTATGGATTGAAGCTATCGTCATTTGTTCTAGCGGATATATTATAATGAATCATCGATAAAGTTCTATAATGAATCATCGATAAAGTTTTAGGTGCGTTTTTACGGGTGGGTTGGATATTGTTCTCTTTATTGGAGCGTGTCTTGTCCGTTGAAACTATTAATGTGAACTAAAGTTTGCAGTCCAAATATCATGCATGGACGTCAGTTTGCAGAAAACCCAGGTAAATCTACAGCTTCCAGGTATCTTAGCCACACATCGAGGAATAAAAAGTTAGCCAAATAAATATTCAAATGAGTGTTTAGAATCTGCAAGGACTAGCTATCGTGCAGTTGGTGGTATGTTCAACTTTACACCGATCGTAGACTGCCGGAGTTTTCTCTTGCAATGAAACCTTCATACCTGATATTATACGACTGACAATCTAACTTCATTAATCAAATTACATTGAGGGGAACTTAACAGGAATAAGCATGAAAATGAGAAAGAAGTAAGAGTGAAGCTTAAAGAATTCGGAATGATAACCAGTTAGTTATCCACGTAATATCTCACGTTAGTGCTATATATGTATTTCGCGATCGTTTTTTTTTTTGGAAAAAAATCCAGTATAAAACGAAACAAACCTCTCGAAAAAGCACACGAAATAACTTGAAGACAGAATCCACCCACGCGGCTTTCCTCAAACATCTATGTGTGTTGTTTTTTGTTTTTTTTCTCCTTGTGTTGTCTATTTTTATCTTGATCTATTTTATTATGAAAACGAATCGATGCAAACAGCAGCGGCTGGAGGAGGGTGGGGGGGGGGGGGGGGGGGGGGCAGTATAACGATCCACGTGTGTCTGATGGGTTCCTCTATTTGCCAGAACGTAGGAATTCCTACCAGTGTGTGCAGACGTCCACTAATCCTATCAGAGCAAATGAATTCCGAGCCTCCACCCTACCTCCCATCTTCGGATAACCCGGAAGGAACCGCACATTTCCGCAAGGAATACAAATGCATCAGCAATAAAATAAGTTATAGGACATAAAATAAAGAGAACAACGTGTTTCCTGTCACATAGACTCACAAAGCATGATACAGCATCCTAAAGGTATGGAATGTGATTGATTGATTGATTGTTTGGTGTTTTACGCCGCGCTCAAGATTATTTCACTTATATGGCGGCGTTGCCAGTTTTATTGTGGGAGGAAACCGGGCTCCATGCCCGGGGGAAACCCTTGACCTTCCGTTGGTAACTGGCAACCATCCCACATAGGTCGTTCGAGTGAAAACACAGTCAGAAAATTTTCCAATTTTTGGACTGAGTGGGATTCGATCCGGCACCCATTGGTGGAAGGCTGTTCGGATTGAGCGTCCAACGCTCTACCTACTGAGCGGTATGGAATGTGAATAAGAAATGACCTTAGATAGCTCGTTGCAGCCAGATACATTTTAACTTTAGATTTAAATACAGATTTTAAACCACGCAGTTTCATTGGCAATTTATTCCAGTCTCTTGGGACAGTTGAGTTAAATAAATAATACGAGATATTTGTTCTGAGGTGATGGGTATAGATATCTAATAAAAACAACATACGCCATGCTTTGATTCCGAATAGAGAATCTCATACGAACAAGAGTTGCAGACTCTGGGGCATTTCTCTTTAGCTCGATATTTTTTAATTCTCTAATATTTCGTGTCAACCAATTTTTTCAGATTTGTGTTTGTATTCGGAAAATTTATATATATTTTTTTACAGGGCCGAGGAACAGTTTTGCAGCCAAGGACTAGGTAAAGGAGTGATGGGCAGGGGTGGGTGGGGAGTCAGCTTTTTTGCTTGTTGGAAAGTGGGGGTGGGGGGGGGGTACTGGGGTATTACCGTTCAACCTTCGATTTGTTGTGTAACTTTGCACCTTCAGGATCGGGATTTGCCGAAAACACTAATATAGAACGTCCGACTTCTGCCCGGGCAACATGATTCTCACGACCTCGTTACTGACAAATGGATAGCATTTTAGAACGATGTGTTGGGTATATATGCTAAAAAAGTCACACGCCATAAAATACGATTGTTGAGAAAAGTTATACAAAAAATATGAAGATGTTAAGCAGCATGACGGGCTTCCTGTTGAGTAAGTCTTTTACCGTCAAAATCTCAACAAACAATGTGATATATTTTGTGTGATTCTTCACATCCAGAAATAGCGTTTTTCAAAATTCATGGTTGTTGATTGTTAGAATCAACATCTTGCTTTACACTGCAGCACTGACTATGACGAGAACAATTCCCAAAAACATATCGCTGTGGTTACCTTCAAACTAAAGACGATATGAGACTGGGAGACCTAGCTTCAGATTGTATATTTAATTGTCCATTTTGATTCTGTGTTCATTCCTTTCTCCGCTTTCCTTTTCTTTTCTCCTCTCCTTCTGATCCGCTGGCTCCATCGTTCCGCCCATTCTGGCTTCTTGTATTTTGACATTCGTTAGCACACATCTTCGGTTCATACAGGTTGCTGGCTGTACCAGTATTTTATATGGAAGACGGATGCGGCCATTCTCGCCCGCGTGCCGCGCCCTATAAAACACGCGGCTCGAGAACACGAGAATGCGCTATTAGGCCAAAACCGCGCGCGATTACCAACATCTCGCACTTTGTTAATCTCGACTTATCAACAAATTAAAAAACACGCGGCTCGAGAACTCGAGATTAGGCACGAGAATACGCGTCTGCATTTCCGCGTGTTCTCTAGTTCTCGCGTGGCGTGTTTTCGAATTCCAAAAAACACGCGGCTCAAGATTAAGGAACGCGCGGTTTTCCTAATCTCGCGAGTTTTTGCAAAAAAATCGCGCGGTTTTCAAAAAAATCGCGCCATTAGGCTACATTTGGTAAAATGGCGTGCTTTCTTAATCTCGTGCCGCGCGTTTTGTAAAACACGCTGCTCGAGATTAAGAAAACGCGCGGTTTTCGCTAATCTCGCGAGTTTTTGCCAAAAAATCGCGCCATTAGGCTACATTTGGTAAAACCGCGCGTTTCTTAATCTCGTGCCGCGCGTTTTGTAAAACACGCGGCTCGAGATTAAGAAACGCGCGGTTTTCGCTAATCTCGCGAGTTTTTGCAAAAAAATCGCGCGGTTTTCAAAAAAATCGCGCCATTAGGCTACATTTGGTAAAATGGCGTGCTTTCTTAATCTCGTGCCGCGCGTTTTGTAAAACACGCTGCTCGAGATTAAGAAAACGCGCGGTTTTCGCTAATCTCGCGAGTTTTTGCCAAAAAATCGCGCCATTAGGCTACATTTGGTAAAACCGCGCGTTTCTTAATCTCGTGCCGCGCGTTTTGTAAAACACGCGGCTCGAGATTAAGAAACGCGCGGTTTTTGCTAATCTCGCGAGTTTTTGCAAAAAAATCGCGCGGTTTTCAAAAAAATCGCGCCATTAGGCTACATTTGATAAAACCGCGCGTTTCTTAATCTCGTGCCGCGCGTTTTGTAAAACACGCGGCTCGAGATTAAGAAACGCGCGGTTTTCGCTAATCTCGCGAGTTTTTGCAAAAAAATCGCGCCATTAGGCTACATTTGGTAAAACCGCGCGTTTCTTAATCTCGTGCCGCGCGTTTTGTCAGTTTTTCATTGCGCAAGACCGGAAGTCTTTTGACATCGTTGAAAGGCTAGGGCGAATTTCTTCAGCACTCGTGAACGTGTACTAGATGACCTCACCAAAGGGAAAGATTTTGCGAGTGAAACGTCATTTACCCGACTCTTCATGGAGCTTCATGCAGCTATACGCTTACTCTCCACACAGTGGTGTCTCGACATTCCAGTCGCATGTTGTTGGGTTTAAAGGGACTAGTTGCATGTTATTCTTTACATTTCTCATAATGTTTCTACTAATTTGAAAAATAAGACCGATTTAACTTTGGATGAAAGGTAGTAGGTTGATTTTCATCCAAAACTGTACATATTAAAGAGTAATTAGTGGTAATTTCGTGTTACATTGTTAACTGTCTGACGGACGGTTTCGGGTGGATATAAATGGTCGTAGTCTTATCTATAGAATAGACTGCTACTTTTACTTTTGTGTTTTAGCAACCCCGGTAGCTCAGTCGACAGAGCAGTGTAGCGCCACCTAATGCAAAAAACCTACACTAACTTCTACTTGCAGATAACTTTCCAACATTGCTCTTATTTATGATCACTAAAACACACGGGCACAGGGAAAATCTTCTTGTCTAAATTAACCATGGAGACAAGTTTCTAATTGTGTTAAAAGAGGTATATCATTTAGACCTTTATACCCCATCATAAATTGTTGTAATAAAGTAAACATATGCTATTTCATTAGCTTGACGACTGACAAGAGCTTAGCCTCGGTCAGTAGAATTTCGGGAATCCTTTCGTACAAGGCAAACAAGGTTATAAACTACATCTCATAACCTACAACCAGCATAAAAAACAAGGTTATAAACTCCATCTCATAACCTTTTTCTAGCAAACTACAAGGATATGAACTCCATCTCACATCCTACAAGCAACACAAAAAACAAGGCTATAAACTCCATCTCATAACCTTTTTCTAGCAAACAACAAGGCCATGAACTCCATCTCACATCCTACAACCAGCACATAAAACAAGGTTATATCTCATAACCTTTTTCTAGCAAACAACAAGGTTATAAACTACATCTCATAACCTACAACCAGCACAAAAAACAAGGTTATAAACTCCATCTCATAACCTTTTTCTGGCAAACAAGGTTATAAACTACATCTCATAACCTACAACCAGCACAACAAACAAGGTTATAAACTCCATCTCATAACCTTTTTCTAGCAAACAACAAGGCTATGAACTCCATCTCACATCCTACAACCAGCACATAAAACAAGGTTATATCTCATCACCTTTTTCTAGCAAACAACAAGGTTATAAACTACATCTCATAACCTACAACCAGCACAAAAACAAGGTTATAAACTCCATCTACTGATAGTATAGTATCAAAATTGATTGAATATTTGAAATATCTTGCATATAGGCATTAGTCTATAAAATACTGAATATAGACGAAAACAAATAAACTAAGCGAGAAAAGTAGATTAAAACATTTCATTATAATTAACAGTTTATTAATGTCTTCCCTTCAGAAAAAAACAAGATTTTGTGCGATTTGAAAAAAGGCACAAATTCTTGCACCGAAATTGGGTCAATCCCAAGCGTCACTCATACGATGGATGTCATGCATTGATGGTGATAGGCGAATTACTTTTGAACATCGGTTCAAATGGCGCGTCAACTTCTAAATAATTTCTGCCATGTTCCCAAAAAGTGTAAACGCTAAAATGTACAACATATCCTCTAAATTAACCGGTCAATAGTCTATTAACAAAATTTTTGAAAACTCCACCAAGTAGTGCTTTAGATGCCTTACAAAACTTGAAATGACAAGCATGATACATTTTCCCATAGATTTCGGACTTTGCTCGCCGGCTGTCGAGTTATCCGATTACATCTACGCCAAGTTGCCATAGATAAGGCACTCTGCTCGGAACGGAATCCGCTAAGTGTTAGTGGATCAAACTCCTGATTAAACTGAAAATATACCCTTGATTATAACCGCTGAGTGAATAGTTAAATGGACACATCTAAACATATACCTTGAGAAATTATTACACAAAGAGTTCTTATGTTGCATAAGTGCCACTGATTGAAATATTTTTTGCTATTACAATTTACATCCCTTATTGTAATAATTATTACATTGAGATATTTTTTGCGTTAAGTACCAACTGAGCTAAGACACAAAGGAAACAGTAGCAGTAATATTTCATTCTATATTCTATAGAGTAGGCCTATAGGTAAGTCAATTAAGCCCAACAACATACGACTGGTTATACTCTTGTACAATATATTGTCCTGAAACATCACAGTTTTCTTAATTGCTCATGGTAATAATTACTTAGTAGTATGGCGTACATAATTCATACCAATGGACGCGCCACTAAGCTAAAACCAACCAACCAACATGCGACTGGAATGTTACGACACCACTGTGTGGTTGATTGTTTGGTGTTTTACGCAACGCGTGGGACTGAGTGGGATTCGAACCCGTGACCCATTGGTGGAAGGCTGTTCGTATTAAGCGTCCAACGCTCTACCTACTGAGCCACGGAGGCCGCACCACTGTGTAGAGAGTTAAGGGGCTTTCACAATTGAGACTTTCGCCGCACGGTAAAAATACTGAAATCGATCGCACGGTGGAGATAAAATTTTTCGGGCCGCAGTAGAATCGGAAAAATTGCCGCAAGAAAATAATCCATTTTACGATTGGCCGGGGCATCGTAAGGGCGTGGCAAGGTTCCCGCACGTTTTAGTCCACGAATCTCTTGCGGCGAACCGCGCGGAGTGACGCAAGCAACGCACGTCTAGCGCACGTAATCCGTGAGACAGTTGCGCGGAGGTGCTACGTGATTGGTTGGAACGTGCGGCGTGCCGCAAGATGCATCGTGCGTCATTGTTTTTCGCCGCGCACCAATGAGCGGGCGCCTTACGGCGTTCTGTCAAATCGTGCGGCGATTTTGGGCTCCGCAGACGTGATTGCAGTATAAAAAGGCGCAGAGATCAAAAAAACCCGTTAGTTTGTATCCATTGTAAAAGCTTCAACTGTTGTGAGATAAAATGAAGCACCCCAAAATATATACCTGTCGCACACCTGAGGGGATTTTTCGTAAGGCGGTGCAAGACCGAGACGGCAAATCGTTCAACGGTTTACGATTGCCGCAAGGTTGGCGGAACAAGAAATTTCACCGGACGGAGTATCTTACGACACAAAAAATCGCGCAACAACCGCGCGTCAAGATACAACGGATTACGTTGAACGTAATGGCGCCCGCACGGATCAGAGGTAATAAAAAAATTCGCACGGCCGAAAATTGGATTCCATGTGCACACCAAACTTTTCTGCGGCTCTTGTGGCACAAAAATTCCGCGCGGTAAGGTGCGGTTGCCCGCAAGGAAGGCTGTGGTCCATCGTACGGAAGGCCAAAATTCATCACCGCAAGAGCCGTAAACCCGCCGTATCTCAATTGTGAAAGCCCCTTAAACGTATAGCTACATGAAGCTCTATCAGAATCGGTAAATGACGTATCTATCGCACGAGATTAAGAAAGCACGTCATTTTACCAAATGTAGCCTAATGGCGCGATTTTTTTGAAAACCGCGCGATTTTTTTGCAAAAACTCGCGAGATTAGCAAAACCGCGCGTTTCTTAATCTCGAGCCGCGTGTTTTTTGAAATTCGAAAACACGCCACGCGAGAACTAGAGAACACGCGGAAATGCAAACGCGTATTCTCGTGCCTAATCTCGAGTTCTCGAGCCGCGTGTTTTTTTGTTTGTTGATAATTCGAGATTAGCAAAGTGCGAGATGTTGGTAATCGCGCGCTGTTTTGGCCTAATAGCGCATTCTCGTGTTCTCGAGCCGCGTGTTTTATAGGTCGCGGCACGCGGGCGCGAATGGCCGCATCCGTCTTCCATAATTTTAGCGGCTGTACCAGTATTTTAGTTTTTTAAAGGTACTTCAAACAACGAACTTCTCTAGAAAATCGGAAATTATGTCACTTGAAAGGTATTTTATGGACTTTGTCGTGCTTTCGTTTTCTTTACGTTTCTCCCTCTGTCCGAGTGGAGGATACAGCATCGGTTGGTGGGTCCCAAGTGGGACCCATAAAGTGTGATTTGTGGTACCCATGTGGGCTGTCTTAGTGGGGACCAGCTCTATGTGTCAGTGGTGGCCATATCGGCACCACGTGGGCTGACAATATGGGACTTGGATGGGCTGGGCATAGGACCTATATGGGATTTCATGGGGTTATATGGGATGAATGTGGGGACGATATGGTTTCTTCAAAGGACCCATATAGGTACCATATTGATTCTATCTATATGGGCTGTCTGTGTAAGGCCCAGCTAGCTTAAGCCACTGGTACGTGTCCCCCCCCCCCTAAAAATAATAATATTAATGGGCTTTCACCCCATACATACGGATAGGCTAAGTTTATTGGTTTTATTAGCGACGCTCACATCTAAAACGCCAACCAACTTACTCTCACCAAACGCATTTAATAAGCACATTCAGACGTTCAATAAAGTGTTGCCTGAAACATGTAGCCTCTTAAAGCAAATATACTGAATGTGACAAGCAACAATAAACCAGAAAGATAATTAAAATAATAAACAAAAACATTGCTGCAGATAATTACTTTACTTGACTGGTGGTATGTTCAATTTTTTGGATAGATCTGAATGTTCGTCAAAGAAACAAAAACAGAATTTTAGCACACATCTTCCTAAATTTTAACGAAAACTATGTGAAGTCCTTGTCTCTGGGAAACACGGTACAAAATGAACATTGTTTTGTCTGCTCCGAGTATGTTCCCTACGTAGACGTCTTTAAAATACTGCCGAATTCTTTCGAAGGTAACGAATTATATCCAAGGTAACATTCCTCTTCAAATGCCAGTAAATCTAAGTTGCACTATTCCGGTATCACCAAAGTTCCTTTATGATCGTTTTACATTCTCGATTGTTCACAAGCTGTTTTGGGATACATTATTCCACCTTATAATATATTACTTCGAATCCTCGGTGCAATCCATTGTAAATGCATTGTGATAAACAGATCCATCATTCTGCAACAAATTAAAACAAATTAATGAAGGTAAGCAATAGCATCACAAAGAGCATTTTTCATAGTTTAAGTTTAGTTGCAGTTTATTCCTAACAAAGTTACAGTAAAATAGGCTTCATTAGTATACACAAGTACGTATTATTGCAAGAGCTGAAATCCAAACTCAGACAAAAATGAAACAATTTACTTACATTGACTCTCCTTTATCTTTTTTCTTAAGTGGTGATGAATTGTGTCTGAAGGGCTAGCGGAACTTAAAAATGCAACAACCAATTCTTCATCTACAAGCTTGATGATATTGACTTTCACCTTAATCGTATTCAGATGGTCTCCCATTTCTGAAAAAAGTTGAGAAAATCATAGAAAGTATTTTTTCTAACATTCAGGTACCTGCTTTTGTTAAAGAGAAAATGTGATTTTCCTTCAAGCAGCATGAACTGTCAAATGGTAATATTTTTCACGCTAAAACTAAATGTGAAAATCATTGCCAATTTTTCTAAAGATGTAAAGTTATAAGCCTTTGGATGGTACCAGTCTCGAAAATGTACGTAAAAGTAGTGACTTAGAATGACTACCGTAGGCTTAGAATGAACGAACGTTCGCCTCGGCTATTTTTTTTTTTTTTACTTTTCGGACACTATTTCCGTTCGTACAGGCCATGGAATGTAGGGATTTTCCTCATTCCAATAGGGGTTATTAAGTTTTTCAATTAACATTCATTTAAAGATGTAAGATGCATGTTTAGCCGCACCTCCGTCTGGTTTACAATGCGTTATTATGGTTGAATTGACTAAAAAGCCGTGTTTGTAAATGTTTATATATTAAAAAAATATTCTCAGTATCAGTGATTTATTTTGTGATCAAATTTGTACTTCAAATTTATAGAATTACCTTCGTTTGGATTGACTATCCCGACTTCCCTCTTAGTCAATATGGATATTGAAGTAGCCTATATTCTCCTACAGTTGGTGTACTCCATATCAGATGGAGACTGCAAATTTAAATGTTAAAATGTTTGTCATACATGGTACATATATTATACTCAAATTCTAGTACCGGTAACTAATTGGCGTTTGTTGACAGGTTACCTTGCTAGAAAACCTAATATATGCCCGAAGGGAAACCCCAGCATTATGTTTAAATGCTGTGTGGCATCAACATTCCGGTTACAATAAAGAATTTTAAAATCTAAATTTTGTTTTATTTCTTGGCAGACTTTTCTGTCTACTATCAATAATGTACCTAGCCATCGATAACTGGTACCCCTCGATAACTGGTACCCCTAGGGGTATGGACAAGTTTACACATTTACCCATAATGAAACCCTGTTTACTTTTACGATAATTCATAAATCCATGTGTATGGTATTTTTAGATTAAAGTCAGTTGTCAAAATAACGCTTCAGAGAGTAAATGAAATCCGTTTTCTAGTCGAACGAGTGACGAAAAACATATGTAAAAACTGTAGCTGCCAAAAGCTAAAAATCTATTAATTATTTTGAACCCGAGATATAAATAGGATCCATACAACTATATGCTACAAATTCCTAAAATCTAAACTAAATTCCGAACTTATGCTAATATTTTCTGCTACCATAAATGTAGATTGACCAAAAATTAAACCCGTTTGAGAGGATTGGAATGGATTACAAACTTACCCAGAACGCAGACTTGAGAAAAATGGCGTCCATTCAGATTTGGCGCTATGCTTGACAGACCTTCTGGGTGGCGCCACCTGGCGGAAGTTTGATTTGAATCTCAGTTATCTTTCCTTGCAATTTTAAGGATATAGGAACACTAGGATGTATTTACATGCTAGACAGGTAAGATTGACCTCAGAAATGTTCTGATTTAATAAAAAAATAAAACAGTTCTGTATGTTTTTGCATACGTGCTGCATCTGTGCATACCACCATACAAAGCATAGGTAGGGCCCATATGGTATTCCCATGTTGTACCCATGCTGGTGTCGATGGCTAACCCATAAACTTTCGAAGTGGGTGTCATTTGCGATGCCCATATTTTAACCATCTAACTGATGTCCGTCCACTGCCCATCAACAATATATGTGGTTCCCATATGGGAAGCCCACGGGATCCTCATATGGTCGATGCCCATGTATAACCCATTGAAAGTCTACGTGGTACCTTTACGGGAAGCCCATCAATTACCCATGCCCATCTATCCCACCGAAAACCCATATGGGCCCCAGGTACGTATGCTGGCTGCAGTTATCATGGATATGTTAATTCTAGGTATTGCAGTCAAACATTCAGAATCTCCTCTCCGCGTTCGTTGTTTTTGGAGAAGATTCGGAAGTGCCCGTATGTTACCGTAAGGAAGTTATCCATCCATAGAGTTAAGTCATTTAAGTCGTGCTTTATGTCACATAGACCCAGAACGTACAACACAGGAGTCTAAAATATGCGGGCGTTTTTATGTATATAACAAAAGACCAAATATGAGTGTTTATACGATATCAATGTTATGGCTAAGAATGCAAAGCAGTGTAATTTATTTGGTATTCATACTGTCACCTCATTGAATACATAGGGGAATATGATTATGGCACGTACCACATTTCAAACCAAAGTCGTGCAAGCCCTACTACATATAAAGAGGTAAATAATGTTAGAGGGACTCGATGTGCTACTCTCTATTGCAAAACCAAACGTAGTCCGATGTCATTTGTTTGGGCGGAACAGAACTCCTTACTCCTTACCCGCTTTTATGCCATATGGAATCGAGAAACATTAAGAAGGGCAAGGAATTGAATAGCCTCTATATTTAAGAGGAATTTGTAATGTACCGTCTAGAAGTCAATTTGTTTAGACATTTAGAAGCCATAGACATTTGAATTCCGGTAAAACAGAATTAAAACTGACAAATTTTGGAATCAATAGATATTTGAATAGGAAAGAATGGTACAATTTAAGATCCTTAAGAATTGAGAGTCACAAACAACCGTTCCAATCGTGCAAAGTTTACATCTGAGATGCATTTAGAAATTAGATTGGACTATCTATGAAATAAAAGACGTTTTTAAATGGAATCCATTAAAGATAAGAGACAACAATTAAAGGTTTTTAACATTATAGAAATACTCTAGAATTGAAAATAAATTAAAACAATTTTTTTATATTAGAGGCATTTAGAATTAAGGTTATAGGGTTAAAATATCAACTGAGGATGTTTCAGAAGAGCAATAAATTCCATATATCCCCTGTTTCTACCCAGCATGGTTGTATACTCGCGAAAATATACTTACACCAAATTCAGGTCGCTTGTCCAGATTGACTTCAAGAAACCAGGCTGTGTACTAAATAGGAAAAAACACAGTCCTGTAATAGTGGTGTCGCTAATAACTTCTATCACAAATAAAAAGAGCATTTTGAAATAAGATACAAAACTACACACACCACTCTTTGAAATTTTGACTGTCAAAGACTTGCTCGTTATGTTTTATTGTTTAAAATCTTCAAGTGTTTTTCTAATGTTTTCTTAACTTGCAACATTCGTAAAATTTAAAGTGTTTTATGACATCTGATACTTTCCACAATGCTAAAGTCAAGGTCAAGAAAATCTATTTGCCCCTGGCTCACGGACTTATGTCGAGACGCGTTACTCCGAAGATGCCAGAATCTCTTTTAGTACCTACATACATGTACATCATTCTTTGTTAAGATTTTGACTAAAAGAATGGCTATCTACAGGATATCCACCGTTTTTTTTAAAATACGTCTCGTATGAGAACGTCTAGAAAAGGCGATAAACTAAATAACTCATGTAAGCTAAACTAAACCACGCAGATACAAACTGAAAGAAACGTGTCAAAAGCATGACGAGGACAGTATTTAGGTATCAATTTGGTTCAGTAGCAATCTTAACAGGGGAGGTAATTTTCGCAAACTAGACCTTTCTCTGAAACAAGGGGAGATAATCATGTGGACACGATTGGGTTCTGCCGCCCAATACCAATAACACTGTATCTACATATATTTATGATCACTAAAACACACGGGCACAGGGAAAATCTTCTTGTCTAAAATAACCATGGAGACAAGTTTACGCATCTTAACTATGGCAAGAACATCGGTGGACTGAGATTGAACCCCATAACTTTTGCTTTCTCCACCCCCTCCCACCCCCGCCCCCATCAAGGGTCAGACAGAACTATGTAACAAACAACGAACACAACAACCATAAACTCCATCTCATAACCTTTTTCTAGCAAACAAGAAGGTTATAAACTACATCTCATAACCTACAACCAGCACAAAAAACAAGGTTATAAACTCCATCTCATAACCTTTTTCTAGCAAACAACAAGGTTATAAACTACATCTCATAACCTACAACCAGCACAGAAAACAAGGTTATAAACTCCATCTCATAACCTTTTTCTAGCAAACAACAAGGTTATAAACTACATCTCATAACCTACAACCAGCACAAAAACAAGGTTATAAACTCCATCTCATAACCTCTTTCTAGCAAACAACAAGGTTATAAACTATATGTCGTTTCATCCCAGGCCATACAGTGGCATAATTACCAATAGTACCGTAAAGTCATTATCTTGGCCCAGTTGCAATCAAGCAGACTTCAAATGAAGCAGTTCGGAGTTAAGATGCCATGTTAAAAAAGATCCGATGGACGGCCAAACTCAACATCCGGCGCACGTGGCTTTATCTCCATTTTCTTCAGAACTTTATTAAGTCTCTGAGCCGGATCTTTGGTTTGGCCGCCCTGTACCAATGACATCGGATCTTTTTAATATGGCATCTTTACTCCGAACTTCTTCGATTGAAGTCTATAGAACAGTCTTAGTACATAGTGCTTTTTATAATATTTAGCTATGGGAGGTCTGCGTGTAAAACATAGCCAGTGAGCTGACCACAGCTGGAGTTCTGATGCCATTAAGGCTTCCCGAGAAATCTGGGCTCTGCCGACTTTTTTGTTGTTGTTCGAATTCGTTAATTTCCAGATTACTCGCATTCTGAAATAACGATATTCTGGAATCAATCCCGCCGAAAAATACGGCAACGAAAATTTCTCAACAAATAAGCAAAGAAGAGATTATTTGTGGACCGTCTATCAAATGAAGTCCTTTTTTCTATATAAGCCCCTATAGATTTTAAGGTTGATGATGGTACTTCATTTACACACCTTTTAACAAGTTAGTTTTAATTTGTAGAGCGTGGACTCTACAAGCAATGCTTATTTCAAACGTTCGGGGAGATATAGGCGGGACTGGTTCCCATATATAGAGTCGATGATATTCCAGCAATTTAAAAATCAACCGACAAAACGCATGCGTGTCTTTAAAGCAAAACTTACTGTCAGTTAAGTCATATCAATTTTCAAAGAAGGAGTGAGTCGGGCTCTAAGGTGCCAACGTCAGGGAGTGTATGTTAGATTTTTTTTGTCAAGCTACCATAGAGGCCAATATCACTCTTGGGTCCGACTTTGTTATATACGAGCTGAGGGATATTTTGATTGTATTTTTTATAGTCTCTCAGTCAGACATAAGCCTTTCCTCGATAGGTCGAGGCGGATTGAATCTCATCCTGTCCAAAGACTGATTGGGGTTTTTTTTTGTTCTTACAAGCTATTATAGGTGACAGAATATTGTCTACACGGAATTTTGTAATACAAAACAGTATGTGTCTTCAGTATTACATTACTTAGCTACATTAAAAACGCACGACCCAAAGAATATAAAATATTTTGAGAAATGTAAAGTGTAAAATAGTGTAAGTACTATTAAATTGAAGAACAAGGCATTGGTCACAATGAGACAAAGAATTGACAATATGTGAAACCCTGGTGACTTTTATTCCTTGCAAACAAATCGTTGATACAGAAATTGAAGGTGTCATCATTCAATAATGGGTATGTCCACATCGGGCATCAACGCAAGCAGTACATCTGCGACGCAAGGACCTGATGAGTGTGGCTATTCTGTGCTGTGGGATCCGGTCCCACTCTTCCTGCACAACCTGGATCAATTCACGTCGGTTGCGTGGCCTGGGTTGACGTTGTGCAACGGCATTCTTAAGCTGATCCCACAAGTGCTCTATGGGCGATAGATCGGAGGAGTAAGCTGGCCATTCCATGATGTTCACATTATTCTGTTGCAAGAAGTCTTGTGTCAACCTTGCAGAGTGTGGGCTCTGATGATTTCGAGCCCATCGTAAACGGGTTTGGCGTGCGGCGGGTGTCAATATGGGCCCTCCGTAGGGGATGCGTGCATGCATCTGTATCTGTTGGAGACGGCGTCGGATGGTGCTGAGGCTTACCCCGGGCCTTCCAATTCCCACTGTCTCACGAGCAGTCTGTGTCGCGGTGCGAAATCGGTCACGTGTGTGCAACAAACCGATGTACCGATCCTGGCGGGCTGTAGTGACTCTTGGCTGACCAGGGCGTGGTCGGTCGGCAACATTGCCAGTTTCATGTTCCCTGATTCTGAGGCGACTAATTGTGGAGGGATGACACTGCATGTGACGTCCTACGACGGCCCAACTGAGACCCGCCTGTAACATGACAATGGCACGTTCCCTTTGTTGTGTCGTAAGTCGGGGCATGGTAACGTTTTCTGATTTTTTGTTCGTCTTTATGCTGAGCTTCGTGTAAAATGTTGAACCCACGACAAATGAGCCCTGAAAGCTGTTCTCAGTGACGGTGAAACACGCAATGGACGTTATTGGGAAATGTTGCGTAATGTTCACGACAGGCGCGTCGGGAACACCACAGGTTATCCAGTTATTGCAACTCAACTCGAACTAACAATAAACAACAAAACGTAAATGGCCAATAGCCTTACTGGGGTAGAAACATAAAATTCAACCGTGCGTTTTTAATGGCGCTAAGTATATAACCCAATTAAACAAAAGCAAATGGATTAAAGCGGAATCGGTATTTCCGGAGAAGAATCAACATCTCGCACCCTCAGAGTAGCCCAAGATCATTTTCAATTGCTCTTCTCGTCTGCAGACTTTAAACAGATTGGAAGGCACTTGCTGCAAAGGTGTATCTACTCTGCTTTCAATCCGTTGTCATAAATGCTTGGGAAGAAAAAGCTGTTATTAAAGCGTTTTTTTATTGTTCAACGGTTTCTGAGAAAAGAGTTCCCGAGTGCACAAGTTTATTAGATCTCAATTCTGTTTTATTGGCATGTTATCTTTGGCATTACACTAAAACGTCTTTTTAAAACCGGAAATCGAACCAGGGTCACGGAGTATGGCACCCCATAGCTGAGAGAATACTGTAATTCCAAATATAACGAGAATACTGTTATATTGACTTTCTAAAAGAGACAAACAAACATATAGATCTACTCTGGTTGATTTCACAAGCACAATAACGCCATGAATTGTCTCTCACCTTGTGATTTTTGTTTTTTGTTTTTATATTTTCTTAATCAAAATCAATACTAATTTCGGTGATTATGCGATTATCCAGAAATGTCACGAAAATTGTCAGTGGTACCCCAAAAGCGGAACGCTCGTTGGCACGACGTTATGGAAACTGAAAACCGTGATGTTTAAAAGAAAATCATTAAAAAACAGGAAGCCTTGTTTGGTGAAGCGGACAACACCTCTCCAGGAAAAAGACACCTGCGGCTGTTTGGGGCTCACTCAATGACAAATTAACAACTTCACAGTTCTAGGGGGAATGGTAAAGAATACATGGTGAGCCAATGTGGGCGGAGCAACCGTGGGAAAGTTTTTAATTGGCTTGCATTCATTGGTTCTTGACTAAACGGTCTATAATGACAGTAACAAAAGTAGTATACGGGGACGTTTGGAAGCGTCAATTGTTCCTTTCATCCTATCTTCTCCTATCTTTCATCCTAACTCCCTTCACTGCAACACACCCAAGTTATTAGATTATTTTTTTTCTATTTAAATCTGCACTCAACGGGTCTCGAACCCCTACCTTACCAATCTGAAGCTGCGCAGAACCACTAGCGCATTCAATACCGTAGCATCTTTAGACTAACTTCCAACACAGCGTTAGAGTTAATAAATTTCTATGTGTTACCTGAACTGCGATACACGCATGCGCACTTCATATTTATATAACCTTTGACCTGCGATGACGTATTTGGACGAATCCAAGAGGATCCTTCGCCTTGGTTCTGTCAATAAACATGGCTAAACCTAACCCTTTTCTGTCAATAAACCCCGTCCCTAACCCTAAGTCCGTCTTTAGCGTTGTCAATAAAAGATTCCAAAACCTAACCTTATTCTGTCAATAAACCCCGTCCCTAATCCTAGGTTCGTCTTTGACGTTGTGTCAATAAAAAAGCTGTTGACAATTGGGGCACACCGTGGTGACCCTCCGTCTCTGAAGAGCTGGCATAGTGCCAAAGGCCAACAGTCATCGACCACAGCCACGCCTTACGCACAGTGGGGCCACTTTATCAATGAGTTGACTGACCGCAACTTTTACGTTACCTACTATACTTTACCCAAGCCAACTTCCCTGCTAACTTTCTCCTTTTATCTCCGGCCTTTCCATTTTATCTTTAGGTCATGTGGTTGTAGATGGGGGACCGTCTCTAAATCTCTTAATATATTTTGTAAAAATGTGTTCAGTGGCATTCATTAGAACCCACTAAGTGATTATTAACTCCCTTTGATTTTTTTTTAAAACTTAGCCACCAGATGGCGTTTCAGAATTGCAATACTGAAGAGCTCTGACATCCATTTTTTCCCTGCAGAGCAAGAAGGTGACCCACATTTATTTATTTAGCCACAAGAGCTGTTCGGCTTTTTTTTTTACTTCAAGATGTGGATATGAATTGAAGGGCACATAGTTTACATATATGTTGCTTAAAATTACTGATAAAATACATTTTGCATTCTGGTGTTGGAGTGCCTAGTTGTAGCTGGAGACCTCCGAACTCTGTGGCCAAAGTATATTGATGATGGGTGACCAACAGAGTTGGAGGACCTGTCATATTGAAACCTGTACATTCGAAGAAACAAGAATACTTTCTCTTAGTTTAAGCAGCGCAACCGGTCCAAACTTAACACACATTCAATTCGATCTTTTAGTTCGCCGTTTCACCAAAAAAAGGCGTTCAAACACTCACATTTGTGTTGCATCCTTGACGGTTTTCCAAGGACAGCCCGAATCTCTAGCCAAAACTTTGACCATACTCAATAGCTCTCGTTTTATGGTCAAAGATAGATCCCATTAAAAAACGTGGGGACAACCCTTCGTGACACCCGTACTACATAAATATGTCAGTTTATGGGTCTTACCGGACATCAATCCATTCAGAATTTATTCTTCCTCACGTACGGGGTATTCATTTTTCCGCTTGACCGAGTCTAAGGTCTGTCTGGATCAATTTGGGATGGCTTCACACTTCACTTCGAACTTCGCGGCCGCCATTACCAGGTTGAACCATAGGGCAGGAAAAGACAACTCGTACAGTTTGTATGATTGTTTGTCTCTTTTAGAAAGTCAATCTAACAGTAGTCTCGTTATTTTTGGAATTACAGTATTCTCTCAGCTATGGATGCCACATTCCTTGACCCGGGTTCGATTCCTGGTTTTAAAAAAACGTTTTTAGTGCAACACCAAAGATGTCGAAAAAAACTAAATTGAAATCTAATAAACATGTGCACTCGGGAACTCTTTTCTCAGAAACCGTTGAACAATTAAAAAAAGTTTGAATAGTAGCTTTTTCTTCCCAAGCATTTATGACAATGAATTGAACGGACAGTAGATAAACCTTTGCAGCAAGTGTCTTACAATCTGTTTTAAATCTGCAGACGAGAAGAGCAAATAAAAAAAAAATGATCCTAAACATCTTTGAAGGTGCTAAACGTTGATTCTGCTCCGGAAATACCGACTCCGTTGTAATCCATTCTGCAGAGTTTGCTTGTGTTTAAATCTCCGTGTCAACTTTGACCTAAAATTAAAATGTAATACCGAAAATGTTCCACTGAAGATACATAATGTTTTGTATTACCCAATTCCGTGTAGACATCAACTATAATAGCTTGAACATGAATGTAAGAGCAACCTTTCAACCCACCCCACCCCCCTCTCTCTCTCTCTCTCTCTCTCCACAACCCTCTCATCATAACAATTCTGGTTGGATTCCTTTTAAGCAAATAATTTTGTTCGATTACGTTTCTTTTTGTCACCATTTAAATAAAATTCAATTCAATATACAAAACGTAAGTCTAATTGTTATGAAAAGTCGGCACACACTTCATTGTTTAAATTATTTTTTTTATTTTAGATTACCCCCAGAGCGCATCTCAGAGACGATCACAAATACCGACTGAGATACCGAGGCTAATCGGTCAAATGAGGCCTATATAAAAACAATTATGTCAGTTCTTATCCACTTTCATAGCGATCCTCACAAAATGCAGTGATTCTGAAGGGTTCTTAAAAATTGTCTTAAAGTAGAACCTCACATCGCCATCGTCGAGTCCAGAAAAGCGACACGTATATAACACAAGCGGGCTATAGAGTGAAATAGGCCTTGATGGTAGCTTGAAAAAAACGGCCTCTATGGTGCTTAGAATCTAACATACACTCCCTGACGTTGGCACCTTAGAGCCCAATTTTCCCCTTCTTTGGAAATTGATACGAGTTAACTGACAGTTTGTTTTGCTTTAAAGACACGTATGCGTTTTGTCGGTTGATTTTTAAATTGATGGAATATCATCGACTCCATATATGGGAATCAGTCCCGCTTATATGTCCCCGAACGTTTTAAATAAGCATTGTTTGTAGAGTCCATGCTCTAAAAATTAAAACTAACTTGTTAAAATCTATAGGGGCTTATATAGAAAAAAGGACTTCCGTGGAGACTCGAATCAGACCAACTTCATTTGATAGACGGTTCACAAATAATCTCTTCTTTGCTTATTTGTTGACAAATTTTCGTTGCCGTATTTTTTGGCGGGATTGATTCCAGAATATCGTTATTTCAGAATGCGAGTAATCTGGTCATAAACGAATTCGAACAACAACAAAAAAGTCGGCAGAGCCCAGATTCCTCGGAAAGCCTTAATGGCATCAGAACTCCAGCTGTTGTCAGCTCACTGGCTTTGTTTTACACGCAGACCTCCCATAGCTGAATATTATAAAAGGGGTCACTAAAGTTTATGTATTAAGACTGTTCTATAGACTTCAATCGAAGAAGTTCGGAGTAAAGATGCCATATTAAAAAGATCCGATGTCATTGGTACAGGGCGGCCAAACCAAAGATCCGGCTCAGAGACTTAATAAAGTTCTGAAGAAAATGGAGATAAAGCCACGTGCGCCGGATATTGAGTTTGGCCGTCCTGTACCAATGACATCGGATCTTTTTTAACATGGCATCTTAACTCCGAACTGCTTCATTTGAAGTCTGCTGGATTGCAACTGGGCCAAGATAGTGACTTTACGGTACTATTGGTAATTATGCCACTGTATGGCCTGGGATGAAACGACATATAGTTTATAACCTTGTTGTTTGCTAGAAAGAGGTTATGAGATGGAGTTTATAACCTTGTTTTTTGTGCTGGTTGTAGGTTATGAGATGTAGTTTATAACCTTGTTGTTTGCTAGAAAAAGGTTATGAGATGGAGTTTATAACCTTGTTTTCTGTGCTGGTTGTAGGTTATGAGATGTAGTTTATAACCTTGTTGTTTGCTAGAAAAAGGTTATGAGATGGAGTTTATAACCTTGTTTTTTGTGCTGGTTGTAGGTTAGGAGATGTAGTTTATAACCTTGTTGTTTGCTAGAAAAAGGTTATGAGATGGAGTTTATGGTTGTTTTGTTCGTTGTTTGTTACATAGTTCTGTCTGACCCTTGATGGGGGCGGGGGTGGGAGGGGGGTGGAGAAAGCAAAAGTTATGGGGTTCAATCTCAGTCCACCGATGTTCTTGCCATAGTTAAGATGCGTAAACTTGTCTCCATGGTTATTTTAGACAAGAAGATTTTCCCTGTGTCCGTGTGTTTTAGTGATCATAAATATATGTAGATACAGTGTTATTGGTATTGGGCGGCAGAACCCAATCGTGTCCACATGATTATCTCCCCTTGTTTCAGAGAAAAGTCTAGTTTGCGAAAATTACCTCCCCTGTTAAGATTACCTAAATACTGTCCTCGTCATGCTTTTGACACGTTTCTTTCAGTTTGTATCTGCGTGGTTTAGTTTAGCTTACATGAGTTATTTAGTTTATCGCCTTTTCTAGACGTTCTCATACGAGACGTATTTTAAAAAAAACGGTGGATTTCCTGTAGATAGCCATTCTTTTAGTCAAAATCTTAACAAAGAATGATGTATATGTATGTAGGTACTATACGAGATTCTGGCATCTTCGGAGTAACGCGTCTCGACATAAGTCCGTGAGCCAGGGGCAAATAGATTTTCTTGACCTTGACTTTAGCATTGTGGAAAGTATCAGATGTCATAAAACACTTTAAATTTTACGATTGTTGCAAGTTAAGAAAACATTAGAAAAACACTTGAAGATTTTAAACAATAAAACATAACGAGCAAGTCTTTGACAGTCAAAATTTCAAAGAGTGGTGTGTGTAGTTTTGTATCTTATTTCAAAATGCTCTTTTTATTTGTGATAGAAGTTATTAGCGACACCACTATTACAGGACTGTGTTTTTTCCTATTTAGTACACAGTCTGGTTTCTTGAAGTCAATCTGGACAAGCGAACTGAATTTGGTGTAAGTATATTTTTCGCGAGTATACAACCATGCTGGGTAGAAACAGGGGATATATGGAATTTATTGCTCTTCTGAAACATCCTCAGTTGATATTTTAACCCTATAACCTTAATTCTAAATGCCTCTAATATAAAAAAATTGTTTTAATTCATTTTCAATTCTAGAGTATTTCTATAATGTTAAAAACCCCTAATTGTTGTCTCTTATCTTTAATGGATTCCATTTAAAAACGTCTTTTATTTCATAGATAGTCCAATCTCATTTTTAAATGCATCTCAGATGTAAACTTTGCACGATTAGAATGGTTCTTTGTGACTCTCAATTCTTAAAGTGGCATGAGCTGCCAAAATGTTGATATTTTGACGTTGAAACAGAATGTTGAAATTATCGGCTATTTTTCTCAAGACGTATAATTCAGAAGCTTTTTAGTGCTTCTAGTCTCAAGAATGTACGATAAAGTATTGTTTTAAACTAACTTTTGCTAAGAATGAATGAATGGTCGTCTATCATTTAGTTTTTCGATGGCCTTCAAAGCCTCTTACTGTCGTGACGATCAGAAATTATGGAAAAGTGTGAATTTCGGCAGCTCATGCCACTTTAAGGATCTTAAATTGTACAATTCTTTCCTATTCAAATATCTATTGATTCTAAAATTTGTCAGTTTTAATTCTGTTTTACCGGAATTCAAATGCCAATGGCTTCTAAATGTCTAAACAAATTGACTTCCTAGACGGTACATTACAAATTCCTCTCAAATATAGAGGCTATTCAATTCCTTGCCCTTCTTAATGTCTTCGATTCCATATGGCATAAAAGCGGGTAAGCAAATGACAAACAAATGACATCGGCTCAACTTAAATCACTTCACTCTATGAATGGATAACTTCCTTACGGTGACATACAGTTTCTTCCTAATCGTTTCTGAAAACAATGAAAGTGAAGAGGATATTATAAATGTTATGAATTATGATTGCAATACCTCGAATTAACATATTCATGCCAACTGGATGGACAAATGGATATGAAGTCCTCCACTCGATCAAAGAGAGAAACGCATAGAAAACGATAAAGTTATGTGTCCATAAAATACCTTTAAAATGACATCAATTCTGATTTTCTAGAGAAGTTTATTGTTTGAAGTACCTTGAAAAAACTAAAATACTGGTACAGCCAGCAACCTGTATGAACCGAAGATATCTGCTAATGAATGTCAAAATACAAGAAGCCGGAATGGGCGGAACCAGAGAGCCAGCGGATCAGAAGGAGAGGAGGAAAGAAAACTACCCGGAGAAAGGAATGAACACAGAATCAAAATGGACAGTTAAATATACAATCTGAAGCTAGGTCTGCCAGTTTCATATCGTCTTTAGTTTGACGGTAACCATGGCGATATGTTTTGGGAATTGTTCTCGCCATAGTCAGTGTTGCAGTGTAAAGCAAGATGTTGATTCTAACAATCAACAAGCCGAATTTTGAAAAACGCTATTTCTGGGTGTGAAGAATCACATAAAATATACCACATTCTTTGTTGAGATTTGGATTCTAAAAGACTTACTCAACAGGAAGCCCGTCATGCTGCCTAACAACTTCTCATTTTTTTGTATAACTTTTCTTAACAATCGTATTTTATGGCGTGTGACCTTTCTACCATATATACCCAACACATCGTTCTAAAATGCTATCCATTTGTCAATAACGAGGTCGTGAGAATCAAGTTGCCCGGGCATAAGTGGGACGTTCTATATTAGTGTTTTCGGCAAATCCCGATCCTGAAGCTGCAAAGTTACACAACAAATCCAAGGTTGAACGGTAATACCCCAGTACCCCCCACCCCCACTTCCCAACAAACAAAAAAGCTGACTCCCCACCCACCCCTTCCCATCACTCCTTTACCTAGTCCTTGGCTGCAAAACTGTTCCTCAGCCTTGTAAAAAAAATATATAAATTTCCGAATACAAACACAAATCTGAAAAAAATTGGTTGCCACGAAATATTAGAGAATTAAAAAATATCGAGCTAAAGAGAAATGCCCCAGAGTCTGCAACTCTTGTTCGTATGAGATTCTCTATTCGGAATCAAAGTATGACGTATGTAGTTTTTAAAAGAAATGCAAATGAAACATTGTTGTTTTAAAAACTCAGAAATGTACGTTAAAGAACTATCGCATGGCTTTTACAAAGAATACATAACTGAAAGTTCATCCCGGTTATTTGAACTGTGTCCGTGATTTAAAGTGGCATGAGGTGCCAAAACGTTGATATTTTGACGTTAAAACAGAATGTTGCAATTATTGGCTATTTTCTCATGACGTATAATTCAGTAGCTTTTTAGTGGTTCTAGTCTCGAGAATGTACGATAAAGTATTGTTTTGAACTAACTTTGGCTTGGAATGAATGAATGGTCGTCCCGGTTATTTAAATTTTAATTACTTTTCGAACACGTTTTCGGTTCGTACAGAACACATACTGTATGGATTTCTCGTACTGTCGTGACGATCAGAAATTATGAAAAAAAGAGTGGATTTTGGCAGCTCATGCCACTTTAAGTACAGCTTTACAACAATTTCAATGTGGAGTTGTGGACGCATTTTATTAGATATCTATACCCATCACCACAGAACAAATATCTCGTATTATTTATTTAACTCAACTGTCCCAAGAGACTGGAATAAATTGCCAACGACACTGCGTGGTTTAAAATCTGTATCTGTATTTAGATCTAAAGTTAAAATGCATCTGGCTGCAACTAGCTATCTAAGGTCCTTTCTTATTCACATGCCCAGAGGCGGATCCAGGGGGGGGGGGGGCAAGGGGTCAGGATCCCCCCCCCCCTTATGGAACCAAAACAAACTAAAAAAGAGAAGAAAAAGAAGAGAAAAAAAAAGGTAGGGAGAGGAGAAAGGAATTAACACAGATCAAAACGTACCAATATATATGCAATCTAATGCAAGGTCTGCCAGTTCCATGTCATCTTTAGTTTGACGGTAACCACTAACCACGGTAACTATGGTGATATGTTTCTTTTTTAATATTTTGTACATCATAGTCCGTGTTGCAATGTTAAGCAACGTGCTTCGTGCATGGTTCTAGCAACGAACAAGCTGAATTTTGAAAAATGCAATTTCTGGATGTAAAGAATCACATCTCATCCCACAAAGTTTTATAACTAATGAACCTATATTCGATTATAAACACTGAAATGAGGTCCTTATCTGACAGGAATATGGCACTCAAGAATAGAGAACAAAACTATATAAGCCGTTCTTTGTTTAGACATATCTTCGGCCATGGAGAGCCATAGAGCTTCATCAAATATGGCGGATCGTCGATGATTTATATACAAGATTTCTCTGAGAAAGTGTCTTCAGTACTACAACTGTTACTTTCAAGAAAGTATAACGAAAGTCATGGACAGTGCTTTGCTTGATGATTTTAAGAGCCTTGGTGGCCTACTGGATTTCGGTAGCCACCTTCCCACTTTCAATAACGAAAACTATCCACGGGCCCTTTTATGTAGCACAAGTATGTTGTTTTCCCATATAATTGCCCAACTCAATATAAAACAAACCGCGGGCGCTTCTCCTGCTTGTCTTATTTTATTATTTTTAAGAATTAAGGAAAGCAAAATCCAGAAATTATTTACTTGCAGAACAGCCTCAGAACGTTTCTCTGCTATTTACTGCTATTTTTTTAGGAATTAAGGAGAGGAAAATCCGGAAATTATTAGCATTTTTAGTTGCAAAACACCCTCAGAATGCTTATCAGGCCATCTTAGATTTCCCTGCGCTTCCGGGGCCTGGGCGGCCCCTGGACCCTCGCCTTATGCGTTGGAATAGTCACCCCCTTCTCCATGCTTTAATGCGTCACAATGCTTCACTTAAAACTGGGGAACATAACGACTTTACCGTTATTTTTTTAAGAATTAAGGAAAGCAGAACACACTTGGAACGCTTCTCCAGCAATCAAAACTCCAGAGCTTCCGTGGCCTAGTCGGCCCTAAACCCTCGCCCAATGCCTCTTTTAAATTTGTTCTGTTTCTGTAATCGAAAGGCCTGTGACCCCCTCTTTCGTAAAGAGCTGGATCCACCCCTGATGCCATACCTTTAGGATGCTGTATCATGCTTTGTTAGTCTATGTGACAGGAAACACGTTGTTTTCTCTCTTTATTTTATGTCCTATAACTTATTTCATTGCTGATGCATTTATATTCCTTGCGGATATGTGCGGTTCCTTCCGAGGTATCCGAAGATGGGAGGTATTGGGTGGTGGCTCGGAATTCATTTGCCCAAATAGGATTAGTGGACGTCTGCACACCCTGGTTGGAATCCCCGAGTTCCGGCAAATAGAGGAATCCTTCAGACACACGTGGGTCGTCATACTGGCACCCCCACCCCCTCCTCTGTCACCCTCAACCCCTTTTTTCGAGCGATTTTTTTCTGTTTTAAGCTGGATTTTGCGTGGGTATCTAACTGGTTATCATTCTGAATAGTTTAAGCTTTACTTTTATTTCTTTCTCATTTTCATCCTTATACCTGTAAGTTCCCCTCGATGTACGTGCTTGCTTGAGTTGGTTTTTGTGGCGTGTGCAACTCTGCCCCCCCCCCCCCCCCCCCCCCACCCCCTCCTCAATGTAATTTGATTAATAAAGTTAGATTGTCGGTCGTATAATATCAGGTTCCAACCGGCAGTACGATCGGTGTAAAGTTGAACATACCACAAACTGCACGATAGCTTGTCCTTGCAGATTCTAAACACTCATTTGATTATTTATTGGGCTAACTTTTTATTCCTCGATTTGTGGCTAAAATAACTGGAGAAGATACCTGGAAGCTGTAGATTTACCTGGGTTTTCTGCAAATTGACGTCCATGCGTGAGATTGGGACTGCAAACTTTAGTTCACATTAATAGTTTCAACGGACAAGACAAGCTCCAATAAAGACAACAATAATCCAACCCACCCGTAAAAACGCACCTAAAACTTTATCGATGATTCATTATAATATATCCGCTAGAACAAATGACGATAGCTTCAATCCATAGGTCTAACTTCATCGTCATAAAGGTCCGGCTTAGAAATAACGGATACACTTGAGTGCTTTCGTCTTTTTAAACTGGGCCACAGCTGAAAAACTGAACAAAAACAGCGAAACAGTTCGGGACTTACGCATGCGTCAGACAACATACAGGTTTAAGAAGATCCAGCAAACTAGAGATTGATTTTCCACTGGATTCAGCATGGATGAGGAAACGCAAACCGTGGGAGCCTTACATTGGTCCGATATTATAGTCATTATTGTGTATTTTGTGATCGTTATTGGTGTGGGTATATGGGTAAGTGTCATTTTATTGTTATATTTTTATTTTTTGTGTTATCGGTCAGCGACTCTGCAGGTATGCACTCAATCTAAACTAGTGACAGTTGTCGATAAGTCAGTTAGGACTACACCTCTACTCCAGACAATATTTTCAAGGCTGAATTGAAGTGAAGTTATTGTAATAAAACGACCGGCTAAATTACGCCTCACATACATACACTGACCTCAGTTTATTGTCTCTACACTCCGTGGTATAAAGGTATTGTAAGGTAAACCCGTTGAGGTATGCACTATTATTCTCTATACATCTATCACGTTCACATTAAAGCGTCACATTTTAGTCAAGAAGATTTTACCTGTGCGCGAGTGTTTAGTGTCTATGAATATATACATAGCGCTTTCATATACACGCACGGAATCTCTAAAGATCTAAATTCATGTACTTTAGCTAAGATGTATTCTCACAGAATTTCACAGAATTCCAGTTTCTAAAGAATTCCACATTAGTCTAAGTTACTCATTAGTTTAAAAAATGTACATATTTAAAAACATAGTATCTCTATAGAATTGTACTCCAGGTAACAACAAGTTATTTTATTTGTTAAAATGCTGTTGTAAATATACCATGGTTTAGGCACGAAACAGACTCATTCTCTAAACAAGAAAGAAAACGAGCCAAATGATTGATTGATCAAAATTGTCACATGGGAAAATCGACATTCTGCCCAATAGCGATATTGTCTTACCTCTGATTTGAATTTATCATTATCTATTAAATGGCTATTAAATCGTTTAATAAACTCCCTCTTGGCCTATACCCACTTCTTATCATAGGGCATTAGAAGACATTGTCCTTTTACACATCGTATTGGATAATACTTATCTGGATTAAACTGTTCGAACCGGAAGAATTTTATCTTGTTTTTCATTTTGCAAAACAATCTTCAACGCGTATAGATTGACGCCAAGATTACAAGATAGTGTTAGTACATGTACAATAAGGCTATATAACTTGACTTGTGGGAACGGAGGATATTTCGGAAAAGTAAAGTGACAAAAGCTTCTCAAATTCGTATTTTTTCCATAAATTCTGATTGCTTATCATCGAAAAACTAAATGATTCAAGGACAAATATGAAAAGCCTCTGTGAGGGGAATATGTTTTGGTGCGAGATGTTGACAATTCACAGTCCCAGTCTCACGTGTAAGTGACTTCTAGCCCCCAATTGCAAGGTATTGTATCCAGCCCTGGTCCATTTAACAGCTATTTGCATGCCTTGAGATAAACAGGTGTGAAAACTATGTTTAACTGACAAAATAGTACAATTTTGCGCTTTCAATGCCTTTTTCGTGTAGTAAATAATTTAATATGTGTACGGATCTGTTTTCAATTGTTCGGTTATCTATTCCTTCAATGCGTGACCTTCTCCCTAAACTTGTCAATAGCAACTTTTATACTTATTTATGATCGTTAAAACAAACGGGCACAGGGGAAATCTTCTTGTCTATGGTGTCTTACCCATATAAAAAAAAAATCCAAACTTAGCTTATTGTGTTAAAACATCACAGTTTTCTTAATCGCTCAAGGTAATAAGCTAAAACAACCAACCAACCAAACTTAGCTGTGATTTTCAATTTATCACACATTTGATACATACAATATGACTAGGGTGACTGTCAAAATAAAACCGCTTTACATTAGAGGGGGGATGTTTGCATGGATAAAGATTTAAGGTATACAGTTAGTACCATACGTAGGCCTATGTGTTAACACGTGTCACAATACCTAATTTGTTTAGACAAGCAGAGGGGTTCTAGCCTTGTACAAACTAAGGACTAGGAATTCTCTGAATGTTTGTTCATTGGCTCAATTTTAGACACTAAGGTAATGATTTTAAGTGGTACTGGTTGCCAATTTCAGATATGAATTTTTTTTTCTTCAAAATTTGTATTTATTCCAATCTGTGTAAATATGCAGCTCTCCTACTTATCACGCCTCTCGGGATATTTGTCATAGTAGTGTTTATAAGTCACACACATTTCAGTTTTCAAGCAATATTCTTCGCACGTTTCAAAGTTAAGCAGTTAGTGCTTCAATGAGATTTAACCTATTGCTTTCTGTTGGCCCTTGAAAGCCATCAGGAAATTCTCATTTGTTTGAGAGTTTTAGTTTCCACTGATAGAACAAAAAATAGGTGAATGCTTAATACATTACTGTGCTCTTGTGCAGTCATTAGACTCATCCAAAAAGTCATACATTCCACTGAGCAGTTTCACATTAAAGTAGCGTTAATAAAAAAAGGGAGAACTTAAGAAGGACTCTATATTTCGAACTTTATTTTGTCATCTCATGAAGGTTACAAAATGAAGGTCGTAATATTGATCCCCTCTGAGCATTGTCTGGGTACAGACTGAACCACGCTGTATTAATCTGTGACTTTTATTCTCTTGTCGAAATTCTTCTCTCCTACCTCGCTCTATTGAGTTCACATCAAGGTAGACCTACTTACATTGTAAATAAACGATCATATTTCTGTGTGTCTTTCATAAAACCTAGGCAAGCTAAAAGTTTGTGACGAACGCATTGTAAGGAAAGCTGTATATTTTGTAAGTAAAGTTGCATACGGATTCGACATTTTCCCCTTGAAGTCTCCCGTTTCTCTTGAAGTATACCCTGGATTTTCCAAACTCTGAATTTTGTCTATCATGTTAATGATGTTTATGATCCATCAAACAATCCTCGTTAGCCGGCTACGTGTTGAATTAACCGCATGTTCGTCACCTTTCAGTGAATGAGTATGTATGTAATCATTGCGTTTGACTGGGGATATTTTTGATGGTATTTTGACCTATAATCGAAATACTTAAGGCTATTGGCGGGTTTGAAGGTGGTCTCCGACTTTTTCCAGACAATAATCGACTATTCGTATACATTAACATAATTCATGAACTTGCCGAAACTTCCACGAAGGTCATCTACGATCGGGGGATGGGTACACAGGAGAACATAGGGGCCCACACAACAAAATATCCAAGATGGGGAAGACATTCTGAACATACAGATCGCCAATCTTGTCCAGAATTGTCAGGTTATTGATGGGAATGAGACGTACAGATCCTGTTGTCACTTTCATTAAACAATCCCCCTCCACTCGATCGCCCGTTGTGAAAGAGTTGCCAGGTATTCGCCAAAGGTAGTGGATTCCTCCGAACAAAGAGCCCGGTTTTCTCCGTCATGAAAGTGAAATAATCTTGAGTGCGGTGAAAAATATCGATCAAAAAACCCCATCCTTCAATAGACAGTAAAAAGTACACGTGAATGAGCTAGATCCTTTATTACAGACATTATAAGAGGTGCCATACTAGCATGGTCATATATTATAAGCTTCAGACATTTCAAAGAGTTCACGACTGTCTCGTCAGAGGCTCATAAAACTTTGTAATTTAAAAGGGGCGCTTCAATATCATACCATATAACAGTTATGTGAATTTGTATAGAACGATGTGTGATTTATCTTAGTCATATATCTCAACTGAAAACTCATGTCACTTTAACTATAACTTTTAAAACTTACATTAACGTTACTAAAGGTGAATTGATATTCATGACATAGACTACTACTATAGAAATTACACTTCTTATTGATAGCCTTTTTTCCAAAGCTCTATTTCATTTATTTTCAAGGATATCGAAAATAAGATAGCAATTTAAAGAATTGGTTTGGTGTTGTTGGCAATTTTGACCTATTGGTAAGGAATTTCTCGAGCACCTGAACTATAAAGGCACCAAGCGGTTGACTAGGTCAGTTAACAATAGCATTTCAGGTGTAAATGTACGTGTGTCAATCTGTGACGGTGACTAGTAATATGATCAACACAGTATGTTTGCACTTCTTCGTATTCCTTCCCATATGCAATTTTGACGGTCTCAGGTTCGGCCTGATTTATACACATACCAAAACCGCTCATATAGGCCTATACTTATAGAATATGGCTTTCTTTGACCCGGTATAGTGTTAGAGGGAAAGCCAGTGTGGTTTTCTATACATCTGAATTTGGTTATTCAACATTTGCGTCACCGTTCATGGGCTGATGCCTTTGATTCTCTCAATAGTTTATCCAACGTTCTAAATAGTAAAATCAGGTTCCAAAACCAAAGCGAAGACTCATATTTATATAGACCGTGCTAATTATTCTGATTTCATAACATGTCGACTTTTTTACTTTCCCGCGTATGTTTCGTACTCCATCAACAACAACTCCGTTGAACAAACGTCTATTCAAGGATGTGATATCTCCCGCTCTCACAATTTCCGACATACACCTACATTTGTGAGCCGATTTTCGACCTACTGAAAGAAAAAGATAATTATTTAAGATGATGATCCTAATAACAATCTAATTATCTCCTAAAATCTCATTTCTGGAAAAGGTAGAGGCAACCAATACTAATAGCAACAGTGTTTGCCGTTGCACCCTGCACACAGCACGCGTATATGCCTTCAAAACCAGGCACAAGCCCGTGCTACGCTGCAGAATACCATCACTCCCGATATAGAAACAATCACTTGCAGGACCATTATATATTCAGAAAAATGGGCACATGAAACCTTCCCTTGTTGATCAGCTGTGTGTACAGGACACCTCAAAGACTAAGAAATGTTTGAAACTCTCTTTATCTCTGTTTAATCTCAAAGACTGTATCCCCAACCATATCAAACATTAGAGTTTCCCTGGACTAATCGGTACCTGTATGATCCTTGTTGTACAATGTGGAATAGAAAATACCCTAACCCCGCCCCAGGTGTAGAATGTTCGTCATGGTGTAGATCACCTTGATTTTAAGGATAACGTTAAGATCATATTTAAGTTGTGAGGGTCAACAGGGTATCTCTAGCCCATAGCATTTTTTTTTCAGAAGGTTAGTCAGAACGTTATAAAATCTCAATTGGATTCCCAATGTTATTGTCATATGCCCCCCCCCCCCCCAATCCCCCCCCCCCCCACCCCCTCATTAACGAGACAATCTTGCCAAACATTCAATGAGTTTTATTGATTTACTAATCCAATTATAATTATATCAATCAGTGTCGGTTAATGTACTAATTCAATAATTATATGGTGTTTACGTTTTCTGGCAGGAAACTGAAACATCCTAAATACCACGAGCAATCTCTCCTTATTAGCATTTTTTCGTGTTCAATTTTAAACCAGTAGCTTTGTTTCATTTCCTGCTTTTGTCTTCCACTAAAAATGTTCTGGATGATCTATGAGGCAGCCAAAAGCACTATACATTAAAACTAATTTCAACTTCATAAAAGTACTTTTTGAACAAGAAGAAAAATGCCGAGTAAATGAACCCTTTTTAATAGTCAAGGTAATCTGGCTTTCAAAGAACCCAGGGCACCACTTGACCCAGTAAAGTTGTGAAATCGTCGCCTTCAGCGTTAACCATGCGTAACGGTAATTTTCTAGTCTAGGCAGTCAAAAGATGGGGAATTAAGTATAGATAATTGTATACTAGTGAATAGCCTTGTGAGATAGCCGAGAACTATCCCAGGGACTGAGTATAGGTCAAGTTATAAAGACAACCAAAACCTATTGAATACAAAGGGAATATCTAGATGTACTTGAAAGCATACGCGTCTTCATGCATATTAACATTCAGCTATACGATGACATCTTTCTAGGTTACCGTTCCAGTTTTTCCACCATTTATATAATTCAAACCCTGTCTATGCCTTTGATATAGCAATACAGGACTAAATCCCATGCTCATTGTTTCCAATTTAGCATTGGGTGTATATTCAAAATAAACACGACGATCACACCAACGTTCAGCATGCTTGCTAGTACCTTAAATTTCAGCTCGAATAGAATCGAAGGATGTCAAACAATATTAAAACAAATACATTATTAGGACATAGAGCCTAAGATAATGTCCAAGGGGATTGGGAATTCGTCAATGGAGGATTGATTGGCAATGCGACGAATGAGGAGTAACGAGGTTTTCGAGGACAGAAAGTGCTTATAGAAATCCGCGTGCATCTGGTTCTCGGTTTTATTGTTATATTCCCCGTTGCACAAACCATACATGTAATGAATTCGCAATATGTTGAAATTAGAACATTAACATTTATTCAATCACATCCGATACTTCTTAATACTTTATCCATAAATATCACATATTATTGATTGCTCGGTTAAATGCAGCGTCAAAGTAAAATAAAGAAAAACACAAATAAAAAAAAACACCGATAAGAAAGGTCGACTGATTACGAAGTCTCAAAGTTAAAGGGGCATGAGCTGCCAAAATGTTGATATTTTGACGTAAACACAGAATGTTGAAATTATCGGCTATTTTTCTCAAGACGTATAATTCAGAAGCTTTTTAATGCTTCTCGTCCCGAAAATGTACGATAAAGTATTGTTTTGAACTAACTTTGGCTTAGAATGAATGAATGGTCGTCCCGGTTATTTAAATTTTGCTACTTTTCGAACACGTTTTCTGTTCGTACAGGGCACATACTGTATGGATTTTCTTCATTCCAACGCCAATCATTTAGTTTTTCGATGGCCTTCAAAGCCTCTTACTGTTGTGACGATCAGAAACTATGTATAAAGTGTGAATTTCGGCAGCTCATACCACTTTAAACATGCAAATATGCAAAAGGTCACTGTAAAAGAAAATATAAACACAAAAGGTTTGACTTTAGAATAATTGTCTTGAGTGAATACACCTCTTCGCCAATAAACCTGGAGAAAATGGGTTCCCTTTAATTTAAAGATTCATAATTTTCTTTTTCTCGAACCATGCAATTACGTGCAGGGACTGATATTTGGAAACTTTCTATTAACCATAGACTCGAAATTGTGCTTTCTATGATGTTATTTTACTTTATATTTCAGTCATCATGTCGGAACCGAGGAAGCGTTGGCGGATATTTCTTGGCTGGGAGAAGTATGCATTGGATACCGGTAAGTGACTAACAATACCCTAGCTTTATGCGACTACAATCCTCCTGGCAACGTTGACGTACATATTATTATTGTTTAAGTGTGTTTATGCCGTTCCTTCTTAAGTGGTATCCGTAACATTCATAAAATTCAAAACGAAACCTCTTAGACTTTGTGTATGTGTAAGATAAAAACATTTAACTTCATGAATGAATATGATGACGTACAAGAAGCATTTTGATTGGACATTCATTTCTCCGGAATTGTTCAATCACTTCCGATGACTGTCGGGGTGCTGTGATATTTCTCCGGTTTGATTTCCCGTGTTATTCCGTGAAATGTGTACAGTTACTGTTGCTATGTTTCCGGTCCAGGCTTTTCATCCAGGATATTTTCATGTCCAAAAAAAACAACCCCAAAAACCCCCCCAGAAAATCTGAAATGGTTGATTAACTCATATTTATTACAATAGAAAATTATTTTCCCCACGCTCATCAAAACACTTTACAAACATTCTCGGAACAACGTGAGTGCAACTGGTTCGTCCCCTCTTGTAGAAAACAGTGAAATTGCCAAAAGTGGACCTTGATGTTCACCATGTATACTTCATGTAGTTTATGTCAAATAAGAGATACTAAACCGCTTTTTTTCTTTTCCGCTTTATTTGCATTATTGAAGGTTTTAATGATAGCTGTCTCGCGACGTTAAGGCGTTATTTAGAAGTAAGACGTCCTAAGAATGAATGAATTTGCATCTCATCAAATAATTTGGTCTCGTGCAGGATTCAGTGCTATTTCTATTTTCAATGTCTAATGATTTGTATTTTAGGACTCAGGCCTTATCATATTAATCGAAAAAAATGAAAAATAAATTAGCAATTTTACAGCTGAAACATTGAACTTCAGAAAACTTAGCCCAAAATACATCTATGCATAGATAGATAGGTCTGAGGCGTAATGACGTCACTTTTGTTTGAATTGACCGCTTCGTTACAAACCCTTGCAGCGCTATGCATGACTGTAGGTCTACATAGTTTTCTATGGAGAATATTTTCCATGTTGGCCCCTCAGTATGCACTCATGACGTCATTAAGTCATCGATCTGTTAACTGTGTAGGGAATTGCAGTCAAATATATTACTAATAGAAGTTATAGGGACTAGATTATAAATACATGTAGTAATTGTTATGCTACGGTCTTTACCTCTCATATACCATTATAACATTCATGATAATAACTTAGCGAAATAATGATTAAAAATAATTGATGATTCACAGACATTATTTAAATTCAGTCGTACAAGTAGGATTTGTATTAAAACCAGTTAGACTTCAAAGCAGTTGTATGTACAGTATGTTCAATTACTCTTTTTTTTTCGTGCAGTGTAACAGTTCAAGTAGAAAATTGATTAGCTCGGTTCCGCTCTTCAAAGCGAAGTACCCGCTTTACCTGAAAAAAGAATATTTAATAAACACCACCATTTCAACATTTACATAGAGCAGGACAAAGCTTTAGTTTCCATGCACTTTAAAATAGTTTGATATTAATATTCAATACTATATTCAGAGACAGGGTAAATTCCACGCATGGTTTGTGTAAACATTGCAAGGGAGAGCTGTTAAGATATATTTACTTATACATAACCAAACACACAGGTTTATACATGTAGCTTTTGTAATAAATCTATACACTTAAACACACTTTGCTTTCAATGCAGTTTTTAAAAAAAGGATCCATAAAAACGGGGCCATCGTAAGCTTGGCCAAGAAACCAAATCTGTTGAAGACATAGAATGTTTGCATTAAATGTGAGACGTGCACATACATTGGACTTTGAATTTTGCTGTACACATATGCTGAGAGGTTTGACCCGATGTCTCCTGCATAATGGAGGTTATATATCTGTCTTGAATAAAAGCTGAATAAATTCCTATGGCATATACATATAGTGAGAAAAAAGACAGGTTATGTATGTACCCCAGTTTCAGAGTTTGGTGTTAGAAAACGCCTTTCAGTTGCTTTAACTTGCACTTTGCATCACGAAACTTCTACAAAAAAGCATGGGTTGAACAGTTTTCTGCATTGTAATAAAAATATCACTAAAAACTATGCACATGCAATACCCTGGTTATTGAACCTATACACCTGCCCTATACCGGGTTGAATCAAGACCTTTAGACAAAACCTACAAACGAAAAAATGCGATTAAATGAAATCGAGCAATTTATTATGTACGACTGATTAAGACACATCCATGTTAGAATTAGAATTCATTATTCGTTAAATTGTTGATATACGCCTCATTCAAACATATTTCACATATATGGCAACTTTGCAAAATGTCATATTGCGACAAGAAAACGGGCTCTTTATCCGATGGACACTCTCAAAGTTTGACTAATTTATAAATATCGATCTAATGATGAAGAGAGCATTAGTATAAAAATTAAAAAACGTATGAGTTAAATTGCCAGAAGAGGACATTTCAAATATAGTTGAAAATTTAAAGGACACCGTTTTAAACATGACCATTTGTCCCAATAATTAAATCAAATACTTCACATTGATTGATTTGTGGTATGTTTCAGGTTGGTGCCTCCTTATTTGCCAGTAACATTGGTAGTGGTCATTTCATTGGTTTAGCTGGGTCAGGGGCAGCCAGTGGAATTGGAATAGCTGTCTTTGAACTCAATGTAAGTATATACCTTCAAATGTAAATCTGTTGTCAAAAAGTCATATTGTTAGAAAACATCTTTAGTTGAAGTTAAACGTTTAAAAATGAAATATGAGTCATTATTTGGCGAAATTTCAAAAAAGTATTCCCAATGAAACAAAATTTTATAATTCTCAGCTATTTTCCCCAAGAAGTGAAAATAGGAATCAGTCTTGGAAATGTCCAAAAGTTGAAAGAACGTTGACCCCATTAAGACGGAGAGGGTTCAAATACTGTCCATGAATCTAACAATATTGGGTTACACGGTAAAACTTTCGCTGTAACAAAATAGAATTCCTTGTCTCAGTTAATCCGCAGCTGGTGTGGCTATCAGAAGAATCGATTTCTCCTCATTCATTCGATTGGGTTTGGGTTTAGCTTAGTGACGTCCTTGAAACATGTTCTAAGTTTCTAGGTGAATGTTTTAAGCACATTAGCACATTTACATAGTTCTTACACACATTTAGTCAGCGGCTATTACAATTTGAAAAAAGAAAACATTTCTCTAAATGCTTAACCCGATTTTGAGCAAAAAGCCAGTATTTTCTAGGTTAAGCCTTAGTTTGTCGGATCGATTCGCAGTTTTTCAGCGGTCAAACAATAGTACCACAGGGATATCATTATGTAAAACAATATGCTTAAACGAACTGTCTTTTGTTTTGTCCTACTTAAAATTGTGCTAATTTATAATACTTTGGAATCGGGATGTTATGGAAATAACATAAAGATTTTTCAATTAACACCAAATAAATGTTATATAGAGTGTGATATACGAATTGTTAAAGTTTAAAGTAACTTTTCATTGTTTCTTTCAGGCAATCTTCATCCTCATGATTCTGGGATGGCTCTTTGTGCCTGTCTACATCGCCGCAGGGGTAAGTGTCAGATTTGAAATGAAGAAAATATTAAATTAGCGCGAGCTGCCAAATACAGACACATTTTCGTTGAATCAACATTTGCTAATTGTTTGTTATATTTGTCGAAAAGCATAAAGAAAAAACTTTTCATTGATACCGATCTCAGAAAAGTACGGTAAAGTGACATGAGCTGCCAACATTAGGATTTTTTTCATGAATTTCGATTATCAAGCAAAAAATCAGTGCCAGGTACTCGCCGAAGGTCGGGAGTTTCCTCTGGGCAGAGAACCCCCCCCCCCCTCCTTAAACTGACAACGCCGCCACAAAAGTGTATAATCTTGAGTGCGGCGTAAAACTTCAACCAATCAATCAATGTAACATAGCTAAAATATCTACCCATGCCATAACAGGAAAGTACAGGTGTTAATTGGTTCAATTTTAATTACAGGTGTTTACCATGCCAGAATATCTCAAGAAGCGGTTCGGAGGGCAGAGAATCAGGGTATATCTGTCGTGCTTGGCCCTTCTTCTATACGTATTCACCAAAATCTCGGTAAGAACAATCTTTTTAAAGCAGAGAACTGCGCGTCCTTTAAAATCTGTTCAGACACAAAACTAGGTCCACTGCTTATTCCAATAATCTCGAATTTGGCAAAAAAGTGTCTTTTACTCGAGGCAATCTGTTGTTAATTAGGGAGTGACGGTTTGGTCTCCAAGAAACGCCACTTTTTGTCGTAATTACAACTCTGTCTGTTGGGGTTACATAGTTCAAATATCGATTTTAGAGGACAGATTTTGGTTAATCCCGGACATGGTTCACGTGATGCATACACTGTATCAGCCCTCGTAGCCAAATTGTCGACCATTACCTATATGGGTTTCTCTTGTCAGGTAACACAAATCTATTCAACACTGATATATATCATACGAAGCATTAACGTTAAACTGTATATTTTTGAACACTAAAACACACGAGCAAATCTTCTTGTCTAAAATAACCATGTAGACAAGAAATAACCATGTAATAATCCTGTAAAATAACCATGTAATTGTGTTAAAAAGGGGCATATCATTGAGACCTTTGAACTATGTAAATACGTTTTGCCTTTGTCTGAGACCTCGGCTGAAGACAGTTAAGAATCTATGAATGTATCCATTAAAATTGAATAATTTATCGTATTGAAATAAAATGAATTTTTTTTTTGTAATTGGGGTTTAAATCTGTAGCAATAAATATTGAATAGCCTACAGAATGTATATTGTCCGTTATTACAACACGTAGTTTTACCGTTGTTTTCTTCGTTTATTTTACATTCAGGCTCATTTTTTTTCTATTCTTTCAGTTTCCTTACATTTGATAAACGCAACTTGACCTTTCAATCTATTTATAAACTTGTTAAATTTATCCTCATCCAATATCTTTTTTTCCTGTTCTCCTGTTATTATCAATATATATTTTTCTATTTCATAATAGCTGCTAATATTTCTTATTACGCTTTCGGTTTTAATTACATCAAGCTTTGCTTTATTTTGAAAAATATATTTTTGGCTATGATAAAAAATAAATTTAATATTTCTTGTCCTGGTCCATGCCCAAGGATAATGCTTTTATCGGATGTATTAACTGGAATGTTAAAGGTTAAGTTTATCCAATGACCAAATTGAGTCCAAAAATTTGCAACCCGATTACAATCTACTAGTATATGTTTTATACTTTCTTTATTTTCTTTACAATAATCACAGAGATCATCATTTGCTAGACCGATTTTGTAAAGATATGATCTCGTGGGGATTATTCTATGTATAATTTTATACTGAAAATCCCTATATTTCGTATATTTTGTACAACAGAATATAGAATTGAAAATTTCTTTCCAGCTACTATTTTCTATTACACAATTAAGTTCATTTTCCCATTTTCTATATGTTGGCATTTCTATATTTGTTGTTTCGGAAAGCAGAATATCACTAAATGGTTTTGTACCTTTTGTTGTTTTTATGAGAAGTAAAATACATACACGGATGACTGGTGAATCTACTTTGCCCTCCGTTTGCAAATGAACCAACCAAAGCTCTGGTAATCATTTTGTTATAATCTAGAATTGTTCCTTTTACTTTATACTTTTGTTTAAATTCTGTAAATGTTAGACAGATACCCCTATGGTCTACTATGTCCTGTATATACCTTATGTTGTTTTTATACCAATGTTCTACAAAAGGGAGTCTTTTCTTAAAGTGGGAGTTGTACCATAGATGCTGTGTCAGTATGTCTGATGGGGTGTTTACTTTTATTTTTGTATTCATCAATTCCCAAGCTTTAAATGTATCCCTCCAAAACGGATTTTTAGTTTCGTTGAGTAGTACTTTAACATAGTCGCTCCCTAATGTAAATATCTTGCGTATATTTTCTTCTTTTAGAACTAATGTTTTCCACTTACCCTCAACTACCAGCAATCTGCGAATCCATGTTACCTTGAGGGCTTTTATAAAGGGTAGTAGGCTTACCATACGTATACCCCCATAACTGTAATCTCTTGTCAGGATTGCTCTCTTGATGCGATCTGGTCCATTATTCCATATAAATTTGTACATGATGGTGTTTATTTCTTGTATAATATCTAATGGAGGGTTTGGCAGGGATAAAAACAGATGTATTAATTTGGACAAAGCCAAAGATTTGATCACGGTCACTTTACCTAGCAGCGAAAGGCTTCGTATTTTCCATTTTTGTAGTTCTTTTTTCAAATCCTTTATTCTAGCTAAATAATTTAATTTCCACATATCATAAAAGTGAGTTGACGAAAATGTAAACCCTAATATCACACACTCATTTACCCAATCAAGTTTAGTTTTTTTACTTATATTAATTTCGGAGCCTGTCAGTGAGCCAATCCACATTGCTTTCGTTTTTTCTATGTTTATTTTTAGACCTGAATATTTATAGAAGTTATTTAAACATGAAATGGCTGTGGAGAGTGACTTTTCAGAACCATCAAGTATAAGTTGAGTGACATCAGCGAATTGACTGAGTTTGTATTGAATGCCATTAAGGCTAATACCTACAATGTTTTTTTCCTGTCTGATCATACAACCTAAGATTTCAGCACACAAGAGGAAGATGTAAGGTGAGACTGGATCTCCTTGTCTACAACCTCGTGAAATTGGAAATTGAGAAGAAATATAACCATTTTGTATGATACAAGCTGTAATGTTTGTTTGAAATATTTCAATCCACTTTTATATGTCAGTTCCAAAATTAAAAGTATCTAAAACCTTATCTATAAAATCCCAGAATATGGAATCGAAAGCTTTTTCGAAATCTATTGATAACAACAATCCTGGAATTTCCTGCTGTTTTGTTTCAAACATCAAATCATATAAGAGTCGGATGTTTTGTGCTATGTTTCTACCTGGAATAAATCCCTGTTGATCTTCATGGATTATTTTGTGCAAAATAGTTTTGATTCGATTGGATATACACGAGCTAATTAGTTTATATGTAACGTTTAGAAGGCTGATTGGTCTCCAGTTTTTTAACTTACTTCTATCTTTATTAGGTTTAGACAGGCAGGTTATGACTCCCTGTTTCTGTGTATAAGACAACTCGTAGGTTGTAAAACCTTCATTAGCGGACCTCAAAACAAAATATCCTAAATATTTCCAAAAAAACTTAAAAAACTCTACCGTAAATCCATCCATACCGGGGGATTTTTCATTTTTCATGCATTTTAAACTTTGTGTCATTTCTTCGTACGTTAGTATTCCTTCTAAGTTTTCTGATTCCACGTTTGATAATCTAGTTAAATTCATAGTCCCTAACGAATTACTCAAATCGTCACATGGAGCTTTATTCTCAGTATAGATCGTTAAATAATAATTTCTCTGAGCGTTTAGTATTTCAGATACCTTATAAATGTCCTTTCCATCATCTAAACTTAGTTTTGTAATACATTTGTTGACAAAGTTGTGTTTTTCTAAATTTAGAAAATACCGTGTTGGTTTTTCCCCTTGCTCTATTAATTTTGCCTTGGCCCTTACCATATATCCTTCCATTTCCTTTGCTCTAAGTTTTTGGTAGTCTTCTTTAAGATTTGATAGCTGCTTTAGTTTCTCATCATCTAATTTTTTATGAATTTCTTCTTCTACTAATTTAATTTGTTTTTCTAGTTTTTCTTCATTTTTCTTTAAATAGGATGCGTATTTAATAGTCTCTCCTCTTATTTTCATTAACAATGTTTCTAAAAATAACTGGTCACTAATTATTAACTGTAACTGATCTATTGATATATTATCTATATTATTCTTATTATATGGTAGTGGGGTATACTCAAGGATCGTTTCTTTTATAACGGATTTTACCGTTTCTACATATTTAGAATCTGTTAAGAGAGCACAATTGAATTTCCAGTATCCCTTCCCCCTTTCTGAGTTAATAAATTTGCATTTGAGTGTTATGGCTGAGTGGTCACTTCTATATCCAGGAATAATGTCTGCTTCAGTGGTGATATTAAAAATGCTATTACTAACAATGAAATAATCTAACCTTGCTTGTTTTATTGGGTTTTTTTCTTCTCCAAGTGTATTTTTTGTCCTTAGGATGTAGGCACCTCCAAACGTCAATGTAATCGTTTTCTTGTATTATTTGTAACATTTTTTGCCTGGCCTGTGGATTGTTCACATTAACATAATTTTGAGTGTCTTTTTCTGGATTCATAACTAAATTCCAATCACCACAGATTATAACTAGATCATTTTCTAATTTGTTTATTTTTGTCTGAATATTGTTATAAAATGATAGTTTATCGCTGTTTGGCCCATAAAGACAACATAATGTAACTGGGTTGTCGTGAATTTCTAAATTCATGATAATATAATCTCCATGTCTATGTCTACTGAATTGAGTTTGTATATGAAGTTATTGTTAAAGAGAATTATTATTCCTCGAGAAAGGGTATTGTAGGAGCTTACCCAGGCATCGTGTGGTCATTCCCTTTTTATTGTTTCATAGTATTCCGAACCATTGTGGGTGTCCTGTAAACAAATGATAGAAAAAAATTTGTTCTTGTCATCCAATATCTTAAACTTGGTAAATTCAGAACCATTTTGTACATTTTCACAGGCTGATCTGTACGCAGGTGCCATTTTCATTACCCAATCATTGGATTTAAATCTCTACGTGGCCGTCATCATCCTTCTCCTGATTTCGGCTCTTTTCACTATTGCTGGTAAGTATAATGATTACAACAACAACTGGAGAACTCCTCATCCTCTCTTCCTGTCCAGTGACATAGAACAGGAAACAGCAGGAATTTACCAATAATCTTACAGGCCCAAATCTGTGGAAATTTATAAATATATTTCATTAAAAACAGAGACCGATAAATTCATATACCTTGCAACATGCACACACGCAATAGGCTTACATTGTCAAAAAGAACAAGATAACAGCCTGTTGTTCCTTAAAAAAATCGTACAAAAAAATGCAAATATGTATTCACCAATCTAATCGGAAAAAACTGAGCCAAACAAGCAATAATGATGAAAAGAAATGTGCGTCAGATGGGAAATTTGACACGTTAAGATAGAATAGAAGGTACTAAACACAGTCCGTATTTGGTCAGTAAATTCGCCCGTTGCACTATTGTTGCCGGTCATTCTCATAAAATCTTGTCAGCTAATATATATTTTTTTGATCAGACTTTTGTTTATGTTTATAGGTGGTCTAACTGCTGTTATCTGGACTGACTTCGCACAAACTATCATTATGATTATTGGAGCCGTCATTCTTATGATACTTAGTAAGTACTAATTACCTATTATTGCCTCTCGCTCAGGGCACAGTGCCCGAGCGAGCAGAGCCGGACATATGATAATATCCGCTCAGGCGGGCACTATTGCAAATAATACTCGTCTGTTTATCCAATCAAAACCGTAGAATTTATCATGTGATGTACTAAAGTATTCATTACCTAGCATTGCTTTTCGTTTAGGGCATTATGCTTTCATAGTGTTGCTGAAGAGAAAATAGTGCCCAGTCAAAACCCTAGAATTAATCACGTGATGTACTAAAGTATTAATTACCTAGCATTGCTTTTCGTTTAGGGCATTATGCTTTCATAGTGTTGCTGAGGAGAAAATAGTGCCCAATCAAAACCCTAGAATGTTGTCTCTATATGACTTAACTTATACTTGAAATAGTAACACCAAATCACAATGAGTTATAGTTCTTTGATTTGTCGTCTAAATATATTTACGATCAAGAGTGGAGGAGTGTTAGCATTTTAGTAAAATGGATTATCAGAAAGGATTAATTTCAATTAATTCGATCTTCCGGAATAAAATGTACCTTATTTTCGGATGAATTTAGCACATAGTACATGTAAGCCTATTGTAATACACCAGTAAGCTTTAACTGTACAAGCATATGTTTATTAGAGCATTTCATGAAGAAATATTTGTATTTTAAAACGATGATTGGGATTGCATGTTTCACTTTGTAAAGTTAACCCACGGCATGTGCCATTGTTGATTATATCATAGTTAATGTCGTGCTTTTGTCTCTTATATATGGATCATCAATCATTTTTATATTTTCATGCCTTTATAATTCATCTACAATATACATCGCCTATTAGAAAATGATGTCATACTTTTCGCTTCAACGTGTTTATTGTTGTATCTACATTGTATTCCAGTGTATTTACGTTTGTCATTGTCTTCAAAATGCTTCAGGTTTCATTAGAGTCGGAGGATATGAAAACATTGAAAGAAAATTCTTTGCCGCTTGGCCGAACACCACACGTTATCCCTCCGTAAACTCCACGGTGGTTAAGTGTGGTTATCCGCCGGAGAACTCCTACCATCTCATCCGCTCTGCCACAGACGGTGGACTTCCCTGGCCTGGTATCATGTTCGGGTTAACTATTTCCTCCATTTGGTACTGGTGCTCAGATCAGGTGTGAAGATTCATTCGTCTGAAATTTCTATCTAAACGATACTACTTTTACTAACCCATACAACTGAAAACGTAAACAAAAGCAGCTTCGGCAAAAAGTCTGTCCCGATAAGTGCCCATGTGTACAGCTTAACCCATTTCTTCTTGTATTTCTATTAACAATCCTCTAACAATATTAACTAAATATTTAATAAAACTACTGTCTTTTCTAAAGATACACCAGCTCATATGCATTTCTAAGTAATGAAGTTAATGACCAGCCGATCACCTGTCCTTGAATGTTCGTGTTGTCTTTTTTATTATACCTTCTTGCATTATATCTATGACCGTGTAAAATCTATAGCGAGTATCTCGAGTTGGTGATTACATTGAACAAAGCTTTAGACACTCCCTTATCTTGGTTGTTTTAAGAATCTGCTTACATGTGAATTTGTTCTTTAACTTTTCCTAAGATGTGGTCTCCGTGAGTATTGTGATTGGTCAGTATTCTGTATTTTGGTGGACATAGACGCTGTTGTATTCTTAGAAGAGTTGCTGCGGTGAAATGACTTGGTGATGCTTTCGTCATTGTGAACTTAGTAGAACTTAGTCCTAGTAGGCCTACACGTTAGCAATAATGCGATAGATTACAAATGACAATTATCTATCATGTTTCTTAAGGTTTCCAAGCTATTGGAGGATACAATCAGATCGAAGTTAAATTTTCGTCCGCGGCACCCGAAGCTGTTTTGAATTCCTCATCAAGGTGTGGCCTCCCGCCTGTGGATGCTTTCCACGCTTTTCGGGGAATGAAGAGTGACCTCCCTTGGTTAGGTGCCACACTTGGTCTGACGATATCATCTGTATGGTACTGGTGCGCTGATCAGGTTATACCGTCATTTTAACTTTTGATCTGGTGATTGTGACAGTTCGTGTGAACGTTTGTATCAAGTCCTTGTGTGTCTTTGATTGTTTGTCACTGTTCAGTCTATTAATGGTTTTTATTCAAGTTTTGGATTCCCATCCCCTGCATGTCCACTCTTCTTTCGGGAGAGATTTGAGTTGTAGTTCTCCTTTTTCTTCTCTATGTTTGTTCAATTCAATCTGGTGTATCTATTGTAAATATTTCCCATAAGCTATGTTCCGTTTAACCTTTCCAGACTGTAACTAGTTGCTTTTTTTCCATTTCATACAATTAATACACTATACTATTAAGGATGCACACGCTCCTTTATAGCTTTCCTTAATCTTTGCCGTTGCTTTGTTGACCCTGATTTTAACTACAATATAATCCGGATGCTTTATGTCCCATGCAAACTTGGAGAGGCTGCTTAAAATTGATAGAGACTTATCATAATTTCTTATCTTAATATACAATTTATACATCCGGGTTTGAGCCATTCCGATTCTGAGTAAAGTTTAAGTATGTAGTCAGCCCGGAGGTGAAATATATGGCTTCATCTGTTGGATTGGGGTTTAATGCCGTACGCAAGATTATTTCATTCATATGTTCATGTTTGTTTAATCATCGAATAGAATCGGATTTATGCCAAGAAAAGGTGATTTTCTGCTATCAAACCAGACTCCATCCGTCGGTTGGTCAGGAAATTGTCCAATCAGCTACGGTCGAGTTCTGGATTGTTTTTCGATAAAAGTTTAACCCTACTCCATAAATCATCTAACATGTTAACTTTAATTTTGTATTCTTTCTTATTTGGAAATGACGGTGTCATTCCTCTAATTTTGTCAGTGAAATAAACAATACTAATTTAAACCCCATATTTTCTCTAAAATAGGTGATAGTACAAAGAGCATTGGCAGCTAAGAACATCAGTCACGCTAAGGGTGGTACTATATTGGCTGGCTGGTTGAAATTCCTCCCTATGTGGCTCATTGTATTCCCAGGAATGATTGCAAGAATTATGTTCCCAGGTAAAGTGTTTACATTCTAAACACACAGGTATTCCAGGCAGATATCTTATTTGATGGCCTATTCAACTTACTTCCAACAACATCAATAGAAGAGAAGACGTATACAAAACTAAGATATAACCATCGAATACTAAATTAAATTTTATTTTGTAAATATATTCAATTAGTCATTGTTTTACTTGGTCCGATCTTCCTGTATATATACAACTTACACGTGTGTTGTACTGATCAACATTGCCCTTCTAACAGCCAGATGTCCTCAGAATAATGACCGTTTCCCTTGTAGACACTGTGGGTTGTGCTGATCCTGATATCTGTGAAAGTGTGTGTGGAAGTAGGAGTGGATGTACAAACATCGCTTACCCAAGGCTTGTACTCAAAGTCATGCCAAACGCACTTCGTGGCCTCATGATGGCGGTGATGATGTCAGCCCTTATCTCATCTCTAACATCCATTTTTAACAGCAGCAGTACCATCTTCACTATGGACATCTGGAGACGGATCCGTAAAAACGCCAGCGAAATCGAACTCCTTATTGTCGGCAGGTAAATTTGGCCTTAAGAATTAGTTTTCACACGCATGGCGTTCTCGTATACAATGAGCTTAACTCCTTGTTTGTGTCCTACAGATATTCAGGAAACGATATTGGGTGCATCTTAACCAAAAATAATTTTCACTTTTATTATTTGAGGCTTTAGAAAATCTATTCAGAACAATCGGAAGAATCCGGCAATGTTTCTCGAGAATTGTTCTGAAGCAATAGGGTCTGAATTTCCTCGACCATGTGTATCCTATTTCTCAAAACATTTACACCCGATGTGCCTTACAAAGCGACTGGTCGTAACTCAATGCTCGAGGTAGATCTATGTTATCATGAGAGTTATTCTACACATCACGTTGGGCTTACTACTTTGAGAGAAAGCCCTAGGAACGGCATGTTAAATGGGCTACTTCCATTCAAACTACAAAACTTCCTGTTTGTTGTATTGTAGATGCTGTGTCATTGTTTTGGTGGCAGTTGGTATTGCATGGATTCCCATTGTCCAGAATGTTGGACAGTTGTTTCACTACATCCAAGCCGTGACGAGTTACTTGGCACCGCCAGTCTGTGCTGTCTACGTTCTGGCCGTTTTCTGGAAGAGAATTAACGAAAAGGTAATCTGCTAGTTCATTTCGGTTATATTTCACACATGACCCGTACTTATTTAAAGTGGTATGAGCTGCCAAAATTCACACTTCTTTCATAATTTCTGATCGTCACGACAGTAAGAGGCGTTGAAGGCCATCGAAAAACTAAATGATTGGCGTTGGAATGAGGAAAATCCATACAGTATGTGACCAGTACGAACCGAAAACGTGTTCGATAAGTAAACAAAATGTTAATAACCGGGACGACCATACATTCATTCTAAGACAAAGTTAGTTGAAAACAGTACTTTATCGTACTATCTCAATAATAGAAGCACTAAAAAGCTCATGATTTATACGTCTTGAGAAAAATATCCAATAATTTCAACATTCTGTTTAACGTCAAAATACCAACATTCTGGCAGCTCATGCCACTTTAATCCGCACGAGCTGCTCCCGCAAAGAAAGCCAAATTTGCTCTCCTGGGTAACGACTCATGAGTTGGGTGGGAAACAGACAATGAATCTAAAGAAGTTTATCTTTTAATAAAACAATTTAATGTCAATCTGTCTTTGTCTTTAAATATAATTATTCTTAAAAGATAAACATTATTTTTGTGTTTGGGTGTTTCACCATGATGATTTTAACAATTAACTTATTTGGAGTGGCAAGAAGAAGTCTGCGATGAATGCAGCAGAGGTATATCAAGCGTAAACCCATCTAATTGGTTCATGTACAGTAATCGTTTAATCGTTTCTGTTTAACAGGGAGCCTTCTGGGGCTTGATGATCGGGTTAGTTGTGGGTATGGTACGATTTATCTGGGAGTATGTGTACACGGTGCCGCCATGTGGCAGTCTAGATCCTGACCCTAGACCGTCCATTATTAAAGACGTCCATTACCTTCACTTTGGAATCATCCTCTTTGGTGTGGTCGTAATCGCCGCTACTATCATCAGTTTACTCACCAAACCAATCGATGATGTACACGTAAGTGTTTGAGAAATATCCAAAACCTGGTTGCAAAGGGATTTAGTGTAAGGTCAGAAATGCTTTCAAGAAATTGTTAATAAGTCTACATTGCACTAGGCCTACTTGTGATAAAAAAAACGGTTTCGTTTCTGAGTTTATTCCGACAATTAAAACTACCAGAAGTTATGTTGATGGTTACATTACAAGCTCTTTGTATTATTCCAACTTGGAAAAAAGGGCATATTGTCATTGTGAAGTGCAACAATTTGAATTTTAAAAAATATTTTTACAATCTTTTTTGCATTTTTAATTACAAGCTGATCATTTAACCTCATTGTGATAAAATTAAGCCAATAAATTAGAATACATTTATTGAGCCTTGTCCCTTTTCATTTCAACACAGTTATACCGACTGACATTCTGGACACGTCACAGTAAGGAAGAGAGGATAGATATAACAGCTGACAAAGATGAAGAAATTAAACATGAAGATCCACACGATCACCAAGGTATGTATTCAATACATTCTTACTCCAGCGGATCTTAGTAGGCCTAAAGTTATTGTATGGACCAGGGGCTAATTCATAAAGTTCATTAGGCTCACTAACACGAGACTGACGACTAAGCTGTAAAAAGACAAAACTTTAGTCATTTTGAAATACTAATGATAAAAAATTAAGACATCACCACGTCTTAATTTTTATCATTAGTATGGAACCCACGTTTACAGAGAGTTTCAAACATTTCTTACATTTTGAAATATTAATCCTGCAGATGAGTTTGATTTATTCTTAAATAACCTTAATTTATGAGTGCGGTAAATGGCACATTGCTGGCCCTGAATGTTACATGTACTACATCGTCCGGAGTTCCCGTGACGGGACGAATCCTGGTTGTGGATCAGCTCATATATATAGCGCCTGGGAGTCTCTCTCGAGATTTCGCGATATCCGGTGACAGATGAGGTTGTCAGCTCGATTGACGTTTCTTGTTCTACAACGTCCGAACTGAGCGTCACACTCGAATCATAAAGGCTAACCACATGAGCAAAGACAGCGCCGGTGACAAGACGTTTGTGGATTTCTCAAGATATACTCTCGCTCCCTATTGACCCTGAATCTATAAAGTGTACCTAAAGTGGTTCCCTGTAATTGTTTCATGTCTAGTAATAATATTGCACTTGAAACAATCAAACCACCAAGTCCTGATTGCAGGTTGATTCAAACCAAATTTCTGAGCATTCTGGTGTCAGTATTACGCTAGGTCAGATATTTTATTTAATAACGTGAACTTTTTTTTTCTCTAGCTGACCAAGAAGAGAGTTGTATCCGTAAAGTTGGTAACTGGGTGTGTGGAATCGAGAAGATTGTCCATGGCGAAACACTGTCAGAGGAAGAACAGGCTGCTATCGACGCCAAACAGCTGGACATCAATGAACGACCGTTCTGGAAAACCTTCTGTAATATTAACGCTGTCCTTCTCATGACAATTGCCGTATTTTTCTGGGGATTCTTTGCCTAAATCTATCCAAGAATTGTCCTAATCAAAAACAATGTGTCTTCGCTCAACTGGCCCGCTGGAGATTATACTTATACACAGTGTATGGGATTGCTGTTCAATTCATTCTATTTGTAACAATGGATATTTTTAAGCGGCCTGATACTTATTTCTGAAAGTCCCGGGTACAATTTAAAGGAAATTTACTGGATGAACTGAAGCTTTTCCATACTCTATATTCAAATAGAAAGTGTTCCGCAGGAAATGTGGACATTATACATAACAAACTCGGTCCTTGAAGGTTTCAGACTTAAAGGCGGGTTTCTCTTAACATGTGAATCCTCCAAAACCCTCCAATTTGCAGCTATAGACATCACAAGGTTATTCAGCCTTTGAGAAGGTTTAACCATTGGTCTATCGACTGAACTATGTACACAGAGAATTGATTTACAGCCCTAAAAATCTTATCAAAATCCATTATTCTCTAAGGTTAGAACAATGTATATAACTTGGGCGTAAGTTGTTTATTTACTATGTAACTTTTAACTTGAATATCGATCATTCCAACTTATAGATCACATATCACTATAACAATGTGGCCTTGGTCCCGCAATGATTCTTGCATTTTTGTGGCTACCGCCTTTATTAAATGTTATGCGCTTTACCGTGAAAATGAATCCATTCAACAATATTATTTCATCCAATCTGGGTTTTATCATTTTATTTCTCCATCCATCATTATTCCCAGCCACATACAGGACTAATTCATTTGTAATTACTTCTGGTTCTTGTCTTAAGACAGAAAATTATGATTTCCAACTTTTAATTGGTCTAAGCAATAATTGGGTTACTATACGAGCATAGCATTTTATGTTTTATTGCATGGTAATAAAGTGAACGATAGTAACAGCCAAAATAATTTTACTGACATACCGTTAGCGTTACAAAACTACATTCCACAGTCTTTTTTTATTTGATTTCCAACTTTTAATTGGTCTAAGCAATAATTGGGTAACTATACGAGCATAGCATTTTATGTTTTATTACATGGCAATAAAGTGAACGATAGCAACAGCCAAAATAATTTTGGTTGCAAACATACATGTATGTAGGCCTAGTTAAGAACCTAGGAAAAGGTTTTACAAGAGTACATTCCACAGTCTTTTTTTATTTGATATCCAACTTTTAATTGGTCTAAGCAATAATTGGGTTACTATACGAGCATTGCATTTTATGTTTTATTGCATGGCAATAAAGTGAACGATAGCCATTTTTAATTAGATAAAAAAAATAGAAACAAAATATCCCTTAAACCGTCTGAACTGCATAAAACAGCTTTTGTTGCAAACATACATGTATGTATGCCTAGTTAAGAACCTAGGGAAAGGCGTTACAAAAGTACATTCCACAGTCTTTTTTTATTTGATTTCCAACTTTTAATTGGTCTAAGCATTAATTGGGTTACTATACGAGTCTTGCATGTCTATATAGTGAACGACAGCAACAGCCAAAATAATTGTACTGACATACCTAAATATATACAACCTTTCTCATATCAATGTTTTATTTAAGCAGATGTATGTATTGATATTTTGACTAAAATAAATTTTATCTGTATTTGTGTAAGTAATTGTTTTGACCATGCTTTGTTTATAACATTGGTTGATTGATCTGAATATATATTCTTCAGAATTTGAATGGAGCCAGAGTTAAGCCAGTTCTTAAACAAGAGTCATCAGAAGATGTCGTATCCCCCCGGCCCCGCATAAGATTTATTATTTATTTTAAGTTATTATAAGATATCTATGCTATACTGTCGGAAAGGGGCAGTAACTCTGAAAATAATGAAACCAGCGCAACCAAAATACGAGGTGCACATCCTCGAATGATATTGAGCATGTCCACCTAGTTTCAAAAAAAATTAATATAAACTGTGGGAGAAGATGCGATGACAACCACTAATTGTCTGTCGTCTTATACTGTCGGAAAAGGGCAGTAACTCTAAAAATAATCAAACCAGCGCAGCCAAAATAGAAGGTGCAAATCCTCAAATTATATCCAGCAAGTCCATCAAATTTCGAAAAAATCTGATAAAAATCGTGGGAGGAGATGTGATGATGCACTAATTGTCTATGTCATCTTATACTGTCGGAAAAGGGCAGTAACTCTAAAAATAATCAAACCAGCGCAACCAAAATAAAAGGTGAACATCCTCGAATGATATCCAGCAAGTCGACTAAATTTCGAAAAAATCTGATAAAAATCGTGGGAGGAGATGTGATGATGCACTAATTGTCTATGTCATCTTATACTGTCAGAAAAGGGCAGTAACTCTAAAAATAATAAAGCCAGCGGAACCAAAATAGGAGGTGCACATCCTTCCATGGTATCCAGCATGTCCACCAAGTGTCGGAAAAAAATTATAAAAACTGTGGGAGGAGATGCGATGACAAGCACTAATTGTCGTCTTATACTGTCGAAAAAGGGCAGTAACTCTAAAAATAATGAAACAAGCGCAACCAAAATAGGAGGTGCACATCCTCAAATGATATCCAGTATGTCAACCAAGTTTCAAAAAAACCCGATAAAAACTGTGGGAGGAGATGCGATGACAAGAAATGATTACGGACAGACAGACAGTCAGACAGACAATCTGATCGCTGTATCCCCCCCCCCCCCCCCGCATTATATGGGGGGGGGGGGGGGGGGGGGTAAAAATGTTTGTTTCACGTAACCTGCCCACCCCTACCAAAAACCTGCCAACTTGGATGTTTTTATTCCCCTTTTGCTCAAAGCTTTTTCCCCAATACAATGAATACAAAATAAGTAGAATTGATAGATTAACATGAAAACTTGGTTCTGCAAGCAGTAAGTCTGTATGTGTGGCTTTTTGTAATATGATTGACTTTAGTTGCCTGGGATAATCAGGTCTAATAGATGTATCATAAACAAAAACAGAAAGAAGTACCTACCTACCCAAACTTTACAGAAAAGGTCTGATAACTCGAAGCAAACTTATTTTAAAGAATGGCCTAATAGGGCTAAACATTGTCGCTGGATATAGTCTAGAGTACTTCCAAATCTGACAGCTTTGGGGGGTATTTTACTTAATTAAGACTAAGCGACCATATACTAAGAATCTTGAATAAATCCTTACCCAGGACTTCACTGGTTCGTCCAGATGGGTGTTGACTGTCCACCCACCTTATGGACACCCTATGGTCGAAATTGGACACTCAATAATTCAACTATTTACCATGACCAGGATACAAAAGTAGGTCATTTTGGACACTCAATTCCACGTAGAATAACTATTACTGACAGTCTCACCCTATTTCAACCCTTGAAGAATCTATGCACAGGAGGGCCCTGCAGTTTGAATTCTTATATTTATAAGGAGTAATTTTTCCTAACCACATCAAATATATCATTTAACGTGCTCCTGGTGGGGTTAACAGGTTAATAAAAGATGAGGATCTGTTGGGTAACCTCACGTTATTTTATTCAGTATCAGGGAAATTACATAAACTGATCGTGTAATCTATATACCCAGCAGGAATCAAGTTGCTACATGAAATGTATAAATATATAAATAAACATTTATGGGGTATAAAGGTATAAATGATATACCTCTTTTTAACACAGTTAGAAACTTGTCTTCATGGTTATTTTAGACAAGAAGATTTTCCCTGTGCCGGTGTGTTTTAGTGATCATAAATATATATATATAAATAAACCAAACAGTAATTTCTCATCGCACAATTCCAGTTAACTGGCTTATGAAATGGCCCGGCTTTCTCGGTATATAATCGGTAATCCACGTTGTGAAAAGAAAAAAATACTTCTTGTCTAGCTGGATTATTATTGCTTCCGGAGGAAAGCCACCACCTTACAGTGGTAACTGGCAACCATCCCACATAGGTCGTTCGAATGAAAGCCCAGTAAGAAAATTTTTCAATTTTCTTTTGGACTGAGTGGGATTCGAACCCGCGACCCATTGGTGGAAGGCTGTTCTCCCTACTGAGCCAAGGAGGCCCCCACTGATGACATGAAAACACAATAAACAGATCAAGCTAAAATGATAAGAAAAAAAGTGAGATGTACAAGTCAATCAGGTGTTCGAGTTCTTTGAAAGCGTCCTACATGTAGCTGCATAAAACCTAAAATCGCTGCATACCTATGCAATAACTATTACATACATACATGTAAAATGTTTTATTATAAACTGTTGACCATATATAATTTCTGAATTCATCAATCACATGGCATATACATGTAGATACTAAAGTCTGACATTCCACAGAGATGTACGGATCCGTAGCAGAATCTGACACTGACATATACCATGAGAAATCTTAAACAGTCATTTCACTCCCAGCGTCCAGCTCACTTTTGAACGAAGCATTTTGTAAAATAGGACTTTCAAAGCCGGGGTCGAGATCCAAGTCTATGAAGACCCCCTAACTGGGTAACATAGACTCAGCAATGTAGTTCAGGAGTAAACCGAAGGACTTGTTATTTTTTTACATTCATTTCACCAAGTTTTAATTTCATCCCCAGTCAGCCTTCGGGTAAGATTTCCAGTTCCCCGGGGGTGGGGGCAAAAGTGATGGAGGTAGATTAGGGAAATTAAGCAAGGCTGGAGGTATTGTGTAAACAACAGTCTGTGGGTGGGCCTGGTCAGGGGAGACAATCTCCTCCTCATCAACAGTTGTGTCCCCTTGAGCATTCTTCTGCCTTTTTGCCAACCAATCTTCCAATCGTATTTCCTTGTCATCTGCCTCCCTTTTCCTATTGGCTGCCTGAGATTTTGCTTTGACTGTTAAACAGATATGAAAACAACAACTTTTAAACATAAGCAAATGAAGAATGTAAGAAGTTATTTTTTTAATAAAAAAGACTGTTTTTTAGTTTGATTATCAACAATAGCATTTTCAAGAACCTTCCAGTTAGGTTTGAGTGCCTGTTTTGTGGCTTTCATAAGTCAGAAATGTTTGTGCTGATTCAATTTAAATTATCAACAGATGGAAACCACCTTCTATAGTGGGGAAACTCGCGGCATGTGATGGTAATATGCAAACATCCCCCATACAGGAAATCAATAAAAACTATAGGAATTTAATATAAATTAAGTGTGTGAAACTCGACCTAATGCTTTGGGAACCGAGTTGAATCTAAAACAGGACATTTCTCCACAGATCAATTGTCTAACACCCTACCTAACACTCCTGCCTTAAGATTGATTGATTGATTGGTGTTTTACGTCAAACTCAAGATTATTCCACTTAAATGGCAGCGTTACAAGTTTTGTAGGGGAGGAAACCGGGCTCATCGCCTGGAGGAAACCGCTGACCTTCACTTAGTACGTGGCAATTCTTCCACATATGACGACCGAGTGAAAAATCCACTCCTAATGGAAACCGCACCACTTCCTTCCTTAAGAAGTCACAGAGATAACTCTACCTATAGAAAAGCTTACCTTCATTCTCCAGCTCTGCCTTTCTATCAGCTGTCATATGAGAATACCGACAACTATCTCCAAAATCACAAATACCTGGTCATAAATAATTACATACACATTTTAGCTGTTTTAATATAAAAAAGTTAACTGTTAACAGTATCAATTATTTGAATAATTACTTGCTGTTGTGAACGATATAGGTTGTGAAAGTTTCCCTTGAAAATTTTGAGATCTGTCATGTTTATTGAATTCATGGAATCACTCAATTGGCATGAGATTGAATGAATTGAAACAAGACTATTGACTTTGTCTACATTTTCAAATAGCTAAAAATGCATGCAAGAAGGTTGCTTAGGAATTTCCCCTTTGGGGAAAATAAAAAAGCTTTTTAAAAATATGTCCAGGTTTCAATTTTCTACTGCTACTCTTGATAAACATGTAACCATAGGCTGCACAATGCTACACTGTCACACTGTACACACAGTTAGCTCTATTTCTAGCATTGTACAGGGAGCCGTACATGTACCTATGAAGCCATCACATTGAACTTTTTGGAAACACACAGAAATATTCTCACCTGCTTCAAATCTTCTACATGGGATCTTTAAAGACTCTTCCTGTAAAATCACTTCTGGTTCTGAAATAAATTAATTTTAAAAAGTTAGTAAAATTCCAATTATTTGTAGATGTATGATTATATATAAAGATTATTTATTCTCACGGGGAAAAGATTTCTCCAAAGTGGAAACCTTTTCTGTGCAGTGGGAACAATTAACAAATATACGGTGATTAATAATTTGCTATCTGTGGTCGAAATGTTTACACCGTAGAGAAAACTGCGATGGCAACCTTTTCTAGAGATAGCATGATTTATCAAAGCCAAAGTTTGAAGGCTGATTTTACAGAATCTTGAAGTTCTTTTATAAGAATAAATGAGGTCAGATCTTTAACATAAACTCCAAAGTACATTTAATTTTGAACATTTAAACTTGGATGCTGAGGGTGACGTAACATGTTGTGAGCTGCTGTGAACAGTGAATCGAGCAGGTTGGCAAAATATGTGAACTGATGGATATTCGTGAATCAGCAGACTATCAGACCTGGAGCCTGTTTAAACAAGAGTTTTAGTAAACTCAACATACGCCCGCCGTGGCAAAGTCGAACCGCTACGATTAACAACTTTACATTTAATATAACATTTGTTTTAATTTCATCAATTCGAATTTCTTGTTCACATTAGAAGTTTTTCTTTTCTGAATTTGATGAAGCTGCAACTAAATACCAGTACGTTATAGTACACATATATTATCTGTTCAGGTAATTTCAATCACATTTTAATTGCAAAAACTTAAATATTGTGGCTGTTTTGACATTGCTGTTATGTTCCATAATTCTGAAGGAGCAATCAATACAAAAGCTTACAATTCTTGAATTTTAACAGTTTTGACTGGGACACTGTTCTATTGGACTTGGCTGTATTAGTTTTATTACAAAGCAAACAATCTTCAGGCTGACAACTGATGGTGTGTAAATATACAAACCTTGTGTGCCCACTTCAATGGTCACTGGATGTCACTGTCCCCTTATCTCTATTTAAACAGCCACTCTGATAAATACCAGATGGGTAATAAAGTGGGAAAATAGTCTCTTTTTTTGTTGTTATTATAGTGCACAATAAACTATCCAAGAAAACAGTCTCTGAATGCATAAATTAATTGGCTTCCAGTATTACTCTGGACCAAGTGTACTCAAAAAAGCATTGATATATATTAATATATATATATATTAAACATCAGGTACACATTTCTGATAAAAAAAAACTCTTGAAAACAGACAAAAAATATGTGTACTTAAATCAAATTTGGTATGCGACACATCATCTACCTATAAGGTATATATACTCTAAAATAATTGGAGAGATTATATCAAAACGAAAGAAGTTCTGGAGCGAAAAGGGAATATTACATAATCCAATAGGGCTGCCATATTATGCAACAGGTGATGTCAGAAATGGTAGTGAAACACCGTCTGCCCATAAGGTATATACTCTGAAAGAATTGTCAAGATCGGATCAAAACTCTTCAAGTTATGGAGCAGAAGGGAACGAAGATATAGACTAAGACAGAATATTACATAATCCAATGTAGAAGTCATATTATGCAATCGACAATGACCTAAATGGTTCCTGAAACACCTTCTACCATTAAACTATATGTATTAAAAAAATTGTAAAGATCGGATCAAAACTCTTTAAGTTATGGAGCGGAAGGGAACGAAGATATAGACTAAGACAGAATACTACATAATCCAATGTAGAAGCCACATTATGCAATCGACGATGTCATAAATCATAAATGGTTCATGACACACCTTCTACCCACAAGGTATATGTTGTGAAAGAATTGTAAAGATTAGATCAAAACTCTTCAAGTTATGGAGCGGAAGGGAATCCGGGACAAACGACCGGACGGACGGCGCTGGTGATACCATAATACGACCGACTTTTTTTAAGTCGGGCGTATAAAAAGCGGCGTGGCATAAGTTTTTACGTAACTGCCGTAGCTCTACTGTATGGTAACCGTATCTCTACTGTATGGGTTGCTATGGCAGTTACGTAAAAACTTTGTGAAACTCAAACAGGCCCCAGCTCTGTAGTTGTTGAACTGAAAAAATTCACGTCTTATAAGAATAGAAAAAAAGGAGACCTGTTTATGCTTTCGGGCGACTATTCGCCGTTTGGTTGACAAATTTGTCCGTTGATTCACATTCCTCCAGTCTGGCAAGTGCACACATGTCATTGTTAAAGGATAAGTTTATGTCTATACTCAATACCGCTTATTTTGAAATGAATATGTTTAAAAACATATACTGTACATAGTGTACAAACCCAGTCCAAAAGAAAATGAGATTCCCGGTACAGAACCTACACAATTCAAGTGATTCTTTTTCTCTATATATGATCTCTATACAGAAATTTATTAGCTTAGCTCTGTGTCGTCATAGTTGCATCTGATATGTACATTACCATTGCGAACGTTGAATCAGGACGCTTACATGATTGGTTGATATGATGATGAAAGCTTTTAAATATCAAGTATGACATCAAATAAGAAGATATTTCCGATCGGTGACGGAAGATATGCAAATTCTCAATCGCTTTTCTATGACATTGACATTCTGATACCATACCTGACCGACAAAGTAAGTAAACCAGGATAGAGACACACGAGTGCGGCTAAGACCATACAACTAGGGATTCCACGTCTGTTCTGCGCACCTCTTATTGTCAGACTGATTTCAAATGGACTTATCCGGACACTGGCCTAACTTCCGGTAACGAAATCTTACCCCCGATTGCCAAAATGGAATTCGATAAACACGCAAACAAGGGTTTGAAACTCCCCGATTTTTGCGCGATGTTGTCAAACTTGTCTTAGCAGTTCACTTTCTGTAAAGTTTCTCCGTGTTTCTGTCTTCTAATTTGAGAAATCATGACTTAAAGTTGGTTACCAAAAAGACGAATTAGCGTTTCCGCTTTTCAGAATCGAAAAAGAAACTGATTTAGGTGTTAGATTTAGTAATAAAAGCCATCTACTTACAACACACTACCGTCTCCGCCATTTGCATTTTGTTTTCAGTGTAAAGGAGACTCGTACATTTACCGGAAGTGCTTAAAAGGGAGCGTATGAAAAACACAGTCATTATAGAAACGAAACCTATTTCCATCATAGCTTTGCTTTGTAAAGTCAAGATAGACCTGTTTATATTATTATCTCCCCTTGTGTGCATGCATAGTTTCCCGCGCTAGGTGGCGTTTCAAATTAGAGGTTTCCCATTGACAAGCTCAGATATGTGGCTAGAGCTATGGACACAAAATACACTGATTTCATGTACCGGAAATCAATCTCAATTGACTTTGAAAAAGTGAGTTTAAATGCTAATTTTGACATTAAGGTTTCACTTAATAGGGTCTGTTATTTCCTAGGATGCTAATGCTTCGATTAAATGAGTTTTTTGATCACAGTTTGACAATTTTTATTCGAATTGTGGAATCCCTAATACAAGAGCCTCGTTCTGTTTCAACATAATGTTTTAAATACCTATATAGTCCATTTATAGCTACAAATCACCGGGTCCGCTAGGTTGACTTGTTCTGAAAGAACTTGGTATTTATACTTTTTAAGTTCACATAATAATAACCAGATAACAACAACAACAACAACAACACTTCGCTAAGATGTTATGGTTAAAATAAATAAAAGCGAGTAAAACCTCGAAAAGCATCGTAGTGCAGCTTTTTCATTCGTTGGTGAAATACTCCTTTCAAGTGATTTCGTTTGTTAGTCGGGTTGTCTGCAAACAATTTATCGCAAAATTCACAATAATATCGCCGCCCCATTTTTACCGAGCAGCTCTTCTGACAAAGGAGGGACATAAATGGAAGACCTCAAAGGCAAATTACAGTTGTTTCCTCCTCGAAATAAAATAAACCGCAAACACATGGCTTTGAGCTTTTCATAGAAACTTCGACAATAAATACAAGTTTACAAGGAGACAAAAATGAATTTAAAAAATTCGTCGAAAATGACACTTTAAGTGTAAAAATAATACCCATAGGAACTTATACAAAAACGTAACTACAACTACCTGTATTGTACCATTTAAAAAAAAAAAAACGCATTTATTTGCAACATTTTCTGGTTTTGGGGGAAAGGACTGAAAGTAGGCTATACAGTGTGAAGGATCCTTGCTTATGTAAAGACTAACAGTCTGGCGATCAACATCAATGGGATGGTTTAGAAAGGCAAGATGTCCTTTGAAAAAAGATGTTCTAAAAGAAGTGACCCATGGGTAAAAAAAAAAACTTACTTAGAAACCATCAAAAGTATTCGATATAGAGCTGATTTGATTGAACAAGAAATAAACCTATTTGAATCTGAATAAAGTGAAAATGCGACTTTATAAACATAACATCAGACCCACATAATGTATGGTAGATGCCAACTCCACGATTATAATGAAAAATGCATGTAAATGTTAATGTTCGTTTATCCTCAGAATACTCCTTCTCATTAAACGGACACAATTAGCTCTTCGTGTGATTCAATAAGTGAAGGTGCCGTTTGTTTTTTTTTTTGTTTTTTTTTTGTTTTTTTCATTTATGTGATTCCATCACATGACCAGGGTTGTATGAAAGATTCAGTTACGCTTTGTCATTCGATCTTTATTTCAGGGGCTGTCAGAAAAACCGTAAATCATTGAATTATATGTAAATGGTATATGTATTAAAGAAGCCCAAATATGGAGATCACAATAACTTCAAACCACCCAACATATTGCGGTCAAATTACGACCCGAAACGTAATCTGCATGGTCATAATCAGGGATAAGATACAAGTTTGATGCTTTTAAGGCCCCAGAATAGTATCTTGGATGCATTTATTTAAGTATTTTAATCAAATGAAAGTGAAATTAAATATTGGCCGATCACTTATCCGTCATAAGGCCGATGACCCGCCGTAAAATGTCCTATTAAGGTCCGATCGACATAGGGCCGATCATAATCCGACACCAGCCCGCCATTAAATAACTTATAGGCCTAATGTAGGTTCTCCGAAGAACCGATGAGCAAGACACACGTAGGCCTACTATAGTCCGGGTTTCGGACTCCAAAATTACTATTTTTTATATTGACGACCGTATTCCATAATACGGCCGTCCGTATAAAAAATAGTAATTTTGGAGTCAGAAACCCGGACTAACGTAGGCCATATACGTTGGTTTGCTTTATTGACCCGATGTCATCACGATGTTGGGGCGATATTAATTTATTAGCCTACATTTGATCCCTCTAAAGATAGGCCTAGACCCTATAAATATGCATATCCATCTAAAATCTAAACCACAGCCCGAGCTATGTCAATATCGAAGTGACAAGAGGAAAACATGTCACCCACCCCCTCCCCGGCCAAAAGTCCCCCATCCGATCGTGGTGGCCGAACATATATTTGTCGTTAAGAGTAAAAATCGCACCGAGAAAAATGATGTATCCCTGGCCGTATAATTTTGTTCCCTGCTTAAAAATATGCTGGTTTCTCACAATCACACGTTATGGCTGTACTATATAGTTGCCAAAATGTTGATATACTTCCGTTAAAACATAATTATGTAATTATAAGACGTACGTACTATTCATTAGTTTTTAGTGGGCAATGTACGTAAGCTTAATGTTTTGAACTAACTTAAAGTGAAAACTTTAGGCAAAATACAAGATACTTCAACGTGGTTTATTTATTTTCTATGACTTTCCTACAAAAAGCTATGGTTAATTATTCTCAGATGTCTGGTGACTGGATGTCACTGAAACATGTGCACACCTGGTATGCTAACCTGCTATTGGTGTATTTAGGTCAAATAAACCAATCATGTTGCCAGTTGTAAGGTGTGCACATGTTTCAGTGACATCCAGCCACCATACATCTGAGAATAATTAACCATAGCTTCTTGTAGGAAAGTCATAAAAAATAAATAAACCATGTTTTGGGACAAGGTAGATATTGTCTTTAAGATGAAGTATATTGTATTTTACCTAAAGTGTTCACTTTAAGCTTAGAATGAATTAACGTTCGTCCCGGTTATTTAATTTCTTTTTTATCTTTGGGTTACTTTATTTCGGTTCGTATGCCACATACAGACTATATGCCTGTCGCTTTTCCTCATTCCACCGTCAATCATTCAGATTTTTTTTTCTACTGATTGTCGAGAGAAGTCGAGAGTAGGCCTACGAAGAACCTTGAAAACAGCCAGTTGATTGAGTTCATCTTGCACGATTTTACTGCATGCAGAAATACCTACAAGATTTGTATTGACGGAAAGCTCATATTTAAGACATCTTAGACGTTTATAGACAAATGACCGACTTTTAACTTATTTTGTTTCAACGAAATTTCCCCTATATTTAGAAACACAGTAACGAAACAAATGTCCACGGAAAGAATTTAACTAGGAAGACTGAAATCCCTACGCGTATAATTTGTTGGAAAAGTAGTTCCGACACGATCACCAACGACCTTTCGAAACTAGTGACAACTGTGGGCTTGTACAACTCAAGTTGTAACCATGTCTTTTGTGAGAACAGTTTACCAAAATGTATTTCGACGAACATCAACCTTTGCTGTTGCCGTTGTGTTAGGCGCATTCATGTTTGAGAGAGCTTTTGACCAAGGCGGAGATTACCTATTTCACAGGATGAATCAGGGGGTATGTTACAACAAACAACAACAACACCACCTTACTCAGTTGAGATCTCCCAACTCTGTGGCTGGGCAAAGTATATTGGTGATGGGTGACGAACAGAGTTGGAGGACCTGCCATATTGAAACACGTACATTCGAAGAAACAACACAATTTTCTCTCAATTTCTCCTTATTCAAGCAACGCAACTGGCCCAAACTTAACGCACATTCAAATCGATCTTTTTAGTTCGCCGTTTCACCAAAAAAAAGTGTTTAAACACTCACATTTGAGTCTCCTGATATGATAGCCTCCTCGTTTCCTTCAAAATTAACTTGGGATGTACGAACACAAGTTGACCTGAGCCTCGCTTTCGCATTTTCCTGATAAACATAGTTGTTTAATCTGAAAACGAGGCCCAAAGGTCAACTTGTTTTCATACATTCCCCAAGTTCATTTTGAAGGAAACAAGGAGGCCATAGTTTTATATCGTTAAACATAACTTGAGCTGTTACAACAGTTGCACTGTAATCCTTATACAAATATCCTTAGTACTCAAACAAATTACGGTTTAATATTGTATTGAATCATTTGTCTTCAACAAATATCTGTTTAGCGAAAATTTACCATTTCAAGGTTTCACCTGGTAACTTCCTAGGATGAGATTCTTCTGTTGCATTCTCCTTACATATCAATTATTTAAGTTTACAGGACCAGGCACTGTAATAAATTTAAGATTAAATCCAACGTATTGTATTTTGCAAATTTACTGACGTGTTTGACCAGCTAACTTTTCAATATGATCATTTATACAGGAAGAAATTTTATGTCCGCGCAAACCAAGGAAATAATTAACCAGTTGAATATTAGGATGATATTTTACGATATTACGTAACCTTAAGTTCCTTTCTTTCTAAATATGTTTCGCTGTTTAAACTTTGCTTTTGTATTATTATATTTTCAGAAACTGTGGGTAGACATAAAGCACAAATATGAGAAAATTGAAGAGGAAGAGTGAAAGCACTTCATTTAGGAAATCTAGGTTATTTGTACATTTATAGAGAATTGACAGCTGTAAGAGGAGGGATCAACAGGACTTCAATCGATGTCACTCATATTTGGATGCTCTTGGATTTAAGCACTGCAATTAAAGACAAGAACTTTGTAAATAACTGTTGTGGGAAGGTACTCATTAGTCACAGTTTGCAGACCAGTTACATCTAGGACACTCCGACAGTACTATTTCACCCAACTACCATGTGTAAAGTTTAATCCAAAACGTGGAAACCTTGATATGGATAGACCAATGAATGATACAAAACTTCAACCGATTCTATAACAACATCTTACCTGAACAGATGATTGTCTCCCTTGTTGATTCCGCCTCCTTATTGAAGCATGGTTTATTCAAGATTGCTATTTGAGTGTGACATAAATTAAAAATCTCTTAATTTAATTTCTTTGTGTTTGTTTCTGATTTAGATTAGTGTTTTAGCCAGTGATCCAGTTGAACAGAATGTTTACATCAATTTGTAGTGGGGGCCTCCGTGGCTCAGTAGGTAGAACGTTGGACGCTCAATTCAAACAGCCTTCCACCAATGACTGGATACTATATGCCTCTTGTACATGATAGGCCTGCTAGATTAGTCCCCTTTGGTCCCCCCCCCCCCCCCCCCCAAATTTTCTGACTGGGTTTTCTCTTGAACGACTTATGTGGGATGGTTGCCTGCTACCCCGAAAGGTCGTGGGTTTCCTCCCACAATAAAACTGCCAACGCCGCCATAAGTAAAATAATTTTGAGAACGGCGTAAAACACCAAACAATCGATCAATTTGTAGTTTCACTTGGTCGCCGTATGTGGAAGAGTTGCCAGGTACTCACTGAAGGTCGGGGATTTCCTTCTAGCAATGAGCCCGGTTTCCTCCTGCACTAAACCTGACAACCCCATATAAGTGAAATAATCTTGAGTGCGACGTAAAACATCAATCAATCAATATATTTAATCATTCAAACATCATATCACATTTACATTCATTGATTTTTTGGCGTCAGAACCAAGTCTCGCATGCAAAGGTTAACTTCTCTGTTTAGATTGATACCCCACATATCTACTAAAGGATTTCACGTTTAAGACAGCTACAGTTATCTCCCTTGAATCTTCCTCATTCGACCTTCAGTGGTTGAAGTTTGAACCATTGTATTTCAAGTTATTTGCTTCATTAATAGTCTGTTACGGTGACCCCAATTTATACGCAACAACAAGGTGTAAGTTACAATTACACGTTTTACTTCGGTTAATTAAATATCTAAACGTTCCTTTATTTTTGTGTCATTTCATCGGGTGACGAAATCTGATCCCTACTCAATAACGAATAAATATCATGGACTTTAGACAAGTACCGGTACACTGTAACTTGTAAGTAAAACGGGATGAGACAAGTGTTTTTGGCAACGTTTTCTTATGACGGTGGGGTACTACACCAACCCCACCCGCTCCATCACGTGTTCTAAGCCGCACGTGTGTGGTTCTCTACCGCAAGATTTACTTATTTGCTGTGCAATACAGTCTTTAGATTAGATGGTCCTTACCCAGACGTGATTAATTTTAGGACGCGGGTTCGAATCCTTAGAATAATTGAAACCAAGCCCTCTATATATCTTAAACATGGAGACAGACTCTCATCCTGTTTTACTTACTTACCGGTAAGGAAGATATTCAAAGTAGGGGGGCCAGACCTATCTTTGCCCCCCCCCCCCCCCAATAATTGGCCTATTAAAAGCATTATGGAGTTTTCAAACACGATAGTTAAGGGCAGTTAAGTGATTAAAGGGTAGAAACAGTTGAAAACTGGGGTTTAGATACACATAATTTTTTATATTGACAGTTTCTGAGGGTTTTAAAGAACAAAACCTCGCCCCACCCCTCAATCTGTCTTGATGTTGGGTTGTTTTGTGATAGACCATCGTCTGATCGCAATGTTTGCTACTCTCCGTTTTAGTAAAATTTCTGAGAAAATCTATATCTTATATGCCAGAAATGGCTTAGACAGGTGTCGGCGATTTAGTACCCTCGAGCTCTCCGGGCTTAGGCAGTCCCTGGTCCTTCGCGTGATTGTGCTGTGATTTTGTTTCCCACGTAATCAAACTTTTTTCCCAACTGCACCCAACAGCTCAAACTGTCTTGCTGTAAGATTATTTTGTTAGTCGATCGCCTTATCACAATATGTGCTACTGTAAATTTGACAATTTCTTTTTGAAATGTCAACTTTTCAATGCCAGAAATGGCCTGGAACGCATCGCTGGCAATCTCGAACTTTGGAGTTGTCGGGGACTGCAGGCCCCTGGACTCTCGCGTGATAGTGCTGCCATAGAGGCCCACCTGTCGGCAGATTCCTGGCTACGATACTGAGTAAGAGTATAGGCCTACCTATTATCTGAAAGCCTTGAAAGTTTTTTGGGTGCGTACATTATCTACTACGTCAGTTGTTACAGATCCCTAAAATATCCAGCGTAAAACCCCAATCACTCACTCACTCTTCCAAAGTGAGTAGATTTCAAACCTTACAAGACAAAAATCTTTACATCAAATTTCACTTGTTGGGCCCTGAAAATGGCCCAGAACGCATGTATGGCCTTCTCCTGTTTCAGAGCTTCCGGGGCCTAGGCGGCCCCTGGACCCTCGCCTATTGTGCTGGGATATTTGCCCCCCCCCCCCCCCCCCCCCCCACCCAAAAAAAAATGTAGGCCTACATGTAAAGAGTTGTTTATGGAACTCCTGGTTACCATTATTTTGTGTCAGTAAACAAGCAGCCTAAAATGCAACACACACGCAGCCACAATTTAATGGGTCCATACGGCGCACCTAACCGCAACAAAGCGGACTAAAGAATTCCCAAATAAAACTGCACTGTGGGGGTAGGACAATTACCAATGGCCATCTGAAAGCTTCATCTTTATGTAAACGACAGTCGAATTGCACACATTTTATCGTTCTTCTTGTCACTGGTTCCAGACATGTCCCTTTAACTGAAGTCTGAACTCTTGACGGGTCCAATTTTCCCTACGTGAGTCACCATATAAGGGAAATAATCTTTGAGTGCGACGTAAAACATCAATCAATCAACCCTTGCATGTACGTAAGAAAAATAGCCGACAATTTCCTTATTTTGTTTTCGCGAAAAATTATATTTATGTCAAAATTTTGGCTACATATATGCCACACAAACGAGATTCTTTCGTCTTATTTTGTGTTAATTTGTTTGTTGCTGTTGTTGTTTTTAAGGACATTACAGTACTGTTACCAGACCGCAATGTCTCAGATCAGGATTGAAAAATGGGACCCAAACAAAGATGGCGTCTTGACGGATGAACGAATGCGAGAGAAGTTGAAATCGCAGGGTTTCACCTGTATCAAGTATGACTTCCCTCCAGGGACCGTCTTCCCGGATCACACACACGACATCTCAAAAAAGGACTCCATTACATCGGGGAGATTTCAGATCGGTATGTACGGAAATACTGTGATTCTGGAGCCAGGTGACATGGTGGAGATCCCTGCCAGAACAGTACACAATGCTGCTGTCGTCGGAAATGACACCGTCACTTTCTTTGATGCTACCAAATAGAAATGAAAGGCAGCACTTTTCGTTGGTCGGTGCATGCAAAATTGTAATATGTAGAATCGACCTAAATCGACTCTTCATAAAGTTATTATTAATATTATTGATCCTTTGAATCAGATTAGATGACAGAGAGGCAAAACATATGAGCATACAAATATTCAATGTGAAATTTCATTTTTGCTTGTTCCTTCGAATTTGGCGTTGCACGCTTAACATTACCATGTAGGCTACAACAGGCGTGGCCATGTTTGGCCGATACCCGGAAGGAACTCTTGTTTAAGAAGGATATGAAAATCTTGTAGACTACGGAGAACAGAAATGATACCAGCCAAGTGTGATTGGCGATCAATTTTTCAAGGTACACTTTCCAACTCTAGTGGCTAGCACAACAGCAATACACTTTGGCGGTAGAGTTTGAATATTTCCAACTATGCACCATTTACGGCGACAGATGTACCAAGAGATGTCATAATGAAAATAATGCAAGTCGAATTCCTGCTCGAGCAATAACTAGACTCGAATTGTACTGATTCTCCCGTTAACTTGTAAAGAACAAACGTCCTGTTGCCACCAACAGACAGTATATCAGCACATGAAATAATATGGAAAGAACAGGCGGTTACACTCGATACTGAGTTACCCTGTGGTTGTAAAGTGTTAGAATGTGTTGGACATTAGCCAAGTCTTGGGGCCTCGGTGGCCCAATCAGCATGGGCATTAACCTAGACATGGGGCCTCGGTGGCCCAATCGGTAGGGTGATAGTCCCTCAACACGACAAGACCTCCTATCGATGCGGTCCAAACAACTGGAACATTTTCTGACAGGGTGTTTACTCGAAAGACCTATGTGGGATGGTTGCCAGTTACCACCGGAAGGTCGTGGGTTTCATGCGGGCACAGAGTCCGGTTTCTTCCCACAATAAAACTGGCAACGCCGCCATATAAGTGAAATTATCTTGAGCGCGGCTTAAAACACCAAACAATCAACCAACCAATCAATCCATCGATGCGTCGCGGGTTCGAATCCCACTCAGACCAAATATATAAGAACAACATCTGAGTTGATTTTCACTCGATCGCTGAATACAGGAAACCATCTCTGTGTCTTCAATTATCTATATGTTGAACTAAACGATCACGCGAGGGCGTTTATGTACAGAAACCTTTTAGACACGAAGATTTTCCCTGTGTGCCTGTGTTTTACTGTTCATAAATAAAATAAGTCCCTTCTGATCTACAAACAGTGTAAATACTCGTAAATAGGTAGAGAAATATGATTTGGCTTTAGGATTTTGCTATTCAATAAATAAAATGATATAAAATTGGCTTTTAAATGTTTGGGCTTCTCTTTAAGTACAAGACGTGTAATTTCGTATAGGTTACCTGCAGTTCTGCCCATGAGCCGTATGGCACATATAGGCTAATATTTTCTTGATTTGCTTTTAATAAGCCTCTTTCGAGTTTGGCTAAACCCCCGCGAGATCACGCGAGAAATGAGTTTAGGGGTATAACTTCCACTGACTAGCCGTTCATTTAACATTAGCGTCTATGGTGATCGGCGGTTATCGTGTGGATTTGTCTTCGATTCTTTATTTCTAAATCATTCCTTTAATCCAATTTTTTTTGTGAAACACACTAGAAGCTATCAGTTGCGTTTTTGTCAGTTGACTGTCAATACAATTATTTATATCGCGTGGATACGCTTCGAAGTTGTTAGAAATCAACGGTGAAAACACAACTACGACGTGTTATTTTTGTGTTAGAAATAATAATATGTTTTTGTCCGTCAAAAAGAAGTATCTAATGGCTTTGTTATATATCTTGATATGTCTCAAAAAAAGACTTTTGTAAAAAGTATAGATTGTAAGCTGAATGGCGTCACCTATCCGCGTCATGCACTATACCTTCTGATGTTAAACTCTTTATTGGTACAGCTATCAATTTTTAATTGGTACGGAACTAAAGTGCTTTATCCGATATTTCTGGTCAACGTCGATTGCTCTGTGCATGTGTTTTCTTTCTTTTTAACATAAGGTAGAACGGAGGTGTAAAACTGCTGGAAAGAGAGTTATAAGCAAATTAATGTTCGGGAGCCTGTTTCACAAAGCGGCGTAGCGTAAGTTTTCACGTAACTGCCATGGCAACGTATCTCTACAGTATGGGTTTCTATGACAGTTACGTTAAAAACTTACGCTACGCCGCTTTGTGAAACAGGCCCCTGAACAGTACGTGTCTCTTATTGTTGGAGGGGGTATCAGTCCGACACAGACCGGGGAAGGATCGGCTGAATCTCTCATTGGCTCTTACCTTCATGTCGGACAGAATCTAAGGCGGGTGTTTGTCAATCTAAAATAGAGATTGATCCTACTGCCATTCGTTGAGATATCAACTCTAAAACGATTGAGTGACATGTTTTCATAGATATCTTATTATAAGATATCTATGCATGTTTTAACACAAAGGGAGACCACTGCTGTCCACGCCCTTAAAATTGTAAACAACGACACGTGACACTGATAGTTGACTCGGTTGTGTAGAAAGATATTCGATATAATTCTGGTAGGTAAGGTTTAAGCCGCCGACAACCTGTTTTGTTATATTGATTGCTACTCTCCTAATACATATAATATACCTTGAAATACCTTGAAGTCCATATCATATTTTGCCTTGACATCCATGGGCGCTGCCATCTTGTTTTACAATGTATTTAAGAGCTAATGTAGTGCCGAATATATTTTTGATTTTTAACAAGTATTTCTGCCCTAAGAACCTGCAATGCAGCATATTATGATAGGGTTACATGTTTGCGAACAGAATAGAGCAGATAAATAAATAGTATATAGATTAAAAATTCTCAGTAGATTTCTTGCAGTTAACTATGCGCAAAATGGAGTGCGACGGCTCTCGAGCCATGTCTCGAGTTGACGATCTCGTAGAATGGCACGAGATCCCGATTGGGTGTTTGTAAGAGACTGACTTTTAAATTATCTTTGCTGTACGTCACAAACTTCGGCCACCAAGTAATTAGGCCTAAGATGTTTCTATACATGAAAGTCGAAAAGCACTTAATTATATTTATGGCAGTTGAGAAATCCACAAGCAACATCGTATCTTTCACCGGATTATGGCCAGCGAGAGCGTTTCAATCTAAACCTTCACAGGACCTTATAAGTAATACTTAATTAAATCAATTTCAATCAAGCAATCCTTCATAGGGGCCTATACTAATAAATCAATTATTCAAATCAATAAATCAATGCTCCTTCCCATAAACCAATGCTTGATTACAGAAATGTGGAGGTTTTTTTTAAGGTGTCAAGATGATATATATATACGGGCTATTCCTGATATTATAAAATGCAGACATTATCTACAGTATTCATGAATACCAAGAGTCTGTGAATGGGGAAGTGTAAAAGGTCCCATTGCACCATATTCAAGCCACTCAGATTTTAACTATTTTTGGCAGCTCATAGGCCACTTTAAAATTTAATGATAGCCCGCATTTCAGATTTAGGCCTAGGCTATATATAAATATATAAGATAAAACGGCCAGGCCTCTAGAGGTATTTACAGTAGGTCAGGTTACGCTTTCTTTCGAGATCAACACTGATCACACCGTTGATAAATCAGTGTGAATAACAGTAGCTAAAAGCGACCACAATACAGTTCTAGCATGTCCATCCGGCAGACTGGGCCTATATCTTGGTTAACGTATCGCTCCTGTTGTAACCTTGGCCAATCAAATACTAGCCAAGACCTAGGCCTATATATTATAAGTTCTACCGGTATTGACATATTTTTAACTGATAGTTAATCACAGATTCTTTACAGAAACCCTCAAAAGAATCCGCTATAAGTTACTGTAGAGAGAAAATAAGACAAATGACTAGTTTACAAATTCAAATCCGACCTTATAGTTTTATTGAGTTTGTTGCTGCCCATTTTTGGAAATTTTAGTTTGAATCATCCACTGCACACGGCACTAATGTGACTTCAGTGCGCATGTATTACTGGCCTTTCCGGAAGTGGAAGGAGGGCGTAACAAACACAACTGTTGTAATTTCTGCCTGTTTTCGCTGCCGAGTATATTTTTGGAGATCATATAAATGCTCAGAACTTCCATTTAAAGGTAGGGCCAGAGAACTGTCTTTGCCTTCACGAGTTTCTAAGTAAAACTTTTTTTAAAACTCAAAATGTTCAAGGGGCTCTTTGTTACGGAAGTCCCATGCTGTTGGCGTGTTGCATGGGTTCGGCCGTCCCAAGCCGGGTGGGGTAAACAACAACGTCTAAAACCAGACACTCTGTCAGACTGAACGCTTCACTCTACATATCACACGGCTCAAAAGACACATACATACTTGTCAACTGTGGTACAAAGCAAGGGATCCATCTATTCATCCAAACTGAACCCAACTTACCCAAACGAAACTGACAGAGACATTGCCATTGGTACAAACGAAATATAACAAAAAATGTAGCAAAGGTTCAACTAAATACATATCTTAATATGGTGTAGACATAGCCTAGATGCGAATACGATGAATATGTTAGGTTATCGGCATATGTGGGATAGTTACGGCTTTTAAATGAATTATTTCGAAGGACGTCGGCTGTCAGATTTCACCCCGTTTTAAATATCCAATTATCCCACTTATTAAGTTTTTTTTTTGTTGAGAAATTTTGCGCCGACGGTTTTTTTTCTACGGGATTGATTCCAGAATATTTTCTTTTCATCATGCAAGTAATCTTGACTAACAAATTCAGACAAAAAAAAAAAAATAGGCCGAGCCCAGATTTCTCGGCTAAATACATTTAATCATATCAAGTTACAGATATTTCTGCCGCTACTTGATTTTCCTTATTTTCTTCACCAGATATTTATTTTCCTGAAACGGTTATTTTAAATGACACGTATGGATCCTGATCAGTGTTACAATATTACAGAGCTACTCCTCTTCAAAACCTGCCAAGGTGTTTACTGCCAGATTTTTGTGTGGAGAAAATCTAGCATTTGTTCATCAGAAATACATTTTGCTTTGGCTGCTCACAGCCGTTAAAAGGCTTCATTTTGAACAAACTATTTTTAACTTGGACACCCTGTTCAATGGAAATTATATCTAAAAGTTCCATTTGAACACCCTAATTAAAATGTCTGTGGTGAGAAAATTTTGAAAAAACTGTGTAGGGTTTGATTTTTTTTTAACCAGGCAGTTGTATTAGACTTTTATTTATGCATCTGTCTGTCTTTTTTTGTGCAAAAGATATTTTCTCTGCCAGTTTGTTTTAAATAATAGATTCGAGTGAAACCTGTATAAAATGTCTTGGGGAAGGACATGTGTTGGTTTAGACAGGTGTCAGTTTATCATGGTTATTTTAACATAAGTTTTAATACAGAAGGAAATTGAGTTAACTGTCAGGATAATGTTCTGGTTTATCACGTTGTCGGTTTACACAGGTTTTGACTTTAAATCTAATAACATAGGGATAGAACAAGCCCTTGGCTTTATTCCTGCCGTTCCTGTATAAACGAATACTGACATGTACTTTTCTACCTATGGTGAATAAAATTTCAAAATTCAAATTCAACATAACGAACATCCAATTATGTGCTTTTCAGATGGCTCGGTTTATGAGACAAAGTAAATATCGGCATGTCTTTGGAAAAGCTTTCAAACGGGATCAATGCTATGATGGAATCAAAGTGACAAAAACTGGTTGGGATGCCACATACTGTGATGTCAACCCTAAATTTCTGGCCGTAATAGTAGAAGCTGCAGGGGGAGGTGCTTTCCTGATTCTTCCCCTCTCCAAGGTGAGGCATTTGAACATATTGGCAGGGACTGATCCAGGGAAAATTTGAGCATACCGTTTCGGTTCAAAATGTTCCAACAAGACAAAAACAACATCTCTAGCCAAAATTCAACATTAAATGCTATTTTGACATTAAAATATGTTGGTTTTAAGAATTTGGGCGGATTTTTTGATTGTGAGTTTGGGTGCCCATACCTGTATACAGGTATCAAAATGTCTCTGGATCAGTCTATGTATGGAGTGGTTTTATTAAAGCCAAAACACATAGAACAACTCTTTACTATATTATCAATGATTCATTGACTGAGTTTGCCAATGCTCTCAAAATAAAGTTTATTATTGTTATAATTGCGCATGATGGTGTTTATTTATGAGCTTTTTGTGTGTTGTAATGTATGATGATAAGAGCCTCTACTCTCAAAAGCTCATAAATATACACAAAAAAAGCTGAAATCCTAACAGAAATGTTACTTGTTTGCATACTAAGATTATATTTGCCCCAGGCATAGTGATTATACTGGCACCTGTTGTCATGTGAGAAGGATTTACTATTAGGTGTCACCTGATGATGTGAACTTTATCATCATGAGTTGTCAAGGTCCTTGGCTCTTAAAAGGAAAAATTTAAAAAATGTTGAATGGAGTTTTCATTTGATATGACCTCATATGACCTCATTGACCTGTATAGGCAACAGTTGTCAGGTAAAAAGCTCTAAAGCTTTCTCCATGCATCGATTTTAGTAACCTCATCCACTAAAGATGGTAAAGCTACCATATCTACTGACTAAGGCCAAGCTCTGTCGTCAACCTAATGAAAGAAATATCATGGGTTTTAGTTTATTACAACAACTTATGATTGGGTATAAAGGTCTAAATGATAAACCTCTTTTTAACGCAATTAGAAACTTGTCTCCATGGTTATTTTAGACAAGAAGATTTTCCGTATGTTTTAGTGTTCATACATATATTATGAGTGACGTAATCTAAAATCCAATCAATCAACCACCCATCCGTCTGTCTCATTGTAATGGTCACATCCTCTGATGATTAACTCTGTCCAGACAGCATAGTTTTCAATCCTATAGTGATTCCTTTAGAGCAATGTACTGCCAGGTCTAACAGATTCTAAGTTTATCCACAGTTGTAGCCATATTTAGTACAGTATACACAATGTAACCATAGCCAGGGATATAAATATCCTCAGTGCAGAGTCCATCATTTAGGCTAAGAGATTCTCACTCTCTTCCCATACTTAATGACCTTTGACCTTTCGTACCAGGCTTTGTGGCCAGAAATAAAAATGTGGAAAAAAGCAGCCCCCCCCCCTCCCCCTTAATTACATAAGTGAGGTCAACATGATTTGTCATTTGGATGTTGCATATTTAGAAAGGGATCTCCCAGTGTCATATTTAGACTTATCACTATACTAAGTTGGTTATCTCAAACACTCAGAGAGTGCATTGTCTGAAACTACTTTATATTGAAGTATAGATTTAGACATTGCAGATGATTGTTAGAATTCCTGCCCTAATTAGATTGATTGGTTTATTGGTGATTTATGCCGCGATCAAGTGAAAAATCCACTCAAAATTGTAAAACTTTTATTTGGTCTGGGTGTGATTCGAAACAGCGCCACATCGATGGAAGGCCTGTGTGGGACTGAGGGACTATTACTCTGCCGACTAAGCCACGGATGCTGCGACAAAAATAGAAAGTTCCTACATGTAACTTATTCTGTCAATGAAAAATACAGGCGACCGACTGCTATGTTTATTGTAAATAGTGTTGTGCTTTTAGTGACACTTGTGCTTTAAATTTTGAATTTTGTTTTATTTTTCAGACTGGTCGTATTGATTTAAACACACCTAGAGTAACAGGACATACACAAGCTGTGCTCGATATTGCCTGGAATCCATATAATGATAATATGATAGCCAGCAGTTCGGAGGATTGCCATGTAAAAATCTGGGATATTCCTGAGGGGGGTCTCGTCACAAATTTGGAAGAACCAATTTTAGATTTATTAGGCCACGATAGAAAAGTTGGAATTGTAAGATGGCATCCGACAGCCAATAATGTTCTCCTCAGTGCTGGTAAGTCCGGTTTCGTTTATTAAATGGGTTAAAATGGAGGTTTTCTCTGAGGAAAAAGCCCTGCAGTGTTTATTCCACTCCCCACTAATTCTGCCTAATTCGTCCTAAATTAGTGAAATAATATTAAAAAGCCTTATAACAGACATCACTCAAGTAAAATGCAATTATCCCCTTCTTAAAGTGAACACTTTAGGTAAAATACAAAACATGGTTTATTCATTTTTTATGACTTTCCCACAAGCTATGGTTAATTATTCTCAGATGTCTGGTGACTGGATGTCACTGAAACATGTGCACACCTTGTATGCTAACCTGCTATTGGTGTATTTAGGTCAAATAAACCAATCATATTGCCAGTTGCAAGGTGTGCACCTGTTTCAGTGACATCCAGTCACCAGACATCTGAGAATAATTAACCATAGCTTGTGGGAAAGTCATAAAAAATGAATAAACCATGTTTTGGAACCAGGTAGATATTGTCTTTAAGATGAAGTATATTGTATTTTACCTAAAGTGTTCACTTTAAACAGAGTACAAAACTGCAAACATCATTATTTTTGTGAAGATCTTGACTCTAAAGACCTGCTTGTTGTTTAAAATTGTCTGATCTGTTCCTCTTAATACTGTTAATCATCTATAACTTTATAATTTCAGGGTTTGACAATAAAATTGTGATATGGGACTTGGCCAGTGGAGACTCTGTGGTGGAAATAAACCACCCCGATTGTATTTTATCAGTGACGTGGAGTTGGATTGGCCATCAAGTTGTCTCAACGTGTAAAGATAAAATGATTCGAGTCAGCGATGCCAGAACGGGGGATATTTTACAGGTCATAAAAAGCTTTTTGTTCACATGAAATTTGGCAGTTAAAGGTTTTATGAACAACTTAGGGAAATATTTAGGTTTACTTTACTAGTCTGACCTTAAATTAAATTTCTGACGCAGAACAGTTACATACAAAATTCACTGCTACATTTGCCGCTCTTCAATGCATATGAAAGTGAATTATCCAGGAGACGTAGGACGTCAAACACGACCTGCGTTGCGTACATGAACATGCCTTCACGGTAGTGACGTATTACACAATCTCTGCTGCGGTGTCAGTGCGTCATCTTGGCAGTTTGTACACATTAAAGGTTGCGTAGGACGTCACTTTTCCTAGTAGTTACGAAAAGGCTGCACTATTTCTAGTCACTCCTTATTTGACTACCAGGGAACTAACGCAAATGTTGTTTTGCTTCAAGGGATCTTTTTCAAATATACATTTAGTCCATAAACAAACACAAACCAACAAATCCTTTAACCTTTAGTCCAGATTTTCAATGCAAGTCTCCAAAGGCTTCAACAAATTTCCTGTCAACGCCGCAGTTTTTTCACAGATGACCTTCTTCTTCGAAGATGACTTTGGCATTTGATGATGTTGATTAAAATAGTTGAATTAAATTTGCATTGTCAACTTGCATCTCTCACTGGGTATCACAAAATCTCATAGCTAATTTACAGTGAAATAATCTTGAGTGCGGCATAAAAGATCAATCTCTGAGTACAAACGCTTTTTTCTCTTGCCAACTACACCATGCAACCCTGCCATTTAATTGAAATCATTTTGGGTTGGTGTAAAATTTTAAATGTACTATCTATCAGTAAATAGATGGGAGCAAGAATTCCAGTCTTTTCCTCAAATAATCCTGTGAATATCTTCCTAACAATGACTAAGGCCAAGCTCCTGTCAGTCGCCAATCTAATGAAATATCATATGTTTACTTTATTACAACAATTTATGATGGGATATAAAGGTCTAAATGATATACCTCTTTTTAACAAAATTAGAAACTTGTCTCCGTGGTTATTTTAGACAAGAAGATTTTCCATGTGCCTGTGTGTTTTAGTATTCCTAAATGAACTGTTAAAACGGCGTGTAAAACTCAAACAAAATGATTATTTATTTCTGTAATTCTTTACCTTTAGGAGGGACAAGGTCACGCTGGAGCCAAACCTTCACAAGCTCAATATCTCAAAGATGGGAAAATTTTCACAACAGGCTTTTCACGGATGAGTGAACGGCAGTACGCTCTCTGGGATGAAGTAAGTACCAAAGAATCTCGGGAACTTTGTGATTCATGAAGTGGCCTTGGTGGCCATTGACTCAAACCTCGCATCACTGGTCCAAATCCAACTCTAAAATTGGAAAAATTCTAACCTCTAATGTAGAATGATTATGGTTACCACATACCAGACCACCTTGACCTGGCAACCAAAGAAGTGAAATTCTCTTCAGCGTTGTCCAAAATGTCAATAAATCTGGTACTATATTTGAATATGCTCTGTTTGAAAATATACATGCATATATTCATTGAACCAGTGTTTTAAATTTGAAAATATCATAAAGGTGCAGAAAGGGCTTTTCTGAAAACCGACATACCCGCCATCCAAGAACGCTCTTATTGTATCGACTTGGTTTTTTGTTATACCAAGAAAAGACCATCTGTGAGAAGTGATACAGTACCATATTGATTTGATGATGTCTTGGTATAACAAAAAATAAGCTGCCATATGGGCATGTCAGTGTACAAAGAAGCTATTTCGGCACCTAACTGTAAAATAGGCAGAAAGTTTCCATGGTCCTGTTTTTGTTTCCAGAATGACCTGAGTAAACCTTTAGTTATTGAAGAGATAGACAATAGTAATGGGGTACTATTTCCCTTCTACGATGGCGACAGTAGTATTGTTTATTTGGCAGGAAAGGTAAGATTAATTTTCTTTTATATGATGTTCACATGGATCCCACTTCAGATCCTCAAAGACCTATGTGGGATGGTTGCCAGTTACCAGCGGAAGGTTGTGGGTTTCCTCCGGGCATAGAGCCTCCTTTCCTCCCACAATAAAACTGGCATATAATTGAAATAATCTTGTGCGCGGCTTAAAGCATGAAATAATCAATAAATATGTAGTTAAAATCTGACGGAATGAATTTCAACGTAACTAAATATACTGTTTTAGGCTAAGCTCCTGTCAGTAATCAACCTAATGAAATATCATTGGTTTGGTTTGTTACAACAATTTATGGGGTATAAAGGTCTAAATGATATACCTCTTTTTAACACAATTAGAAACTTGTCTCCATGGTTATTTTATAAAAAAAGATTTTCCCTGTGCCCGTGTGTTTTAGTGATCATAAATATATACTGTTTATGTTTTAATAATGTTATTTTCTTTGCTAGGGTGATAGTTTAATCCGTTACTATGAGATAGAAGATGAAGCGCCATATGTATTCAACTTAACTAAATATACTGTTTATGTTTTAATAATGTTATTTTCTTTGCTAGGGTGATAGTTTAATTCGTTACTATGAGATAGAAGATGAAGCGCCATATGTATTCAACTTAACTAAATATACTGTTTATGTTTTAATAATGTTATTTTCTTTGCTAGGGTGATAGTTTAATTCGTTACTATGAGATAGAAGATGAAGCGCCATATGTATTCAACTTAACTAAATATACTGTTAATGTTTTAATAATGTTATTTTCTTTGATAGGGTGATAGTTTAATTCGTTACTATGAGATAGAAGATGAAGCGCCATATGTACATTACTTGGCCCTGTACCAGTCAAATACACCACAGAGAGGAATAGGTTATATGCCAAAGAGAGGTCTTAATGTGAATAATAATGAAATAGCCAGGTATGTCATTTAATTTAACTTGTATCTATCAAATACCTCTTTTTAACACAATTTGAAACTTGTCTCCGTGGCTATTTTAGACAAGAAGATTTCCCTGTGCCCGTGTGTTTTAGTGATCATAAATACCATACTTATGCAGTGTTCAGGTTTGAAAAGGAGTTTTAGACCGTTTCGGCTTACAATGACGTTTTAATGACGTTCGAATTGTATGGCATTGACGTCATTTCTATCACGTTTTGTCATAGACAAAGTGAGACGTCAGATTGATCCTAAAACTCAGTTTAGCGTCATTTTGCCATACACAGAGGCTACTGCACAAGCGTCAATCCTTAAGCCGAAAAGGGTCTATTACTCTCCTTTAAGCAGCAGGTATTTCTCCCTTTGTTCAGAACACCTGTGACTAATTCTAAGCAGTCCTTGTTTACTCGACAATGCTTCACTAGTAAAAACTGATTAAAATATCAACCAATGAAACCTCCACACTGAACCCTGTTGGGCATGCGTTTTTTTTATCAAAAGCACATTTTCTCTATTTAAGTGTGTTGAAGTTATGAGGTGCCTTTAGCCAATGAAAATAGGTATTGTATGCTGCAAGTTACACCGTCGCACCATCAGAATGAGCCATAAACAATCTTGAATACCCTTTTCAGGGGCTCAGTCTTGGGGATACTCTGTTATAATGAATTAATATATTTATCTATTTTGTTTTCTAGGTTCTACAAACTTCATAATACTGGGCTGTGTGAAGTCATCCCTTTCTTAGTGCCAAGAAAGGTATATTTTTTTTACTTTTTCTTCAAAGTGATTTTGTAAAGAATTACACAAAAGTGCATGTGTTGTGGGTAGGGGTGGGGGGATTCTGTTAAGTGACATTGTTGTAACAACATTTGCTCAACAGACCCTTGTTTCAAATGCCCCCACTCAGTCCCAAAAAAAATTGGAAAATTTTCTTGCTGGGTTTTCACTCGAACGACCTATGTAGGATGGTTGCCAGTTACCAACGGAAGGTCGTGGGTTTCCTCCGGGCATGGAGCCCGGTTACCTCCCACAATAAAACTGGCCAAGCGGCCATATAAGTGAAATAATCTTCAGCGCGGCGTGAACACCAAACGATCAATCAAATGCAGAAACTCTAGGCCCTGTCTTACAAAGCTAAACATGGAACCTCAAGGGTGTACGCTGCTATTGTGGCAGAGTTGCCAGATACTCGCCCTACTGCCATATAAGGGAAATAATCTTCAGTGCTGCGTAAAATATCAATCAATCAATCAAAGTTAAACCCTCTAGGCTATGTTGCAGAAAAGTTTAGCACCGCAAGGCCATATCTAAAGGATATTCTGCAGTGAGACATCCGTTTTTGAGGATTTAAAGTCCCATCTAGTTTAGTTAATGAACACGATACACTTTTGACAAACCAAGTAACAGAATTAAAACATATGAGTGTTTTTGTTTGTTTATTTATTACTATTTATCTTTTTCTGTTCTTGTTCTAAATTACCAGTCTGAACTTTTCCAAGATGACCTGTATCCTGACACTCGGGGTGACACGGCTTTAATGGAGGGTGATGAATGGCTAGATGGGGCCAACAAAGAACCAGAAATGGTGAGGAAATTTACACATCGAGACAACAACTACGACTCTTAATTATTTTCAAATTATGTTTCATCCAGAAGTCACATGTTTGAATTCTCATCAACATAAAAAAATCATAGTATCAAAACATGTGAGAAATTTCTAACTTGGTTTTCACTGCATTGTCCGACATGGAGTTTCCAGTGGATGGTTTTCTTCTAAGCAAAGCGGGGATCTTGATGACTCAGTCGGTTTGAGTGAGTCAGTGAGTCATTGGGTTTCTCAATCCAACACAGGCCTTCCATTGATGTGGCATGGCATTGAATCACACTCAGGCAAAATATGAATTGAAAAATTTCTGAGTGGATTAACATGCGGAAGAGTTGCGAGGTACTCCTCGAGGGTTGGGGTTTCATCTGGTCAAAGATCTCCCCCTCCACCCTCACTAAGCTTTGCATTGCTGCGAATATGATACCTGCAACCGGATAAGTCATAATCTGGACTGTGGCGAAAAACATAAATTAATCAATTTAATTTGTTGATAATATTTCAAATTTTTGCTGTAGACCATTATTTCTAATACTTCACTCATACGAACCATATAAGTGAAACAGTTTTGAGCGTAATTAAAAACATTCCATAGATGTATCATTCGTGGAATGCCTTCTATGCATTAATCATGACTGCGTTAGTATAACTAATTTTTTTTCATTTAATGTTTTTTAGATCTCACTGAAAGATGGATTCAAATCAAAAACGAAGCAAAAATCAGTTGGTATAAGAGAAAAAGGTTTAGGTTTATCATCACGGGCGAAAGCACAGGAACGGGTGAATCGGTCATCCGCTGCAGCTCCTGAACAAAAGTCATCTCCTGCCCATCCAACGCCAGCCCCTGCTGCTGCTGCCTTGCCACCGGTGAGTATTAGGAGTAACTTCAATTTGATATTTTAGTTTTAGTGTTTTATTGTTTTTCTTTGCAGCCGTTTTTGTTAGATTATTTGGAGGGCTGTTCTTTCTCATCAGTATTTTGTTGGCAGTGTTTTTGTAGGTTTCTGGTACTACTTAGATTTACCATTGTTTTTAGTTCTCTTTCTTCAATAATGCGCTGGTTCGAATCCCACTCAATCAAATAAAAAATTGGAAAATTTTCTGACTGGTTTTTACTTGAACGACCTGTGTGGGATGGTTGCCAGTTACCATAGGAAGGTTGTGGGTTTCCTCCGGGCATAGAGCCCGGTTTCCTCCCACAATAAAACTGGCAACGCCGCCATATAAGTGAAATAATCTTGAGTGCAGCGTAAAACACCAATCAATCAATCTTCTATAATTTTTTGCTTAGTTTGTATCATTTTGTTATTGTTGAAAGATATTTTTTTGAAAGGGCTTGGTTTCTTCACCAATTTTCCCAGTTCATTCTATAATAACTGCTGACATTGTGGTGTTTTCTTGATAATTTCTGAGGTTGGGTGAGGGGGTTTTGGCCAAAGAGCACGGTTCTAAATTTTATCAAATTTTAAGTTTTTATTATACACCCTGTATACAACCATTAGAATTAAAATCTTTGCTAACAAGTTTCAGGGCCTTTCACTAATTAATAATTTATGTTTTGGGTTATTCTGCATGAGAATTAAAAAGGGTTGGTATTTGGCTATGTAGGTGAATACTGAATAACCTTTTGTTGGTACATGCTAGGCCTTATTTTCTATGGGTTCAATCTCTGTATGTGGAAGAGTTGCCATAGTCGACTCGTACATGTGTAGGTATTGAGTGGCCAAGGTTTTCCTCTGGGGCGAAGAGGCCAAGGTTTTCCTCTGGGGCGAAGAGGCCAAGGTTTTCCTCTGGGGTGAAGAGGCCAATGCCGCCATATACATGAAATAATCTTATGTGTGGCGAAACATCTCTATCAAACATTGCACTCTGGCTTTGTAGAAAAACTAGTAGAATGCATCTAAGTTAATCAATCAATCTTTATGGGAAACTTTCCCAGTGAAAATATGGGCATGTCTATTATAGTTGGCTGGCAAACTGTTAAAACATTTGTCAAAAGGTTGGGTTACACAGGCTGCTTTGGTCAAGAACAAATCACTGGTTATACAGCCAGGAATTGTTCAGAATAATGTTAATGGCTGAATAAGAATTAATAAAGTGTGAGATGGTTTGCTATTACATGTATGTTGATGATGGGGTTATTTTCTGTGATGGGTAATTTGGATTGTGAAACTACAGAAAACTTATTATTACTAATTGAACGTATTGGGTATTGGAATTTGAAAGGATTATCTGCTTCTTCTAATCACTTACATACATTAGGATGGGTGTTAGGTACTAATGGAAATACTGGCCCCATGGAACATCACACTTACCTGCCCTCTCTATGGCCTTCAGGCTCTGAATTTCGGGTGTCCTTTTTTGGATGGGACTCATTAGCTCAGAGTTCTGGTCTCTCTGTCCGACCCAGGCCTTCTGTCGATGTGGCACAGGTTCTAATCCCACTCAGACCAAATGAAAATTTAAAAATTTCTAAGTGGATTTTTCACTTGATCGGCCTATGTGGAAGAGTTGCCGGGTACTCGCCGCAGGTCGGGGGTTTCCTCCTCCACTCAACCTGAAAACACTGCCATATAAGTGAAATAATCATGAGTGCAATTTAGAATACCAATCGATCGATCAATCCATTATTGGGCTCACTCTGGTCTTGCTTACGTTTATGTAGTGTTTCTATATATTATATCAAATAACCAAAACACAGGGGCTGAGGAAACCATTGGTCTCGGATAATCTGACGACTGCCCATGTTTTGTTGGCTCTATAAGACAGGGCAGTTAGTGTGTCTAATACGTAATCCATCAACTATTTATTTGCTAGATCTGAATTGCAATATATCACATGTCAATAAAGCAAAGGCCACATGCAGATTGACCATTTACTGGATGGTCGGGTACTCAGACAAAACTCCCACCGACACATTGAAGTGTTTATTCGTACTCCGTCCACAATCTGCTAATGTGGAGGGCTGATATAAGCACTCAGGGCAGGGCTCAACCAATGACCAATAAACTTAGCAACATTTACAATATGACCACTATTGGTTGAAAGCCTTATGACTTCAGTAGTGAAAAATTATGGGGTGGAAGCTGTGTCTTTAGTACCAGTCTATAGGAAGTCTGCTGACAGCACTCAATTTAATTACCTTTGCCTTAAATGTGTTTTAAGCTGATAGTTACTAACATGACAATTAAACAAGTGTAGCCTTCTGACTAATAACAGCACTTGTACCGGGAAAACTTGTACATTTTTACAACCCTATTATCGGTATTGGTAAAATAATATGTTTGTTATTGTTGTATGTTTACGGGTTGGAGATTTTTCTTTATGGTTATTAGGATGCTGTTTTTCATTTATTTTTTATGGTACTTTTTTTATTTATATTTTTTTTCCTTTTAAAAAAGGTTAATTTATTTAGGCTTGCAAATAAATACCAAGTCTATAATATAATCAGGAAGTGTCTACTCTTCATTTGCTTTTCTTGATAAAAGTTCTTTTCTGTTGATTTATTTCTAGAATATCTTTGTTCGATACTTTAGTTTAGCCTGGATGCAGTTTTCTATTATTTTTTGTCTACATTTGTTGTAGCTTTCATTTCAACACGCTCTACATGTACATCATTTTTGTCAGTCGTAGAGATTTTAAGTTGTTTTGTTTTTCCCACTCACAGGGATTTGACCCACAGGCTATTATCGACGATTTGCGTAAGCTCAAACTTATAGTGAAAGCCCATGAGAGGCGAATAAAAACTTTGGAAGAGAAAGTATCACATTATGAAGGTCTCAGCTCTGAAGAAGAAGTTCTAGAAGGCGTTTAAATTTCAGTAAATACCTCAGTTTGCATGATTTATCCACTGTATAGGATTGGTTTTTGGTTGTTTTTATTTTCAACAGCACTGCACTTTCTGGTTTGGGTTTTTGTCACACATTAATCCGTGTTCACATGGTAGAAGTGTTTTTGCTTGCTTTTTGCATATTTAGTAGGCATAGGTGTTGCATGAAATATTAACCATTTTGTAGAATTTAGTGCTTAATTTAATGTAGGCTTTTGTTTTTATTTACCGTAGCTTGAGCGTGTCGTGTGTTATAATAGGGGTTTTTGATCTTTGTACGCTTACATGTAAACTATCAGTTTGCAGACGAAGAGGTTCTGAGTGTGTGTAAAGGACCCATTTTCTTAACCCCATTTGCTTTGGCAAGGGGCTTATGTTTGTCATGTTTAGTGAGGAAAACTATTATTTATGTAAAATATTTTGCTTGGCTTTCTTTATTTTGCCTTAGGTCAAAATTTAGGTTGGCTGGGAGGGAAAAATCATAACTTAACCTATTTAATGCTACAATAGGATTCAGCTTTGGTGATTCCATTCTATCCAATTTGGTGGCCTCGATGGCTCAGTTGACAGTGACGCCCTATCATGCCGTGAAAATAGCTTGAAAAATCGGTCTCTATGGTGCAGAGAATCTAACCTACACTCTCTGGCGTTGGCACCCTAGATCCCGAATCAAACCTTCTTGGGAAATTAATATGAGTGAACTGTTTGTTTTGCTTTATAGACATGCATGCTCTGATGGTAAATGATAGAATGTCATTGATCCCATATATGGGAAACGGGCCCTCCTATCCCGAACGTTTTAAATAAGCATTGTTAGTAGAGTTCATGCTTTAAAAATTAAAAGATATGTAAACAAAGTTTTATAATCCACTGACTCAAGGGCTTGATTCCCACTCAGACCAAATAAAGATGAAAAATTGAGTGTGTTTTTCATTCAATCGCCGTCTGTGGAAAGAGTTGCCAGGGTTTCTTCCGAGCTATAAGCCTGGTTTCCTCACCGCAATTAACCAGGCAAAGCGGCCATATAAAAGAAATAATCTTGAGTATGCCAATAAACATCAATCAATCCATCTTATTTATTAATAAATACAATACAATAAAGTGCTCAGTGAATTACATGTATTGTGCCTCTTTTTGGATATGTGATTCAAAGTTTGACCGCATGCGATCAACCTATGTTAACTTATCCCTAAGGTGTTTTTGTGCCCTGTTTGAAGAAGTAGTAGTAGTAGTATGATGATAATACTGTGTGAAATGGACCATTTGCCAGTTTTGCGTGCAACAATGAAATGACGTTGCTGCATCCATCTTACACCGGACAAGCCCAGTAGTCATCTTGACTTTTGCCATATTCGGTCAATATCACTTTTCATCCACAATTTTTTCACATTTCTAGATTCTTTCGGATATAAACTGTCCGAATATAGGTTGCCATTTCTTATATCTGTTGTGAAATACCGAAAATTTAAAGTTAAAAACCGGCGGATCCTTTGTCCGGTCTACTACTTGGGGCAGTAATTGTGACGTTGCTAAATTACGTCATTTGTAAGTAATTGGCAAATCACCTATAGGGAGCGCAAGTCACGCGTGAATTCTACAAATTTCCTGTCACTGCATTGCGCATGTGACTGAGCGTTTTTCATTCCAAAATGACGTTTAAATCTGACGTCATGGAACGAAATAAGTCAAATGGAATTGCAACATCATCAAAAACGTTCTTAATGACGTCATCTGTCACCGGATATCACAGAGTCTCGTAATAATTCTTATGAGACTTGCGCTCCCTATTACTAATGTATCTCTGTGTCTAGAGCGATAGTCTCTCGGTTAGACAGAAACATTCCATCAATGGGTCACAGGTTCAAATCCCACTCAGTCCAAAGAAAAATGGGGGCCTCCGTGGCTCAGTAGGTAGAGCGTTGGACGCTCAATCCAATGGGTCGCGGGTTCGATTCCCACTCAATTTTCTGACTGGGTTTTCACTTGAACGACCTATGTGGGATGGTTGCCAGTTACCAACAGAAGGTCGTGGGTTTCCTCCGGGCATAGAGCCTGGTGTCCTCCCACAATAAAACTGGCAACGCCGCGATATAAGTGAAACATTCAATCAACCGAAGAAAAACCCACATAGCCAGGATGTATGAGTACATTTTTCAGTCTTTGTTGCTTATAAGAACTACTGTATCACAAGATATATACGAAGAAAGCTCCTATTTTGTATTTGTTGACAAAAATGACGAACAAAGTTTTTTTGTAGCTAATTCTATTCCTACGAAATTTCCCCTATCTTTGGTAGCTCATGCCATTTGAAGTTTTCTTATTTACCATCTTGCAAAAGCAGACGTTATCTTGTAGAATTGTAAAAAAATGATTGTTTTTGTTTGTACATGTACTAACATTGTTGTTTGCACTAACATTGTTGTGTGCACTATGACATTGTTGTTTGCACTATGACATCGTTGTTTGCACGATGACATTGTTGTATAGCACAATTATGAAGTCTTTTAGGTTTCTTTTCTTTTCTCCTTTGTTCGCCATTGCCACCTCATAGGATGCAGATAGTTAGCCAAAAATTGGAATTACGATGTCAAAGTTGACCTATTTAGAGTAATTGACCTCTTTATCGATGTTATGTGACTAAGCCAAAGATTTCAAATTGTTAACCAAATTCAGCAAAACGGCTCTGTGAGATAATAACTTTGGTGATTATGTGGCAACACTGTATATGTCTAACCGTTGTTTCAACATTTACCCTGTCCTCATGACCCTTCCAGAGAGGACAACTTTCCTCGTAGAAGGTGTCAACATTTTCAATTTGACTCGCTGCAGAGAGCATTTCATTAGCTACTCATGTATACGAGTGACCTAGTCATTGGATGGGATTTAGTGTCCTTTTAACCAAACACTAGTCTACGTTTTAAAAGTGGAATGAGCTTTCTTCATAAATTCTGATTGTCAAGAGAAGTCCCTTGGAAGACAAATTGACATTGAAAAATTAAGAAAAAAAAAACATATGATGAACAAGTAGGCCTACAGTTTAAGGTTTTTGTTTATAAAAGCTACATGTACCTTGAGATTTCCAACATTGATTTTGTACTTCTTGATAAAAATGATGAACAATTAGCTAATTCTGTCTCAATGAAATGCTCCCTATATTTGGCAGCTCATGCCACTTAAATGAAATAACCAGTTCTTTATTGCTCTCCGTTTTACAAGTTTTAACAATCCTCTGAATAATATTTTACGCATCTCCATATAAAATTCCAAATCCTCTTAAATGTAACTCGAAATTACAGACAGCGTATAAACTGTTTTTGTGTGATGATGCCATCATCTTTATAATTGGAGGCTTGGAAATTTTCCAGTTTGAGGGTTGAGATTTGTAATTTTTTCAAGTTTTATTGTGATAAATAAATTTAGCAATAAATGTAGTTAATGATTCAGTCATAGTTTAGTTTTTATGCTTTTGTGAAAGGTTAATGTGATGTGGATAAACTGTTGTATTAATCATATTGTTTTTTTTTCTTTTTCACAGAAACCTGTTCACCCTGAAGGATTTAATGCCTCTGAAATTCTTGCAGATTTGAAAAGTCTGCGTGAAACTGTGAAGAAACAGGACAAACGTATCGTAGCATTAGAAGAGCGTTTATCAGCACTGGAGTTAGCGGGGGCAGAGGATGAGAATGGGGTTGATGAGGAGGGGATGGAGGAGGAAATTGCAGATGATGTGTGATTACTTCTTATCAACCAAAAGGGAACTCAGAGGGTACCCCACTCCTCGTGACCCTCACAAATCAATCAGACTTCAATGTATGCTTGAATTGCAAAATATCATCAAGGGGGTTGTTTCATAAAAAGTGTTCCGTCGACTTTTCAGATCACTGCAGAACTAGATTTGGGATTGCACGGTACTTTTGCAGTGTTTCTGTCTAGGTGACTTTACATTTTTTATAAAACAGATAAAAGAAGATTGTGTATTTCATGTACATAATGTTGGACAAAATTCTTCATTTTAGAGCCAATCAATGGTGTTATAAACCAAACTGATTCAAGGGTTCAGCAATTCTTTGTTTACTTTAGCAAGAAAAAAGTAGCTATTTTTTATAATCATGTGATATAAGTTGTTTTTGTATGTTTAATTATATTCATAATAAATTCAGTTTTAAAATGCAACAAAAATACTACAACAACAAATCTTTATTTTTCTTGGAGATAGTTTTATAACTTTATTGCTTTCTTCATACTATAATGTCTAAGCTTCAACCAAAAAAAAACTAAACACTTTTTCGGGCGCAGTTATGTCCCTTTGCAGTTTAAGCCGTTATTCCGCCTCTGATATTTTTGCAAATTATCAGTAATCATAACCATACATGTATGTCTTAATCTCTATTTTAGTATAAGTAACAAATTCTTAACCTTCTCTCTATGTTAAACGATCCCCTATAACCTGTCGATGGACCCATGATTATCACAGCGTGTGGAAAGAACCAAAATTAAACACTTTCATCAATTTATTATTTGTCCTCCTAATGCAGAGGTCAGTTTCCTCCATCTACAAACCTAACAATTTAAGGGAAGTTATCTTCTAAAAGATGTAGAACATTTTTTTCTCAACATCTTGATGGTAGTGTCACGATAACTTTGTGAAATGTCAAGTCTCAGTATTTCGGTGTAATTAAGCATTATCAGAAGTACAAGCTAAAGACAGTTTATAAAACCGAAATATTGCCTCCTTTTCATAGAGTTAGCACTTTGGTCAATAGGGATTGTTTTCTTTCCTTCAGTACGGAAATGTGCTAATAGTATATAGCTGCTCTTGTAAGTTTTGTTAAGGAAATTGAGATCCTACTGGTGCTGATAAAGTATATTGTACATTTTATTTTCTCTCTTTTTACAAAAAGCATATATTAAAATGTATTTGCTTTTCATGTTTAGCAGTACATGTAGCCATGCAAGAAAATTCAAATTTCTCTCTCTGTTATGTCATGAACAATGAGCCCGGTTTCCTCCCCCACTAAACTTGACAACGCCGCCATATTAGTGAAATTATCTTGAGTGCAGCGTAACACATCAATCAATCAATCTAGTTTGTTAAGGACCGTTGCCTAATGCTTATAGAAGGTCAGAGGGCCAACTTGACAACCCCAAACTCAACACTGCCATTTAATTGAATACAAATCTCGTTAAATAACCTTCAGATTTTTAAGCCCTGGTTAAGAGATAGGCCAATTACCATAGACTATGAAATATTCTTTTCTCAACTATTTTGTTTTAGCTGTTCATATGTATAGGCGGCTAACTAATGAACAAACCGGTCTATTTTTCTTATTTTAAGTGCTGTAAATTTATGTGCTATACTATGTATGGCAAGTGGACATTCTAATTTTATATATATTTTGCTTATGCTCATTTCTCTGTTACAAATTTGTATATGTGAATTTTTGTTATTCTTTCTTTGGTAAGCCCTTGGCATTTCTTGCTAGAATACTCTTCAAATTGGTCAAGCAAGAAAATATTTATTTCATATTACACCTAAAGTCGGACAAAGGGGTTATGTGGAATTCTCTTGGAAGAAACGCAATGGACGTAAACCTACTTGTTGATTCATGTTACAAGGGTTAAGCTATATTTTTAATTTGTCATAATCTGCTTGTTTGATAATATGCCTGCCATAAGTTTCTACTTTTCTATTATACTTTTATAATCAATCTTAGTTCTTCCAGACAAATATGGGCGCGAGGGTTCTGTTTTCAAAGCTTTAACTATTGGCGATGATCTGCTATGGAAGTATAGTCGTTACTTAGTTCTTTTTGTTGTTTCCTTCGATCAGGTGAAGATTATTGTATTAACTGTTGTCACTTTAGAATACTGTTGTGTATATACATGCTTATTACGTCACTGCTTACAGGTGCCCGTATCTGCCTCTATTGATATTTAATCTGGGTAAAATAATTCAAAATATTCTTTGTAGTTGTAAACGATAATATTAAAACCCTTTATGAAAAATGTTAAACACCCATGTTCATAATTTCTGACGAGGCAGCAAGTTAATACTTATCAACTATCAACTAAATTTCTATAGCAATGTGTTTCTATAGCATTGACCCACCAAGTTGTATTGAAAGCCCCGGGCTGCTTCATGACAGGAGCATCTAAGGAGACTGTTTCACAAAGCGGTGTGGCGAAAGTTTTTACGCAACTGACATAGCAACTACTGCTGTAGAGATAGGTTGTTATGGCAGTTACGTAAAAACCTAAGCTACGCCGCTTTGTGAAACAGGCTCCTGGCAACATTTAGAACTTAACTCTGCTTATATATTTGATGAATCCCACAGTGTTTAATAACGATAGTAGCCATATCTGTCTCGTTTAAATGTTATATTTCTATTCAACAATATCCCATTGCCTGTTTGTCATTCTGACATGAGTTGCCAGGATGTGGTCATTTTCTCTTGAAAGTGGCATTAGGTGCCACAATATTTTTCGTCAAAACAGAAGCTGGAAATTGTCAACTAATTTCCTGGGAAGTACAAATTAGAGGCCTTTATACCGGTTGTATGAATGTTCGTCTCGAAAATACACCTTGGAATATGTTCAGATCAACTCTGGACGCATCGTCGGATGCCCAGGGGTTAAATTCTCAAGCTCACCTTTTACGCAAGCGTAAATTTTAATCGTGTGTTCCGACGATGCTCTGGACGTGTCGAGTTTAGGACTTTTCTGTTAATTCCGATTGATAGTTGGCCCAGAGAAGTAATAAATAATAAAGTATAGTAGTTGGTCTTAATAAAAAGGACTCGTCTTGTAACTCTCGTCTTTGTGACGCCCAAATTCAATTCTAGCTGTTTAAGAAACTGCCGTATTTCTACCAAACTAACCTTTGATACCTGTACTTCACATTTATCCTGAAAATCCTTTTACAGCTTCCTGTATAGATATACTAATTTCAACCCTTGTAGAATGTGCCTTATATTCCTGTTGTGTGTAACTTATAGTATATTTTATCGTCTAATTTTTAAGACCCCATACTGGACTGTCCTGTAGAACACCAGTAATTTCACGGCCATATATAGTTAATTTGGTACTGAGTATATAATGTAGTCGACTATAACGATTATTCCAAATGTTGCTGTACACTACAACCCATTGTCAAATTGATCAATATATATTAACTCTGAAAAATGTTGTTATTTTTTCTTTTTTACTGGTTATTTGGTTAAACGAAACCTTCAAATGATCCGAGGGACCTCCGTGGCTCAGTAGGTAGAGCTTTGGACGCTCAATCCGAACAGTCTTCCACCAATGGGTCGCGGGTTCGAATCCCACTCAGTCCAAAAAAAAATTGGAAAATTTTCTGAATGAGTTTTCACTCGAACGACCTATGTGGGATGGTGGCCATGCAGTTACCACCGGGAAGGTCGTGGGCTTCCCCCAGGCATAGAGCCCAGTTTCCTCCCACAATAAAACTGGCAACGCCGCCATATAAGTGAAATAACACCAATCAATTAATCAAATGATCCGTCCATTTGCCAGGAGCATCGTGGCTCTGCTTTAGCCATGTATGCTGACCCAGGAACATTAAGTATGCCAAATACATTAGCCTTCCTGACATTCTATGGTCTGTGGAGTCCTATAACTTCAGCTGTTGAGTGCGACGTTCAACCCCATCAATCAACCCAATGATTCGTCCATCGTAGTCGCGTGTTCGAATTCCATTTAGTCCCCAACAAATAAGATGGAAAAATTGTGACTGGATTTTACTTTTACCATTGTAGTCGCTGGTTCGAATTCCATTTAGTGCCCAACAAATAAGATGAAAAATTGTTATTGGATTATATTTTTCCCAGCGGAGTTGAGGGTTCGAACACAATTTAGTCCCTAAAAAGGTTGAAACGTTCTGACTGGATTTTACTTTCAGCTCGTCTCACCTCATCCATGGCATTTCTTCCTAGGTATTCCCCATGCGAAAACCCCTATACTCTTTTCTCCGGCCCATTGTGGTTTCATCAAAAACCTATACCAACGCGTCTCTGCAAAAACTACCCAATCATATTTGTCCGACCCAGGGGTGTGTCTTCCAGAACACATCTGCTGCATCGAAAGTACCAACAGGTTCTTTCTTCTAACGTGTTATTTCTTCCAACATGTCTCAATTTTCGTCAAACTACTCAATCAACCAATCAAACGTGTCACGGCTGCACCCAACACACCCTCCCTAATGTGTCAAAATATCTTTCAATTAAAAGCGTTCGAATCACACTCAGACCAAATATAAAGTGAAAAATGTTCATTATGATTTTTTCGCTCGGTCGTCATAAATGGAAGAGTTGCCAAATACTCGCCGAAGGTCCGAAGGCTTCGTGTCCGCTCCATAACTTTAAACTTAATTTGTTTAGACCCCCATGGTTAGAGTAGACGATGTGGCATGTACCAAAATTAAATTTGGGTCTCCATATTTGTGGCGATCAAAACAGTCCCTAATCTTTTGGCATTGAGTAACTCGCTAACTATTGCATGGATTTTTTTCAGTTATAACTACATTATAAGTAGACGATGTGTCCTATGCCAAAATGGGGTCTCGCTATTTGTGGCGACCAAAACAGTCACCTAACCTTTGGGCAGTCAGTAACTCGGGAACTATTGCATACATTTTAAAACAAAATTCAGTTATAACTATCTTATCAGTAGCAGATGTGCCCCGTATCAAAAGTAAATTGGGGTCTTGCTATTTGTGGCGACCAGTCACCTAGCCTTTTGGCAATGGCTGTTAATCTGTCCGTGATTTCTAACTTTTTGATAACCATGGTGACCAAATGAGTCGCGGAGCACCTTCTTTCTATTGTTTTATCCGTAATTAAATGCAATTGCTGTTGTATGCCTATAAGTAGAGTAGACACGTATGCCAGCAGCTTTGGTGACTACGGATACCAGTTTGCATGTCTGTACCAATTACAGTTTTCACATATAGGTAGGCGATGTGGCACATACTAACATTTGTGGTAAGTCACAAAGCTAGCCCCAGTCTTTTTTAGATGACGGAAAGATTCTTCCAGTCAAAGTTCTGTTAAGGCAGTCTTTAAAGGGGCATGAGCTGCCAAAATGTTGATATTTTGACGTTGATACAGAATGTTTAAATTATCGGCTATTTTTCCTAAGACGTATAATTCAAAGACTTTTTAGTGCGCCTACGTTAAAGTATTGTTTTGAGCTAACTTTTGCTTAGAATGAATGAATGGTCGTCCCGGTTATTTAAATTTTGTTTACTTTTCGAACACATTTTCGGTTCGTACAGGCCACATACATTATCCAACGCCAATCATTTAGTTTTTCGATGGCCTGTAAAGCCTCTTACTGTCGGGACGATCAGAAATTATGAAAAAAGTGTGAATTTCGGCAGCTCATGCCACTTTAATATTGAATATGAAGATAGTTTGCTACAATGCCCAAGCTCTCCAATTGTTTGTATTACCGGCACCTAAGTCTAAAATAAGACCTCAAACTTTTTAAACTTTAGCAAAAATTAAACGCTTCTTTTACTAGTAAGATGACAGCAAGGGACTTTGTAAATCATAAAAAAATGAATGATTGACTTTGTAGTGAAGAAAATCCATAGTCTGTGTGCTCTACAAGCCGAAATAGAGACCAGCCAATAAACAAAATTTAAATAATACGTAGGCTACTTTCTGTACACTAGTAGCCTTAATAAGCTTTTAAATGGTATAAATCTTGAGAAAAATAGCCGATAATTTCCACATTCTGTTTTAATGGAAAAAATATCAACATTTTAGCAGCTCGTTCCACTTTAAAGTGATTTGGAGAAAGCTGAAGGTTATTTTTGTTATTTTTCTCCAAGAACTTGTGATAAAACATGCACGTATGTATGGACAGGAATATATATGATGTGGGGTTGATGTAAACAACTTACTCGGGTGTAAAAATACATCTATTTTATACCAGTAATCGTTTTTCTTTGAATATTAAATTTCTTTCTTTGAATATTTACAAAAAAAATATCCATTATGAGTTTTGTCAACAGGTAGATAGTGTCTCTAAAATGAAGTTGAATGATTTTTAGCATAAGTGTTCACTTGCATCGGTAGATGTACAAACTCATGGAACGTCACACGCACTGAGATTCGAAATCATTACACGATCAGCATTGAGGATTTTGTAGTTTCTAACGTCTTCCTCGATAACCTGTTTTTACAGAAGATACTAGTACGCTGTTGTAAGATGACTCTGTTTATTTATCATGTTTTACATGCAATACTTAGTACAATAGAACAATTCAGTCAATGCCAGAGGATTCTTTCGGTTGCTATGGCAACGCCCATTCTCGCGCAGAGTTATCAACCAATGAATTGTCTTCTGCTCAGCACATACCAAGTATATTAACGATGCGTTACATAATTTAGGGCGTGTTAAATAGAACCTGTAAAATTAAAAGTTTTCTTTGGAAATATGTCAGCAGTTATTTTAAAATATATCTAGGGGCTAATCAACTCTTGCTTTCTGGTAATTTTAACTTATTTAGATTTTCCGAAAGTGTACGATGAATAGTAGACACAGTATCTTTAGACTTAGAAACACTAGCCTTTAATTGACTATGTCTTGAATCCAACGTTTCTAGTTTACTATCAATAGCTTTAAAGTCTTCTAATGTTTTTGTCAAACATTGTCCAGTTTCTTGTTTAACAAAGTCTACCACAAGTTCCAATACTATTCGAGTTTCCCTTGGTGTCACAAGATTGTCCAAGATTCTCTTAATGAAATTCAAGTCCATCAACGCACGTGGATCCAGGGGTCCATCTGGGATTGGTATGTCTGGACATTCTTCGTCTACGTCATAAGATTCTTTACCACGCGATGCTATCATCGTGACGTCACTTGGCAATATCACAGATTTTGAAATAATTTCAGGAATGTCTAAACTCGATTCTAAATCCACTCCACATTGAGTTGGAACGTGAACGGATTCTGGTTTATAATAACCCGCCATTTTTGATCCATTCGACTCAACGTCAAACGTCGACACGTCCATGATACCGGTTGGGATTGTACACTCTAAATTCACCATGTGAATTTTTTAGAACCCGACGAAATTGGAACATTCAAGCATGAAACAAAAGGTTATATGGTGCATTCTTTGATCCAAGAATACAGAAAGTTGTGAGAAATTTGTACAAATTCCCGTTTTAGAAAATCAACAGAATACGTACTTCTGGACAAAAATTACATATAAATCGGATCCGTTTTCTGCACACGTACTTCACGTCAAAAATATGAAGCATTAGTTTGTCTGTTCATTTTGATAGAACGCCCAAATGTTCCCTTCCAGGAACACCTTCGAAACAAAATGGCGTCCTCATATAGGTATTCACTTATTGGCCTGGCTGACGAAATGTTATTTTTGACTTCTTCCGGATATACCTGGTACGTTCAATGCAGTTCATATAATTGCAAGTTGCAAACTAATAAGACATAGGTATTGCTGTGATGTCTGATTATTCCAAAAACAACAGTTAAGTTAACATACAAGATCAGTACAGATATATACTTGTTTAAACCATCTACCACATAGTATACTCCATTTCACAAGATGCCGAGATATTTGGAGAACTAGAATATACAAGTGATTTTAGTCATCCACATAATCGGAAAGAACAATTCTCAAGAGTAGAGTTCCATTGCACAAAAATCCTTGCAGTACTTTGTTCACAAGTTTCCATAAAGATACACCCGTTCTGTGTTCAGTGAGTGGGGATATTCCATGAGTAAGAGTTCTCGGTGAATAACTTTTAGAGTTAAGACGCCCTGTACGTTATGAGGTACACACTCTGGTTTTAGTAGTAGGCCAAGTAGATGTTACAGCGAGAGGGTAGAACAGTGGATACACGTCAGACCAGCCTACCCTGGCTTGTCTATTGCCGGATATAGATGATGAGGCTTACCAGATGCTGACTACAGTGACCCGCTATAACACTCTCCATTTAACCTCTTATCCCAAATCACTGTTATTTCCTCAACATTGTACATTCAAGTTGTCGACATTCATCCCTAACAGTTATTGCTGGGGCTTTATTGTGCAGTCAATACCCAGAGGGTGCCGAAAGACTTCTAATAATACTCATTTTTGTAGCAAAGACATTCTGGTTATGTTAAATACTGGAATCACAAAAACGGAGAATCATGAACCATATTATTGAATTGACAATACACACATTGTTCCCTCTCCTACTGATACCGGCTGCACAAATCTACAATTTAGTAAGTCTTATGGGCTTTGCAAAACTAACAGTACAGTTGTAGTCCCGAAGTTGACCGGTATCCTACTTGAACAACAATAATAAAACGCCCGATCTTATTCGCAAAGTAATGCAAACCTGTTACTATGCATTAGTAGGGGGTAGGAAGTTATGATCCTTTTTGTATATCAAGATTGGAGAACCACTGCTATAGTAAGTTAAAGCCCTCCGGTATGTATTCCTCCAGCTGTCATTCACGCAATATAGACCATCAGAAAAAGTGTACCTTTATATATCACTGTCCTGGTAAATTCGTCAGGTTTAGAATAAAGACTTGATGACCAAAGAATCCGTTCTGAATTAAAACCAATCCAAACACGTCTGTAAACCTTTGATAGTCCTATCAAACTTAAGCAGACTTAATCTACTCGGTCAAACAGGCTTCTGTGATTTTACACCGGGTGGTATTATTAAGTATTATAGAATACTTTCTCTATAAGCCATTTGCAATGGTTTATACGTACTCTCAGCTGGTTGGGTGTTCGATGATACACTTCTAAAGAATCAATGACCGACCTTGTTTTAATAACACATTTATATCTGACGTATTTGAAAGATGAATGAAATGACGAACTTGATTGACAGTGCCTGTCACAGCTTGGATAGTTGTAAACAACCACGTTAAGTAAAATACAATAAGAGAATGGTATGTAAGGCATTGTATATTTGAGCCAGCTGTCAGACAATGTTGTCAATATTATAATGATTGCATAGGGTAAATATGCTAAACTTGCAATACATTCCGTTTTGCTTATATATCCACACTGCTACAAGGTATATGTTTTAACAAATAGCTGCCATGTCAATCTTATTCTCGCGAGATCTCATTAAGACGTGGTTAAGATATAGACCTCGTACACATATACACAACATAGCACAGGAATCGCCACATGCCATCTTGGGTGACATTATTAAAACGTATTAAAAATACAACAATCCTGACATCACACTATATACGTCAAAAGTTACTTGGAATTAACAGAAATGATAACAAGTAAAGTAACGAAAACGAAGAGTAAATTTCCCGAAATTGTACAATTTTTACTAAATCGGGCTGGTTGACGATGCTCCCTTTCGACTCAATTCACCTAGAAGTAACCATTGTTATAAGCTCCACAAGGTACCTTCAATATTTGATAATGTCTGAAATGTTGGATATAGCTAACGATACATGAAAGGAATAAAAAAGTGGGTTAATGTGAGCAAATGTCCGACTGAATTTCGTGATGTAGTTTTGTCGAATCCGCACATTACGGTATACGTGGAATTAAAAGAAATGCTTTCGGAAGAAACGTATGAAACGTATAACGATGAATCATTAGTTAGTGAGAGTTTTCCTGTGACTAAAATCATTTCGTTTGAGTTGAGTTTTATTTTGATGGTCTATGACAGCTTCATGTTTTGAGGAACTGCCATGTATCGTATAATCCTTGTTGATTCTTGCTTCATGTCGTTTGTCGATGTATTGTTGTGTTAGACTAATAGCTTCTATCACAATAGATATATTGCAGAATTGTAAAAAATACGATCCCTTCAATGGCGTCGGGAATATTGTAGGAAGCTCCTTGACAAAATAAGAGACATTAAAGACAATTTATTTAACCTAATGCAGAGAAGATCGTTCACCAAAGAGGAAGACATCCACTTTCCTCCAAACACTCGTAGGAGAATATATTTCTACAGAAAAGCGATCATGGCACCCACTTCCAAAGATTGTCAACAGAACAGCATGAATGCTATAAAAGAGTAACAACTTTCGTTTCGGGCTTTGGATAGACACTTGAGCCATTGATAAATATCAGGTCTTGGTATAAATCTTGCAAGTAATTGACAGTCTAAAGCAAGTGTCTTATACTTTGAGGCCTGGCTTATTGGTGTTTAAAACATCTTTTTCAGAACCTAAAGAAGGTAAGGGGAACAAAGTACCACTTCAAAACCTATCTTCACAATACCATGGGACAAGAGCGCCTTTCACACATATAGCATTAGTCAAAATTAATTGCGCATTCTCTGGCATGGTAGTGAAAGCAATATAGATAAGGCTATTGACACTTATGGAAGTAGGAATCATAGAAACCGACATGTCTTCTGAACATTATATCACATTTCCCCAATACGTTATCCTACTTTAGATCATGAGTCCCATAAACTTACACAACTCTGTAGGATGCGAGGGATCCTCTACATTTTCTGTTGCCACCATGTACCAAGCTTTCCCAGACAGAACGAATACGTTGGGCCAACATTGGCATTTTGTCGGTATGGTTGGTTAATGGCCGCACTCAACTGTCCAACGTTGATTCTACGATGAATCAAGGTTGACTAAGTGTGTCAATTACGGTCGGTCGATTGTAACGTCGATTGGATCAGTGTTAAATTTCGATTGGTTCGACCGTAGTTGTTCAAGTTGGTGAATGGATGGGTGTTCAGCGCTGAATCAATATTGTGTCAAGTTTACCATAGCTGGTCATTCCGCAGTGGGTTATATATCAGCTTGTCAAGATTGACCAAACGTATGTAACTACTTGGCGTGGTGGCTTTATTATGGTTTGTTAAATGAGCTGCCAAAATGTTGATATTTTGACGTTACAACATTATGTTGAAATTATTGGCTATTTTTCTCAAGACGTGTAATTCAGAAGCTTTTTAGTGCTTCTAGTCTCCAGAATGTACGATAAAGTATTGTTTTGAACTAACTTTGGCTTAGAATGATTGAATGGTCGTCCCGGTTATTTAAATTTTGTTTACTTTTCGAACACGTTTTCGGTTGCTACAGGCCACATACTGTATGGATTTTCCTCATTCCAACGCAAATCATTTAGTTTTTCGATCACCCTCAAAGCCTCTTACTGTCGTGACGACCAGAAATTATCAAAAAAGTGTGAATTTTGGCAGCTCATGCCCCTTTAATAGTTTGTTGTACGGGTGTGGTAACGCGTTGGTCCTGCATCGTGAGTCATTGGCAAGGTCGGCAAATTTATGGTTGCTCAATCGACTTTTTACCTATAGTAGGCGTTGGTATTTATATAACATCTTTGACCTTAATTTTAAAACTGATGGGTTGGTGATACAACTTTGGCCAAACATTGGATAAAAAATGGTATTCAGAACTCCCAGAATGTATAACGGAAACATTGTTTTGCGAATGCGAATTGCCTCAGAGTTTTCATTGTTTTCACGACCATGTATTTATTAAAAAAAACAAAACAGCAAAATTCATATAGCTATCTTAAGCGATAAGAATTATGATTTTCGGGAGGTGTGCGATACTGGAAACATAAACGTGTCTTGTCAATTTCTGTGTAACAGGCATGGAGCCCGGTTGCCGGATTAAGACGCCAAATAATGGACCGAAAACTTGGAAAGTTGAACCTGAAGTGCTGGTGCCTCTGCAGAATTCATCTCCTTGGCGAGTTATTTTGACGTCACATATCTTATTGAGTGGGCGGAATTATGGACCAATCACGGATGCCGTTATTAATGGCGTTCGGCTTATCATCCGGTAGCAAGTTTAACTCCCTTTCTCAACATAGTGAGCAGCCTTCCACCAATGGGTCGCGGGTTCAAATCCCACTCAGTGCAAAAAAAATTGGAAAATTTTCTGACTGGGTTCTCACTCGAACGACTTATGTGGGATACTTTAAAGGGGCATGAGCTGCCAAAATGTTGATATTTTTACGTTAACACAGAATGTTGAAATTATTGGCTATTTTTCTCCAGACACATAATTCAGAAGCTTTTTAGTGCTTCTAGACTCGAAAATGTACGACAAAGTATTGTTTTGAACTAACTTTGACTTAGAATGAATGAATGGTCGTCCCGGTTATTCAAATTTTGTTTACTTTTCGAACACGTTTTCGGTTCGTACAGGTCACATACTGTATGGATTTTCCTCATTCCACCGCCAATCATTTAGTTTTCCCATGGCCTTCTAAGCCTCTTACTGCCGTGGCGATCAGAACTTATGTAAAAAGTGTGAATTTTGACAGCTCATGCCACTTTAAGTAGTTAGTGTCTTTTAGAAAGTGACTATCCGGGCGTCACCCAAAAATCGGTAGAAGAATTTCTACCATATTTTCAAGAAAGTATAATCCCAAAATAACGAGAATACTGTAATGTGGGATAATTGCCAGTTACCAATGGAAGGTCATGGGTTTCCTCCAGGCATAGGGTCTGGTTTCCTCCCACAAACTATGTGGTAAGAGAGTAAAGTCTCTAGCTATAGACGTTGCAACTTTTAAATGTTTTTAAGCTTTTAAGAGTCGCTAAGTTTTATTTCTAATGTATACTATTAGGTTACTTCATGGATCACCGAAAACAGACTTGAAAAAAATTTTATTTCCAGCACAAGGGGTCAGTCAGGGAAAGGCCGAGGATACGAGTTGCGTCTTTGAACAGCTTTTTGTTCACCATTTAAAAATAGTTGTTCTGCCAATAGTTCATGTTTTTCGTAAAGGCAGAATTTAGATATGTGATGAGTATTTTTCTCAAATATCAGCTTTTCTATAATGCCAGTCTCCGATAACAAACGAAATACATCCCAACACTCCAGAGATTCAATAAATTATATCTTATAGCCTGCATGCACATCGTAGTCTTCCATCGGATTTCAATTTCGCTCTTATTTTATAATATTTTAAAATTCAAAAGAAAGTTCTCATTTAAGCAGTTGAGCTAACTTTGTGTTAATCTTAACACAAATATAGAGGTCTAGTATGTGTTTACAATGTAAATAGACCTATACGTAAAGATAAAAGTCCAACAATTAGTTTCTTTTGACAGTACCCATCAGTTAGGGGATAACCGTGTTGAATTCGAGGATCTGAGGCGGTTAATGCTTGATTTAACGGTCGCAAATTTAGTTTTACCGGCGACGCGTTAGCGGAGTCGGTAAAACGGGTATTTGCGACCGTTAAATCCAGCATTAACCGCCTCAGATCCTCGAATTCAACACGGTTATCCCCATTCTAATCCAAATCCACAGTTACATTCCGATAAGTTCGTTCAAACTGATGAAAGGAAAGATTTAAATGTAGGTCAGCTTTCGGAGATTCCCCAACATTAGCCTAGTCACTCCGTCAGCCAGTGATACATCCGCACAATATAGTTTCTTCACAACGTCAAAATTGTTGCAAATATCATATTATTTTATTTACTTGTAATTTAGGTTTTAATATTTACTAACAAAAAACAAAAAAACAGTGGGTAGATGCGTCTAGGCGACATTTATTCATTTACCTTGGTCCAGTTGCTAGGTAGTGTGAAAGAGTTATCCCCCTTTACGACCTAGTTTTAACTCAGACAAAAACAATGAATAAATAAAATCGTTCTTGTGTTCGTTGGAATCTGTGATTTTTAATCGATTTTACAAAGATTGTTTCAAACTTTACTACTTCAGATTCTACTTCACTACTTCAGGACGCTGCCTCCAGCTGATCAAGTTCGTCGCTTTGAAGAACACGAAAGCGACGGACCTCGCCAGAAAACTGGCCCCCTCTCTCGATGGACCATCTCGGCCGAACTGTCCTGCTTCCTCAGCTGACTCCCCTGACGGAACACCGAAGACAACACAAGCTGCGCCATCGTTGATCGTATCAAGGCAGTGAACGCGCGAAGATTCAAATTCAACTATTCTATCCATTAATTCAGAGTCCGAATTCAATTCAAGGGATTAAGGATTCAAGGGAAATTATGAAATTTCCCATTTCGCATTCTTCATTGCTGGACTAATGTGTCTCGCTGTCAGCTGTAGCCTGCATAGCAACCGCAGCGACGCGTAGTAATACCGATTAGTGAAACGATGGAACACAATTTGCGGCATATAAAGCTAAATTTATATGTCTCAAATTATCTGACGTTAGCCAATCAGAATACGCTAACACATTTATTTGGATTAGAATGTAGGATTCCGGATATTGACTGTTGTCTCCGGGCACTAACGGAAGGTTTGTGCTTTCTTTCAATTATGGTGCACCTGGCAATATCTACAATAAATCATTGACATTAAAGATGTGCCACATTTAAGGCCACCGCGTAGTGTCTGTACACTCATCTTGACTCCTTTTGTTTCCATTTTACGATCTAAAATTTATAGACAGGCTTTTCTGGTAATCAAATCTTTCATGTATTTATCAAAAAAGTACCTAAAATGATTCTACGATTCAAATTATTCAAGGTACTGGCAGGCATGCTCATCTTCGTTGCTTGTTGATATTTTTGGGTACCTATCAAACAAATTTTTAATTGCAATAAACAAAAATACAAAATGCCAAAACTTTTTTTTTTATATTTTTGCAAAAATAGAAAGTGTCAAACTTCTTCTATACGGCAAAAACAGAGACTCGTCTAGTCTTTTCTATGTAAACAGTTTTCTGAATTTAGCCACGAGGGGGCCTTCTACTGTACCCGTTTCAAAGGGAACGGAAGCCGACTCATGAAACGTCACCATGTAGTTATGAAGATGTTACTATCAAACTTTTAAGGCCTTTGTAAAGCAAAATCATAGAACATGACACCCTTTGCGTTGTTGGGTTGGCAGTAAATTTGTTTTTTTTTATGATTATTTTTCCCTGTTTCAATTACTCCAAACATATTCTACCTTCCGTTTAGTCGTTCCAGGATTAGCTGTGGTATGCTGCGTTTACTGTGAGGTCCGAAGGGTCGGACGATTCTGGTAGGGGCCATTATATGCAGTATTTCATACTGAGTGAAGACAGACAAGACGAGACAAAATGGCTGCCGTTTTTGCGGGAAAGTGTTCTAGCCACCGCTAGATATGGATTAAAGGCAATAAAAATCTAGTCTACATTTCAACATTAGATGAACGAATATCGATACAGAAAAGATTGGACATTCATTTTAAGTCATTTATTGTATCAGTGAATGCAATTTGTCGGGAGAACAAAGGGATGTCTCGAAAGCCGAAAGCGCGCAACTATTTTATCGGGCCTGATCTAAAATTTTCACTGTCAAGGCAACTCGTAAAAGGATTGTTTACTACAATTATTTCAGGATGAGCTTAATTTCTCCAATTTGACAAATGAAATGAATCAACAATACAGAACACTTTTAAATACAATGCATATATATAAGTATTTCATTCCATACAGTAGGCCTATACCTTTTCGGTTCTTTTTACCCGATAAGGTTTTTAGTACATCCATTAATATTTCAATATTGGGCCACTGTTTATTTTGAACCCAGAAGAGTTCCCTTCATAGTGCTAGCTCTGATCTGTTCCCGTATTCCTATCAGTGAATTAAGCTAACGAATTGTAAAGGACAATGAGCTGGTCATTTATTTATTGTATTGCGTGTTGATTGCCCGGACAACAGCTGTTTACTGGAGAGGTTAACAGTTATACTATTCCATGCGATAGCATTGTTAAGTTTGTTATGTCGATAACCCCTCCATGTTTATGATGGTGGAATACCTACTCTGTGCGATGGACTATGCATTCATTTGAGCTAGTCTCTGGATTTGTTTACTTATAACCAATGGGCGATACAGTGGGTTCGATGAGGTTTTCTTGAAACAGAAATCATCGAGCCATGATTAAAACGTCATCTGTATATGAATCATGTGTATGAATGGAGAATTTGACCACTTGGACATCATTATGATACCTGTTTTGATCTTTGAAAGATCCTAATCCGAATTTGATCCACCTGGCCATCCATATTACCATCATGTCAGGTAAGGATAATATTACACGGATTATCCAGTACCGTCTTACGTTACTCTCCGGTACATCAATGAAATGCCCTTTTTAACACAATCAGAAACTTGTCTCCATGGTTATTTTAGACAAGAAGATTTTCGCTGCGCACGTGTGTTTTAGTGTTCGTAAATGAAATACCATAAGACACGATGTAAACTCGACGTTTACGAACAAAATCGTAGAACCTCTTTCGGAGAACAGCCGCAACAGATACCTAATAGCAGAAAACTTTAATTGCGACTCACCTAACATCCTGCATGTTACCACAATGCTCAGACAGTTATCAAGTCTGTCCAATGAGCGTCTGTATTTGTCATACACGTATAATTGTAACTGTCAATAATAGCCCAGAACGTTTTAGTCATAATAAACTGTAATATATTTTCTTATCATAATATTGTTCTGCTACTTCTTATCTCTACCCAAAAAGTACACTATGCGACAAACAACTGTCAATCATGAGATGCTAAAATGCTGAGATCATTCCGTTAAAACTAATTTTTGAAAGTATTTTTTTTTTTTCTGAACAATTACAAATCAGAGGCTTTAAGTGTTACTTGGTCTTGCAAATATGCCTTGCAGTAGCGTTATAAAGATACCTAAAGGCTTAAATGAATGAACTTTCGTCACGGTTATTTAAATTGTTGTTTACTTTCCGACCATTCTTCCGGTACATACAGTCCACCGGCTTTATGGATTTTCCTTATTCCAACATCAACCATTTAGTAGCAGCGACCCATTGCTGTTTTACATATTTTTTCACTTTTAAACTGTGTAAAGACCAAATTCAAATAAAGTTAAATCTGTTGAATTTCAGTAATTTGCATTTTCAAAATATCTCTGTGTGTACATTTTGAAGCAATAGCCACATTTTGACTGACTCGTGACGTATCTGTTTTCTGTTCAGAACTTCTGGCAATTTTCCTGTGCCTCCAATTTTTTTTAAAGGCTACAGGCCAAACTTTGCTATTATTTGCTCCGATTCCTTGAGTGCTTTACAAGCCCTAAGCTTCTTCAACTATGGCAACTATCATCCTTTTGCTTTGTAAATTATACATTTATATACCACGTTATGTAAAGGCTCACTCGCCGGAAAAACGCGTACCGTATACTGCTCAAGTGACACCTGACTAACCAATATCAATCTACATATACACATGTGCAGGGATATACTATATATTGTGTATTGTGCTTAAACATCACAGTTTTCTTAATGGCCCAAAGTAATAACTACTCACTAGTATGGCGTATACATCATCCATACTAATGAACGCGCCAATAAGCTAAAACAACCAACCAGATATAATTATACAATATAATTACATTAGATTGATGATGGTCATAAACACATTATGTTAGAAAGACAGTTGCTTTGCAAAATATATAACACGATTTCCATTCTTGGTCAGGATATTGTTCATTCAATCTGGTATAAGTGTTTCAAAGCCACACCGGTAATACCGAGTATAATACCGACTACCTGATTTCAACCATTATGTGCCCCCATTACCTGTTTGATGCGAATTAAATATTCATAATGTTTAGTCTGTAGATACGCAATTTCAATTAACACCTACCGTTCGAAGAGCACAAACACCTGAAGTACAACCTGTTCTAACCGACCCTAAGGTCACGCTATTTAAATGAATGACCGAATCGCCTACCAATAAAACCATGTTGTGTAATGACGGAATCGCCTACCAATAAAACCATGTTGTGTAATGACGGAATCGCCTACCAATAAAACCATGTTGTGTAATGACGGAATCGCCTACCAATAAAACCATGTTGTGTAATGACGGAATCGCCTACCAATAAAACCATGTTGTGTAATGACGGAAATGTGTTGGTGCTTTCGGAGTACCTGACTAGCATCATTAAACATAGAAATATAACATTCACCAATGTCTCTAAAGTTCGTATTCCTAACTTCCACAAAATCTTCTTCCGCTATTGGAATGGACGCGCCAATAAGCTAAGACAATCAACCAACCAACCTTCCCGCTATTGAACCTGCAGAGTCATGCTAATGTGAGCGCGACTACTAAACCCAACTAATTTCCTTAGGCATCAACTTGTCATAACTTTGATCACAGGGTATATTGTCTACTTAAAGTGGCATGAGCTGCCAAAATTCACACTTTTTTTCTTAATTTCTTATCGTCTTGACAGTAAGAGGCTTTGAAAGCCATTGAAAAACTAAATGATTGGCGTTGGAATGAGGAAAATCCATACAGTATGTGGCCTTTACGAACCGAAAACGTGTTTGAAAAGTAAACAAAATTTAAATAACCGCGACGACCATTCAACCAAAACAATACTTTATCGTACATTTTCGAGACTAGAAGCACTTAAAAGCTTCGGAATTGCACGTCTTTCGAAAAATAGCCAATAATTTCAACATTATGTTGTAATGTCAAAATATCAGCATTTTGGCAGCTCATGCCACTTTAAAGGAAAGCAAATATAACTCCTCCTCAACCATGTTCTAGCTGTCTGTGATTTCACCATGTTGCAAAAAAACACCCATGAAAACCCCCCATTTTCTGTCCTCTTTCAAACTCGATCCACATTTTATATGCGATTGTTAGGTATGCCTGGTTTCTTGTCGCAATATTGTCATCGAAACGGTAAAAAGCGACAACCCTTTATGTACAACGCACAGCATTCAAACAAAAGGGAATCATATACCGTTCAATCACTGTCAGCAACAATCATTTAATCACTCTAAGCAATAATTGTTGACTCACTCTCTTATTCACACCTATTTTCTATTGACATCTTATCCATCATTCAAAAATCTAAATATTTCAATTACTTTTTCAAGTTTTACTCCGTTTTCTTTTTGTCCAGTTTGTGAAGTACCTGTGATAAACCATGGTGATTTAGTCCTCAGTGATGATGAATTGCGGTTAGAAATAAAGTGTTACGATGGGTATTATAATGCAGATGACAACTCGGTTTTTCTGTGCGATGCTGGCAACAGAACTTGGAATGCCGTTATCCCTCATTGTCAACTCCTGCCTGGTATCGTATCTGAAATAAGTGTTCTATGTGCCTCCTTGTACAATTCATGCTTGGTAAAATCGTATCTTAAACAAGTCTTCTATGTGCCTCATTGTACAACTCATGCCTGGTAAAATCGTGTCTGGAATAATTGTTATATGTCCCTAATTGTAAACTTATGTCTCGCAAAATAACGTCTGGAATAAGTGTTCTATGTGCCTCATTGTACAACTTATGCTTGGTAAAATCGTATCTGAAATAAGTGTTCTATGTGCCTCCTTGTAATGTACAATTCATGCTTGGTAAAATCGTATCTGAAATATGTGTTCTATGTGCCTCCTTGTAATGTACAATTCATGCTTGGTAAAATCGTATCTGAAATAAGTCTTCTATGTGCCTCATTGTGCAACTCATGCCTGGTAAAATCGTGTCTGCGATAAGTGTTTTATGTCCCTCATTGTACAACTTATACCTGGTAAAGTAGTGTTCTAGTGCCTCATGGTACGACTCATGTCTGATAAAATCGTGTCTGGAATAAGTTTTCTGTGTGCCTCATTGTACAACTCATCCTTGGTAAAATAGTGCATGAAATAAGTGTTATATGTGCCTCATTGTACTACTGATTCCCAGTAAAATCGTGTCTGAAATAAGTATTCTGTGTGCCTCATTGTGCAACTTATCGTTGTGCAACTTATGTCTGGTAAAATAGTGCATGAAATATTTGCTCTATGCGGCTCTTTGTACAACTCATGCTTTGTGGTACATGTTTTTAATGTGTGAATGACGAGAAACAGAAGACAAAGAAACACATATCTTTCAATGTTTTCTGGGGTATAGCATAACTTGAAGGTCGCATGACAAGTATTCCTCTATATAAGTATTAATGCTTCTAAATAGACTACAGACTACGCTTGTAAGATAGACTCAACCCTTTGTCTGGTATTCCAATATTATGTTTTATTATATTTCATTTTATTAAAAAGCCCAATTTTACCCTGTATCCAACATGTAAGAGATATTGAATGTTTTTTCCACAAGTCGATAATTAACCAACATAAGCATGGGAATTTAATTCAATAATTGTTGTTGTAGACGAATTGTGTCTATTGGTAATGCAGTTATGTCAAAATGAGTTAAGTTAGCGCTAAACTGTAAATGCTCCATAAACATCATCAACTTGATTGCTCAATTACTTGTATTTAGTGAGGATTAGTTATACAAAAATAAATGAAACACGTTTTGATATCAGATGGATATTGTCTATTGCAGGTTTATCCAGTACAAGCATCATGTTACTTATCGCTGGTCCAATCATAATCTTCTTTATGCTGTGCTTCTTGGGGGACTTCTACTTCTATAAGCGTCGGAAACAAGACATGAGGGAACAACAAGGAATGACGTATTACAGAGAGTTGAGGAGGGTGGGAATGTTTCGAGTCAGTTTTGGAACCAGCCTTGAGGAACCAGATGCAAAACCTCCGAAGCAAATAGGATCAATACGGCGGCAAATGTTGCGATTCAAATCCCTGATCGGAATGATGTCACTAAAGCGGAAAACTGTGACACCTCGGCTGGAGGAAACGGTAGAAGAACCGTCTTTATCGGACACGGATTCTGTGTCAGCCAGTTCCGCTCTGACATCAACCAATGTAAACAATACCGTGACATCTTTAGAAAGTTTGGACACACACCCTCAAATCATTAAAGTAAGTTCATCAACGACAAAAACAAAACCAGGTCAACACAAAGAGAACTTGTCCTTGTTGCAGACTGAAGCCGAAATAAACCCTGAAAAGGAACCCAGCCAAAACGACTGTGACACTGAAAGAAAACTGAACGGAGCATCTATCGGAAGCAATTGGCGGTCAAGGGGAGGTAATCTTGTTAACCTTCAACTGAAACCGTCCAAGAAACTCCGCTTCTTACACAAACAAGAATTACTGCCCCCTTTTCCCGAAAATGGAGAAATTGGAAAAGGTTGTGTATTAAGATCTCCATTGCCATTGATAAGTCACGTGACATTGATGGAGGAGAAAGGTCAAGGACGTGAGATACAGGCATGGTCTCACTCTGCATTCCCTCACCCAGTGTGAACAGTTCCATACAAGCATGGTCTCACTCTGCATTCCCTCACCCAGTGTGAACAGTTCCATACAAGCATGGTCTCACTCTGCATTCCCTCACCCAGTGTGAACAGTTCCATACAAGCATGGTCTCACTCTGCATTCCCTCACCCAGTGTGAACAGTTCCATCCAAGCATTGTTATGTCGAATTAGCTCACACTTCGCTATATCATCGTGGACAACTGGTAACAAAACGAAACCAAATTTTAAAACTTTACCTCAAATTGTTTAAAGTGACCCAAGCTCTCAAGAGAAAAATATGTTTCAACAATTAATAGTGAGGTTAAAGCAATAATCAACACACAATACAAACCACAAATAGTTAAATGGAAAAAAAAACAATAATAAGAGTGAATGAAAGTTTTAACGATGAAATGTTATCCATTAAACGATTATGATGGTGTATAATTCAGAAGCTTTTTAGTGTTTCTGGTCTCGAGAATGAACGATAAAGTATTGTTTTGAACTAACTTTGGCTTAGAATGAATGAATGGTCGTCCCGGTTGTTTAAATTTTGTTTGCTTTTCAAACACTGTTTCGGTTCGTATAGGCCGTAGACTTTATGGATTTCCCTCATTCCAACGCCAACCATTTAGTTTTTCGATGGCCTTCAAAACCTCTTACTGTCGTGACGATCAGAAATTATGAAAAAAGTGTGAATTTTGGCAGCTCATGCCACTTTAAGGGTAAACCAAAGAGTTAACACAGGACCCTCTGCATTTAAAAAATAAAAATGAATAGACCATGAATAGACCATGCCTATGCGTTTAAGCGGGTCCTACTGTATTTAAGACGCTCAGGTAACACTGGATGAATGGGGAGAGGCTCCGTCTCCTTCTAGCTTGATCAAAATGAACGAAAATTTCTGCCCTACACCCCACACAGCTTGTGTGTGCACTTTTTATGAATACCCATTTAGAATGCATTTCTGCTAAGTTATGTCCATGGACTCATTTTGTTAAAATAGATTTAGCTTTGAACAGCGTCATATATTGTTCAAAAACCTGAAGCCATCTTAACGCTTTTAATTTATTCATTTGTATTAAAGAATTAAAAAAAGCATTATAGCATTTGGCTTTCTTCAGAATTGTCGGATTTTTTTTTGTTTTTTCGTGTTGATAAAAAAATGAAATCCAAAAGTATCTTTACGGTATCTCTAAATGTCGACAACTCTAAATGTATGTTTTAATTGAATTGGCCAACGAACCTTTCAGTCGAATGATCATTTTCTGAAAATTTAGCAAACATTAACAAAAAGATATGAATTTCATCTCCAGAACATTCAGAAAGCAGCCCTCACCATTTAGCAGTTTGGGGCTTCAGGTCTACGCGACCCCGGGACCAGCTCCTGTTGACCTGGAATAGTCCACTTGCTACATTCGGACAGGTTCCGAGGACATTAAGACATAAGTAAGACGGGTCCGGTCTACATCCTGCTAAGAAAAGGGAGATAAATCTTCTAGCCATTCCAAATACTCTTGTCTGACAGCAGGCCACAAATTGACCGATTGCTTGATGACGTCACTTGGAAATTACGGGCAAAGCATTTCGGGGGATTGAGGGATGTTAAAATAATTCTAAAATATGGCGGAAGAAATAATACTGTTTCGAACAGAAGACGTAATAGGCGTAAAGTTACCAGAAAAAATGTGTGGATAAAAACAGGTTATTTCATCAATGTTTTCCAAAAAAGTAACACCCTGCTAAGTACTAATAAACAAAATGGCGAACTGAGGTACATTTTACCCAGAAAGCTTTGCGTAATTCTATGTGACGTCATCAGGCTCGGCGGTAATTGAATTCGCTCTTTTCAATAACGTTAATGTTTTAACTAACCACACCATTTCTAATTTTCGCTGAACCAAAGAATTCGGCAGTCGTTACTCCTTGGGGAATCTTTAAAGGACGATTTAACTACATTACGAAAGTACCGATTTTGCGCAAATGTCCAACCCAACTGACAGGGATGAATGTGCCATTGTCCGTCGGATTTCAACAGACCAAATCACACCCCTTTTCGATCTTCATCCACAAAAACTGATACCGTTCCACTTTATTTAAAAAAGAAACTCCAAGTAAGTGAGGTAAGTTAGACCTGAGGTTTTCTGTTTATTTGAAATCGTCGTTTTTATTAGTTGCACGTATGATCCTGTAATTCTATTGTCATGATATAATATTTTGCTATCCCATGCCACTCACTCTTGGGCTATGTCGGATGCAATATCAATACAACAGTGAATATCAAATTTATCTTACCACTGTTTAACATAGGTAAACTTCCAGCGGGATCACTGCATGTTTGAAATTAATTTGTAAATTGCTCACTTCCTGGGAGTTTAGTGCATTGTTTTAATTTATCCTTTTCCATGGACACCTGCAATGTATTTCCTGGGCATATTATATATTTTTGAAAGCAAACTGGTCTGTTTCGATGAGCGGGCCGCTAAAACATCGGATAATGGTCCGTGTTGACACAGCAGAAAATCGTAGTAGTGGTGTAATTTTGTAGTATGAGCTGTATTTGCGAAGAGTAATATGGTAAAGTTTCTGTTTCAACAAAAAGCACTCAAAAAGCAGCTCCCACCATTTAGAAGTTTAGGGCTTCAGAGGTCTGCGAGACCCAGGGGACCAGCTCCTTTTGACCCGGAAAAGTCCACTTGCCACATTCGGACAGGTTCCGAGGGCCTTAAGACATATGTAAGCCGGGTCCGGTCTACATCCTGCTAAGAAAAGGGAGATAAATCTTCTAGCCATTCCAAATACTCTTGTCTGACAGCAGGTCACAATTGAATCCGCCCTTTTCAATAACGTTAATGTTTTAACTTACCACACCATTTCTAATTTTCGTTGAACCAAAAAATTCGGCAGTCGTTTACTCCTTGGGGAATCTTTAAAGGACGATTTAACTACATAACGAAAGTACCGATTTTGCGCAAATGTCCAAACCAACTGACAGTGATGAATGTGCCATTGTCCGTCGGATTTCAACAGACCAAATCACACCCCTTTTCGATCTTCATCCACATAAACTGATACCGTTCTACTTTATTTAACAAAAAAAACTCCAAGTAAGTGAGGTAAGTTAGACCTGAGGTTTTCTGTTTATTTGACATCGTCGTTTTTATTAGCTACAAGTATGATTTTGTAATTCTATTATCATGATCTAATATTTTGTCATCCCATAGCATCACGCACACTTGGGCTATGTCGGATGCAATATCAATACAACAGTAAATATCAAATTTACCTAACCACGGTTTAACATAGCTAAACTTCCAGCGGGATCACTGTATGTTTGAAATTAATATGTATATTACTCACTTCCTGGGAGTTTTAGAGCATTGTTTTAATTATTCTTTTTCCTGGACACCTGCAATGTATTTCCTGGGCATATTATATATTTTTGAAAGCAAACTGGTCTGTTTCGATGAGCGGGCCACTAAAACATCGGATAACGGTCCCTGTTGACACAGCAGAACATCGTAGCAGTGGTGTAATTTTGTAGTATTAGCTGTATTTGCAGAGAGTAACAGGGTAACGTTTCACATATCTCATGTACACCTTACCAGGTAATGGTATCAAAATATACAGAAAAAGACCAGATATCCATCAAACTTCCAACAATTACAAAATCACCCATCAGAAACGACACTACAATATACTATAAACTGCCCTAAAAATATAGTTATTTTATTGACGTATCTGTTCACAGTGGTTATAAATATATAAAACGCATATTAAAATTAACACATACTATTTAATGAGTTTCTGGCCTTCATACCTTGTCATCTTTTTGCTTGAAAAATCGCATGTGACTTTTTAAAACGTTCCCCTTTCTCCGTGAACTAAAATCCTATTTTCATTACTAAATCGTAAACCAATTCTGTATTTGGTCTAAAATTCGATTATATGTTTGAATGTTGCAATACTGTCTTCTTCAGAGCCGGGATTTAAACAAATTAAATGTCAAAGGATGGTAAGGTAGCTGATAGTAACGTATCTGATGGTAACGTATCTGATGGTAACGTATCTGATGGTAACGTATCTGATGGTAACGTATCTGAAGGTAACGTATCTGAAGGTAACGTATCTGATGGTAACGTATCTGATGGTAACGTATCTGAAGGTAACGTATCTGATGGTAACGTATCTGAAGGTAACGTATCTGAAGGTAACGTATCTGATGGTAACGTATCTGATGGTAACGTATCTGAAGGTAACGTATCTGAAGGTAACGTATCTGAAGGTAACGTATCTGAAGGTAACGTATCTGAAGGTAACGTATCTGAAGGTAACGTATCTGATGGTAACGTATCTGAAGGTAACGTATCTGATGGTAACGTATCTGATGGTAACGTATCTGATGGTAACGTATCTGAAGGTAACGTATCTGATGGTAACGTATCTGAAGGTAACGTATCTGATGGTAACGTATCTGAAGGTAACGTATCTGATGGTAACGTATCTGAAGGTAACGTATCTGATGGTAACGTATCTGAAGGTAACGTATCTGATGGTAACGTATCTGAAGGTAACGTATCTGATGGTAACGTATCTGAAGGTAACGTATCTGATGGTAACGTATCTGAAGGTAACGTATCTGATGGTAACGTATCTGAAGGTAACGTATCTGATGGTAACGTATCTGAAGGTAACGTATCTGATGGTAACGTATCTGAAGGTAACGTATCTGATGGTAACGTATCTGAAGGTAACGTATCTGAAGGTAACGTATCTGATGGTAACGTATCTGAAGGTAACGTATCTGATGGTAACGTATCTGAAGGTAACGTATCTGAAGGTAACGTAACTGAAGGTAACGCATCTGAAGGTAACGTATCTGAAGGTAACGTATCTGAAGGTAACGTATCTGAAGGTAACGTATCTGAAGGTAACGTATCTGATGGTAACGCATCTGAAGGTAACGTATCTGATGGTAACGTATCTGAAGGTAACGTATCTGAAGGTAACGTATCTGAAGGTAACGTATCTGAAGGTAACGTAACTGAAGGTAACGTATCTGATGGTAACGTATCTGAAGGTAACGTATCTGAAGGTAACGTATCTGAAGGTAACGTATCTGATGGTAACGTATCTGAAGGTAACGTATCTGATGGTAACGTATCTGAAGGTAACGTAACTGAAGGTAACGTATCTGAAGGTAACGTATCTGATGGTAACGTATCTGAAGGTAACGTAACTGAAGGTAACGTATCTGAAGGTAACGTATCTGATGGTAACGTATCAGAAGGTAACGTATCAGAAGGTAACGTATCTGAAGGTAACGTATCTGAAGGTAACGTATCTGAAGGTAACGTAACTGAAGGTAACGTATCAGAAGGTAACGTATCTGAAGGTAACGTATCTGAAGGTAACGTATCTGAAGGTAACGTATCTGATGGTAACGTATCTGAAGGTAACGTATCAGAAGGTAACGTATCTGAAGGTAACGTATCTGAAGGTAACGTATCTGAAGGTAACGTATCTGAAGGTAACGTATCTGAAGGTAACGTATCTGAAGGTAACGTATCTGAAGGTAACGTATCTGAAGGTAACGTATCTGAAGGTAACGTAACTGAAGGTAACGTATCAGAAGGTAACGTATCTGAAGGTAACGTATCTGAAGGTAACGTATCTGAAGGTAACGTATCTGAAGGTAACGTATCTGATGGTAATGTATCTGAAGGTAACGTATTTGATGGTAACGTATCTGAAGGTAACGTATCAGAAGGTAACGTATCTGAAGGTAACGTATCTGAAGGTAACGTATCTGAAGGTAACGTATCTGAAGGTAACGTATCTGAAGGTAACGTATCTGAAGGTAACGTATCTGAAGGTAACGTATCTGAAGGTAACGTATCTGATGGTAACGTATCTGAAGGTAACGTATCTGATGGTAACGTATCTGAAGGTAACGTATCAGAAGGTAACGTATCTGAAGGTAACGTATCTGAAGGTAACGTATCTGAAGGTAACGTATCAGAAGGTAACGTATCTGAAGGTAACGTATCAGAAGGTAACGTATCTGAAGGTAACGTATCTGATGGTAACGTATCTGAAGGTAACGTATCTGAAGGTAACGCATCTGAAGGTAACGTATCAGAAGGTAACGTATCTGAAGGTAACGTATCTGAAGGTAACGTATCTGAAGGTAACGTATCAGAAGGTAACGTATCTGAAGGTAACGTATCAGAAGGTAACGTATCTGAAGGTAACGTATCTAAAGGTAACGTATCTGAAGGTAACGTATCAGAAGGTAACGTATCTGAAGGTAACGTATCTGAAGGTAACGTATCTGAAGGTAACGTATCAGAAGGTAACGTATCTGAAGGTAACGTATCTGAAGGTAACGTATCTGAAGGTAACGTAACTGAAGGTAACGTATCTGAAGGTAACGTATCTGAAGGTAACGTATCTGAAGGTAACGTATCAGAAGGTAACGTATCTGAAGGTAACGTATCTGATGGTAACGTATCTGATGGTAACGTATCTGAAGGTAACGTATCTGAAGGTAACGTATCTGAAGGTCACGTATCTGATGGTAACGTATCTGAAGGTAACGTATCTGATGGTAACGTATCTGATGGTAACGTATCTGAAGGTAACGTATCTGAAGGTAACGTATCTGATGGTAACGTATCTGATGGTAACGTATCTGAAGGTAACGTATCTGATGGTAACGTATCTGAAGGTAACGTATCTGAAGGTAACGTCTCTGAAGGTAACGTATCAGCTAACCAAAATTTAGCATCATCAACATTATAGTTGTTCACAAGTTTACAGAACAATTGGTTTACCTACCTTACGTAAATCATAGGAAACATAGGTAACGAATTTGTTGGTAATTTCGCCTACCTATCAACAATTTCTGGGCTTCACATCAAAAATAAACTCTAATGAAAACAGATAGCATTCAATGTTTGGTTGTTAATTGCTTTATGTGTGTATGATGTTAGAACAGGGTCGAATATGTGTGAAATAGTCACGACTAATAATTGAAATTTGATTATGGGTAACCGACGTGCGAGTCATACATTTCGGCTACTGATGCACTTGTTATTCTACGTCGACACATTGTTGTGTGAACGGACTGGATGGAACGGAAAGTTTCCTAGAGGATGGATTTGACTTTCATGGGTCGGTAAACGACATGCGATTATATGTAAAATGATGTATGTTGAGCACTGTAGATATCTTCTCTCGTGTTTGCCAAAGAAATTTTATGTTTTTTCACATTATCCGATACCCATTTGTATTTTAGAACAAAAAAAAGGTTAATGGAAATTCAAACATTTCATTCTATTAGCATGCGACATCGATATTTATGAAATGCACGTTAACTCTCCTATGTTTAAGAGGGCTAAATGGGTTACCCAGACGGTGGCATATAAGTGAGTTCCCGGCCATTTCCTTGCCCAAAATTTGAGTTGCTGTTTGGAGAGATTTCTCTAACAAGAAGCTGTGAATGAAAGGGTTGCCAAGTATTCGCCGATAGTCAAGGATTTCCTCGGAGTAAAACTCCTGATAAGTGATATAGAAGTGAAATAAAGTTAAAAGTGGCGTAAAACAACAATCAACCGAAGAAGAAGTTGATGGATATTCCTAATCAAGGTTCTCTTGCTTCCGTCTTGTCTCATCATTGTGTGTTCTATACACAAAGAAAAAAGTTAAGCACCCCGTGAAAAGTTTGCACCGAACGATAAAATCATTGGTGTAGGGAGATTGTAGGCACACTGGTGTTGCAAAAAAGATTGTTATCATAAAAGGCAACATTCTGGCGATAAGAAATCACCATTAATGGCAATAAGCTATACAATTTATTCAGGATATCGTTAGCCAAATCAAAACTGTATTTTAACAAAAATAAAAAGATGCTTGTACGTATAAAACTTCGGAGTCCATCTGGCTTCACAGGGCGGACATGTTGAAGTAAAAATGTCACTTTGAGTGTGTAGAACACATCCCTAGAGCAGAAGGTCAATAGCGCCTATAGCCTTCATTAGCTTCCAACCTGCGTCTCACCCCTCCAGTGAGACGTCGGATCTGTTGAAGGGGTACCTGTCACCAATACCGATGTTAAAATACACTTTTGATTTGGCTAACGATACCCTGAATAAATTGTATAGCTTATTGCCATTAATGGGGATTTCTTATCGCCAGAATTTTGCCCTTTATGATCACAATCGTTTCTGCAACATCAGTTTGCCAACAATCTCCCTACACCAATGATTTTATCGGTCGGTGCTACCGTGCAGACTTTCCAGGGGGTGCTTAACGTTTTTCTTTGTGTATATTTGTGTAAATAGTTCAGCCGTTTCGTTTAATATATACCTTTCTGATGCCTATAGAAATATCAATATGACTATTTCATAAAGAAATTCAACCGGTTCACTTTGTGATTCGAAAGAAGTAAAATAGTAAATCGGTATCTAACCTGTTTGGGGTTTGATAGAGTTTAAGACCAAACCCACAAATTAACGAATGCATACGACAATTTATTTTATACACCAATAAACCTTAAATAGCTTTTATTTCAACCGTCAGAAGATCGTATCTATGCTTGCTTCCCCTTTTGGCTTTAAATAGATATTTAAAAAATGCTCTGCTTCATTCAAGTATTTACAGGATTGAAAGGAAATTAGCATTGGGGAAAACTATTTTTTTGGACTTATTTCTCTATTTCCGTGTAAATATTATCGTCTGAAAATGGAATCGAGGGAAATTTAACAGGACACGGTAAGAGGCCAAGCGGAAAAGAGGCAAAAAAAAACATGTTCAGTTTACGAACAATTAAGATCCAGATTGCCGTATGTTGTATACACATCGCGGACCTGTGGGTCTGGCTTTGTTTGGCGAACCACATATGCCAGGGAAAAGAAAAGCAAAGTTCGCGATACACTAGCCAGAGTCTATATCTATTACACGGCAGTGGAACCTGTACCCGCCATGTGTATCTCCCGCCATGTGGCATGCAAGTGCCACGCCTATAGAGATCCTATCATCGAGTTAAATTGATTTACCTTTTTAATGTAATCAATCCGTAGTATAGACTGCCTTCTCAAAACATTGGTCAAGTATGCCAATACACACGTGGTTAATTAATCAAAGTCAATTAGTGCACTGATGAAGTGATTCTGGTATATAACGTTTGATAGAGAGATACTAGACAAACTCTAACAAAGTGAGCTCTGAGTACCACACAACATTAAGATGTACAGATTAGAACTACCTTCTTAATTAAACACACCATCCTCATAAAATTAAGGCAAATATGACGCCCTTACATTGCCTAAAACCTAAAAAATCTTGTCATTCCGTTTGGATTCCTCAAGCTTTTTGGATGATCGCTTTTGCCGGACATTCGTTTTTTTATACGTCTGTGCTAGGTTTGTGTGAGAGGAGCAGTACTTTATGATGCGAGGAAACCTTCCACATGTATTCTCCCACATAAGGTCCAACGTTTTATAAATTAACCAGTGAACGTTATTGGCAGTGCTGCAATTAAATCATTAATGTTCCTCGAAGTAGTTTTTGTATATGAGTGAGTGAATATGTGAACCCCGTGGTTGATTAATTGATTGCCGCACTCAAGATTATTTCACTTATATGGCGGCGTTGCCAGGTTAAGTGGCGAAGGAAACCGATCTCATTGCCCGAAGAAACCCCCAGACCTTCGGGGAGTATACCTGGCAACTCTTTCACATACGGCGACCTGGTGAAACGCACACTGAAAAAAACGCATTTGTGATGCCGTCCGTGTTCAAAACCCAATATCATTTCTTTTTTTTTTGGCGTAGCAGGGAGAGGCTCCAGTTCCATCATCCAATGAGAAACTATTCGATTACATTAAAGATGTTTTATGAGCCGCAAATGTGGGATATTTTTCAACAACCAGGATAAGATAATAGATAAATATTAACTATTTTGATACAAAGTTTGTTTGAAGAATTGCTGAATCACCAACAATTTCCCAGTATCAACAAATATATTAAGCCTTTGTATTTGCAATGGCCACCAAAATCTAAAGACCAAAGTTTAGATATTATACTGTACGTTACTTGCTTGGAATGTATTTATATTTGAAAAGCCCCAAATTCATCCAAAATTTTTAGACATACTGGTACCTGTACGGTTACTGTGCAGTAATAACAAACTTTGTACCGTGCGACTCATTCTGACACATCTTAACATCAACCAAATTTACTAAATAACAGTCAGTTATTTCAATTTCCGAATGCCTATTGTCTTGGTGACTTTTTCGGTCTCCAAATCGGCTGTTAGCATGACGTATTGTCTACCTGCAGCTTGACTAAAAATGAACTCAGTGCAATACTTTTTAAATTATGGAGCACACGCGATTTCTTTTAATTTCAACTCAAGCAATAGTTTTAAAGTTATGGAGCCGGCAATACGTCGGGACGGACAGGAGAAAGTTCACCATAATACGACCGAAACCGATAATATCCATTCCATTTGGACGCTCAATCCGAACAGCCTTCCATCAATGGGTCACGGGTTCGAATCCCACTCAGTCACTCGAACGACCTATGTGGGATGATTGCTACCGAACAAAAAAATACTAGAAAGGTATTGTACTCTGCTTGACACTGGGTTAAAAGCCAACATCGGATGAGCCGCTGAAAGTGTTTCTTGCCTATAATCGAATTTCAACTCAATTATGAAGAATATTTAAGTAATAATCCAAATTAGAGGTTAATTCTTTTGTTAATTATTTCACTTATATGGCGGTGTTGCCAGTTTAATTGTGGGAGGAAATCAGGCTCTATTCCCGGACGAAACCCACGACCTTCCGGTGGTAACTGGCAATCATCCCACATAGGTCGTTCGAGTGACTGAGTGGGATTCGAACCCGTGACCCATTGATGGAAGGCTGTTCAGATTGAGCGTCGAACGCTCTACCCACTGAGCCACGGAGGCCCCAAAAAGACATGATGGAGCTGCGGATAAAACTTTATTACATTCTGACCTATAGTTTACTGGAAAAAATACACAAAACTGTCGCCGATAGCCAGGGGCCTGTTTCACAAAGCGGCGTAGATGTGTTTTTTGCGTAACTTTTATAATAACATATCTCTACAGTATGTTTATGATCACTAAAACACATGGGCACAGGGAAAAATCTTCTTGTCTAAAATAACCATGGAGACAAGTTTATAATTGTGTTAAAAAAGGTATATCATTTAGACCTTTTTACCCCATAAATTGTTGTAACAAACCAAACCTATGATATTTCATTAGGTTGACGACAGTATGGTTTGCTAGGGCAGTTACGTAAAAACTTACGCTACGCCGCTTTGTGAAACAGGCTCCTGGGCTTTACGCACAAAAAGTAGAAGAATTACATGTTGCACAGCTGGTGAATAATTATAAGAATCGATAACGATTAGCTTTCGGGAATCGATCTAAAACGAAAACTAGGTCTAGGTGGTCCAGTGGGTTAGAGTGATCGTCCCTCAGTCCAGCACAGACCTTCCATCGATGCGGTGTGGGTTCGCTTAGCCAAGTTATAAATTCAAAAATTTTGCCCAAAACAAAGATTGACACCAACGACCCTGTTGTATGTGCATATCAGAGCACAAATATGTATGTTGCACAACTATGAGATCTGTCAGGTAGTTTTTTTTAGATCGCAAGCAAAAATTCCTTATTTAGTAAAACGTTGCTACTGGTGGCCATGTTTATAGTGCAAATCCAAAAACGATTAAGTTTTGCCATCTAGCCTATGAAGGAAAGCTGCGCGTCATATTTTCCTGATAAGTCTAAGTGATGCAACGCTTGAAAACCAAACTTCTCCAATCAATGGGTTAAATATCAAGAAGTGTAAATCAAAACAGATTTGACATTTATTACAAAGTAACAAGACAACAAACTAGCTATGGAGCCTTTATTATACAAAACGATGACCAAATATATACATATAATACTTGTTAAATAAGTTTAAATCTTAACAAATTGTCTTTAGCTAAAACCATGAGCCTCCAACGTTATGGGGAAGGGGGGATACAACAAAGCCCACATTCGGTAAAGTCAACAGATATTAGGAGTGATAATGTATCATCGCAGGACTGACATATCGTCGTGATAACCTGTTGAAGTAACACAATATTTGATTTTGTTTTTCAATTTCATTCTCGATGTATTAAGGCCCGTTCTGACTGTAGGATTTACAGTAACCGACTTGTAGGATGCGATTAAAATGGAAGCATTTGATAGGTTAACAAATCGTTTCGACCAATTAAAAACATCCATTTTAATCACATTCTAAAAGTCGGTACGACCAACCGCACAATCGGAACGGGCCTTTAGGTGTGGGGTGACTTGTACATTCGTATGGTGGCCCAGAAGGGTCACTGCCTCATACCATCCTGTTTTACTTACCGAACAACAGTCTGATCACATACACAAGATATAAAGTTCACGGTAAAGCGTAATCGCGCTTTATTTTATACTAAGCAATATAAAATATTTTTGGTGCGTTATCATTACGTTTGCAAAATTAATTTTGAGAGAAAGCCACAAGCTCAGAGAAAAGTATGATCACATTTCTTTGCTGAATCAGAATGTGTTAGTAAAGCTCGACGGCAAACAACACCCATGTCTTTTAAAAGTCACAAACTTGACGTAAAAGCGATAGTGTCATTCGTCTTTACCAAGACGGGAACAAATTGTCTCCAATTTAGTTAAAACGCGATAGAAAATATTTTTCATCGCATTAACACAGTGTTTAGTTTTGAAGACGACTTTAATTTCATCATAAGACGGATAATGTTTTTGTAATAGTATTTATAGCGTCTATAATTTGATTTAACCTGACTAAGTATAAGTTAAACGTGACGTCCCTTCTACCTCCAACATTTGATACTTAGCATAATCAGCAGCTCTGTGGGCGATTGTTTCACTCTAAATCTCGAGCGTCTCTCTGACGATGAGCTTCAATGCAGCTCTCTATGCTGTTGTGTGGTCGAGGTACCCACGCCATATTACCCGATCTCCAAAGAAAATTTACTTCATGCAGGTGTATATTTAAAATCAAACACCTTGATGAGATATTTGTTCTGTTTTTGTCCACACCAGGCGCTGCATGAATAATATACAATGAAAGTCCACGGGGGTCTTTTCCTAGAAATTCAATAAAATAACCAGAAGCAACATCATCACCTTCCTTCAAAATTGTACCCAAAGTTATTCACACGGGGATAGAGTCCGTTAACTCTGGCATGATAAGCACTGTAGTCCATATTCCTTGCATACGGCGTCGCTCTTTGCTTAACAGTTGACATATACGTTTCCTGAGCGTATGGACTGTACGTATAGCCATCTGTGCAGGCGTAGGCTTGTCCTGGTCGGTTTTGGTCTGGCCGGTTTATTCCCATGGAGAGACTTCCGGTTAGCGTCGGGCTATATACACGTGGAATAACCGGATTGGTCAATTCTTCCGTTTCTTGAGCACCACCTGCAATCGAGAAGAAGACAATTTCATCAAACTGAAGGTTTAGATGAACAGGTCAATGTATTTAAGTCACATAATAACCATTGACTCACAACGGTTGACTATTCTTTGAAATGTTTTTGGAGTTTTGGTCATGTTCGGTCAAAGATTTAAGACGGTTGTAGCTGAGAATCGAATTTGTAGATAAAAAACACACGAACATTTTTTAATAATAAAAGTCTTACTTTAAATGGTCTCTTAAATAATATAATTCCAAATGAAAAATCACTTTAAATGAATGCTTGTTTTGTAATTATTTTTGATGTACAAACAGAATGTGTACCTTTTTCATCGGATTTGCCCCTTTTTCTTGGAACACCAATCAGTTGAAGACTGCTTGGTCTATGATGATTCCTTGGCCTGCAGATGAAACATTTCATTTAAAATCAATTTTTTCTTAATTGGACTTTCGTTGAATCCACAAAATATATTTACCACAACTATAAGAACTCCTTACTATGGGCAAACGCAGTTTAAAAAGGTGGAAATGTGATTGTCATCGTGTATACCATTATATACATGTCCCTCAAATGGAAGAATAACGAGTTCTTTGCAATGGAACATAACTTTACTGGGTTTTATGTATCAACGTATAAATGAGAATGCCAGTTATTCAATATTGTCGCCATTTTGCTTCACAGATCCATCGTTATCCAAGGTCAATAATCCTTAGTTAACCGCCACCGATATAATTGTTATAAAAATCTAAATGCACGAAAAAGGCTAAATTGAAGAAAAAAACTCCTCCGCTGCCTATTACACTTCCTCCACAATACCATTGGTACAACAAATTAAGTTTTTTTGTATCAATTTAAAAATTAGAACTAATTTTGCGTGGCAACAATAATTTAAATAGGATGCCTTTATGGTGTTTCAAAGATTGTTGTTGATAAAAAATATATCGAAAGCTCGTGTCTATCACAAAAACTTTCTTCGTGGTTTATTACACATTAGACTATTTCACATTAGAATGGAGCCAACGTTTGAAGAAAGTGTCGAACAGGTCTTTCTTATTTATCAGAAGCTAACATTTTGCTAAATATATCTTTAGAAGTGAACTCCTTCCGGTAAAGAGACACAATATGATCTCATTCGATCTCAATAGAGCAATTTCTGACTGGCTTCTTCCTCCATGAACACATGCGGAATGGTGGCTAGCTACCATCATCGTCTGATCTGAGAACGCCGTCAAGTAAATGAAGTCACATCAGCTGTGGCGTAAAACCTCCATCAGTCAATCTTTCTACAATAGTTTAAGTGTACAGTAACCAACCACGTGTTCTCGTTCACAGTTTCTACAAAATGGGTAATGACGTACCAGTCTTCAGGGTCACAATCTCTGAAACCTTTTGCGAACGGATTACTAGCTATCTTCAACTGGGTTATCTAAAACAAAATAGACAATAAACTGCAAAATGACTTTATGAAATTTTTTTTTCGAATTTGTTAGTAATTGACCTCGGTACAGGTATGGGCCTCGGTGCAGGTATGGGCCCCGATACAGGTATGGGCATCGGTAAAGGTATGGGCCCTGGTACAGGTATGGGCCTTGGCGCAGGTATGGGCCCTGGTACAGGTATTGGCCTCGGTGCAGGTATGGGCCCCAGTACAGGTCAAATTAGATCAAGTGCCATCGCAATGTTTTGGGATTCATGCTAACATTTATTATACCTAGAAAATTTCATCCAATCAGTATCTTAAACTGAGTAACCAATGCGACATTCCTCCTACGACATCGTCTTGGTAACGCAAATGTCGCTATTTGATCAATCAAAAACATGACATGTTCAATGTCCAGGGAACCTAGAAGCAAAGCATGACGCCCATATGGACGAAAGATTTCTTGACCTCCACGTTTGAATCTATTTCGATCGTTGTCCTGTGCTCAAAACATTAACCCTCGAATCTTATTGTATCTCTAGGGTAAATAGCTTTCGTTTTCCAGAATATTAAAGGTCAAAACATAGGTGGTTGGGTTGTAGTTAATAGGGCAACTTTCCGGGTGGGAGTCAATGTTACAATAAAGGTGGCCCAAGGAGAAACCGAATATTGATGAATAGGCTTTCCAAATCGCCTAACATAAACACTGGTCTACATTCACACAATAAGTCACCTTGGTGGGGGTAAGGGACGGTCTTGAGCTGACAATTCAGCGATATTAAGGGTGTCAGGTTAAGGCAAACCCACGGACGTCAGACCGCCGCGGTCCGGTAGAGCGACAGAATGTTTGGGAGAAAACTGACGTATACTAATTACAATCGTGAACGGGTGTGATGCCCAGAGATAGCGCACATAGTTCTACCTATTTACCCTTAGATTCCTAAACACAGTGTCGGTCAAAGTTTATCTTCTTGGGAATTTCCCATATATTTATACTGGACAATCAAAAGAGAATTTGGACAGGCTTATCTATCAAAGCGATTTAGTTTACCAACTGTTGCCGACTTTGTTAAGAAGGTTACCGTTATTGCCAAACGTATCAACAGTTTATTTCAATTTAAATATCGGTTACTTTGCCGTGAATATTTGAGGAATAATCAGATGTAGTAACTGCAATACAAATATACTCTACACTAGATGAAACTTAAAGGCACACTAGCCGCGAATATCAGGAATATTGTTTACATTAAAAAAGAAAGTCCGTTTTCTGTATTTTCCCAGACAATATAAGTTAGGAACTTTCTATTTTTACCAAAATTTAAAAGTTTGGACGTCACTTTGTATTTTAAATTTGAATTTGAAAATTTGAATTGTTAGGTGCCCGTAACGTAAACAAACCAAACTGCCCCCTATTGGCGATATTATGTTTCAGTCGAGTGAGTGAACTAACGGCACAGTGTAATTTTACGTAGGCCTATTTATCTGAGAAATACAGACTGACGATCGGTTAACAGCGACTGGAAAAGCCTGCTGATAATTGTTTGAGTGTAAACCACAGATAAAAAGGCCTGAAATGAGGGTAAGCCAACACGAAAGTTGACCGACACTGATCGTTGTTGTAGTAATCAGGCTTCGATTCTTCGTTTGTTTTTCACCCCATTTCTACATTCTAAAGCTAACTAGACATGTTTTATGTGTCCTATGTTTAAGTTTAGTGGTATTAGTCGTAGTAAGCTCATGTAAATTGGTTTTCTTAGCAAATTTAAACAGGCTACGGCGGCAAGTGGGCCTTTAACGTCTGAGTGGCCTTCAAAGACATGACGCGACAATTTAACGGCGACAGGAGCAACTCTATACCATTGTTTGAAAATCTGCACGTCATTCAAAGCCAAAGTAGAATTTGTAAAAGTATTTGATATATCCGAGATGACTTATTCGTTGACGGATACTGCGGTTTGACAAAGTTACTGCTGGTATTTTCATAAAAGGAAATCTGTTGAACCCGTACATTGATAAAGAAGTTATAACAAGAAATAACTACGGCATTGACTATTATTATGTACCATTTACTATATTTAGGCTTCGATAAATTAACCTCAAGTGCACTTTCTTTAGGTTTCGATAAATTAACCTCAAGCACACTTGATAAAGACACCAGCATAGATTTTTAAGACACCTGCTGTTCTCGAAAATTCACCCCGTGATGCCGGAATTATTTCTAATTAGAATAGAACCCTTCTTCAAAGAGAGTTTCAAACAGTTCTTAGAATACAAAAGTTGTCATTCAAAACACGTTCTAAGTTTTTATGAATCCAACTTAATTGTATTGTGTTCAAGGTATATCCGTCCCTGGAGCTATCTAAATCACTTCGACGATGATTGTTTACAAAATAATTTTCATTCATATTTCAAACAGGTCACATTTTAAGTACAACATTTTCTTGTTAAGACCTTTATTCATTTTCGATTTTACTGTGTTGATTTAATATTGAAATAGATAACAGCCAAAACGCTTGTGATTACTAACCCTGTGGTTTTGGTAAGCTGTCACTGCCATAAATTTTGTTTCTGTGAAGATGAAAGTTTTGAAATTCTCCGTCCCTGAAACATCTTCACTTTTTGGGTTGACGTATACAACATGAAACCTTGGCTGGTATTTATGCATTGAATTCAGTATTATCTGGAAAACAAAAACAAATGATTCCGTTAGATAAGTTATCACTTGTTTCATTTACGCGATGCGCTATCGATCAAAATAATACAGAATTATAGCTAATCTTACATAAAACAATATTTATCTAAAGATAAATTGTTAAATAAATTTTTATTTCCTAACTCTTTAATAAATGTGTTTATTTACTGAATAAATAGCTCTGTATATACATTCCCGCATTGTTTTGATTATGAGGATAACTTGTTGAATTTGGAGAGGCGATGTATTTGAAAGAGGTTAGAGATTAGAATGTATAAACAATGTATTAAATAATGAAATAGTGTGTTTAATTTGCCAGGTTTATTTTCTTTATATGACCAGGATCATGTCATGTGAGCAAATTTAAACAGTCGCTTTAACGGATTTTAACCATTTCTGTCGTCGTCGACGGTTTGATTTATTTCCAGGAATAAACTATGACTATGCCCTAAACAACCTGCCAGCGCGGATCCCAAACACAGGTGGCTACGCGAATAAACAAGAAGAGCATCGGTGTCAGAACAGTTCCCTGCAGAACCCCAATTTTACATGATGAATTATAACAAGAAAAGTTAATGAGTGCGGGTTGATCAGAAACGATTCGGGATAGAGCATAAATATACGCAGCATACAAATACACTCAGGATTTCAGAGTATCATATAAACGATTGCTTGCGATACAGAAATAGTGTTATTCTGAAAAAACGAAAACTTATACTGATATTTCGACTAGTATTCAGTCATCATCAGTGACAAACTGATGCTTAATCCTGAGGATGACTGAATAAAAGTCCAAGTTTTGATCCAGTAAGACGTTTTCGTGTTTTTTTTTTTATATTTTGTTCGGAATACACTGCTTGTGCTACCTAAACTTTTGAGCTCTTGGTAATTAGTGTGCTTTTTTAATTGTTGGTTGTGTTTCACGCCATACTCAACTTTTCTTATGGACCAGCTACTTTTAAGAATTTATTTTTACATTTCAATTTGCCAACCGACTCATATCTAAACTATGTATCCTGTAAATCGTTGAATTTATCAAAATAAGTAACCTTTATTTTATTTACATCATCATTTGTGAAATATATTTCTGGGAGAAATAAATATTTTGGTCAACCAAATGAACCTTTTGGCAGACAGGCTTACGTGTCGGCTCTGATTTTCCCTTCATTACAATAACAACTGAATTTACGAATTCTTTTTGACATACCTCTTTTTAACACAATTAAAAACTTGTCTCCATGGTTATTTTAGACAAGAAGATTTCCCCTGTGCCCGTGTGTTTTAGTGTTCATAAATATTAATATATTCACATAATATATTCTTACATGTCCATTGTCATCCATCTGATGATTGGTCAGTTTGAGTTTGTCAAAGGAGACGATTTGTTTCATCCACTGTGCCCCCTTAGCTGGTGAGTCCGGGTGCACGTGAATCCTTCCTGGTACGTGAGGGTCCGCCTTCCCAGCTACCACCCAGCTTGAGGAGTGAAAAGAGTAACGATACCGTTTATCGTCACAGGGAACAAAGTCCATCATAACCATGTACTCAGCGAGTGGATCCAAGCCAAACAACCGTACTTGAAACGTAGGAAACATTCGTCTGAAAACAAAATCACAAAATGTTTTATACGTTTATAATATTTAGCGTATTGAGCTTGAGTGCATAGTTGTGGGGCTATTAGCTAACATATGCTCCAAAGATTTTGAGCATAACAATATAACGCCGATGTAGTTTAGACTACTCATTTAGTCAGTGCTTGTCTGTTTTGCTATATATCTACCAGTCCAAAGTGTCTTCTGGGTTCCATACAATGTGACACAATATTTTAATCCGATAACCGAGGATATTTTTTGTCATCTTGTGTGTCAATCTATTCAGCAATTACCGAAGCATCGAGCTATTTGAAGCGGATTTTAAAACGCTGTGCTATAATTAGCAAAAATTCTACTGTTTATTTTTCATTAAAGCATCTGGCAAAATCCGATCGAAGAGTTTCTCCATTGTATGTGGTTAGTTGGGTTACACGTAAATATGTTTTAATGCTATCATCGATCTGGAAATTGTAATGACGAGTGTAGGTAAAATTGCCGCTAAGATATTTAGTTTGATTGCGCTAATTTTGCTTCATAAGCGAAAGAACATGTCGTGTAGCAGTTTACAGATGATCTGCTCTGAGGGTTATTGCTAGTGGCAGTTAGTAACTACCAGAATTACCAGTGTGAAACAAGAAACCGAAATAAAACCAAACTTGTGTAAGTATAATGGGCGAGATTAGATCAGGCAATACGTCACATGTTAGTAATCGGGGGAACCTTCACCTGGACTCTATCAAGCCCTAGGATCACCCAACTTCCCGTAATCCCATTGGCCAAATACAGAGAAAAGCCGGATACCCCAAGGAAAATTTGAACCATGCTATCTTTCAGGGGCAAAACGCTTAGTTTTCTACTTTCCCTATGAACGTCTGAATAATAGAATGAAGTCAGCTATAAACAGAGAGACAATGTCAAATTTTTGCAAGAAACTCAAAACAATTCCTGAAAACTTTCTTCCCAAATAAAAATGCATGTGCGAGGACTGTGTAGATGAGGGATGTTGATTTCAAAAACCTAATAGGCAAAAACAGTAATTTTGAAACGTTCTAGTGCATAACAAAACATAGCACAATCTTAGAAAAGAACTCTTTTGAAATGAGCGAGTATACTTGATCCAAGCTTAGGAGTTCTGTATTGATTCATAATCACATTCCCGCTTGCTCTCACGAAATATGGTAAGACATTTTGAGCGTGTCTTGTAACAGTGTAATTTCAGACAATTTAGCTAATTTGATACGTCGGGCGGCTGAAGCGTTTAAGACCGAGTATACCGAGTGATCTAAAGACATCAAGTTTATCCCCCGGGCACGCCATTTGTATTAAAACAACAAACAGGCCGTGAATTAGTAGTTAGTTATCATAAAACAGCCCAGAGGTTAACTCCAAACACGCTGAGGATACACAACTAAGATTTTACGCGTTGTTACAAGGCTATGGTAAGATATGAATGTGGAGAGAGAAAAAAAACCTCCCTGACCTACCCCAACGGTACACAGCTGCCGACGAGAAATCATTTATTGTCAAATGTGTTTATCTTCAAGATGGCGGAGTAACGATAACAGCTAATTCAACCCACGGACACGCAAATAAAATTTTTCAACGACCATGTCCAAGCTCCGTAATAAAATGTACAGTCAACGGGAACACTAACTTCATCACCGTAACATATTGTGCTAAAGTGATAAATTCTAGATAACTATAAACTCTTGGGAAACAACGCACTGTCGACTGTCAGCCCAGAAGAGGAAAGGCTTCCATGCTTACAACCAAAACCTGTTGAATTTTGATTGACGTTTTTTGTTGTGCCATCTACAATTTTATTAATTTCCATACAAGCCGAAAAATGGTTTTCTGACTGTATTAGTCACTTCTCTATGAACTTCCAAAATTCGGACTTTTATTCATTAATTCTGATTGCCAAGAGAACTTGAAAGCTTTAGGTACCTTTAAAAACTAAAGAGTTGACTTTGGAATAAAAAACAGTCCGTACCAACCGATGGTGTGTGCGAATAGCAGAATTTAAATAGCCAGGATGTATGAGTACATTTCGGAGATTTGTGTTGCTTATAAAACTACCTAAGGATTGGTATCAGCGTAAATTTTTTATTTTGAACTTCTTGATGAAAATGACGAACACTCAGCTAATTCTGTTTCAAGGGAATTTCCCAAATATTTGGCAGTCCATGCAATTTTAACCAAATCCTAGACCTTGACAATTTTGTACAATCATACGCCAGCCTTATGCAGTCACGTGTCGTTCTTCCATACCTATAGTATGTTCCATATTTATTACGTAACCAGAAAATAAATTTAAAAAAAGTTCCCACAATGCAATGACATGTTATTATATCATACATCATCTTCATACTGTAGCGTATACCGAATCTTTATCTTTATTAAGGCCTTGGCAGCAGTGCATTTTGCCCAAAATATTTAATGATACAGACGTCTGTCACTATACAGCAGACGAAGACAAACCCGTTTAATACAATATTTGTCCAAGCTAAGTATATACCTTTTACCGATTGTTGCCATTAAAAGTCGTAACAGTTTGAAACTGAGTTTGAAAACGTAAATTTTCTTTAAATATTGAGATTGTTTTTATTGCCATGACCACAAAAGTGTTACAATGATCCAATGTAATGATATTATTAAATTTGAGAGCTAATGTTGCTACATCACACTGAAAATATTCTACTAAACAAAAGGAAAAATTCAAATAGAATTATGATATATCCAACAGGCACATTCAAAACAGTTAATCGCGAACAATACCTGCGTTAACAATATATTGCTGTCAGAAGGGACTTAGTTCTATATTTAAATGGTAAGAATTAAATAGTTTGTATTGGAAGGTTGTTTACTGGTCTTGGGGGTTACAAATTAAAAACTAATTGAACATTTCCCATCTACTGTATTAGAAATAAGCCAAATTAATCCATCTCTGAAACACTTGATCAAATAGGGTGGCTATGTTATTTTAAATGGCCATTAACATATTTCACTGTTTTCTTGAGGTCCATTATATTCAAAGGTACATATTGACATCTACATCTGTACATGAAATATCGAATTATTGTTAAAACGAAATAAATAGGTTTGTAAAACCCGTTTCGGACATGTATAGATTGTTTTTGTTTGTTAAATATAAAATGGGAGTATTGAGAGTTGTTAAACCTGCGGTACCTTGGTCAACAATAAGTATATAGAAGGCAGGTTCACAGAGCATTACTAGCATTGACCAAACGGAGCAATGGACATGTTCATTAATGATCGTCTCGTGAACTTATCTTGTTATTACTCAATGTTCTCCATAGCTATAGAGACAGCATCATTAAACCTCCCAATGGCTTACACGTGTAAATCTGTGCTACAATACTGTATATCCCCATATGTACAGGAACGGGAGGTGTGATGTTTAACTGTTTGATGGATTAGCTATAACGTTGTCACCTGACGTTATACACTTGTCAGGCGCGTCACGAATTGATGCGAAGGCGTGATTTATATTGTATCCTCCACCCTCTTTACGAAGCAATGTTTAATATATGTGGTAAGGTGCTCCTGGTTTCTGGTCATAATGCTTTGAATATATCTGAAAACTTAAGGTCATTTTCTAATGGAGATTTTTAAATATAAATAAAACATTTTGGTGCTTGTCGTGATTTTTAAACCATATTGATTCTGTAAATATTGAATTTCAATGAACTGAGTTTACCATTTTTAGAACTCATGTTGACTCAAAATCCAGGTAAATTATCAAGCCACTCAGTGTTTTTCCCGGATGAACGAAACGGATCATACGATCTCTAACTATAATTTAATTATAATCTAGGCTAATTTCTTTTAATCCTTGTTCCATACTTTGTTATCTTTTGTTTGGAGCACTTTTGCTTGAAAGCCACAATCGACCTATCTTTTTCATCATCTAAGCTCTCGAAATATAGTTGGATATAACCAAAGACACAAAACCAGAATGAAAAATAAATGAGCATCACATTTAAACATACAGGGTACCTGCACTGCGAGGGTTTCAGTTTCCGTATCAGTTTTATTCACCAATGCATTTTAGAACAGAACATATATTTAATGAAGAATAACATCGGTGGGAATAAAAACCCCAGAGGGTTTTGAATGGGTTGACGATAAGGGTCTGGTGTCAATGTTCTCAACGATATATCTGATGAATTTCGCCATAACCACGTAAAATTAGCAGGGAGGAGTAACTTGACGTTTGACGCCTTGGTCTTCTAATAATGATGTAGAATGACACCTAAACATCTTATCTGATACGTGAACATGTTGTCTTCATTTGTAACCATGTGTTGGGATTCACGCGAATGGCGTCTTGTGGAATTCATCCCAACACAGAAATAAAACTGATCTACAAAAAGCTATTCCTGAGCTCAAGATAAAATTTACCATCGCTTAACCTCTCAGATTATTTCCGTGTAGGCTTTTTTTGTTTTAGTTATGATGTACATCCCTTATGCAAGCCAGCTTCTGCAAGTGTTTCTTTTTTCCTATTTGTACTCGGAAGGTTTGAGTATGGAAATAAAACAAAAAGCATTCTTTGAATTGCGAACTGGTTTAGACAAATTGATTTAATTTTTTTTTGGCTTCTTTTAATAAGCTTTATGTTAACAAATTGAATATGAAATATATTATATTTTATTTGGCATAAATAATTGACATAAATTACGGAAAATTCATATTTTCTTTGTATCCAATTAACATGGGAAATTACTGATGGTTTTACAAGATAAAATAAACGGAACGATGGTTAATCCTTTAAATATTGACATTATGTTAGGCTATTGAAATAAAAGGACACATGGATATTTTCTTTGTTTTTTTTTTCGATATTAATGAATTCCAATATTTGCCCTCTGTGTAAGTATTGTTTTGTTTGGGTTGTGATAACTCACGGAGTAAGGATTCACAAACGGGCATTTTATTTGTCAGTTTTGAAAACTGGCGAAATAAGGATTCACATACATACATTTTTATTTATAATATATAATCTGAATCTTTGTTTTAAATAGATGGACTTTGTGTTAAGTGGAGGTGCCTGTAAATGACATTGACTCTTAAATAGTTGAAATTTGCATAAGTGAGAAAGGTGCCAGATGTAAGACTAAAATACTCAGTCTAAAATAGATGCCTTATTACAATAAATTATTCGGAAGATTTGTCAGCTTTGAAGGGTCCCTAATTAACCTATAAGACCCTGCGTCTGGTGTTAAAACACAATATCTCTCCGTTTTACAGGCAGTAAAAGGTTTTAGAGCAAAACCGAAAAGTACGTTAATTACCCAGACCGACAACTCATGGAGGTCCTTTTAGAACCTTTATTGCTCTTAAGAATAGGGTCACAAAAGTCACGGGACATTGTCGTCACCTTGTAGGACCCCCCACGTAGCTGATAAACTATATGTGACGCTATCTAAATTAAAATTTCAAATTGTTGCTTCACCATTGAGAATTTGTTAGACAGAATGACAAAGCTGACTTTGACGTAGAAAATGACATATTTTTTAAATGATATTTTTAAATTTAATTTTATAAGAATTCTGACAGAATGAACAAATTTGGGAAACCATAACCTATGAAGAAATACTAAGCTGTTATAAATCTAAAAATAAATCACCAAAAATGATTTGAATAATAAGGAAATCAGTTAATATGCCATTCAATCAATAGTGTCCCTAAGATACTCCAACGTCCCCCCCCACCCCCATCTAGGTACGACTTTCTTGCGCTAATGTTTGACCCCCCCCACCCCACCCCACCCCTATATATATATACTCTAGTGATGACCAGACACATTTTGGTATGTTTTGAATTATTAAAATAGATGCAATTTTGTCATTCCTGCACCTCAGTCGGATGAAGATGGTCAGTTTCTCTTGTAAATATGCTCATACGTTACAAATGTTACTGAGTTCTGAGCTGCTGAAATGCCAAGTAAAGGGATTTAAATTGATGTAAAGTTTCTGGTCATCAATATGCGTCAGTGTATGTTAAATTGAAAACGATAGACAATTAAAACATGTCTTTCAAATGAGTATAAAAATAGCCTTAAAACCCTTGTATTTAAAGAAGCCAGATGGACAAGTAAAATTTGGAAATATTGTCTCTACACCGTCTGTGGGGCTAACCGTTGATGAATATTGAAGGAGACAGTTTAACTAACAGCTAACTTACATAGTGCGTATTAAATAACAAAATGATCCGACAAATATACAACCTATTAACGTATAATATGACCGATAAAGGGAATTTTATCCTTCAATCTAAATCGTTATTTGAATTTTAAAACTTCTATTGATCATTAGAAATAATTAAATCGGAAAAAATTGTAATTTTTATGATCTACAATGATAACTTGAAAACCTGTGACTTTTATACCAGATCTTAAGTAAATTTTATCCTGTATGTGGACAATACTAGACAGACAATCGCCCGGATTCAATTAAACCTCTCTATCGGATATTGTTGCGTTTTCAGAATTCGAGTATTTCTTTTAAAGTGGCATGAGCTGCCAAAATGTTGATATTTTGACGTTAAAACAGAATGTTGAAATTATTGGCTGTTTTTCTCAAGACGTATAATTCAGGAACTTTTTAGTGCGTCTAGTCTCGAAAATGAATGATAAAGTATTGTTTGAACTAACTTTGGCTTAGAATGAATGAATGAATGGTCGTCCAGGTTATTTGAATTTTGTTTACTTTTCGAACACGTTTTGGGCTCGTATCTGTATGGATTTTCCTCATTCTAACGCCAATCATTTATTTTTTTGATGGCCTTCAAAGCCTCTTGCTGTCGTGACGATCAGAAATTATGAAAAAAGTGTGAATTTTGGCAGCTCATGCCGCATTAAATGAATCGTGTGTAGAGGTAAAGGTTTATGTTCAGTGGGGGAAACTATATCGACAAGAACTCATAGTAGAGTATCTACATTTAAGAAATGTGACCAGTTTACTTTATTCAAGATCTTTAATATTTTATGTTTGTTTTTTTTTTCCAATATTTAATTTCCTATAATAATAATATGGTTTGGTAGGATATTTTGTTATTATGATTATAAATTTAAGAACACTAAAACACACGGGCACAGGGAAAATCTCCTTGTTTAAATAACCATGGAGACAAGGCTAATTTTGAATTAGAGCTGATGAGAATTTGGGCACCCTGTAAATTTGTTATAACTCTCTTCAAGCGAAACATCAAACAGACTGTATATTTTGTCTACGTTTATAAGATATACAGAATCTATTAAAGGATTTTAATTCACGTTCGTATACGTCATTAATGGTATTCTTCTTTTATAAAACTTTGCCATGGTTAATGGGAGGAATTTTAATAAACTTTATAGCGGTTTTAACAAAAGCTACATACGAAAACATAACAGAATAGAGCCGCCGAAGATGATTTATAGAGATTTATGATATTATTGAATTAAGAAATCTAAGTTTTTAATACTTAATTGATTTAAAAATAACCCAATCTTGATATGACGGCCAATAATTATTTATCACGATCATATTAATTTCATGCTTTTATCCATATCGTTATAAATAACGAGCATTAAAGTGGCGTGAGCTGCCAAAATTCACACTTTTTTCGGATTTCTGATCAGCACAACAGAAAGAAGCTTTGGAGGACGTCGAAAAACTAAGTGATTGGCGTTGGAATGAGGAAAATCCATACAGTATGTGACCTGTACGAACTGAAATTGTGTTCGAAAAGAAAACGAAATTCAAATAACCGGGACGACCATTCATTCATTCTAAGCCAAGGTTAGTTAAAAACAATACTTTATCGTGCATTATTGAGACTAGAATAATACGTCTTGAAAAAAAATACCCGATAATTTCAACGTTTTGTTTGACCTCAAAATATCAACATTTTGGCAGCTCATGCCACTTTAAGCAGAAATGACCCAGTGAAAGGAATTCTGGTCAAATGTCTACCTTTGTATGGTTCTTACTCATTCATAGTCATACTCATATAAAAACAGATAATATTAGTCACTAAAAAGTCAAATTTCTACCTGAAATTTTCGGCACAAATCCGATTTGGCAATGTAATATGATGGATAAAAGCTTACCTTCCCGCTTTAGTGACGATCATTTCGGTTCCAAGCTGATCAAATTCTTCCCAAAGAGCTTTCATTTCCAAATGAGCCTTTACGTTCATTAACTTTGGATATAACGGTTTTTTCTCGCCGTCATTTTTATTGTTTTTCAGAAAACTCTCTGGGCTGTCACAATTAACTGGACTTAAAGACGATCCATTTTCTGGTTCGTTTTTCACATTGTCTCCTTCGAACAGTCCTCTGTTGGAATTAAGCGTATTCTGTGGCTGTCCGAGGTCAAATCGGGATACATCGAAATATGAGCGCCCAGTGGTGTTATTCAGCAAACAAGCTACAATGTCAAAAGCATATTGCATTAAAACTAATTTTCAAAAAAGCCTTCTATGGCTTAGTTTGTAGAGCGATATATTCTCTTACTCAGAAGTCTTTCGTCACGGTTTCTTATCTCACTGGGTACAAACAAAAATGGAAAATCTCTGAATGGGGTTCCCCTCGATCATCGTTATGGAATGACTTCCAGATAACAGGTTTCCTCTAATATTTAACCAGGCGCTACAGCTATGTATGTAAAATAACCCCAAGTACAGCGCAAAACCCAAATTAACCAGTCGATTTTAACAGAAAATAGAAATATTTGATACCATTTCGAGGGAGTCATCAAAGAGTAAACTATTATGTTCTCAAATTAATATATGATTGAAGTAATTAATCTTTTGTTAATACTAATTTCGTTAAACTTATGTCAATAACAAGCCTTTTGAGAATCATCACTAATACGTTCATGGAATCAATCGGTACTTTTAATTCAAAATACTCTAGCGCATGGAGTGCAGTCTTGACTAAAATAACTATGGGAACCACTTCCGAAAATATTCATTATAGTTGCCTTGGACAGGCTGCATTCACTTATCTATCAAATCGATTTTCAAAATCCCACATCGTTAATCCTTTTTTGCAAAAACAAATATTCGATTTCTTAAGAGTTGACTTTTTATAAAATTTAAGCTTTGGTTATATTTCGGCTATATTTCTCAACTTTCTCAACAAGATTACTTATTTTTGCGCCTGTTTTCATTTGATGATTCATTTTCTTTTAAGACTTAAATTCTGCTAACCCAATTTAAAAAAAACTTATCCTTATGTTAAATCTACAACAAGTGAATTGATCTAGGCAATGCCAGGGTTGTTTAATTGGCAAGTAATTTAACCATTTGGATTCCTGGAGCGTCAGTTCCCCCCCACGCGACTCGTATCGGTTGACAGTTGTCCGGTCACACCTTACCTTCCATGTTTTTGATACCAGAACTGTAAGTGGACCCTTGTCCCCAATCCAGAAAACAATCTGTGTTTCTTTGAGAAGGGTAGGTAGGATATCCCAGGCTGGTCAAAGTAGCGGCGTCGGCAAGAGGACCCGACATGAGCGAATCTATACGAAAAGCATTAGATCTAGCAGACATGGGTAAGCCGAGTTTCGTCAGAGGCAGAACGCATCTAATCAACTTCCCTGTTTGATAACAGATCCCCTACAGCTTACCATTGCTCCCCTGTAGCTTCGACAAATAAGCTCAGCACCCTTTCCCTACTAACTGAAGACTAACGACCGAACGGTGCCTCCCATTGGTCCGGGTTGAGAGTTAGAACATCCCACTCTGATCTCGAGATGGAACCTTGTCAACAAATGGTTAAAAACAACCCGATGAAAGGACTTTTTGCTAATTTTTTGTGGTATTAATACGTTTGGCTAGATTTCTTTAAAGTATTACTTTAAAATTGTGTACATTTAAATGTCGTGCTTTTCACTTAAAATTGAATTTGTATTGGAACGAAAAGGGACCTGTTGAGTCTCCCTGGCGCAGTCATTAATCATCGGGGCAGAGTTGTGTCATACGTGCCTTGTCAAACTGACCATGGTGTACTTCAACCGTTTCTCCGATGTCATGCTTGACTCTGTTTGTCGCTTAAAGTGAAATACCGGCTGCTGTGGTGGTGCCTTGTAGCAAACTATTACTAGATTTAATCCAAATAATCAACATTTGCCGACGCCGCTTTTATAGCTTGACATAAATCACACTACCAGAAGTCAAATGTCCGTGCTTGAAACCTTACGATTCTAAGACCTTATCATTATGGGAAAGTCAAAAACACAGTAAGAAATAACCAGTATATGTACATTAAATCCATTTTGTTTATTTAATTCTTGTTCGTATAGCGCATAGGGAACGGTATATAGCCCAAGTGACCAATTGAGAGATGGTGGACTAAATGAAATCGCCATCTTATTCTACGCTTGTCACTCGTCCTTCAACAAAATTTACGACCTAAGTAACCTTTAATATTGTCTGTTGTGTTTTCATTTAACGGCAGTCTGTCATCAAATATGTCCGGAAAATGTACAAAACAAATGTTATTTTATTCCAGACTCACTTTTGTGGATAATAGTTACTCAACGAAAATGGCATTTTAGTTAAATTGTTTCATGGTTGTCTGAACGAATTTATTAAAAGTGAAAAGAGTATATAAATTCCGTAAGCTTCAATGCTTCTGATTTTGATCTTTATATGGGAAAGATTTATATTTTGTTGCGTCTTAAACACATTTCTTTTAATTATACTTCGACGTAGATCCATCCACAGATTGGAAGGGGAATATAAAGTACCTAATCAACTTATGACTGGACCTCTATTGTAATATTTTAAGTGTACGAGTTAAAGCCCCTTTCACAATTGAGATACGGCGGGTTTACGGCTCTTGCGGTCATGAATTTTGCCCTTCCGTACGATGGACCGCAGCCTTCCTTGCGGGCAACCGCACCTTATCGCGCGGAATTTTTGTGCCGCAAGAGCCGCAGAAAAGTTCGGTGTGCACATGGAATCCAATTTTCGGCCGTGCGAATTTTTTTATTTCCTCTTATCCGTGCGGGCGCCAGTACGTTCACCGTAAACCGTTGTATCTTGACCCGCGGTTGTTGCACGATTTTTTTGTGTCGTAAGATGCTCCGTACGGTGAAATTTCTTGTTCCGCCAACCTTGCGGCAGTCGTAAACCGTTGAACGATTCGCCGTCTCGGTCTTGCACCGCCTTGCGTTCACCGTGCGAAAAATACCCTCAGGTGTCCTACAGGTATATATTTTTGGGTGCTTCATTTTATCTCACAACAGTTGAAACTTTTGCCTTAGTCTGCTTCTTGGCGGACATCGTGGTGATCTTCCTCAATGGATTGACGTTCTTTTTTTCTAACGGTTTTTTGGATCTATGCGCCTTTTTATACTGCAATCACGCCTGCGGAGCCCAAAATCGCCGCAGGATTTGACAAAACGCCGTAAGGCGCCCGCTCATTGGCGCGCGGTGAAAAACAATGACGCACGATGCATCTTGCGGCACGCCGCACGTTCCAACAAATCACGTTGCACCTCCGCGCAACTGTCTCACGGATCATGTGCTGTAGACTGTGATAGATGCATCTTCTGTGATTCGGAAAGAGAAACAATATACCACCTCTATGGAAATGTAATACACAATTTATCACTTATGGCTGGGCCTGCTAAGTTGGTTTAGATATAAAGTTGAACACAGCAAATTTTTCTGAATCTGCTCATTTGTGACAAATATGGTATTATAGAATACGTACATTGTATAAAATGTTATGTAGATGAGAAATACCAAGTTTTGTATACTTGAAAAGAGAATTCAGAAATGTCTATGAATATCACAATGACAGGAGTTATGAAAATAGAAACAAGATAAATTCACCAAGTTTTGGTCCATACATTTATTATTTTGAATTAGTTCCCTCTGTAAAAAATAAATATATTTCATGTGGCTAGAGCTTTATACATCACTTCATATTTTGCATATTTTTGAGAAAGAATGCCCTCAAAGTAACGGAGGGGTTTCAAAAGAATTATTTATATGTTCTGTGGTATACCTATTGCTTATGCTGTTCGAAAACGACCCAAATAAATTAAAAAAAACGCCAATGCAAAAGACTCTGGGCGAAGGTGCTGGGAAATTAAAAGTCTAAAAGACCATCTTTATAATCTTTAAGCAAGTGAGTTTTCTCATGATGAGAATTAATCAAGCCATCTCCGCTTTCTAAGTACCTCATTATAATGGAACCCAAATCTCAAATGTATGTGAAATTATTCACTTTCGTCTAATTCCTTTACAATGCTTAGTGTTTCAGTTCTTACTTAATACGAGTACACTTAATCAATAGGTACTTATGGATAACCACATAAGAGCCCACCTACGCCAAACTCAAGATTATTTTACTTTTATGGTTGAGCTGCCATGTTTAGTTGGAGAGGAAACTTTGTTCTTTGAAACCCCCAGCGTTCGACAAGTACCTGTTCAAATCTTCTACATTGGGCGATCGAGTGAAAATTCCACTCATGTAAACCAAATCGAAGCGTAAAAAAAACTTAGATTAGATTTATGAACACTAATAACATGGCATAGGGAAAATCTTCTTGACTTTAATTGATTGATTGATATTTTACGCCGCACTCAAGAGTACTTCACTTACATGGTGGCGTTTCCAGGTTAAGTGGGGGAGGAAACTGGGCTCATTTCCAGGAACACCCCCGACCTTCGGCGAGTACGTTGCAACACTTCCACATATGGCGACCGAATGAAAAATCCACTCAATTTTTTTAAATTTTTATTTGGTCCGAGTGTGATTCGAACCCGCGCTGCGTCGATGGAACTAGACTTAAATAACCATGTTTCTAATTATGTTAAAAAGGGGGTGTGGCATTTGGGCCTTTATACCCAATCATAAAGTTGTTGTAATGAACCAAAACTCCCGGTTATTCATTAGGTTCAAGACAAAAATGTGTTTGGGTGTAGTCAGTAGAATTTTCTGGAATACTTTGTAATATATTGATAAGGTTCTACCGATCTCCAACTATGGTAGGAAGTCTGCTAGCTATTATAGGCAATGTTATAGGCAATGTAATATTATAGGCAATGTAATTTTGTCCTTGGTTTGTACTTTACCAACTTTGAAGCTTAAATCGCCACGCAAGAACGAATATACCAACAACACCGCCATTTTGAACATATAAAACTGTATCAAAATGTCAATCATGACTTTTATTTCAAAATACATGCATTCAGACTAGAGGACTTCCCCTGTGCCCGTGTGTTTTAGTGATCATAAATATATGTAACGCAATTTATATATCTGTGCTACGCCCAATAAAAACATGTTGTAACGCATTGACATTCAGGGACATAACTCGAATCAAACTCATTCTAAGAACATACGAGTACTAAAATTCTGACAGGGATGGCCAATCGTCTTTGGTGGTTAAACATTCTTCAGGCACGAACCATCGATACGATCCATCGCAAATTATCCGAAATTATATTCAGCATTTAGAAGACACTTCCCAGAACCAAAAAGTTACACTATCAAACAAGACAAGATAAAAAAATTTCCCTATCGCTTAAAACTTTTAGAGACGTGTTTTTGCTTGATTTCCGGAATTATTGTTCAGAAGGTTTATCGACATTCACAAGTGAAGTTGAGTATCTTGTATTCTGCGTTAAACGTGATATACTGCTACTTGCTGTAAAGGTTCGCAAAGAATTGGATTAAAATGTCTAGGTAAGATACAATGTAGACGAGACAATGAGTCCGAGAGAGAATCAACACAAACCAGTTCAAGATTTCAGAATTTAGAGTTGATATTTAGGAGTGAAAATCTCCAGACATAAGAACCATAACTTTATATCATAGAGTGGACATTCCGCCTAGTTCATGGCCCCACCACTGGCAAGAATTACAATCTGTTCACTTTTATTCCCATAAATTATTCCTCAAATAGCCTGTCAGTAACAGCACATGCAGAACGCAATTTCGTTTTACTTGGAGCACCATGGCAACACCTTCCTATGTATAAACAACATATAAATCAGTATTCTCGTTAGTTTTTTGGATTACACTTTCTTGAAAAATGGCAGAAATTCTTCCGCCAAGTGTGGGTGACGTCATTTTTCAAGAAAGTGCAATACCACAAAAAAACGAGAATACTGTTTTAATCACTGTCTAAAAGACACTTAACCAATTCAACTAATATATAAATCAATTGATTAAATTTGTTCTGTTTTCCTTTTTCTTAAAAATAATTAAACGATATCGTTATTGGTAAAACGAAGGACAGACAATTAATTATTTCGATGGATCAGCACACTAATGGGACGACTGAAGTTTCCGGAAAAAATCTGGTAGCCGAAGAAGGTTTCTTCAATATATTACAAGCGTCTTGAAATTTTCAAAACAACTGATGAAACAAGTGATAGTCGAGTGTCAAAATCGAATATTGTAGATGTCCTTAGTTTTTAAAACTTAAATGCCTTGAGTCATAAAGGAAATTTTTTTTCTTAGATTCATTTGATATAAACAGACACATAAGTAATTTATAAAAGATATACTAAAATCACAGTCTGCATATATGACACGAAGTAAAACACGTTACTCCGACATTTTGTCAGAATCTTGAACCTGAAATTTAACTGATACATGTAGTTGAACAAACAAATACTGTCATCTGTAGATAATTCTATAAAACTGTTATGATATCAAATCATCAGACGGCCTATAAATGCAAGGAATTGCCGATCAATCAGAAAGTCTGCATAGGTTAGGACAGGTTTTTTGGTTCTAAATGACAAGTTATGGTGTCTGTGGTAGAATGTGGGAGGTGTTTATTGGAAGATGTGGCGAAAACCTGGCTTGTGTTGCTCAATGCTTGCTGAGTGCTGTCAGCAAGTCAATTGGCCACCATTGAACCTGTAAAACTACCAGATTATTTCTCTTCTATCAAAAGCTGTATTTTGGTGGCAGAAGTGGGATGGTAAGAAGCGTGTATCTCACAACGCCGGCGTAGAGACCTCACTACAAGATAATGAGGAAAAAATTAGCCCGGTTGATGATAACTCCCAGATCCCTCTGACGACAGATCGTATGAAGTCACGCTGTGAACAAAGTGTTGATCTCCCTGTGGGTCCGAAAAATGAGCCTTACAAGCCCCCGGGTCATCTAAGGTAAAGATGGAAAAAACGTAGGCACAACTATTCACCAATCCAAATTGACAGCTATGATGAAATATTAAATTAAAAAACTGTTTCAATTATTATTTCCACAAAGTATATATGACCCGATAGTACAAAATATGTGAACATATATTCACTTAGTTACCATTGGTGACCCCAATTTGTAATTTGCCTTTGTTTGGATTCACGTGTTTTAGATTTGAGACCTTTATGTTACAGACTTAGACCTACTAACAGTCCATCTTTCCTCTCTGACAACTTGTACCACGTAAAACAGCGATAAAACAGTTTATTCCATGTGTTGGCGACTTCCCTGAATACTTCTACTTCGACCGGAAAGGATCTCGCGTGTTCGAGACTATATCGCGCTTCAGACATGATTTATTACCGAGGTTTCGCGGATTTCGACCCTTTCGCGCAGTTTATAGAATAGTTACCCGCACGTGTGCAAGCTAATAGAAAAGGGTGGATCGGTTATTTAAACCCAAGCACAATAAAACGTGGGTAGGATATTCAGAACTAGTGAGTGTTCACGCAAGAACTTTACGGGAAGGAAACGGTCTGCTCCGAAGGAAGGATTTTCTCAAAAAGAGCGATTCAAGCAGCTGGGAAAGTCATCAAAATTCAATTACCCGTCTATGTATAAGTCTGATATCTAACCCAGTAAATATCTTGAATGAGATAGGGGAAATGAGATATGTCTCCTGGTCTGGGCGGCCCGCTTTAATTATCCCCCATGACCCCCGGGGCTAGAGAACGTTCCTGTCAGGCAAAGCAGAGAACTAAACTTAACGTAATCCTATCCTTAAATCTACTAAATGTTGACCGTCCTACCCCAGTCTAATGTAAATAATTTTCACAATTATTCCAGGCAGGCGTTACAAGTTTACGCAAGTCGTGTGAAGTTGGCCGATGGATCCCACTAAGACGTAATCACTCAGTCTATATTGGCAGTCTTTCCATAAATATATAAGTCTGCGAGATGCGATCTGAGAGTTAAGTCTGATAGTACAGCAGGTTTTCACTGTAAACTACACCCCACACTTTGGAGATTGCAGGGGGCAGATAAAATCTGAATTCCCACCTTGTGACAGGACCGAATTCCAGAATGTATCAATTTGCCTTCGCCTGTCTATCATGGACTTCAAGCTACATAACAACTCACAGCTTCAAACGAAACATGTTTCAGCCATCTTTATCCTTGTTATTCTGTCGCAGAAACAAAGTGAAGGATCACCAATCATCTTTCCATCTTTACCAAGGGTGATCTTATTCGTACAATTATCTAGAGCGTTCACCATGCAACACAACGCACCATTGATTTATTCATTGTAATATGTTTAGGTAAAAAGAAAGTTGCATTTGCAGCATTGTTTTTTTAAAGCCATTTGTTACCATTGCAAGGTTTTTATGGCTTACGGTAAAATGCCAATTTCGTTTAATTCATTTTGAGTTGATTTCCGCTTTTACTTGTCGTAGAGGACAAAGTTAGCAGTTTTTAAATTCTCTGTGCTCAGGAAGTCGAGTAAAAATTTACGACCAATGATTAACGACAACTCTTGTCATTCTTGACCAAATTCAGTAAAACACACGATTGGTAAAGCTCCAATCAACGGCCATAAAACTATCACCCGTTCTTCATGGTTGGCTGAACATCACCTTGTTCCCCATCATGTCTATGTGAATTCCCCCCTCTCCCTGTACATCACTAAGACGTGTGCTATCAGTTATCACCTTACCGTCACTATCATTTTATGTACATCGAAAACTTATCTTACTTTACGCCATTTTCTCACAGAAAAAATGGTTTGCGAAGAGAAATGGGCGATGAAGATTGCTCAAAACGTTTCTTCAATTTGTTTTTTATTTATTTGCTGTTCAAAATGTCCTTTTTCATAAATTGTCTATATGGTGGTACTTTACTGCATAAAATATGAATTTTGAATTCTATCTTCGTGAGGTCACTAAAAGCCATATACAGCATTACCAGTTTGGTTAAATTGTAATAAGCTTTTTGGATCTCGACCGTATTTCCCTGAAACATATCTAGATATGGGTAAATTGAAAGACATTTGTTAATTTTTATTCTTCATGACTTTCTTCCAGATCAAGTTCGATTTGGCTCGATATATGGTAAATGTCTTTTGCTTCTGTACAAGAAGATCCAACTAATGAGAACAAATTTAAGGCGGATAGCTTAAAAAAAACGCAAAAAATCGTTGCTTTCAGCGATGTGTTTGTGTTGGGGTTTCTTTTATATGGCTGTACGGTGCAAAATGTAAAACTTGGTTTGTTTGAATTGTACAAGGTAAAGTTTCGACAACGATGACAATCCAATTAACGATTGGAATTCTACAGTAATGTTAACACAACCACTGATTGGTTGATAATTTTCTGGGATACTGGGCGAGGATGGATACAGGTCACAGTTTCTGACTTCCGGTGAAAAAAGTTCCAGATAGTTTTGTGTTTTTTTATATTATTTTTTCCTGCCCCCCTGCAATTTTTTCTGGGCATTTTTGTAGTTTTTATGAAAGGACAGGGGTTGAGTTACTGTCTGAAAATAATTTTAGAAGTGGAATGGGACCAGTTAAGGTGGATGGAGCTCTGGTAGTTAGGCGTGCTTTGGTCTGTTTACATCAGGCTGACTGGTGCAAAGTGACCGCTGCCCGCATTTTCTGGTCGTAGTTTAAAATTTCTACCTTCAACCTATGAAAAAATTGTGCTTAAAATACTCCCAAAGGACTGTTTAAGGCCCCCACCGACGGATTTGGTTCAAAGAAAGTTAGGGATTGATTGATTGATTGTTTGGTGTTTTACGCCGCGCTCAATATTATTTCACTTATATGGCGGCGTTGCCAGTTTTATTGTGGGGGGAAACCGGGCTCTATGCCCGGTGGAAACCCAAGACCTTCCGTTGGTAACTGGCAACCATCCCACATAGGTCGTTCGAGTGAAAACCCAGTCAGAAAATTTTCGGATTTTTTGGAGTGGTTGGGAATCGAACCCGCGATCCATTGGTGGAAGGCTGTTCGGATTGAGCGTCCATCGCTCTACCTAGTGAGCCACGGAGGCCCCACGAAAGTTAGGGAAGGTGCTGTGAAAGCGGACATAAACATTACCGCAAATGGGAAATGAAGGAGAATGAAATTGTGACCTGCTGCCGGATAGCAGACTCTTTGTCCAGGCGAATCATATGTCAAGTACCTATAGCAACCCTTCCGCACAGCACAATCAAGTAATAAGTACACCCGGACATTTTTCTTTTTTCTGCGTCTTTTTAGACTGACTGGGATTCGAACCCGCGACCCATCGATGCAAGTCGTGTGTGTGACTGGATACTATCACTCTATCCATTGAGTTATTGAAGCCGCTTAAGGAAACCACGCTCCATTTTAAAAGTGAGAAAATTATACACTGGTGTGATGAGGCATAATAGCTTCAATAAGATGTTATTTGTTAGAACAAGCCCCGTGGGGCTTTATTCCCGCCGAGACACTACCAAGGCATTTTTCCCCCTTTTCCTATTATAATATTGATTGTATACATATATCTATTTTTAGACAAGACGATTTTCCCTGTGCCTGTGTGTTTTAGTGTTCATAAATATTTTATTGATTATGTACTTATTCTTAATTGGTGAATAAACAATTCAATTTGAGTGAACAGAAATGCTTAGCTGTGCATTAGACTGGGATTGTATATGTTTTTCAAAATATACCTTATTTCATTTAATGGTAAAACATTAAACCAATTAAAAAAAAATAAACAAATATTGTTTCTATCTTTTGGTGTTTGATGTTGTATCTATACATCGAATGATTATGTTTTACTGCCGGGTCAGCGTCCACCGGAAATATCTCTCAAACGCTTTTTTACTTGTCGGTTTAAAATTAAGCAGAGTTCATTAGTTTTTCACAAAAAGTGTCCCGTTTATTTCCTGAAGGCTGTGTAGTTTTATTGTCTCAGGTTTGTATAATATCATAAGCCCACACAGCATGTGTTGTATAATTCACGATTTATGCTTTGTGTCAAAGGTACCATATGCTGCATACGTAACCATATCAATTCTGAACGTTGTAAATGTGAATTTAATTTCCTGCAGGTCACATTGATAAATATAGTTGACCTTATAATTTGAAATAAAATCTTAAAAAAAACACGATTTTTAATCGATCGTTTCCGACAGTTTGAGATTTCCTTCCGGAAAAGAGTAAACAAAGTGATGCTATTAACGCCGAGAAATCCTGTCTGTGTTTTTTTGGATTTGTCCAGGGAGCAAACGCCAGGCAATGTAATTATATCCAATTCTCAATATAATCATGTGTTATAAAAAAAGCCTGTATTTTTACTGTTTAATGATGCAGAGAGCGCTTATAAATGTAACGGGCTGAGCAATCTATGGGGTATAAAGGTCTAAATGACATACCTCTTTTTAACACAATTAGAAACTTGTCTCCGTGCTTATTTTAGACAAGAAGATTTTCCCTGTGCCCGTGTGTTTCAGTGTTCATTAATATGATAAAATGAACAAATGGACGATGTGTGTAATAGTCATGTACATAGTCTTATATAACCGTGTAACAATGATTGAATATAGGAGAGCCTTTCCAAACACACAGCGGTTTTCATATAGCTTGCAAATAATCAGCCTTTATGAATGTAAACACGGACACTTTTACCCACCGTACACTCAACGCAGCAATTTACTCACAACAGCTCTCATTTGCTTGAGATCTGGTTTACTTCACATTCTCTACATGGAATGGGTGTAAATTGACAAACGCTTACACAAATATTGAATTATAGCCGATAAGACTTCATTGGTTTTAAAAATCTTACAAGTAAAAATATATGGGTGAGCTGTTCCAAATTTTTTTTAAAATTATTTTGCAGATGTTTGAATACTCACCTGGAAGTATTAATGCGAAATGGAGACGTCAAAATCATGATAATGGTGCCGGAATATAAAGTGATTGTCATTTTGTTTTCCTCCCCAATCCTAATGATATTTGAAAATATATTGATATTTTGCTTAAAATATCCTTTGTGCAGATATGACAGAAGTTGTATGTTGGTTAAAGGCAGAATCGTCATATCTTCATTTAAATGTTTATGTTTATGTTTATGAACACCAAAACGCACGGGCACAGGGAAAATCTTCTTGTCGAAAATAACCACTCGAACGACCTATGTGGGATGGTTGCCAGTTACCAACGGAAGGTCTTGGGTTTCCTCCGGGCATAGAGCCCGGTTTCCTCCGACAATAAAACTGGCAACGCCGCCATATAAGTGAAATAATATTGAGCGCGGCGTAAAACACCAAACAATCAATCAATCCCTAACTTTCGTTGAACCAAATCCTTCGGCGGGGGCCTTAAACAGTCCTTTGGGAGTATTTTAAGCACAATTTTTTCAAAGGCTGAAGATAGAAATTTTAAACTACGACCAGAAAATGCGGGCAGGGGTCACTTTGCACCCGTCAGCCTGATGTAAACAGACCAAAGCACGCCTAACTACCAGAGCTCCATCCACCTTAACTGGTCCCATTCCACTTCTAAAATTATTTTCACACAGTAACTCAACCCCTGTCCTTTCATAAAAACTACAAAAATGCCCAGAAAAAAATTGCAGGGGGGCAGGAAAAAATAATATAAAAAAAACACAAAACTATCTGGAACTTTTTTCACCGGAAGTCAGAAACTGTGACCTGTATCCATCCTCGCCCAGTATCCCAGAAAATTATCAACCAATCAGTGGTTGTGTTAACATTACTGTAGAATTCCAATCGTTAATTGGATTGTCATCGTTGTCGAAACTTTACCTTGTGCAATTCAAACAAACCAAGTTTTACATTTTGCACCGTACAGCCATATAAAAGAAAACCCCAACACAAACACATCTCTGGCAGCAACGCCGGTTTTTATTGCGTGGATGAAGAGACAATACATTGGGACATTGGGTACTGGTGGTACGCATGGTCATTACGAGAAGTGTAAGGTAAACCGAATGACTTGTCAATAAAACTAAATATATCTAGATGTAATGTGTGTGAAGATTTAAAAATTGAAAAATTACAATAAGATGGAGAATTACTTATGGCGAACAACTTATTGGTTTAGCTATTGTTTTTGTTATACCTATTACTGCATAATGTTTCATCAGCAAAACTCCGAGTATCTTTAAAAAAAAACAGAAAAAAAATGAAACATCATTCACGATTTTTTTTAAATCTGAAAAAGTTGGAAGAATGTGGAGAACTCGCTTTCTGTTCAAATTCTCTTTCTTTTGAAACAGTGTCCTCTCCCGTATGGTTGGTCTTGGTTTTGACATGTCAAACAGATGTAACGGTCGCAGAGGCCAGAACGTGCAGTATCCCATACACCGCCAACAGTGTTGTGTATTTGTATACGAGTAAACTACCTAAATAAGCGATCTAGTTAAGCAATACTTGATATAACTTCAAAGCCAGTGCGCCGTGCTACGCGACGGTTCGCGGAGGCAGTTTGAAAATGATCGTTTTGTGTTTCCTTCAAATTAACCTGTTCGCAGTTTATTCAGGCTCTCGATACCACCCCACAAGTCCTCTTCTCTTTAAAACCTCCTCTCTCTGATCCACACCAGGAAAAATAATACAAGAGCTCAATGATTTCCCGACTGGAAGGGAGCAGACGATTCAACTCACGTGCGCACGTGTCTATAGTATATTTTTGCGCACATGTTGTTCATTGGTAATTGTTTCTGAATGCTTCAAAACACTGGTCGCGAAGGAAACTGCTGACAAGAGAGTGTTAACTGGTGTTTTATCGGTGCTACACTAGGCTCTTTCACATTTGAAGAACGAAAACAATCGGATCTGCAGAAAGGCAAGTGTGAAATACACGCGTTGAAATTGCCATTTTCACATAATATCGCAGCCTGATGTAACAGGACGAAAAGGTGTTCACGAAAAGTGATGACAACATCGCTGACAGTGTTTTCACCGCTGAATGTCGCGCGGTTCACACCGACTATCCACGAGTCTTTGCAAATACAGACACAAAACTTTAACACCTTCGAATTTCCACACTTTCTAATTTTCACACCTTTGTCCCGCGGAAGTATAAATTGTCGACAAGCAACTTCCACTTTTCCCTGAAACTATAAATACAAGTCAACTTACAACATCCGCCATTACTTCACCAAACAACCACTCTGTACGGTTTTACCTCTTCCTGTCAAATTGTATCAGAAATCAGTTGATAGTGGTAGATATTTATATATATATATGGATTACATTACACAGGCCTTAGAATACTGGGAACATGTAAAACTATAACCAAAAGGTAAGTAGAATAGGAACGACAGGTAATTATTTAGCTGAAAATTTTTATTAAATTCAAATGTTTACCAGAAAGAATAACTTCGTGCGTTTACCACGGGGGATATTATATCCCACTCCCCCGTTATAGAAGCAATGCAGCTCTCTTGTATACATCCCTTGAGTTTATCTGATGCTTCCCTGTTTCAGGAAGTCTTATCCATATTGCATATCTCCAATGGACTTATAGATTAATCGATTGCCCCTGAATTCTCCATTTATTGTTAAAAAGATGATTTCATATTTCAAAGCCAACGTCTATAGTGATGAATTACCTTTTACTATACCAATGTTAACAACTCATCCATATAGCTTTTCGAGTTTAAAAAGAATGAACTTTTAACAATTATACTAGTTTTATCAGCTTCAGTGAGACATCGAATATTGAAGTAACTGATTGAGGGATTGATTGTTGTTTTCATCTTTGTATATAACAGAAAGTACAGACCATTGCTATACGTATGGTTAGTTAATTCTTGTGGATATACGTATGGCAATTTGAGGGGCGGGTATTATAGACTTTGACTGATGTATGTTGTTATATACTGAAGTACTGGAAGACGTTGTCGGGTACCTGTCAGTAACCGTTATTAATATTAAGGGAAACCTCAGCATTTCGGGCATAAATCTCGTCCCTTTTCTCTCAAGGTTCTTTTAACGGGTTATGAACCATAACATCCCCACACTAAAACCCTCACTGTGTTTTAAATACTACCATCTGTAATTTGTCCGCAGAACTTTTTTCTGACAGCTCAAGACCTGCTTTCTATTCCTCGACAATTTAGCTTTTTGTGAACCTCTGGATATTGTAATGTAGACAAGCATTATAAATTCACTAGACTTCCATCTTGTTTATCTCAGCTTGCTTAAAATAAATCGGCTTCGAGCTCATTGCAGAATGTTCAGGAAAAGGATGTGCGCTTTTTTTTTTAAATATTTTCACTTTAGGTTTTCCTTGCTGCTCATTTTGACATTATTTTTAAAGTGACATGAGCTGCTAAAATTCTGACTGTTTTCAGAAAGTCCGATTACCAAGACTAATTAGACGTTCGAAATACCTTGTAAACTAAAGGATTGGCGCGGAAAGAAAACTATATCGGTAAAAGCCGTATAACCCGGGTGAACAGTATGGCGTTAATACGAATAGATGCGCCTATGAGCTAAAGCGACCAATCAACCATCCAAACGAACTGAAGATATGTGCTAATAACGAACAAAATTCAAATTGTCGGGATTTATTTGTACATTTTGGGCTCTTACTCTGTACTTCTTGTTAAAAATTAGCAATAAGCCAATTCTGTTTCACCGAAATTTTCCCTATGTTTGGCAGCGCATGCCACTTTTATAATCATTGGTTCCATTAAAATATCTAAATTGACTTTACTCCAAAGAAACCAATTCTGATAAGCCGTTATTTATTTTTCCCGACCCAAACTATACGCAATCTTATGATTATTGTCAGCCCACCATTTTTGGCTAACCGAAAGTTTTTCGATTTTGGTTGATTGAAAGTTTCTAATTTTTTGTTAACTAGCTAAGAGTTTTGCATTTTTGATTAACGGAGTTCTTTTTCACATGTTTATGTTTACCTGAGAGTTATACATTTCTGTCTACTTGAGAATTTTACATTTTGGTTTATCTGAGAGTTTGACATTTTTGTTATATTGATAGTTTTACATTTTTTGTTAACTGAGAGTTTTTCATTTTTGGTTAAGGGAATTTTTTGTCAATTTTGTTTAACTGAAAGTTTTTGGTTAACCTCGAATTTTTGACATTTTTGATTAACTCGTGGATTTTAACATTTTTGGTTAATGATTACATTTCTGATGAACTTATACTGTTTTTAGATTACTATTACAATTTCCTTGAAAAGTACAGGTCGTACACGGGTTTAAAATACCGGTTTACATCGCTACATAAAAACTAAAGACTCGTGAAATAAAGAAGCGTTTTAAATAATACATTGACAGATCATAATTACGTTCCCATATAATTGCTTTGCCAGGAAAAGAAAGATATAGACCCTGGGTTTCGTTTAATTTTTTTAGGAAAAAAAATCCAGAAAACCGACATAAGCTCGTCAACAGTTTGGAACCGTTCATATTTCATTATTTTTTTGCGAATGCGAATTAGTCAAACACATTTACAATTCGAATTTGTGTCAACATGTATGTTTTAAAAACTTGCAACTTGAATTATGATGAGGGGAGGGGTCAGTTATCTGTTAAAATACTCCTCCCGAGAGAGTTTTCTGAATTTATGTCCTTAATATTCTATTTGTTATTTCCTCTTGTATAGGAAAACCTATTTTAAAGAATTAAAGAAATGTTATTTGAATTTAACTCAACTCAGTAATAGGGTATGTAGACCTACAATACATCGGAGTGTTTTAAAACAACTTAAGCATATTGTGTCATCGCAATTTTTTGACGATGGCTATGCGTGTACTAAATTCGAACTATTTGAAGAATCGTTCAAGCACAGCAAACCTTTGCGACCTATCGTAACGTAACGTTGAATGTATCTGCTTAACTGTGGCAGTTATGTATTACGTCGCGAATTGATCTTTTGATAGCAAGCTCATAGGCAACACATTCTTAAATTTACAAAACGATATTAATTGGACGTAATTAAACTATTCTGCAAAGGTGAGCGTGGAACTTGGAAATGTTTATATAAATTATGATGCTGCAACGCATTTCGGTGTGGGAGTGAAACATTCTCATAGCACAGTTCAGAATATATACACTTATCTCCCTATGGCAGGTCATTTATCAGCTTGGCTTGACATATCATATTGTCCATGTGTTATTCTTAAAGGCCACCTGCACAGAGGAGTAATACTGCATGTATATATTATCTGGCAAGTTTTCCGTCATTTTATCCGATATTTCATAAACTTTACTCCCCAAGCGCAAATTTAAAAAACTCACGATTGAGTAGCATAAACATAAAGTTACAATATCCATTCATTGTTTATTTTCAACGCTGACATTTGTTTGATAATAAAACTTTCTTATATTTGCATGAAAAAAACACAATCTCTCATAGATCTTACGATAACTCTAAAGTCACATTAAATACGATAAACAAATTTCTTCAATTTGTCTAAAATATATCGTCTATAAACAAGCACTTACAATTTTCCGTGATTATGAAGAAGTTAATTTAGAACCCCAGAAAGCTTCATTCATTCAATGGTTGCCGAATTGATCCACATTTCGTTGTATCCGGTCACGGCATTAGTTCTGAGGGGAGGAAACGGGGCGTTTTGTTTACCAGAAACCCCCAATCGTCCAATTGCTATCAGAGGTAACCATGTTAAATCCATCGATGGGTCACAATGATATAAATGAGAAAACTAAACTGTTCTTTACAAAATGACACGAGCTACCAAACTTTGCAGTTTTTATGAATTTTTTATCGGGAATATATTTGGATTTGGAGCTAAAGTCCCGTTGAAATAAAGCATATCTATCGAACCTGCTACCAGTACGAAAATGGGCCTCGGTTTCCTCCCTCACTAAATCTGGCAACGCCGCCAAATGAGTGAAATAATCTTGAACGAAAGTAAACGAAATTTTACAAGCGTGAGGTTAGTCCAACCATTTTATCCCAAAACTTATAATAAACACTACCATAATCTACTGTTCCGGGACAGCACGATATCACTGCAAGTCATCCTATTGGCACAACTTTTAACTTTTGTTATGACAAAATAATACCTACATTTTGGCAGCTCTTGCCACTCAATATCTTTGATTTATTCGGACATTAAAAAATCAACTTTGAATTCTATCATATATCGGCGGATTAAGTTACTGTCTATTCTAAAAAAAACAAAAGTAGCTAAAAAGTAATAATTCATTGTCAAAACTCAAAGCCTCGCGGTATCGTTTCAAAGAAAGAAAAGTTTTGTTTGTTAATCAAAAAAGCCGAAGTAATGGCCTGTCACAAGCTCGGTCAATAGTTTTATGAGGTTTTTTTTTTCATTTCTGTTTACGAATACTGCAATCCGTGAAATTCAATCGCTTCAAGTTCATGAAAACGTTTACATCTTTATCTCAAGTTAAACCGACCCCCACCAACCGAAATATCTATTTGAGTGAAAGGCGGATTTGGATCGCGATAGTGTGGGACAATTCATACCAACTTTACAGCGATTCAAAAACTATCAAACACAATTATTAACTGCGTCATTCTCAACACTGTGAATTGCAAAAGTACGTTTCTAACAATATAATGTATCTTCCGAAAAGTTAACTGAAAGATTGAACTAAAACTTTTAGGTCTAGGCAAAGGTATAGGTTTAGGTATAGGCAAAAATAAATAAGTCTGAGAATTGGAACTTTAACAGCGCCTGGTGTTTGCAGTAAATGGGAGAGATCAGTCATCATCTGAGTCTCTAACGGTCCATTCCACTGATGGTGAGGCCATCCTATTTTCAAAGAGAGCTGTTGTTGATGCACATGTTGGACTGAAGTTAGTGACGAAAGCTCTATCTCTCTACGTCCGTCTTCAGTGTTCACGTCCACATTTTATGGGTATAGAGAACGACAAAAATGCAAACCATCTTGTCCCCTTGCAGAACATCGATCTTAGCAGGAAATCGAGTCCAAGTTAAACAGACCCGTCAAGAGTATGCCGTTTTGTTGTAAATCAAATCTCATATTAACATATCTTTCGATTTCGTAAAACAAAAATTCACCCTACCACAAAATATTGTCCTTGTCTTGAACAATGCCTGCATCACATTAAAGGCATAAGTGCAAGGAATTGAGGTACTTTTCTTGTCAGTTGTAATCCTGCTTATAAACCAAAGCAAACCTATAGTTCGAAATTATCCAAAAATCGCCTTGAACATATTGTTCATTAAAGTGCCATGAGCTGCCAAAATTCACACTTTTTTTCATAATTTCTGATCGTCACGACAGTAAGAGGCTTTAAAGGCCATCAAAAAAGTTAAAAGCACTAAAAAGCTTCTGAATTGTACGTCTTAGGAAAAATAGCCAATAATTTTAACACTCTGTGTTTACGTCAAAATATCAACATTTTGGCAGCTCATGCCACTTTAGTTGTTTGACTTCAGAGGAACGTTACCAAGGATGTGGCTAGTTCTAGTACGTTAAAGGTGAAGTCATAAAAATATCCAGCTTTGTAGAAACCTCTTTATTCTTATATCAGAAGACAACATCTATTGCCTCCAATTATTCTTGGAACCATGTAACATTAGTTCTTCGATTTGGACACAGTTATGTGAATGTAATTTGGCTTTTACAGAGACGAAAACCAAAATAAAAACCGCTTATGGTTTTGGGTTGCATTTCATTTCTATGTTGAAATCAAAACAGCTTCTTCTTTTCTTTAGAATCAAATAGAGATTTTACCCCTGGCATTGAAATTTACAAAAGACCAGAAAGTATAAAACTACAGCCATGAAGCATTATTTGTTGTGATTTTGACTGTACAAGACCAGTGAACGAAAAACGTGGAACGGACCCGTCTCATTGGCTGGTCTAAAATGTGCCGCCATTGATAGTTGAATTTTGCGTGCATAACAGATGTGGATCGAAATTGCAAATCTCCTAGTAATGGCGGCATTCGATGCAAATCAAATACCACGTGACCTCCATTCTACGCATATAGTTCATTGTATAAGACTTGCTCGCCATTATGGAGTCTTCCTTTTTCTTATTTTCTCAACTGGAACACAGTAAAAAGTTGATGGGTTTTATGGCATTTGGTCATCTCTATTATATTCCATATTCTATTGTATAAACAGACTGCAATGTTAAGGCACCGCAATACCAGGTTAATCTGGTTGTCCCTGGTTTTTATTAACCTTACGTGGCAAAAATATGTATTTTATACATTGGGAGGGTTTTCCTTCGTTTTTTCTCCATCAAGAAACACTTTACTGGATTGAGTTTTATGCGTAACCGAGCAGTGCAATAAAATCTGGAAAAGGCATGCTTTTGGGCTTATAGAATCAATGCGCTGTGCCTTTTTATCCTTCTCATTCAAGATAATACTTAAAGGGAACACTTTAGGTAAAATACATTATACTTCATCTTAAAGACAATATCTACCTGAGCCTAAAATATGTTTTATTTATTTTTTATGACTTTCCAACAAGATGCTATGGTTAATTATTCTCAGACGTCAAGGTGACGGATGTCATTGAAACATGTGCACACCTTGTAACTGGCAATATGATTGGTTTATTTTACCTAAATACACCAATAGCAGTTCAGCATACCAGGTGTGCACATGTTTCAGTGACATCCAGTCACCTTGACATCTGAGAATAATTAACCATAGCTCCTTGTAGGAAAGTCATAAAAAAAATAGATAAACCCTGTTTTTGGACCAGGTAGATATTGTCTTTAAGATGAAGTATAATGTATTTTACCTAAAGTGTTCCCTTTGAAGTAAAATTCAACTAACTAAAGCCAAGCTCCTGTCAGTTGGTCGTCAATCTAATAAAATATCATGGGTTTAGTTTATTACAAAAATTTAGGATTGGTTATAAAGGTCTAAATGGTATATCTGTTTTAACACAATAAGAAACTTGTCTCCGTGGTTATTTTATACAAGCAGATTTTCCCTGTGCCCGTGTGTTTTAGTGTTCATGAATATAGATAAAGAAGCCAATGTTCTTTTCCCCTTTTCGGTATTACATTTTGTTTTCATGCCACAATTCAGAGGTTATTGAATTTATCTACAAAACTGAAGGTCTTATCTTGGGTAAAATATACGATTTCTGTCGGAAAAATCACACTGAGTGTATATTTTTCCGTTAATACATAACGTATGTTTCTCTAGAAATTCTATATTTGGAAATTGCAATTGTACATTTGAGTGTCAGGATCGAGTTCGCAAAATTCGAACTTATTTCACAAATTCTAATTGTCACGACAGTAAGAGGCTTTCCAAGTCATCAAAAAATTATTGATTAATGCTTGAATCGGGAAAATCAATACAGTCTGTGTGCTGTACGCTCTAAAAGTGTGTTCGAAAAGTAAACAAAATTTAAATAACTGGGACGAACGTTCATTCATTCTAAGCCTCGGTTAGTTCAAAACACAACTTTAACGGTTACTCTCAAGAACAGTAGCACAAAAAGTTTCTGTATTACACGTCTTGAAAAATTGCCAATAATTTCCACATTCTAATCTAACGGAAAAATTTCAACATTTTGGCCGCTCATGCCACTTAAACATACGTAAAAATTAAAAGTTGAATACTGACAAGGTGGACTATATTTCTTTATACTTTTTTTTTACTTTATCAAATAAGTTGAAAAACATAATATTTGACCAATTTCGTAATTTATTTTAGTGTATATGTTTTTTTGTATATTTTTAAAGTGCATAATATTTTCAACGTTATTTTTTTCAGTGTCATTGTGCTTCAAATGATAAAAAGCTAATAAGTTCTCGAGGTTACTTTACGCTATACTGTTTCTATTTAAATTCATTTTCTTATATATTTTTTTTGGAGAATAAAAACAAAGGTATATCAGTATTTTGTGACTTTTGGGATTTGATGTTATCACAAAATCTAAAACTTCCTCCTAACTTTGTGTTATTTTCCATTATTTCGGTTTATTTATAAACTTGTTGCATTTGGGATTTTCTTTGTGTCTACTGTACTATTTATACCAGACAAAAACCCGGAGAATTTATGTTTTGCTGTCATGAAAATCTCTTGTCACCTTGTAGTCGGTTTTACATATGTTTGACAGGGTTAGAAAGAGGCCCATAATTGAGAACTTAATGACAGACGGCCATGTTTTTGTGTGATATATCATAGGGGGATATTTCATCACCTTGCCGAATGCCGTCACTAACCCCACATGGTCAGACTTCGGAAAATGCCGAAGCCCTGGAGATTCTATACCTTTTTACTGCGCACAAAAATGTCCTTTTTACAGCTTTGAAAATAGGTTTATGGTGCCACACAACTTTGCCAGATACTTTGGGAAGTAAATTGAAGAAATTTTTTTTAAAATATATACTTATAGTACAAACTGTATCTTATGCCGTTCAAACAACCGTTTGATGATATACTTTGCATTTCAGTTGAACTATTGCTAAACTTTAAGAAAATCTATAGATTCAATTTTATAAATGGTACAAATGTCATCTTTTTAAAACTTTGTTCTGGAACTAACAACCGTTATCCTTTCATTTTTGTTTTCCTTAATTGTTTCAGGTTCGTCCTTGTTCTTTTAAATTATATATTGAGACTTATATTAAGATATAACTTCATTTTTATTAATAATGTATGCAAATCTTCCAACAAAAGACTTGTGAAACTGCATCAATAATCATTTCTAAGAACATCTTCAAGATAAAATGTTTTTTCTTTTGGTTAGAGTGATACTCCTCAGTTCGCCACATGCGTTTCCATTCCATTATGTACAAGAGTTGCCATGCGGGTACTCGCCAAGCAAAGACCCCGCGGTTTCCTCTCCCACTTAACATGGCAACGCCACCATTTAAGTGAAATAATCTTGATTGGGGCGTAAACCATCAATCAATCATTCAACAAAACTAAAAACATATCCTGTGTATCGTATAGCTGATTCAGACCTCTGAAATCCGAATGGATTGTTTTCTGTACCCAAAGAAATCGATGTTACAAGGATTCTGCTCCATTCGAGTTGTTGCCAGCTAAGATATCCAGTCACTAGGGATCATTACCCTTTTTAGACTAGGAAAGCAAATTATTTAAATGGTTCCACATATAGCCAAGTGATCACTGACCATCCGATATGCGCAGGTGTAAATGTGATACTAATTCGTCTTCTCTCGTTCTCAATGTTGTCTAAAAGTATGAAATGTAGAGTCTTAAAGGGATTTTGGGATGAATTAGGTCTTCGGGTCGTTTTAGTCAGAAATATGATTTACAAAGATACAAAGCATCGTCTTATTTTGTAACTTTTGTGAATAGTTTTTAACTGGGCTAGTCAAATAAAATGGCACTTTTCAAAACACAAAATGATGATTCACTATTCGGATTTTTGCGACAGGCGTAAACGTTTTAGATATGCCATAAATCGTAAGACGCCCAATGTGATGAGGTGAACGGTAAACCTTCCTGACATCTCACGGCATTTTCCATCCATGCGCACTCAATACTATTTGACGTACGTTCTCTTCGGCTTCGACGACCAATTAGTTTAATCAGGGAATCTTAAGAAGTATGTTAAAAGTTCTCACTTATCGGATGAGTTACAAAGAAAGTATTTCTATCCATGCCTATGAAGATAACAGAATGGAACTCGTCTCCATACAAATTGCTAGGCGTTGAAAACAAAACTAATTCAGTCTTTTCGCTGTGTTAAATCGACGCTTAAATTATCTATAAATCACGTAAGGCAGAAAGTAAATAAACTCAAACTCCATTGGAATTGAAGTCAAATGAAGTTATATCACCAATAATATTGAAGTCAAATGAAGCTATATCACCAATAATATTGAAGTCAAATGAAGTTTTATCACCAATAATATTGAAGTCAAATGAAGTTATATTACCAATAATATTGAAGTCAAATGAAGTTTTATCACCAATAATATTGAAATCAAACGAAGTTTTATCACCAATAATATTGAAATCAAATGAAGTTATATCACCTTTAAAATTGTAGTCAAATGAAGTTATATCATCAATAATATTGAAGTCAAATGGAGTTTTATCACCAATAATATTGAAGCCAAAGGAAGTCATATCACCAATAATATTGAAGTCAAATGAAGTTATATCACCAATAATATTGAAGTCGAATGAAGTTATATCACCAAAAATATTGAAGTCAAATGAAGATATATCACCAATAATATTGAAGTCAAATGAAGTTATATCACCAAAAATATTGAAGTCAAATGAAGCTATATCACCAATAATTTTGAAGTCAAATGAAGTTTTATCACCAATAATATTGAAGTCAAATGAAGTTATATCACTAATAATATTGAAGTCAAATGAACTTATATCACCAATAATATTGAAGTCAAATGAAGTTTTATCACCAATAATATTGAAGTCAAATGAAATTATATCACCAATAATATTAAAGTCAAATGAAGTTATATCACCAATAATATTGAAGTCAAATGAAGTTATATCACCAATAATATTGAAGTCAAATGAAGTTTTATCACCAATAATATTGAAGTCAAATGAAGTTTTATCACCAATAATATTAAAGTCAAATGAAGTTATATCACCAATAATGT